>JANBXA010000372.1:61175000-62375000 GCA_030556225.1 Cricetiscus sungorus | reverse complement strand
AGATGGAGGGGACTGAGCAGGGAGGGGTCAGCCCACTGGATTATGTGCTGAGGATTTTACAAGTTTTGTCAATATGTGTGAAATGAATTTCATAATTATAGGAGTGAAGTGTCTCTCCTCAAACATCATGCACCTGATCTCTCCTTTTCTTATAAATTTCCCTGTGTTATTCTAGAAAAGCCTATAAGAAAAGGGCTGTCAAAACCACGATGTAAATGAAGAATTGCATGAAGTCGGGGTTTACAGGTGCTTTGTGCATGTGACAGAGTGACAACTGTAAGAGTGCCTGGCACTTTAATTCCTGATACGTCAGGGAGAGCCAGAGTTGCAGCTTCAAGGATGTTTAACTACACAGGAGAGTCTCACTTACAGGAGACAGCTGCCAAGACAGCAGCTTCCTTTGTTACGATGACATCACATTGAACTCCTTACTTCCCAGCCTCACCAGGAGATGTTAAGTAGATTAATATAAATGTTCACACAAATCTGTTATTTATCCCCCCACCGAGCTGAAAAATAATATAGTTACCCTTTCTACTCAACTTTAGTCATATAAATATGTTAAAAAGACATACACTACACTTTCATATTGTTAGAATATCTAAAGTACATGGAAGTAGATTTAGAAAATACCGCACAACTTTCAGGTAACTAGAAAAAAAAAAAGAAATCTAAGAGGGGCAGATTAAAAACAAACCACCAAAGAGAGAGGGAACAAAGAAGAGCCAGCTGTGCCTTCCTGTAACTTAGAGCCCAGTAAGGTAAGAGCGCGCTGTGGGGCAGTACCCTGATGTGCAGCTGAGGGAAGAGTGTCATACGCTAGGAAGTGGAGTGGCCGGTGAGTCCCATGCAGGGGTGTCAGTGAAATACGAGGACAAAACTAGAATAAATCTGGAGGGTTATCGTTGTGGATATAATAATTGATACATGTTTCTTAGCCATTGTACGGGGGTGGGGAAGGCAGTGTGTGGTTTGGTATAGTGTGTGGTGTGATGAGTGGCTTGTAATTAAAAGACCTGTTGAGTGTGCTCCCGGAGTCCAGCTTCCATAAGCCGTCACTCATACTTGGGTGTGTTTTTAGTGATGGCGGTCTTGAGTCAGATGTGCCTCCCGTTCCCCTCATCCATATTCGCTGTTATTGGCTGCCTTGGTAGATCTGCTCAGGAAAGAGCAGGCCAGCAGCAGCAAGGGCCGCAGCACAGGTGCTTTCCCAAGTCACAGCCACTTGCTTTCTTGGAGTGAGAATGCTGTCCTCTTCCCCGGTCTGAAGCACATGTCCCCTGGACTAACCTGAGCTAAGAGAGTACCCATGAGGTCATCGCTTGTAAATCTTGTAATATGCCTGTGTACTACAGGTTATGTGTCTGTGTGTCTCCTTCCCAAGGAGTACTCCTGGTGACCCACTGCAGCGTGCATTGGATTCAGAAAATCTGCCTTCCTTCACAGGGTGAGAGATGCTCTGTAGGGACCGTGGGAGCAGAGTTGTTGTAGTGTCCACTAATCCAGGGGACGAGCATCTCTGTGTGTGCTTGTGTATGACATACACACACCCAGGAGGAAACGAGCAATTCAGGAAGAGCAGTGACATGGACAGTTCATTCTCAGAAAGTTGATCTTTCAAAAAAACATCTCAGACAAATGCTGGTATCCCTTGACGACACACTAGAACCTTGGCATAAAGGGAAACAATTGTGATGCAAGGAGACCCAAGACAGAGCAAGCCTGAGTCGGGCAAAATCAGTCTGCAGCAACCACAAGGGGGAGGGGGAGAGCATTCAAAACAAAACAAAACAAAAACAAATCCAGGGAAACAGTCTGGGAGAAATGAAGTTAAAAGGATCAAACTTAGCTCCTGAGTGGAAGTGAAAAATCCAACGTGCTCCCATTAAAATGACTTCTCATCGGCCATTCCCTTCAGATGACCTCCGCGTCTACTATGCTCTGTGAGCCTCTATGTGCACCTTTATATGTAACCTTAGGGATGGGGAAGAGCATACTCAGAGGAGCAGGGGCAAATGTTGTATTTGGGAGGGCCCAGCTGGATTTGACCCATGAAGGACCCCAAAGAGGTAACATACATGTACTTGCTAAGCAGTCAGTCCAGGGTCTCTGTGACATCAGTGAGTAAAAGTGAAAATGACCCTCCATGTACCAGGGAGCATTTTTCAGATGGGTGTAACTGTGAGCAGAGGTACCGAGAGAGACTGCCGAACCTGGGACACCAATTTAGATTCAGGACATGGCAAGAAAGATCATAAAGGACAAAGGTGTTAAGTGACTCGACTGAAATAGGTCACATAATAAAAGGAAGCTGGGCAGGGAAAGGAGGCCTCCTGGAGCCATCTCTTACCATTAAGCGGTCCTAAATAAGTCATTGTATTTTGTTTAAGATTTATTTTTATTGCCGGGGGTGGGGGTGGGGTGGGGTTATATGGAGAAATCTTGTCTTAGAATACCAAAAGATTTTATTTTATGTGTATGAATGTTGTGTTGCTAGCATGTAAGTACAACAAAGCAGTGCCCTTGGAGGCCAGAAAGAGGGCATTAGAGCCCCTGTGACTGGAGTTGGTTGTGGACTACAATGTGGGTGCTGGGAAATGAGCCAGGGACCTCTGAAAGAGAGCCATCTCTCCAGCCCCCAGTTTTCTTTTAAAATATATCATTCACTGTGTAATCTAGGCTAAATACCTAGTATAGTACCTGTATAACCCTTGCAACAACCCCATAAGGAGGTAGAGTGTCCCTGGTGCTTGTGTGGGAGCAGCTGCTGGGGACAGCCTCACACATGTTAAGCACACTACCAGATTATATTCTGTAAATGAGCAGGCATAAGAAACCCAGATCACAACTGGGTAGTGGTGGCACAGGCCTTTCATTCCAGCACTCAAGGGGCAGACGCAGGTGGATCTCTATGAGTTCAAGGCCAGCCTGGTCTACAGAACAAGTTCCAGGACAGCCTCCAAAACAATATAGAGAAACCCTGTCTTGAAAAAACCAAACTAAACCAACAACAAAAGAAGTCATATAATAAATATATAATAACTAGTTATTAGCATAGTAATAATTTGAGTCTTTTCTTTTGCCTTTCCTCTATACATGTATGTATATGTGCATGTGTGCATATATGTACACATCTATGTAATATACACATTTCTGCTCTTACCATATGAATGAATGTATATGTTCCTACTATGTGTACTCAGTATGGCACCAATATAGTTATATAGATTCTCAGTATGTGCTATAATTTCAAATAATAGATGAGAGCGATAAACATTTTTATTTCTTCTGCATCACTATACTTCCCCTTGGTATACTGTTATGGGCAAATGACTAACTCATGTAAGCCTGTTATCATATCTGTAAATGGGATTTTAGAAGAACTGTTTCTACTCTGAATGGTTGTTACAAGTATTTAATGGGGAATTAAGTACTTAACATAGACTAAGTGCAAGATATCCACAGATGTTACTGTTATCTTTAAATAGTGTTACTCTTACTAATAATTGAATTATCCAGAAAAAGGACAAGCTTTGGGTTTTGGGGGGAAGTGAGGTTAGAGACAGGGTTTCTCTGTGTAGCCCTGGCTGTCCTGGAACTAGCTCTGTAGACCAGTCTGGCCTTGAACTCAGGGATCTGTGTGCCTCTGCCTCCAGAGTGCTGGGATTAAAGGCATGTGCCACCACCGCCTGGCTCAGGCTGTGGTTTTTAAAGGAAGGTTTGCATTTTCAGTCAGGTATCGCTAGGACCTGGAAGGCTGCTCTGCTCCATCCTTTACTGTAGTTTTTGAGGAGAAAACTATGTCAGACCCTTGCTCAGAGTTTCGGGCTACATAATTTTAGACACCAGGGTAAAACCCTGCTGTCCTTGGTGGAAAGTTCGAAAGGAAACTCATTAGGAACCCTCCCTAGCCAACCATATCAGTGCACATCCTTAACCCTAGGACTCAGGAGGCAGAGGCTAGGGGATCGCTTTGAGTTCAAGGCCAGCCTGGTCTACATAGCCAATACTGAGCTAGCCTGGTCTATATAGAGAGACCTTATCTCAAAGCAAAACAAGCAAAACCCATTTCTTGCCAAGCTGGTGGCAGGTAGCCGAGATGTGAAGCAGGGGCACTGTCGGTTCCAAGACTGCCTAGGTTACAAAGCCTTGCCTCTGCGCTGCACAAGAGATCTTATTTCCTAAGCGGAGAGGGGCCTCTCTGTCACTTGCACTTACCCTCTTCCCTGCAAACACTTTCCTTCCATATGGCCCACACAGTTCGGAGTGTGCAGAGTATGACTCCCTTCCAGAGTTTGAGACCCAGCTACACTTCCAGGGCGTGACGGGACTGCGCAACCTGGGCAACACCTGCTACATGAACGCCATCTTGCAGTGCCTGTGTAGCATATCTCCACTGGTGGAGTATTTCCTCTCCGGAAAGTACATCACCTCTCTTCAGAAGTAAGAGGCATTCTGCCCTGAGCCCTGCCCCACCCCAGTTCCCCCAGGTGTGGAGATGGAGTCCTTGTGGAGGGCTGTACAAGCCCAGGCACTGTAGGTCCCTCCATAACAAATCACGGCTGAGCGAAACAGGGTGGGCAGGCAGAAGTGACACAGTGGCTTGGGCTGGTCCTGTGCTCCTACGACCGAGAGAGGCTCTGCTTTTCATTAGATCAGCAGGGAATATTTGCTCCTTGCCCTCTCTTCTTGCCAGGGACTGCAGTGAGGTCACCACCGCCTTTGCCTACCTGATGACAGACATGTGGCTTGGGGACTCAGACTGTGTCTCACCAGAGATATTTCTGTCGGCTCTTGGCAGCCTTTATCCAGCTTTCCTGAAAAAGACTCAACAAGATGCTCAGGAGTTCCTGATTTACGTCCTCAATGAACTTCATGAAGCTTTGAAGAAAGTAAGGAGGAACTGCTCTGAGCTGGGAGATGTGCACCTTTATCAGAAATACCTGCTCTTGTGTCTGTCTGTCCGTCCGTCCGTCCGTCTGTGCATGTGTCCATGTGTGTGCTCTATCTTCATGGCCTGCTCTCCACTGAGTAGAGCGGGGCTCTGGGTACTGGGGCCCTGAGGAAAATGTGCATGATAGGATATTTGTTGTTTATTGGTTGGTTTGCTTCTCTTTGTTTAACTTAAAAATATTTTTAAAATTTTTATTTAATATGCATGCTTGCCAAGTTCCCATGGAAGCCAGAAGAGGGCATCAGAGCCCCTGGAACTAGAGTTGCACACAGTTAAGAGATACTACGTGTGTTTTGGGAAATGAATCCAAATCCTCTGGAAAAGCAGTCAGTACTCTTAACCATTGAACCATCTCTCCAGCGCCTAAAATGTTTTTAATTTATTTTTATTTTATTTTTTCTGAGACAGAGTCTTACTGTGCCTGGCAGGTATTTGACTCCTAATCTTCCTGCCTCAGCCCACCCCCTCCGCCATGTGCAGGAATTACAGAAGAGATCTGACATACTCACATTCCAGCTTTCCATGGCAGATGCCCAGTAGCCTAACTACTCCAGATTTGCTCAGACGTTCAAGCGATTAATAGCCCAAATGGTTCTATAGAAGTCAAGCAAGTCAAAAAAGCCTCCAAGACAACCAGAAGGAAAAGCCCAGGGCAAACTGACCAGGAGAAAATTACCTTTGTTCAAAACCAAGTGTCTAAACGCTGGGCTTTCTTTGCTAAATTAAGGTACAAAGTAGCTATGCTGGCTGAAACCAAAGATCAGAAATGCCCTCGGGAAATGGTTCTGGGGCAGTGTGGGGCCTTTGACTCTGTCCTCTCCACCAAGGGCCACATTGCTGCCTTTATCAATGCCTTCAAAGGGTCAAAGCTTTAGCAAGCTCGGTTCAACACCCATCTTCAGGAATACAATTAGAGACAGTGACACTGGACCAGTGTGGCTAGACTGGGAGGAGAAACCAATAAAGAGGACGTTCGGTGATCCCCAAGTCAACTCTAGGGTACTGGCATGAGGTTTAGGTGTAAACAGGTGTCTGGAAGTGTGCATAACTCAGAGTCTGCTCAGAGTGAGCCCCGCACATCACTGACAGTGCCCATCTTTCTTGTGGGATAGTCTGATAAGTTGTTGCAGCAAACTGTTTAATCTCTTCTGGGGAGACTGGCTCCTTCTCCACCCACACCAGGCTTCATTCAGTGGTGAGAGCAGCAATCCAGTTTCTCAAGGACCATGATTTGCAGTATCCTGATAGCCAAAGGGAGGACACAAATGTCTCTCCTTGAAGTATCTTTTTTTTCTGCCAGGACAATTATTATCATTCTTTAGTTTCATCTAGAAAGGGAAATAGCTGAGTTATCAGAGCTCACACATGGCATATGCTGTCAAGGCCTTAGTGTTCTGGCTGAATCCAAACTGTTTTCTCGTCGAAATGTACCAGTCTAATAGAAAAAGCAGCTGTTGTGTTGTCCATGGTTTTTGTAGCTACTAGATGACCAAGAGGAATTTGTCCCTTTACACAGCACTGTCGAAGAAGAGCATATGAGAAAAGATCTGCTCAAAGATGCTGCCGGAAGGTGATGGCCAGTGAGACGTCGATCATCACCCGGCTGTTTGAAGGACAGCTCAGTTACAGCATCACGTGCTTAAAGTGTGAGAATTGCACCTACAAGAATGAAGTTTTCACTGTCCTCTCCCTCCCCATCCCATCCGAATATGAGTGTTCCCTTCAGGTAGGGAGTCCCTAGTTCCTGAATAAATTTCCTTGTTTTGAGACAGGGTTTTCTTGCTGTGTCATCCAGGCTAGCCTGGGACACTGGGTCTTTCAGATATTGCGACTATAGTCATTACTGTTATTTCCTACAATTTTAGTAGGAGACAGCTGTTGTATGCCTTAAAAATATAAATAAATGAAGTCCATGAATGGACAGCATTTTTTTTTTTTTTGGAAAAGCAACCTATTGTTAATAGTTACTGTGAATTTAGTTGTATTTCTAAATGTACTCATGACAAAGCCTCACTTAAAATTATAAATATGGATGAAGTTTATTCAGTCTCATGAGATGGGGCATTTGTGATTTCTATGAAGACTCACCTCCACACTCTAGCTGAAGTCCAGGACTAGCTATAACAGCCTCTTTAAAAACAAAAACAAAAACAAAAACAAAAAAAAACCAAAAACTTATTTTATTAAATAGTGTATGCATGTGTGCATGAATGCCTTCTGGCAAGAAGGCCAGAAGAGGGTGTCAAAGCTGCAGTTCAAACAGTTGTGAGCCGCCACGTGGGTGCTGAACCTGGATCCTCTGGGAGAGCAGCCAGAGCTCTTAACCGTTTAGCCATTCCCCAGCCCCTATGACTCTAGACTTTGGATGGAGGCTGTGGGCTGTGTTGGACGGGAAGAGAGAGGAATCTGGTGGCTTAGTAAGCTCCTCTGATTAATGAGCCTGTAAGCAGGGAGGTGGGATGACATGGATACGGTCTAGGAAGGAAGTGGCTGGTTGGGGACAATCAGGACTTGGGGAACACTTCTCTTGCAGAATTTGGCACACTTTTTTTTTTTTTTTTTTTTTTGGCAATTGTGAAAACATCTGCTGGCGACAGATTTTGTCTATGTAGCTGGGGAACAGAGCTCTATTGCTTTTCGGTTTGTTTTCCCTTAGATCGAAAGGTTAAAGGTTACTAGAAAGAATTCCAGATTCTTGAATGGAGCACTGGCAGTACTAATGAGAACAGTTTGGACCCTTCCTCCTCTAAGCCAAGAACTCGCAGAAACAGGGCCTGGCTAGAGACTGGAGGCATCGCCTCGAGTGTGCACTTTAAGTCGTCTACTGTGAATTGTCGCCCAAACCATGAGACAGGGTTGATTTTCAGAGCCTCCCCCCTTGTTGAGTCAGCAGATTTGTAATAGAAAATAGCTGTGTGATTTGTTAGTAGGAATTTCGAAGTCTGTATTATTCTGAAAGAAACCAAAAAAGTTAAAGTGATAATTCATAGATTATTGGTGGGGGAAGAGCCTAAGCTCATGTCAGCAGCTCAGTGAAAAAAACATCACTTGTTGCTAGGCAGAGTTTTCTTTATTATTCTTGAGACATGATCTCCCTGTATTGCAAGCCTGGTCTTAAACCCACAATCCTCCTTCCTCTACTGCCATCAAGCTGTGATTATGAACAAACACAACCAGCTTCTGCTTCCTTCTATTGTCAGCAGGATCCCAGGTCACCAAATGTTCTTTCTCCCCCAACAGGACTGTCTCCAGTGTTTTTTCCAACAAGACACATTGACCTGGAACAACCAAATCCATTGTTCCTTTTGTGAAATCAAGCAAGAAACAGCTGTGAGGGCCACTATTTCCAAAGCACCAAAAATAATTGTTTTCCACTTAAAAAGGTATGTGGATTTTGACATCTTGTGGGCAGATGGTTTTCATCAGTTTTATTGAGATGCCATTCGCATGCTAATAGTTTATCCATTTAATATGCAGCTTGTTCTAAACTCAGTGGCAAAATGGGTGCTTAAGCTGCAAAGTACCCTGGGTTTCATCCTTAGAGCCAGAGAAGTGAAAAATAAAGGGTCCGAGTCATGAACTCATTGATTTCAATTTAATATGTAATTCCTTTTAAATTTTGTAATAAAATACATGCAACATAAAATCTATCATTTTGATCATTTCACGTGTGTAATCCATTTGTATTTATTACCTTCACAATGTTAAATTAAATGCCAATCACCACAATTTCCAGAACTTTTCAATACCCAAACAGAAGCCCTGTACCCTAAGCAACACCTTCATTTTCTCCCTCTCCCTCGTTCCTACTTCTCTAATGAATTTTCTATCTGTAGATTTGCCTATTCTTTCACTAGAGTGGCTGTGCCGCCTAGTTTTATGTCATCTTGACACAAGCTGCGGTCATCTAAAGAGGGGAGTCTCAGTGGAGAAAATGCCTCCATAGAGATCAGGTTTCAGGCAAGCCTGTGGGATATTTTCTTAATTAGTGATTGATAGGGGAGGGTCCAGCCTGTTGTGGGTGGTGCTGCTTCAGGGCTGGTGGTCCTGGGTTCTAGAAGAAAGCAAGCTTAGCAAGCCGAGGAGTGAAAGCCAGTAAGCAGCATCCTCCATGGCCTCTGCATGAGCTCCTGCCTCCAGGGCCCTGCCCTGTTGTTTGGGTTCCTGCTCTGACTTCATGATGGACTGAGATGTAGAAAGGTGAGCCAAGTAAACCCTCTCCTCCCCAGTTGCTTTGGTCATGATGTTTCATCAGAGCAACAGTAACCCTAAGACAGACTTGGTACCAGGATAGTGGAGTGTTGCTGTGACAGACTTGATCACGTTGTGTGGGGGAGGGGTGTGGAAGGACTTGGAATTTGGGCTAGAAAAGCCAGTGAGTGTTGAGAACTCAGTGGGCTGTACTGCAGGATCCTGGAAGATAAGAATGTTGAGAGCGCTGGAGACCATAGAGGACTGGCTTGTGAAGTTCCAGAGGGAAATCTGAGAGCTATTTAAAGACTCAGAGCTATTGCATATGTGTGGTTCTGGTCAGCTGGGACTGAAAAGCCAGCTTCGAATAACGAGATCCGGGGCCCCTGAAGTGAGACCTCTGTTTACTGTGACAATTGATGGCGATTGTCTGGAGGTGAGGAATAAGCAATGATGGAAGAGACCGGTGTCACTGGGTAAACTTGAGAAGTGTTTCCTTGGAGTCAGCGTGCGGGAGCTGTGTTCCACAGCAGGCCGAGGTTGTACCTTGTGCCGGCAGCTGAACTTGGTTATGTGTGGAGTCTCCCATGTGCTACTGTTTTTGAAGCCATGAGGGGGTCATGAAGAATAGCTGAGGCTTAGAGCTGCAAAAGGCCGGGAGAGGCCATTGGTGAAGGTTCAGCCTCAGTAGCAACTGGAGCCCAAGGATGGAAGGGGTTGGGTGAGAAGTTTTTAATGTGCTTTGTATCGTAATGTTAATATGAGATATTGGGACAGCAAGAAAGAAAAGGTTATGTTTAATGAGTGATATGTTTGTGTGTCAGACTGATGAGGGATAATTGTACCAGTCAGTTTTTATATCAACCTGACACAGGCTAGAGTCATCTGAGAGGAGGGACCCTCAATTTAGAAAATGCCCCCATAAGATCAGGCTGTAGGCAAGTTTGTAGGGCATTCTCTCTCTCTCTCTGTCTCTCTGTCTCTCTCTTTCTCCCCTCTCTCATCTCATTTCTGGAGACAATGTTTCTCTGTGCAACCCTAGCTGTCCTAGAACTAGCTCTGGATCAGGCTGGCCTTGAACTCACAGAGATCTGCCTGCCTCTGCCTCCTGGGTGCCACCACCACCTGAAGGGCATTTTCTTAATCAGTGATTGATTGATGGGGGAGGCCCAGCCCATTGTGGGTGATATCACTTTCTCAGAGTCCAGGACCACCATCCCGGAAGTGGCACCACCCACAATGGACGGGTCCTCCTCCAGCAATCACTAATGTAAGTGAGACAGCATTTAACTCGCTCACTTGTGCTGTGATAATATGTTAGTAAAATATATTTCTTAGAAGTAAAGTTGAAGGCCAGAGAGATAGCTTGGTGGGCATCCCCTGATGAGCTAAGTTTGGCCTTTGGGATCCACAGGATGGATGGAGGGGGAACTGGCTCCTGTAAGATGCCTTCTGATCTCTACAGGTGCACTTTGACACACAGCCCCTTCAATCTAGGTTCTGTATTCCCAAAAAGAGCTTTGGGCTGGAGAGATGGCTCAGCAGTTAAGAGCGCTTGCTGCTCTTGTACAGGGCCAGTTTGGTTCTACCATCTATAACTCCAGTTCCAGGGAATCCGAGGCCCTATTCTGACCTCCAGAAGCAATAGGCACTCGTGTGGTGTACACACCTACACGAGGGGAAAAACATAGGTGCATAAAACTTTGAAGTAAATGAATTTCTTAAAGATATATTTACACATATAAATGTGTTTTGTCTATGAAATTATACAAATGCATGTAATCATATCTGTTGCAACCCACGTATTGACATCTGTCATTTGAGAAAATTCTCTATGGTTCTTTACCACTATTCTCTCCCTTTGCCATAAGCCCAGGGATTGCTTTAAAAAATGTGTGGATGCCCGTGTTTGAGGCTCCATGCATGTGTAGACCAAGGGTTGATGTCTGATGTCCTCCTCAACCACATATGTGAAAGGCAGTGTCTCTGGCCTGAACCCAGAGTTCATCAATTTGGATCATCCAGTTAGCTTGTGCTGGGGTCTCTGCCCCTTGAGTGTTGAGGTTACAGGTGGCCACATGCTTCCTGGCGTTGACATGGGTGCTAGGAATCTAAACTCAGCTCCTTAGGCTTGCATGATAATTGCCTTTACCCCGGACCCATTCCCACCGCCCACCCTAGGGAATTACGAATGTTTTCTGCCTGTGGATTTGCCTTTCTTAGACTACCCTACACCATGCTGCTTTTAGCCTTCTGAGTTTGGCTCCCTTTGGTTGATACAATGCTCTTGAGGTGGCCTGTGTATGTATGCGGCACATCCTTGTCATTGCTGTGTTTTAATCCTTTTTGCAAATGTACAGTTATTTCTCAGTTAGCCAGCTGGTAGTCATTGGCCTTGTTTCATTCTGGGCAAATGGAAATAAAGTCTCTGTATTGTGTAGCATGAGCATCCAGTCTCTAAAACTCTTTGTTTCTGGGAATGATCCCTGGCTAGACCAGGTCACGGGGTGTCTTAGGGTTTTATAAAAGGCTGTGAAGAGACACTAGGACCACAGCAACTCTTAAAAAGGAAAACATTTAATTGGGGCTGGCTTACAGTTCAGAGATTTAGTCCATCATCATTGATGTTATTTTGAAAATCCCCAGCTGTAGGTTTATCTGCCAATGCAATAAGCCAAATCCAGCCAAATTAATAAGACCAGGCTTAATAAACAGTGCGAAGCAAAGCTGAGCAGGCATTCAGGATCTTGGAAACAGGAGGAGGAGAAATCACATGGCTGGGCTTGAGCATCTCAGGGGGAGGAGCCTCCCTTGGTGAGTTTGCTGAGTGGCAGGGTTTGGACAGGGAGGAGGCAGGACTGAGGCAGCCCCTTTCACCTAAACAGTCATCACAGCAGGAAGCATTGCGGCATGCAGGCAGTGCTGGAGAGGTAGTTGAGAGTTCTACATCTGGGTCCACAGGCAGCAGGAGAGTGACACTGGGTATGGCTTCAGTGGCTGGAACCTCAAAGCCCACCCCATGACACACTTCTTCAACGAGGCCACACCTACTTCAGCGAGGCCACACCTCCTAACAGAGCCACTCCCTATGGGCCTATGGGAGGTCACTTTCTTTCAAATCACCACACAGGGCATCATCCCCTTAGTTTGGGGAGTAGGACTTCTTGCTTTATGGCCCAAGAATGGCCCATCTCATCTAGTAATTCTCCTGCCTTTTATTCTCCTCCTAAAGATTCTGAATGATCCTGATAAGGACTTAGATTTGGTGGCTTTCTGTTCTGAAAGATTTGAACAGAATTTCCCACTAAAACAAATGGAAAACTCAGTTTTGAAACTAGGATGCTAGCCAGGCAGTGGTGCACGCCTTTAATCCAGCACTTGGGAAACAGAGGCAGGTGGATCTCTGAGTTTGAGGCCAGCCTGGTCTTCAAAGAGATTTCCAGGACAGGATGCTAACCATGCCAACACTAAGACGGGAGCCAGGTGTGGTGGTGCACACCTTTAATCCTAGCATTCTGGAGGCAGGCACAGCAGATCTGTATGAGTTTGAGGCCAGCCTGGTTACATAGTGAGACTCTAGGGAGAGAGGGGTGGGGTGGGAAGAGGAAGCAGGAGGAGAGAGGCAGGGCAGGAAGATAAGGTGAAGAGAAAGAGGTGGACGGTGATTGGACTGGGGTCTGTGCAGCTTCTGATGGGCTGTCCCCAGGCAGATGCTCGCCCCACTTTCTCTGAGCCAGGCAGGGCTTGCTGAAGTCTACACCATCTCTTGCTGACTCACTTTGGTGAGCCCGATGGGTCTGGCATTTCTAAATATATTTCAGTAAGGATGTGATTTATATACCAATCATCTCTAAAGTTACTCTGACTGAAAGTGAGATGTGTCTAGGGACACGGATCTCATTCACACGTAAGCTTACACGCAAAGTAAGCTTACACACTTACTTTGAATTTCATGCGTTCGTTATCTCTCCAGATTTGACATCCAGGGCTCCGTGAAGAGGAAGCTGAGGGCAGATATCCGGTACCCACTCACCAACCTGGACCTCACTCCTTACATCTGTCCAGTTTTCCGCAAACATCCTAAGTACAACCTCTGTGCGGTGGTGGTGAGTTTACTTGTGAAACTTCCAATACTAAAGGAATAGAACATCCCTCCCTCTGCCTCCTCCCTCCCTCCCTCTTGGTGGCCGCTGCAGAGCTGTGAGTCTTGGCCAGACCCATGTTAATAGCTCGCCTTGTGTAATCATGAAGCACTGCACACTAGGCCCTTTACAATCTCAGGACCCAGTGCCTGGTTGAAGCCTGTCCTAGGGGCTCCCTTTGGCTCTGTCAGCTATGATTGGTGCCAAGCCCTAGCAAAGGAAGGGGTATAGTTCACACCCGCTCCCCAGAATCTCTGGTGGGTATAGTTCACACCCACTCCCCAGAATCTCCGGCATGAACCAACCTGAGCAGCGAGTCATTCTCTGGGCTCGTGGATTGTGGTGTGAGCTGTTACTTCAGATGGTGAGGATTCTCCCAGAGTGCAATCCTGTCACAGGACCCTCTGCCATGCTGAAATTGATCCTGCCAGTTCATCTATTACTCAGTAGTATATTTTAAAAATTGAAGTCATGTGTGGTGGTGAGTGCCACCAGCACTCGGGAGGCAGAGACAAACAGGTCTCTGATTTCAAGGTCTGCTGGTCTATGTAGTGAGTTCCAGGACAGCCTGGGCTACATAGTGAGTCCTTGTCTCAAAAATATTAAAGTGAAAGAGGGGAGAGGATTATGTCTAGTCTTCCACATTCCGTGGTTCAGAACTGCTCTTGGACTT
This sequence comes from Cricetiscus sungorus, assembly GCA_030556225.1. Taxonomy (NCBI): domain Eukaryota; kingdom Metazoa; phylum Chordata; class Mammalia; order Rodentia; family Cricetidae; genus Cricetiscus; species Cricetiscus sungorus. The sequence goes on along the minus strand of JANBXA010000372.1, from coordinate 62,361,040 downwards.
GCATAGTGCTTGCATCTCACCCCCTCCCCCAGACAAGGCTTCTCTGTAGCTTTGGAACCTGTCTTGAACTCGATCTGTAGACCAGGCTGGTCTCAAACTCACAGAGATCCGCCTGCCTCTGCCTCCCAAGTGCAGGGCTCAAAGGCATGCGCCACCACCAATACCCAGCTCCTAGATCTTAGTTTTTAACTTCTCATTATATCTGTTTCTGATTCAGGATTTTTTTAATGTATGTTGGGGTTTTGCTTGCATGTTTGTTTGAGAGTGCCATCTCCCCTGGAACTGGAGTTACAGCTTTGAGCTGCCATATGGGTGCTGGAAATTAAACCAAGGTCTTTTGGAAGAGCAGCCAGAGTGACCAGTGCTCTTACTGCTAACCATTTCTCCAGCCCCTCACCAATGAGCTTAATCCCCATTTCTCATTTTACGATTACCTAATTTGAACAGTACTAGGCACTGTTCAAATCTTTGTGTAATCCTTACAACCCTGTCTTTTGAGAAATGTCTACTGACGTCCTTTTCTTGCTTTTTGAATTAGTGTTTCTTGCTGGAGTTGTTTTCTAACATATTTTATATATTAACCCTTTTCAAATATTTGGATTGCAAATATTTTCTTGCATACTTTGGGTCTTCCCGCCACTCTTTAGTTTTCTTTATTATGCCATTCAGTTTTTCTATTGTCTATTGCATTAATTTTGCTGCCTGAGTTTTTGGGATTACATTTTTAAAAAGTTATTACCTAGAACAATGCTGTGGTACTTTGCTATCTTACTTTCTTTGAGAAGGTGTGTACCTGAAGGGAGGTATAGGTGTTCATGGTACATGTGCACATGTGGGCATCTGTGTGTGGAGGCCAGCCTGTGCGTGCATGTGCGTGCATGTGCGTGCATGTGCGTGCATGTGCGTGCATGTGCGTGAATGTGTGTGTGTGTGCATTACACACACACACACATTCTCTCTCTCTCTCTCTCTCTCTCTCTCTCTCTCTCTCTCTCTCTCTCTCTCTCTCTCTCTCTCTCTTTCCATTAGGGATACCTCTGGAGGTCAGAGGAGGGTGTCGTAGCCTATAGGCAGATGTGAGCTGCCTGATGATGATGGCTGGGAATTGATTTTTGGGTCCCCTGTAAGAACAGCAGTTGCTCTTAACCACTGAACCATCTTCCTAGCCCCTCCACCTTACTTTTGAAACAAGGTCTCTCATTGACCGATCAGCTAGACTAGCTAACCAACAAACCTCAGGGATCCAGTGTCTCCTCCTCCCAGTGGGCAGTGTTACCTCTGAGAAGATGGTCTTGAGTCGTATAAAAAGTGGACTGAGCAAGCCATAAGGAGCAGGCCAGTAAGCAGAGAGCATCCATGGCTCTGCTTCAGTTCCTGCCTTGGCTTCCCTCAGTGATGAGCCGAGATTAGTTCCCATGAGTCAAACAAACCCATCCCTCCCCTTTTGGCCAGTGTTTTATCACAGCAACAGAGAAGACAACTAGAACAGACTTAACATAGAATCTTAAATTTGAATCGAGGGTCCACGTATGCAGGGTTTGTCTTTCTGGGCTTGGGTTATTACTCGCTTGACACAGTATTTTCCAGTCCATGCTCATGTCTTGCATATACTCCCACCCTTTCCTATAGTTGTAAATTTTCAGGTTGTGTGTTAAGGTATTTGATCTATCTGGGATTGATTTTTGTAAGAGTATCTACTTTCACTCTTCTACATGTAATATTTGTTGAAGATGCTGTTGCTTCTGAGTATCATCTTTGTCAAAAAGTAAGTGGCTTAGTGGTTAGTGGTCCAGCATCCGTGTGGCAGCTCCCAACCACGGGTAACTCCAGTTCCAAGTGAGTGGGGTCCCAAGGTAAGGGACCACGTGGAAGAGCATAGCAGGTTCCATAGCAGGCGAGGGTGACTGAGGCGGGAGGAATAACATGCCCAGCAGATAGAGCTTAAATGAGGAGTTTATTTAGAAAAGGGAGTGAGGGGGAAGGGAAGAGACATAGAGAGAGGCATTGGGAACAGAAGAGGAGATGGGGGGGGGAGTTACAACTATAACAAAAGAACAACACCATCCGTACATTCGCATTCATCTTTAACCCTGTGGTCTTGACTGATAAACATGACCATACAGCTCTATCCTGCTGGTTCTGCAGATCTGTACCTGGTTGTTCTGTGTAAAAATCAAAACTGCTCACACACAGGATTCACAAACAGACTACTCTAAATTCATCACCACCATCCATTTCACTGCTAACGAAAGCATATCCCAGCTCCGGTCTGTTGGAATTGCCAGAGGCTGAGGCAGGTTTATTCCCAGCATTCTTGTTGCTATGCCTGAGTGCTGTCTGGAGAAAGTGTCCCTTGATTCTGGACCTTCTATTATCAGAAACACTCATTCCTCTCCAACCTCTCTGTCTAGATTTGAAGATGTGCAGTTCTCACTTCTGTTGGTTGAGTTTGGGGTTAAGTGACAATCTTTTTTTTTTTTTTTTTTTGTAATCTGGTATCAATATGTGGCATCTGGTATCAGTATCTGGTGGTCATGTCAGAGGAGCAGCAGGCGGCAATTGAAGTTCGAGGTGTCAGCTCACCAGGGGACAAATCCCTGAAGGGCGACCCTCAGATAGACAAGGCCCTGAGACCGCAGACTCCAGAATGTCTTTTGCTTCTGCTGTGCCTTCTCACGTTGGCCACTGCATCTTTCTCTGGGATCTGGCATGGTGTGAAAGTGTGGGGAGATCCCCATTGCCTGTAATGTAGTGTTTTTTTTCTCAAGGAAACGTTTCATTCCACTGGGCATTTTTACCTGTGGATTATTATAAAGATGATTTTTTCTTAAGCTGTACTAATTGATGATAGTAATAGCTTAAGTCGAGTTTTGATGATTAAAAATAAAACAAGGAAGTGTCCCACGGTTAGGGCTTATGAGTTTCACCTAAGGAGGTGCACAGATCTCAGTTCAGGTTGATGATTAAGAAAGACAATTGAGTTCCAGTAACCCGGCTAGCTTAAATTCTTTTAATGGTGGGAGATGTGTTCACAGGTGCATCATAGGAGAAACAAAGCTTTGAAGATAATTTAGATTAAGATGCTTTTGTTAAAGTTTTAGAAAGGTGCATAGTTGAATGAGGGACTCTTTCAGGTCAGGGAGCAAGAACAAAGCAGCCCAGTTATCGGTAGCTGACATGCCCTTCTTGCTAGGACGGGTTGATGACCAAAGATACCCACTCCTGCCCTCAATCTCCTGATATGAAACACTATTGATGAGTGGGTGTGCACCCTAGAGACTAAAGTAGAGCTGACGGCTTGGTTTTCGGGTTTGAAGTTTAGGTTTGAAGTTTAGATAAGAGAGTGATTGCTCCTTTCTTTGTAAACACAACGCAGCCTGCCAGTAAAAGAATTGGGCTTGCTTACACTCTGTTAATCTATAACAAGTTGCTTGGGTATGAATGTATGTGGATTCCTGGGAATAATTTTTCACTTGTAATATGTAAAATGTTTAATCATGTAAGGGATATGGAAAACATGACGTTTACTTGTATTCATTGTAATCATTCACTTGAAAAACAGAAAGTAGCCACGTTGCAATTTTTATATTGCCTGAAAGATTTTGCTTTGGTATGTAAGCTGTAAGGGAAAGAATAGAGTTAGAAGGAAAATAAAACTGACTGCTCTTCCAGAGATCCTGAGTTCAATTCCCAGCAACCACATGATGGCTCACAACCATCTGTAATGAGATCTGCCCTCTTCTGGCCTGCAGGGATATATATGCAGACAGATAAACCTTTTTTTTTTTTTTTTTTTTTTAAACATTAAGAATGAGAGAATAAGGAAGAGTAAAGATTGATTTAGAAGAAAAGCATCAAGAATGAGAGAAGGGAATCACAAGGAAAATCAAGAATGGAGAATATAGAAGAATAAAGAAGGGAAAAATCAAGAGGGTGTGTCTTTTCCCTCACCCCTTCAGACAGTCGTAGTAGATTCCCTTTGAGCCCTGTGCTGCTGGAGGCTGCTCCCACCCCCAGGCACTGGAAGGCATCTGATGAGTCTACTACTCAGAAGCCTTCACCTGATTTGATATTTCTAGATCAGACTCAAAGCACCGTTTGGCCCTAAACTTGGTGCTGCCCCTGCTGGAAGGTAATGGCCTCTCTGCGTCTGTGAGGCGAGGCAGATACTCACACGCAGCAATGTGGGAGAGGAGTGGCCAGAATGATGCGGTGCCAGCTGTGTGATCCCGTGAGGCCCCATGCCAGTGAGGCCCCATGCACATGGCCTCGGGAGGCCCCACTAGCCCCCCACCATGTTACACCACCTAAGTTGGCTGCTCAGAGTGAGGCTGAGTGGGAGTCAGAGGGCCGGGCTGTTTGGTTTGTGATGCAGCTATCCACTGGAATGTCTGTAGGGCCCTGGAGATGGACCACGCACACTCCATTTCGACAAAAGGTCCCTTATCTAGATGGCTCCTGGCTATAGCACCCTGAAGACTGACAGGAAGATGAGAACTGGTTTCCAAAGCCAGGCTACTTGTGAAGATGTGAATTGGATTAGTTATCTAGTTCAGCTGCAAGCCTGTGCTGGCTGCCGAGCTTTCCACTAGTCAGATTCACCATGATCCACATGGCTGATGTGGGATGTCTTTGTCATCCTCACCCTGTAGTGAATTCCTCACTGCTACAGAGTTGGGTAGCCAGGGCTGGTCTATAGTTTATGCCCCTGTGCTGTTGTCCCTGGGTCTCTGGCTCTGTTTGCTTTTCTTCTGCTGATGTCCAGTGTTCTCCCTCAGTAACTCACCTCACAATGCAGTTGTACTTGTTGCTTAGTTCTTTGTGAAAGTACAGGGGAATGCTGGTGTTTCTCTTAAACTACCTTGTAGAAAGTCTTGTTTCTATGCAAATAAAAAACTGGTGGGCTGGGGATGTGGCTGCTGATAGAATGCTTGCCAGGATCCCCAAAGCCTTGGTTTCTGCAGCATGAGTTCTAATAGGTCTTAATAAAAACCCAGTAAATATATTAAGGTAAATGCTCTAAGGTCAGAGAAGTAAAGGAGCCGGCCACAAGAGAGACCTCTTACCTCTTAGACCAAAAGAGTGGGCGATCCTGTTCTCAGACTGTCTGCTGTTCAGACTGCACAGAGCCCCTGTCTCCTCCCACCTTATTTATAGTCCTCTCTGCCCAGCTGTATCATCCCATCTCCATCTCCCTAGTGTTGAGATTAAAGCTGTGTGATCCCAAGTGCTAGGATTAACTTTGTATGAGCTATTTCTCTTCTAGACTGGATGAATTATATATAGCCCACGGTGGCCTTGAACTAACAGAGATCTGTCTGCCTCTGTCTCCCCAGTGCTGGGATTAAAGGTATGTGCAACCACTACCTGGCTTCTATGGCTAACTAGTGTGGCTAGCTCTGCACTCTGATCTTCAGGCAAGCTTTATTTATTTATTATATCATAAACAAAATATCACCACAGTTTCAATCTACAGCACCATAAACGGGCACGGGTGGTGCACACCTGTGATCTAAGCACTCATCACTCAGAGGTAGAGGCAAATCAGAAGGTCAAGGTTATCTTCATCTGTATAAGCTTGAGGCTAGCCTGGGCTACATTAGACCCTGTCTGTCTCCAAAAACATTGTTTTTGAAGGAAAACATAAAATCTAAGTATACAATTTGGTGAGTTATCCATTGAGCACATCCATGCAATAAGAACAGGGCTCATGCTGGACAGTGATGGTGCATACCTTTAATCCTAGCACTCAGGAGGTAGAGGCAGGAGGATCTCTGAGTTCAAGGCCAGCCTGATCTACAGAGTGAGTTCTAGGACAGATAGGACTATGAAGAGAAACCCTGTCTTGAAAAACAAGCATGCATAATACAAAACAAAACCAGGGCTCACACATCACCATCAGTATGTAACTGCCTTCATCCCTCTTCAGGTGCAAAAACCACACCTCTAACACAGCAACTCTGCTTTTGTGCTTTATGCAAATGGATCCTGCAGTATGTCCTCATTAGGATCTGGACCTTTTGCTTAAAATTCTGCAACAGTTATCCACACTGCTAAACATTATAGTTCATTCTCATCGCTGGATAGGGTCTGTTGTGAAACATACCATAACCTACTTATTTGGTGTGCGTTAGACCATTAATTATGAGTATTGCTGTGGTTGTTCTTGCGTGTTCTGGTGAACAGATGATGCACACGGACTTTGGAGTGTTTCTAGGACTGTGGTACTGCTGGGTGGGCATGTGTACCAGCATTAGTAAACTCAGACCCGTGGCATTCCTAAGCTGTCACTTCAGTTCACACATTAGCAGGAAGTGTGGTTGCCTTAGGTCCCTGTTATACTGGATAGTCTTCTATAGGGCTGTTCTAGTTGCTTGGATGGTGGGGCAGCACTTGAACTAGAGCTTGTCCTTGCACTTTCACAGTGGATGGGATGGCCTTGAACTTGCTTCCTAGGTGCTGGGATTTCAGATGTACTAGCGTGCCCCACTGAGGTTTGTTTCTGTGTATGAAAGTCTTAAGTGCTTTGCCTGTTTTTTGATCATATTGCCTGTGTGTTTCTTACTGCATTAGAAGTCTAAGGCCATAAAGCTCAGTAGGAGATTGCTCACCTGGCATGTGAGCATCTCTAGGTTCACATCTGGGAAAAACCAAATCTTACTGAGTCGTAGTTATTTACTTATTGCCTAACATGCTTCAGCAGGGGCCCATCAGGGCAGTGATGCACATCTGGAAATGGGACACACACCCATTGCCTTTTCTGAAGTCCACATCTCTAAAGGTTCTACCACCTTCCACTATAGGGACAAGATCTCCACATGTGGATCTATGAGTGGCACTGTTCCAGATGACAGTGTGTGTGGTGTGTCTGTATTCAACAAATACATTCCATTTTTGGCTGGTTAGAAGCTTTTTTGTCTTTTGGACTTAAAGATATTTCCTTGGATAACTGTAAACTTCCCTCAGTTGTGTATGGTTCAGTGGGTTTGGTTTTGTATTTACATACTTGTCCTTTAGAACATTTTCAGTATACCTGAAAGAAGCTTCACTACTCAGTTCTTGTCGGCATCAGCCCCTGGCAGGGACTTCTTGTTTCTATTGGTGTGCCATCTTAGGCACACCATACAAATGGAATCATAAAACTGCCTGTCTTGGGTTTTGTTTCTATGGCAGAATATTTATATGTCCCTGGTCAGCCTGGAACTCAACTCTGTAGAGTAGGCTGGCCCTTAAGTCCCTCTGCTTCTAGAGTACATTAAAGGCATGAGTGTTGTTTCTCAGCATGCTTTTAAAGTTTTCCCTGGGTTGAGCATGACTTTTGTCTTGTTGCCAGATAACATTATACTATGTAAACATAACACATTGCATTCATTTGTTGAGAGGTGCTTGGGATGGCTCTACTTTATGACTTAACATTAATGCCACTGTGTGGATAGTTTAATTATGTGCTAACTATGTTCTTAACCCTTAAAGAGTCTTCACCCTGATTTGCGATGTGACAGTGCCATTTGTTCCATCCACCAATACATATGTTTCAGCTCACTCATTCTCCTTGCTTGCTAATACCCAGCTCTTAAAATATTTAACCAATGCTGGACAGGGTTGGCACACACCTTTGATCCCAGCATTCAGGAGGCAGAGGCAGGTGGATCTCTGTGAGTTCAAGGCCAGCCTGGTCTACAGAGTGAGTTCCAAGACAGTCACGATACAGAGAAACTCTGTCTCGAAAAAACCAGATAAATAAACATTTGTTTATTTATAAACAGATGCTGTTGTAGCCCAGGCAGGTCTTGAACCATACCCCAAGTACTGGAACATTACAAGACATCCACCATACCTGGATATCTTGTGGTTTCCAACTTGTGATCTCCTGCCTCAGCTCCCTTCCTGTGCTTGGATTTGAGCCACCATGTCTAGGACTAATGGTTTTACATTTGAAAGACTTTATGCACATGTATACACGTGTTGGTCAGAGGACAGCCTGTAGGTTCAGTTCTCCTCAAATTACGTCGGTTCTAGATACCCAGCTCAGGTCATCAGCCTTGGTGGCAAGTGTCTTAGCCTGTCCTTCCATTGAGGTGTGGCGGCTTCAGTCCAGCTTTTTGTTTTCTGGAGCCTAAGCCCTGCTCTCTGTGTGGCTTCGTGGTTCAAATGCTCTGGTTACCATTCACCTATTCTGCTCTTCAATCTGCTCTCCCCCCCCCCCATTTTTATGATATGAAAAGAGACAAGATGGAGATAAGGACACATCAGTTGGCATTTACCTCCTTTGTGCTGGTTCTGTACTGCACAAGGAATCTCCTAAAGGCTGAAAGGGGCTGGAGCTATGGCTCAGTGGTTAAGAACACTGGCTGCTCTTGCAGAGGACCTGGGTTCAGTTCCCAGCACCCACATGGCAGGCAGTTTACAACCATTTGTGAGTCCAGTTCCAGGGGACCCAAAACTCTCCTCTGGCCTCTGCATACACCAGCACTCACATGGTACACAGCTATACACGCAGGGAAACATATTAAAATAAAAAGCTATATGATCCTCAACCTTCCGAGGGCCTCAGCCTCCTGTGTTAGGATTTCAGCCATGTCTTGTATTAATGGTTGTACAGGATCTGAGAATTACAAGGATGAGCTACGGCTTAGGACTTGTCATCTTCCCCGCTGTTCACAGATGCAAGGTTAGGGCCTGCAAGGTGGAAGTGTTTCTAAGGTTACCATCTGATGTATTTTCTTTCCTTTATATGATGGGTCAGCGAACTTTGTAAAAAGCCAGCTAGAACATATTTTAGGCCTCGGCGGTCATAGTTTTTTTTGCCAGCTACTATTTCGCTGTTGCAGAATTGAGACGCTGAGGCCAGGGTTCAGTTCTCCACACACACATGGAGGCTCACAACCATTTGTAAGTCCAGTTCCAGGGGATCCAATGCCCTCTTCAGGCCTCCATGGACACTGGGCATTATGTAGTACACATGCATATATGCAGGCTAAACACCCATATGAAGACTATCTCCAAATTTTAAAACCTTATATATGCTATCTCACTTCCTTTATAATTCTATTAAAGATTACAATATACAAGCAATTCAAAGTCAGACTTGACAAAATTATTTCCTCAGTATAAGAGATAATTTAAAAAGTTTTTTGGCTTTGTTGTTTTTATTTCACCAGAGCTTTTGCATTTGAAACCATGTCTTACACCCTTTCTTTCCTAGAACCACTTTGGCGATCTGGATGGTGGCCACTACACTGCCTTCTGCAAGAACTCAGTGACTCAGGCCTGGTATAGCTTTGATGACACCCGAGTCAGTGAGATTCCAGATACTTCAGTTCAAACGGCTACAGCGTATCTCCTGTTCTACAGCTGCCAGCCCTTTTCTATACCAACACAGAAACCCAAGAGCTAGGACAGCACTTCCGATCACTGCAAACAAGCCGTCAGAAAATGCATGAAGTGTGCCTTGTCATTAAACCCTTACCACTTACTTACATCGCTAAGGTTTCTAAGTCTCACACACAGCCTCAGTCAGGGCCGCATGGGAGCCACGCACTGCCATCATAGGGGCCTAAGAACTGTAGGTTTCAAAGGCCAATGTCTCAAAGGCAGGTTTCTATCGTATTTCATCATTATAAGTACCAAGTTATTTTCCAAAAATCTTTATACTTGTTTTGTATCTGTGTGCACATGGAGGTCAGAGGGTAACCCGTAGGAGTTCACTCTCTTTTCCCACCGTGTGGGTTCTGGGAATTGAACTCAAGTCCTCACTGAGCCATCTATCCAGCCCAACACAAATGATTTTTGTTTATACATGTGAGTGTATAGGCTGTTTCCTCAACATGATATGAGGTCCAAAATTTGATCACTAGCACAGGGGAAAGGTTAAGTGCAAATGTTACCCATGGGGCTGAAGATGGCCCAGCGGTTATGAGCCCTTGCTGTTGCAGAGGACCTGGGTTCAATTCTTAGCACCTATAAGGTTCACTTTTATATAAACACACATAGGCAAAATACCAATGCACATAAAAATACATCTTACAACTTGAAACCACGCTCTAGACTTCCCCCATACAAGTTAAATAACCACTTTCCAAAACACCTTTAGCATCTTTGTTTAGAAGAGACTCCCAAAACAATATGGACTATTGCCCTTAGTTGTCTTCTAGAACCTTAAGGTTAAGATCCTTCTACTGAGGACACCACATCCTTTAAGATAACAGGACTTGAAGGAATTGAGCTGGAATTGACTTGGAAGTCTGTACTTGAGGACCAACTCACAGTATCTCAACACGCTATGTATGCTGCCAACAGAGGAAAGCAATCAGTAGTCATAGTCAGCTATGACACCTATAAACTACAATGGCCAATGAGGCAAGTGACCGAATAGGTGCAGTAGTGGCACTTACATCTTGGGGATACGCAACAGCTGTTTAATTGGACTAAGGGGACTTAAACCATTCAAGAGGGAACCCATGCCTGGTAAAATGAGTCAACTACTGGTGACGTGTGGACTCTAGAGGAGACCCTGCTGCTGCTGGTGTAACTCCCAACTTCATTCTGAATACCTAGCCCAGGTAAGTGTAGTACCCAACCCCCATCAAAGAAGCTTTTTGCAGCAGATGGAGACTATCGCTGAAGGCTGTTCATTACTAATCAAAATGCAGAGAACAACTGACCAAGAGGAGCTCGGCCCCAGAAGACACATCTGCAGCACAACCAGTACATCTCAGCTCAGGGAACAGTGGGGAGGAGGGGCAGCATCTGCTATGAGGCAGTGTCTTCTGTATGCAATAAGGAAGCTGCACCCTACAGAGTGAGTTCCAGGACTACACAGATAAACCCTGTCATGGGGTGCGGAAAGAGAACAGGAAGAATCAGTCTTCTCCAGGGATGAGAACCTTGATGTTTAATCTTAAGTGGTTAGCTCTAAAAACATGAGCAACACTAAAAGGACTCAGTAAGGGATGTATGCAAGAGGGACTTAAGAGGTAAGGAATGTGGGAGTTGCGTAGCTTCTCCATGCTGCTGTCCAGGAAGGCCAGGGCTCTTGATCACTGCTCTGGAGGGTGCATGCTTCTTGCTACAGTAGCTCAATTTACAGGTGCCGACGCAGCACTCTTTAACTCTTCAGGGTTTTGATAGGAGCCTGGGGTTATTGTAACTAACTTCCAGCTTTTAAAGTCTGACTACCACATTTGTGTGTGTGTGTGTATTGGGGGAGGGGGTAGGCAGGGGGGGGAAGGGTTGAATCCTGATTCTACAGAATAACTATGCCAGAAATCCATGTGGTGAATAAAGTATATATAAAAGCACTTAAGAGGCAGGTGGACCTCTGTGAGTTCGAGACCAGCTGTTGAGTTCCCAACACGCAGAGCTACATGAGACCCTACCTCAAAGAATTGGGGGTGGTGGTGGTGAGGTTTGAAGATGAAAGACAGACCACTTACAATGTTTCAAATGATTTTTTTCATTAAGATTTTAATGTAGATGTAAATGAATTCTTTTTAAAAAATTAAAGTTTCCATTTTTTTTTTAGAATAAAGATTTAGTGCACAAATACAGCCCAAAGCCAACAGAAAAATAGTTTTGTCCTGTCGTTTCCTCAAAGCACTGCAGCTACCTAGAAAAGAAAAAAACTCCCTCCTAGTCTTTTCACAGGTCATGTTAACTATGTACAGCGATCTGATGTGCAAGAGTGCAATAAATATGTACATATACATTCCTATCTGTGCTAGGTATTCTAGAGTATCCACAGTGGATCAAGCTGGGACTAGAAATGAGAAAAGGCTATAGCAGTGAATAGGAAAACGAGGGTTACAATGGTTTCATACCAATAGAATAATAAATGTCTGGCTAATGAATTATTTGTAACTTTGGGACAGACTAAAAAAGTTGTTTTGAAATAAATACATGTAAGGGATACTTACTATAATACTTGTTAAATGTCAGTTTTTTTTTGTTTGTTTTTTGATAAATAGCATTGACCTGATTATATGGTGCTAATAACTCAGCCCCCATTATTCTGGAATTCCTCTACATAGCCAGTTGCAGCAATCCGTTATCTTTGTAAGCATTAGGAGATGTGCCTCTGTGATTTGGAACATCAACACACCCACAGCCTACCCCTCTATGTGGCTACATCAGTTACTCGTGGTCCCACTGAAGTATAAAAGAGGATATAAGCTGCTGATGACTTCACAGAAGACACAGAGATATCAGAAACTTCATGATCATCGAACTTAAACCAGCGCTGCCTCGCTGCATTTTTACAATAGGCAGTGTAGTGACCTCCATCCAGACCGCCGTAGTGGTTCTGTATCAAGCAAGATAAAACAGAAACTGAATCATTACTTAGCACAAGTCAGTTATTTCCAAGTCTTGGCTGTTCTCACTTTCCTAAGAAAGTGCTGGAGCTTCCTGTTTTAAAAACATCTTCAGTTTAACAAGATACTTACTGAAACAGAAAACAAGTTATATTTCTTCAAACTGTTCTTTGGACCAATAACATACTGTGACAAGTCAAGATTTTCTAAGGGAAAGTCCACAGATGTTTGCAGCTTCTGTTTCCACCTGCCGTCATAGGAAAATCTGCAGAACAAACATCACAGGAGTCAGGCTGACAGGAAAGAGGAGTGAATTTCCACTATTTACATGGATTTCAGGGCACGCCCTTAAAGCTCACATCATCAGTGAAGCCTCAGGTCAGGAAGATGCTCAGTGGGTGAAGCGCTTACTATGCAAACCCGATGACTACCTGGGCTTGACACCTAGAACCCACACAAGGGTGGAAGGAGAGAACTGATTCCACAAAGTTGTCCTCTGCGGCATGACAAATGTCTGCCTGCACTCACAATACACAGAATAAAAATTAGTAAGGCCTCTGTTTTAGTAATGGAAAGACTGATTATAAATAGGAACGAAACACATCTTAAAGGAGGAGATGTAGGTTGCAGACAGTAAACAATGTGCCCAGATAGAGAGAATGGCAGATGCGGTTCCCATTCAGATTTCCTCTTCCTGGGCCAGCTACAACACTAACTACAAGGGAATGAAGGTGTGCTGATGCTTTGTTTATGATCTAACGAGTAAAGCTTGCCTGAAGGTCTGAGTGCACAGCTATCCACACTAGTTAGCTATAGAAGCCGGGCAGTGGTGGTGCACAATCCCAGCACCAGAGAGGAATATAATAAGGTGGGTAGAGACAGGAATGCAGGGTATTCAATCTACAGTCTCACTGAGGACAAGATCAATCCAACCTTCGTAGAGATGAGAACACTCTACTGGCTGGCTGCTTTGTTTTTCTGATTTCTGGATTTTTATTATTTGTGCTACATGAAGGAGGTGCTGAGGAAGAACAACTCTAGAATTATGCCTGTACTTGGGGGAAAGAACTAAAAATGAACTGCAGGGCTCCTTCCAACCTTCTGTGTAATTACCTCACAGTTGTTCACAATGTCAAGGGTCAAACCCATGACACTATACATACAAAAAGAACAACAGCGAACTGCTTCTCAACAGCTCAATTCTACAGTTCCTTTAGAGCCTTAGTTTAGAACTTTTAACAGAACAAACCTATACCCACTTAAAAACACATTTATATTGCCACAATTCACCAAGTGACAGCTGACACACTTGTCCAAACTGTAAAGAACAGAAGACTAAACATTTCAGTGTTGAAACTGACTTCAGCAACTGGTTCTGATAACCCAGTATAAAATGCTTGACTCAAAGCAAAACATACTTCACAACTAAGAGGAAACTTTAGGGGTTCCTTTTGAGCAGGTCCAGGCTGGGTGTGGTGGTGTGCACCTGTACCGGCACTAAGGGAAAGCTGGCTGGGCCATGGCTCACCTGAGGTATATGGGCAGGAGCCTCCTGCATGGATCACAGAGAAAGAACAGCATTTGGTGCTACAGCTCTCATTGTGGGCTGTTGTGTGGGGCCCTCTCCTCCCACTTGCTTAGACTCAAAACAATGTTTACACTCAGTGCCCTCTGGAGGCACCATCTCTGGGAGTTTGAGGCCACCCTGGTTGAGAGAGGGCGTTCAAGGACAGAGAAACCCTGACTCAAGAAAAAACAAACAGAAGTAACAACCAAAAAGCAGGAGAAAGCAGACTCCATACATGAGCTGTGCAGCCATGTCCTGCACTCTTTTTTTTTTTAGCATAATTTTTCATCTTAATTTTTTTTTTTTTTTGATACAAGGTCTCATGAAGCCCAGGCTGAAATTACAGATATGTGCCATCATGTTACACATTAATTTTGTTATAGTTTATAATTTGAATATTAATTAAAAACATTTTATCATTTTATGTGTGTATGCCTTTTTCTTTACATGTATATGCCTTACTCAAAGATGCCAGAAGAGGGCACTAGATTGCCTGGAACTGGAGTTACAGGCAGTTGTGAGCTATCATGTGGGTGCTGGGAACTGAACCCAGGTCCCCTGCAATAGCAGCCACGGAAGCATTTCTCCAGCACCTGATGTTAATTTTTATCTGATAATCTGTTTAGAATTATACTGGATAACATTACACTTGATGTGACTTAAAATTTTGTTATCTGAAATGCAATACTTTAGTTCCATTAATTTTTTTAAGAAATAGAATCATATGGAATGACATAAAATAACAAGTACTGTTATTCTGCTGTCATGTCGGCCAATAGTTATTGCTGGAGAATCATTAGGTTCCCTTAAAAGACAGCATAGAACACAGACATTCAGTTCCTCCATCGACTGCTAGTGCACAGGCAGAGCTTTACCGTTTCAGGTGTACCAACAGCACAGGGGGCAATTTCCAGATCTCTATCTTCTTTAGAGAGTCCCGCCGAGCTCGGCAATGGCTGCAGTAAAATCTGTTGTTATCCGTGAGCTTTTCTTCTTTGGAAAATAATCTAAGGCAGTCCTAGTGGCAAAAAACACACCATGAGTACTCAGTGATTCACTTCCTCGTGGAGTGTCAGGAGGCCCTCCCTCTTCAAGAGTGCTGCAGACACACGGACACCTTAATAAGGTGGAGTAGTGTCTGGATAAGGAGGGATGCCACCAGTGTGCAGAGGGTCAGCACAGCACACACAAGGACATCGTACCCTGGGGATGCATGTGAACTTACTGGAGGCATCAACACAAGCTATTCTATTACTTACTCGGCTGTTCTGTGGAAACCACTATGTCTGATCCCCAAGTAGAGTACATAGAAACAGTACATCTGTGTTAATGTCAAACTTCCTAAGTTAGCTTTCAAAACTTCTCAAAAATGCAAACTTTTCCGGGTGGGGGTTTGGCTGAGTGGTGAAGTGCCTCTCAAGTATGCACAGACTCTGCATTCAATGCTGCCAACAAACTTCTGCCTGCACCTGATGACATTGCCTGTTCTCCCAGCACTGTAGAATCAGGCAGAACAGCTCAAGTTCAACGCCAGTCTGAGCTCTATGGCAAGACCCATTTCAAAAGGTCAAGGGCTACAGGCTGGAGAAATGGCTCAGCAGTTAAGAGAACTTGCTCTTGCTGAAGACCTAGGTTCAATTCCCAACACCCACATGGCAGTTCAAACCTCTGTGGGCACTGCATGCAGTTGGTGCCCAGGCAGGTACTGGCAAAATACCCACACACATAAAATAGTAAGACAGTAATAAACAAAATTTCTAAGGACTAGGATGTAGCTCATGTATTCTGTCAGGATGAGGCACATTTCTATGCACACAAGACAGGGTTTCTCTGTGGCTTTGGAAGCTGTCCTGGAACTAGTTCTTCTAGACCAGGCTGGCCTCGAACTCACAATGATCCGCCTGCCTCTGCCTCCTGAGTGCTGTGCCGAATGCTGGGATTAAAAGCGTGTTACAAATAACATTTTTACCAACCCATTTTCTCTTCATCTTAAGCTTACCTGTAATGTGCATTTACTTGAGGATGCTAGCGGCAAAGATAAATACATGAAAGCCTCAAATGTCCGGGACTTTTTGTGACAGGTGAGGCACTGCACTGTGGATTTGAACTGACCCTGAAAAAGTGCAACAATAATGGACTCGTTGAGCTGCTTGTGTTTCTGCCAAGCATGTTCTGCTGCTTTAAAGTCATCGAGGTGATCGTTGTTCTCTTCCTTATGCCTCTTCCGATTGTCGGCCTAGGAAGGAGAATAACTCACTCAGTCCTGTTAGCATCTAAGAGTAACCCTAAATAACATTTTACAGATTAGCCACACTGAGGAGTTCTGATCTGTGGGTACTACAAAATCATTCTACCAATCAAACCCACTGTTTCTCGAAGGAATGTGGCTTGAACTTCTGTTTTGTTTTGAGACAGGGTCGCATCATGCTACCCTGGCTGTCCTGGAGCTGTTATGCACACCTGGCTGTCTTTGAACAAAGAGATCCGATGCCTCTGCCTCCCAATTGTTAGGATTAAAGGTGTGTGCCACCACACCTGGCTTTTATTACAACCTGGCCATTTTTATTTGAAGTGTTTAAGAGGCCTGAACTTGTACTTCGGTCAGTGCTGAAGACTGACCCACTGAGTTAAAGCTGCTCAATCTACTTCAGAGTAGAAGCTACTCTTGCAGAGTCGGTGGTGACTGGAGCCTCATAACTGGTTAATGTATTGAGAATGAATGACTGCTGAATGCCCAGCCATAAATGGAACGCCCTATCACCCACTCTAAGAACCATGGAGGAATAGTGGAAGGAAGGGGAGGGCAGAGAGGTGTGCAAGACACAACTGTACATATAAACTCACAGAAGCTGTGACTGCCCTTATCAGAGCTGAGCAAGACTAGGCCAGTGCCATCAAAGGGAAGGTGTCCCTGTGACTCCCCTGAGGATTTACAGTTAATGACTGATTAATGGAGGAAGGAGAGATATTTTCTTCAGTGAGATGCCACTGACAAGGTACACATGTTCCAGTAAACAAACCTCACTCACGGTTCTGTGAGTATCATTAATGAAACTCCCTGAGTTATAAGAAAAAAAAAATAAAGGAAAAAGGGAATTACCAAAATGGGGAATGGGTGAGAGAGTAAGGTGGGGTAGAAATACTTGAAATATATTATGTACATCAAAGCCATTTTTTAAAATAGATTTTACTGTTATTACCGAGAGAGAGAGTGTGTGTGTATATGGTATGTGTATGGGCACATGTATCAAGGTGCATGAGGGTCAGAGGACAGTTCTGAGAAGGACAGTTCTGAGAAGGATTCCCCCTTGCCTCCTTTACTTTTGTTTTGAGGATCAAACCGAGGTCACCTGACTTGGCTTTGCCAGTGCTTTTACACTAGCTGAGGCATTTTGCTAGCCCCAATAGCATGGTATTGAAGAGAAGACATCTCATGGAACCAGGCATTAGGGTTAAAATCCAATAGATGCAATTTCAGTGCTATAACAGTATAAGCTCTTGAATTTACATACACCTGACCCCTTGAGACAGTCTTCCTATGTAGCCCAGACTGTCCCTGAAGTAACAATCTTCCTGCCTCAGTTTCCAGAGTACTGGCCTTAGGTGTGAGCCACCACAATAGTTTGAATTTTTGTGTTTATGTTCAAGAACTATGACCTTAAAGGCTTTCTAAACTTTGGTGCTAAGAGAAGCTGTGTACAGATGGAGGTGGCCCTTATGTAGAGATATTGCTTTAATAAAAGCTATTTAGATACATCATCATTTGGTTACATGGAGCAATTCTTATTTTGGAAGATAAGTCTAAGAACATCAGATATAACATACATAACAAATATGCAATAATATGTAAATAACAAACATGTTCAGACTTACAATTGTTTAATAAAACCATGAATGTCTTTACTTTCATTAGTATGAGGGTCACAAAAATTCCTCCAATAGCTATTTTACCACTTGTCAATTGTTCAATATTTCCTATTAGTACTTGAGCAAATAACTATATACTACTTTTCAAATCCAGGTTGCACACTTCTAATTTAAGAATCCAAGACATGGCATGCTGCCACAAGTGGAAAATTATACTCCATGAGGAAAAAAAAATCACTAAAAATAATTCAAAACTACTGTAAAAAATTCACTTGAGGAAATGCGCACATAGAAAATAAATTTTATATTGAGATCAGGGCTCCAGTCCCATATGTCTCATTCTACAATGCAAACGTTTGGGTTTTGTTCTGGGAGCTCAGCAGATGCAGGCTCAGCATGGTCACTGACTCTGAAGGACGGCTGGTGAACGGGGATTTAAACTGCTACAAAGACGGAAGTTAGCGGAGCTCAGGAGCCACTCTTACCTTATTTAGATCCTCATGGAGACCATCCATGAGGAACAGAAGCAGTTCCTGTGAATCTTGCTGGCTGGATCCTGCAAACTGGTCGTTAATCTTCCCAATGGTGACTTTAAAATCTTTTGGACTGATGTATCTATACTGTCCTGTCCACAGCGCTTTCATAATTATACCAAATTCTTCTGCCACTTCACCCTTATGCCCCAAAAGATTTGACCTGTGCAAGTAAAGTTACCAAAGTAAATACATACATACATACATACATACATACATACATACAATAAAGGAAAAAGATTTTAAAGTTATAGTGGGTTCTTGATATAAGCATAAGACTGCATTGTGATACACAAAGGGATCACTCACCTGCAGGCCTGGGTCAGACGCATCTGAACCTGACTTTGCTGTGGTCCTCCAACTTGCTTCCTCTCCTGGTGCAAGCCCTGCTCCTCACACCCATCAACAGGCTACAGTCAAAGATGGAAACTATAACCCTGACAATGTCTGCCATCTTGTTCATCCTTTATGACCAGAGCTGAGATAACTATCCAGTATTCTTGTAGATAATTTTCTTTCACTAATTTGACTCCTCTGAAGCTGAGTGGCAAATGCTACCATCTGAGGATGTCCCTCCAAAATGTAGACATTGCACATAGACTAGGAATAGGCCCTTAAGAGCAATTGTTGCTTTTGCAGAAGAACCAGGTTTGATTCCTAACACCCAGATGGTGGCTCACAATTATCCATTAACTCTAGTTTGGGGACTTGGTGTTCTCTTCTGGACTCCTCAGATACTTACACTCACATGTGCACATATTCCTAAAGACACATGCATAAATACACACAAAAAAAAGACATTGAGAGCTTGAGAGGTGACAGGCAAGGACATGACCCAATGGTCGAGACTGGGTTTGCTAAAAAAAAAAAAAAAAAAAACCAAACAAACAAAAACAATGGCAATAATGAATAATGAGGGGGCTCACCCTGTGCCCCTCCACCCTTCCACCTCCTGCTACACTGGAAAAGCACAGATGAGATACTGACATGCTCACCTTGGACTCTCAATCTCTACAACGATGAGGAAATTAGCTCAATGGCAAAGGTTTCCACCATGTGTGAGCTGACAAGCTGATATGATCCTGGAGGCCACACTAGAGGGAGCCAATTCCTGAGAGTTGTGCTGTGACCTCCACATGAGTGCTGGCTGGTACATGTGCCCAAGTTTGTGCATATCCACACAAAATTTTAAAAATTAAAATTCTTTTATTAAAAAAAAATTACCTAGTCTTAGGTTCTTTGTTATAACAGCACCAAACAGAGTAAGGCAGACAGAAATTACAGTTAGATTACCTTCTTACCAGTATACAGTAGAAGTGAAATGGTCCTTTACCTGTTGATATCGTCCTGGTAGCAGTTCCGGTTGAAGTAATCAGCCAAATGTGGAGCATTACATAGGCACTGCAATATTGAGTTCATGTAACAGGTATTCCCCAAATTACGAAGTCCAGTAAGAGCTGGTCCAGATCCTCCAAAAACAGGATTGAGGTTCCGAATCTGAGAAGCAGAAAGTCTCGAGATCTCAGCTTTAGGCCTAAGGAAGAAAGAACAAGATGCCTTATGCAGAGCATCTTCACTTGAGTACATACTGCTGGAGCAGCTGGGCATGATAATTTTGTTCATAATCCACATGCTAAATTACTGTGTTCTCTAAGGCATTTAGCAATTAGCTTAACTCTGACTGTGCTCCAGGATCTTCCCATGACTTGCATGCCTACAACTTTTCCTTAAGTTCTTGCTTCTTGAGGTGACCCGGTCCTCCAGCTTCCATGGGCTGAGCTACTGCCTAATGGGAGGAAGCTCTTTCAAACTTCTCCAAGCAGCCCAAAGAGGTTAGCATTATGAAATGCTCCTAGCTTAACCAGATCATTAGAAAATTAAATACAATAAAATCACACATACTTAAAAAGTATACACTTGTTATAGGACAAATATGTAGTGTGTTCTCTCTTATGTAGATCCCAGATGCTAAACCTTAAATAGTATATTTAAGTGGCAGAAGGTAGAAAAAAACCTACTAGACAAGAAAAACTAAGGAAATGTGGTTGGGGAGACATGAGATATGAGGGGATTACTAGAGGCAGAAGGAAGCAGCGGGAGGCTGGGAGTTTGGGGTGGGAGGGTAGGACAGTGTCTGAACTGAGTATATGCAGACATTTTCTTGTCACTATTTCCTCAATATTATATTTGCACAGCATTTACACTATAGTAGATATTATGATATACTTAAGAGTTAAAGAGAGGGCTGGAGAGCTGGCTCAGTGATTAAGAGCTCTGCTGCTCTTCCAGTAGATCTGGGTTCGATTCCCAGCACCCACATGGTGGATCACAGTCATCTGTAACTCCAGGTCTGGGGGACCTGATGCCCTCTGCTGGTCTCCAAGGGCACCAGGCACATACATGGTACCCAGACATAAACGACAAAACACCCCACACATGAATATTTAAAAAATAAAGAGGCAGACATTCACACTCTTGCAAAAAAAATAAATTATACATAAACAGGATACACTTATATACTAATTATAAAATAGGCCTCAAACAAGGCAGAGATTATCTGGATACCACCTGCATAAGCCACACAAGGAGGGCCATACTCAATTAAAAATTAGAGGCATTCTGGACAGAAAGAGGCATCTGCTGGGCTCTGCGGGGCTGGAGTGGCCCTGGCTCCTGTGCTTGTGTCCAGAGCACTGCAGTGAAGAGGACCTAACCAGTGGATTGTCCTTGTCCTGCTGATCCCCATTTAGTGTTCCCTACCAAACTATCCCAGCTTTCTTTACATGCTCTTTTTCTGTTCATGTGTCCTTTTATAAGAAATACATGAACTGTATGAGATAACTTCAAAACACTGCCAAATTAATGAACTTTAATAACATTATGATGTGAAGATTTCTAACATCTGAATTTTACTAATTCCAAAGCTCTTTCAAACAGGTCTCCCTAGCAGGTGAAGTTTGGAAAATGACCAATTACTTCCCTGGGATGTGTCAGAAAAAATAAATCAAAAGTTCTTAGTAATTAGTAAATAGTACATAAAATACATGACAAACAAACAAACAAAAAACCTAAGACATTTATCTACACACACCAAACCAAGATCCCTACAGTAACAGTATTCAAGGCTGAGTATTTTGTCTATGCCTGAGACAAAATGCTATGGTGTCTGCACTGACCTGTGCACATCTTCCTGTTTCCTTTAAACCACTTCTGATTATTCATAATACCTGACATAATGTAAATAGCTGTTATGCTGTGTTAAAAAACGATGACAAGGCCAATATCCTCCTGTCTCCATTTCCTGAGTGCTGTTCTTATAGGTGTACCTCACCATGGCTGGTTTATATGCAGTGTTGGGGATCAAGCCCAGGATCTGGGCATGTTAAGCATTTTTCCTTCCATCATAACAATGGAATTCTCTGAGACTGTAACTCATACTTGGTGACATTTAACAGGTTTAAAACAATGACACGTCTTAGTTCTAGAATTGGGAGAGCTTACTTGTTTTCCCGGTTGACTGTCGGGGTCACTGCTGGCCTCCTCTTCTCCTCCTCCTGCAGGGCCTGAGTGATGTCCGGGGATGAGTAGGATCGCTTCAGTTTGGATGGCTCTCTGTCCCGCTCAGCAGGGATCTGGGGCTTGACTTTGTGAGTAGGAGGGGTGGAAGGAGGTGCAGAGGAAGGAGCCATTTCCGGTGGATACATATGAACCGTGTTGGTAGGTGAATGATAGTAACGAAAGGTTCCAGTGATTGGATCAAGAAACTTGGAAAAGGAAAACAAAAAAAAGTTTAAAAAATGAGATAAGCACTGAAGTCATTAGTGGCCCCCCGCCCACCCGCAACATTTACTTCCGGGTTAAAACACATGTGTGAGCTATGATTAAAGCACAAACTCTATCAATTACATTAGTCCCTAAAATAATCTGAATAGAAATTGTATCACTATGCAAACTTTCAATGAAATTTAGGCTTGCTTTTATAGACAATTAAATTTCAAAATTCTAGTGCCAGGTGCTCATGTGACAGCCAGCACCTGAGGATTCATATTAGGAGATTTCACACTGCAGTAACGGGGGCGGAGGGGAGTACTCATGTTCTCAGTGACAAGTAGGCAACAGTACTTGTTCTTGTATTTCAGTTTACCTTGGCCCAGCCTGAAGGCAGTCCTGGTACAATTCTCCCCATTTCTTCACTTCGAGCTCTCGTCAAAGGTTCTCGTTGAGCCTAGTTTGAAACACAATAATCTGACTTTTCCAATTAAAGCTTTCCATTCATGAACTTAAAGTACATACTCTGAAGAATCAAAAACAAAACAAAACAAACCAACCCCTGTCTTGACTGCCTTTCATATGTTTAAAGGCAGGGTCAAAAATGAAGTCAGTTTTGTGTTCACGGTCTACCATGCCAAGGGTTAGAGGAGTGTGAAATAAAAGGAAAAATGTAATAAAATTTCTAGAGCTTTCCGAAGGAAGCTGAGAGGGAAGCAGGGACTGTGACTCCAGCTGCCAGCTAGGAAGGAGAAGATGTAATTAATTACTATACTGTACTCAGAGGCTGGAGAACATTAAAAGGTTACAGCTCTGGAAACACGCACAAGTCCTACATCACAGATATAGAAGCAATAAGCCATTCCACAGTAGCATTATTCAAAATAACTCCAAAGAAGCAATGCAAACTGATGTGCAGTACATGCAGAGCCTGCAGTATTATTACACAAGGGGACAAATGCATGCTACCAATGCATGCTACCACATGAATTAGCAAAGAAAGCTATGCTAGGTGAGAGGTTGGAGACATGCCTTAGTGATTTAAGAGCACTGGCTGCTCTTTCAGAGGACATGGGTTTGATTCCCAATGCCCTTATGGTGGCTTACAACTGTCTGTGACTCCAGTCCCAAGAGATATGCTCTTCTGCCCTCCTGAAGGGCAGCATAAATGTGAGGCAGAGACATACATGGAGGCAAAATATCAATACACATTTTGCCTGCATATATGTCTAAGTGTTAGCGCCCTTGGGGATTGTATATCCGATCTCCTGCATATCAAATATTTACATTATGATTCACAACGGTAGCAAAGTTACAGTTATGAAGTAGCAACAAAATAATTTTATGTTAAGGGGTCAGCACAACATGAGCAACTTTATTAAAGGGTGGCAGCATTAGGATGGTTGAGAACCACTGCTCTAGAAAAAAGAAGCTAGCTGCTAAAGACTATCTCAGAAAAAACAGCTCAATAAAGATAGCAGATTCAGATTGTCCAAGGCTTTAGTGCAAACATAACTATACATGGCACAGTATCTTTTTGGTGTGGAGGAAATGCTCTAAGATTGGATAGTATTAATAATTTCATGTACTCTGTCCACTTTTTTCCATAGGGTTTTTTCAGACAGGGTCTTGCTGTTCTGGAGCTCTCTATGTAGACCAGGCTGGCCACAAATTCAGAAATCACCTACCTCTGCCTTCTCAATACTAGAATTAAAGGAGTGCACCACCCACACCCAACTAGTCCATAAATTCATAAGTCACCGACTATGCTATTAACAGGTAAATTTTAAAATATGCAAATTATACTTCAATTAGGCTATTATCAAACCTATTAGAGTGAAAATAACAAACAGAAAAAAACCTTGAACCAGCCGGTAGTGGTGCACGCCTTTAATCCCAGCGCTCAGGAGGATGAGGCAGGCGGATCTCTGTGAGTCCGAGGCCAGCCTGGTCTACAAAGCTACACAGAGAAATCCTGTCTAGAAAAAAACAACAACTACAAAAAAAACTTGAGGTCTCTGGAAAGTGTATTTTATTTATTATCAAGTTTAAAATTGATACTTTGAGTCCATTTGGGATTTCCTACCACCAAAGAGAAAAATGAATCAGTGAAGAAAAAAGAACAAACAAAAACTTAGTAGGCTGCGAAGCACTGATTTACAATACAGTATAAAATGTTTACTATCATTAGTGTAGTCACAGACTCTATATGGGTTTTGTTAATGTGGAAAGGGCTATATTCTAATATATTACATATAGTACATATTCAAGAGGATGATTCAAAATGCGAGGTCATTTACTAAAAACTTTCTTTTTTTACATTGTGTGTGCATGTGCACTGCAGCTCATGTGTAGAAGTCAGAAAACAACTTGCAGGACCTGGCTCTCTGTGGATTCCAGCTGTTAAATTCAGGTCACAGTCTTGGCAGCAAGCATCAGTTGCTTGCAGAGCCATCTCACCTTACCAGCCTCCAAGTCCATCTTTATATTACAGTGTCTTTCCACCTGCCTCTGCCTCCTAAGTGCTGGGATTAAAGGCAAGCACCACAACTGTCTGGCTAAATTGTATCTGAAGTAAGAACTTCATTTCTTTAATTGTAGGTGTTAAAAAAATTCCACACGGGCTGTATTCTGGTTCACTTTACTCTCAAAGTGAACTCATGGGTTTAAGTGACACTATCTGAGTGAGTTGAGGGTACAAGACATGTGCAGTATACTCAGCTAGTATGAGCTTTTGTTCTACACTGAGGTCCCCATGGACCTATTTGCAGGTATAAAACCTGACATTCTGTAAGGTAAGACTTTGCTTTCACAGAAGTAATGTCTGTACTACCAGACATTATTTACTTGTATGAGCTATTTGTGTTCCTGCTGTTACACAGTGTTCAAAAGGAAAGGACACTGGTTAACCGTACAATGAAGATAAATTAAAACTGTATCACTTCATGAACATACCCTCCAAAATTACAGCAATCAATTTTTGAGTATGCAGTCAAGGAAAGAAAAAACTAACACTGATTTAAAATGTCCTAGAAGAAACAAAATCTCATAGACCTGACCAAAATCACAATCACATGCAAAGATAAATGTCAGGCTATCGTGTTACTGACTAATCATCCTAAGTACACACAAGCTACCTTAACCTACTGGCACCTTCTTTCTCATGAGATTGTTATTTTATCCTCGTCTTTTGATTGTTACACACCAAACACAGAAATGAATATAGCTACTTGTATCAATAACTAAGTAGGTATGGCATTTTACAGACCCCCCAAAAAAATCTGTTGCCATCTAATCATTCAATGTACATTATCACAGGCCTCAAAAGAATAGGGAAGCAAATACCAATGGGGGGGTGGGGCGCAGAACAGCTTCTCGCCCTCTAGAACACTATGAAGAATGCTTGTCCTGTTTGTAGAAGGTTGCTGTCCTGTCTTCTTAAACACATTTACCTTTGGTTGGTTTTACCCACCTTGCTTGCACTCAGCTCTCCCGACACAGATGCAGCAGACACATCTGCCGGCCTCTTCTGCACTCCTGACGTGGGACACCTTTTACCTTCCGCAGACATCTTGGCATCAGAAGCCTCATGTTCACTCTTACTTGGTCTTTTGGTTCCTGTGGCTTCCTGGCCCCTGTCTGCTGGGGGCTCTTTGTCTTCTGCCTTGGTGGGTTTGCTGTCTGTTTTCTCCAGTCTGTCCTTTGGTTGGTTCTCACTGATGTCATGTTCTTCTGAGTCCATTGTCTTTCCAGCTTTGCGCTCTTGTTCCTCCCTCCTCAGCTTCTCTTTCTGTTCTTTCTCCTGCTTGTTTTTCTCCATGAGAACAGAAGTTTCTTCATGAATACGGGCCTTTTCTTCATCTGTTAACATGGCAGTCTGCGGGGGAAATACTGGCTTGGTGGAACGATCAGGAAGAATTCTTCCACTCTGATCTGTATTTTCAGATTTTATTCTATGATCTTCAGGCAACTTCACTGCCGGTTTTTTCGTACGGTCAACCTAGAGAAATACAAACAGAACAAAGTGTGCTTTTTGTGTCTTGTTTTTGGGGCTAGGTCTTGTACATAGGTCAAGTTGGCCTCAAAACCACAATCCTTTTGCCTCAGCAAAATTTACGTGTATAACTTCAGTTTTAGTTTGCAATGCATTACATGTCTTAATGCTCAACCATAGCACCTAGGTCTGACAGAGGAGAATGAAGCTCCATTCCTACACACCCAACTACCCCCTGCCCATCTCCACATAAGTGTCCCATAATACCTCACACCCAATATGACCAAAAATGAATGGATGATGACCACAAACATGGAGCTTTCCTTCACTCTCCAAACAGATGTAAATCAGTCAGCTAACAGTGTTCTTCCCACATCTTTCTGTTTCCTGGTGAAATTGCACACAGCTTTACTTCCATCTCTGAGAAGGTTAGGAAGCCTACAGCTAAAATTCTCTTTTCCAGACTCCAGCAAAGCCTCTCACTGCCTGCTCACCTGTTCAGGACCATTTCTAGCACTTCCCTTTACTGTGCTGAGAATGACCATTTAATGTTTTTCCTCATTTTAAAAATTATTTGTGTATATAATGTGTGATGTGTAGGCACACCGCATATGCCAGCGTATGTGTGAAAGTTAAAGGACAATTTTGTGGAGTTGGTTCTTTCCTCCCACCTTTATGGAGCCCTTTCTAGAGATAGAATTCAAGTCACCAGGTTTATCTGGCCAGTACTTTTACCTGCCTAGCCATTCACCCACCCAAGTAACCATTTTCAAACAAATCTGACCATGTTTCCCTACCTAATAAAATCCTATTTTACACTGTTACTCATTATACTTAGGTTGTAGTGCACATACATACACTCAAGCACAAACACTAACACATAATAAAATACCACTTTACTATGGCCAGACTACTTTCACTCTTTAATACAAAAACTTTTTATTTAGTGTGTGTGCATGCTGAGTCAAGTGTAGAGGTCAGAAGACAACTCTGAGAAGTTGGGTCTCTTTTGCCATCTTGCAGCATCCAGGAACTGAACTCACAGCATCAGATCTGTGCCTAAGTGCCTCCATTTCACCAGCTCTCCTTTTCACCTTACTGTTCTATTTTTAATTTGTTATCATTACATTTTATGTGCTTATTATTTGGAGGGGTAGCCAAAGGACAACCTGTAGAGTTGGCTCTCTCCTTCTACCACATGGGTCCTAGGATCAAACTCAGTCATTCTGAGCTGCTGAGCCATCTTGTTGGCCCTCCATCTTACTTTTTGAGACAGGGCCTTTCACTGAACCTGGAGTTCACTGATCAGGGTAGGTTAGCTGGCCAGCAAACCCCCAGACTCCCAAGTCCTAGGATTCCAAGTATGCGATGCTGCATTCGGAACTCAGGTCCTCATGCTTGCACATCAGGCATTTTCATGACTGAACTCTCCCCAGTCCCGCAGCTGATTAAGAAAGTTGCCGTATTTCTGGAATGTGGGTGCTAAGATCTGCTTTGGTTGGTTGCTCTAACAGCTTCAGGAGATTCTAATTAGCTGTCTTCCTCAATTGCTCACCTAATGAGTTGAATGTTTACCACCTGCATTTAAGAGTGTATTAATGCGTCTATATTATGGGAAGGAAGCACTGGAAATACAGTGTGCTGAAACAGCAAGGAGAACTCAGCATCTGCCAGGAATGACCTACAAAGCACGGCTAGGACACGAACTTTGTTCCCATTAGTACAAATTTAGTGAAAGAAGAAATACCCCAATTTCTTTTCACTTTTATTTTTGACTTTTCACTTTCTCAAATAAGCAAACAAATCCCCCAGATAAACATATTCCCTTATTCTTTCCACAACTGAGAATGAAGTAGGCGGAACCACTGTGGAGATAAAGTCAACTAAAAGTGCAGCAAGAATGAAAACCAAAGCTCCATCCTTGGTTGGTGGCTCACCCACCTTTCCCCAGCCTGAAAAGCATAACTGTGGTGATATCTTGTTTGTACAATAACAAAGCTTGCCTGAAGATCAGAGAATGGAGCTAGCCATTAGCTAACCATAGAGGTCTGGAGGTCTGTACAGACACAGGAAGTGATAAAACTGGATGGAGAAAAGAATATAAGGTGGGAGGAGACAGTAATCAGTCTCCTTTCAGTCTGGAGATTTCGTAGAGGTAAGAGCTCCAATGACTGCTCTGCCTCTCTGATCTTTCAGCTTTCACCCCTAATATCTGACTCCAGGGTTTTTTGTTTGTTTGTTTTTTGTGTTTAATTAAGAACAATTAGAACTTGTGCTACAACAACCATACTCTTAATACCTTAAACTTACAATTCCTTCTTCAGTTCCCCCATATCTATAGGACAAAGTTCAAATTCGCTCGGAGTCTCTGTCACTGTCTGTCTGTTCTCCAGCCTCATGCACTGACTGTCAAGCGCTCTCTCCAACACAGACCCTCACCCACTCAGGTTCCATGGCCATCTGGTACCAGTCATTGAGCTTTCCTCTTGTTTCTATGTCTGCAAACCCCACTAAGCTCTTAGACCCCAGAAAGCTGCTACTTCTCCATGGAAAATAAACTCAATCTTCCTGTTCTGCTCTCCAGTGGCTAACAGAGCAATGGCTGACTGGGCTCCACACAGGTCTCTCTTAGTCATTACAGATAATCCATCTTACTCACACTTAAACTTGCATTGCATACAGAAATTTCCTCTATCACTTCTCAGATTTTTAAGTGCAAAGTACCTCAGAATACATTGAATAAACTGTACATTTCTTAGTCATCTTAGGATATAAAAGGTTTAGAACTCAGTTTATATATATTAAGTTGAAGACTTTTACTATAATATACATTCACTTTATAATTCCTTACATTTATGTTTTAAGGAAACTTGTTTGTTCAATTTGCTTCTTAAGATTTAATCTGAAATATTAGATAACCTTAAAACATGATGAAGACACTGACTTTCAACAGCTCTAAAAGAATCGGCGTCATCCACTTCAAATATTAAATGTTACCCGAGGAAAAGGGAGTGCTACAAATCCATATTGAATAATACATAGGTAAGTTCTATTACTTCAAAGAAAATCTAACAAAAAGCTCTAAACTTTCATTTGAACATCTTTGCTAAAGTTTTAAATAACTTTTTTTTTGGGGGGAGAAGGGGTTGAGACAGAGTTTCTCTGTGGCTTTGGAGGCTGTCCTGGAACTTGCTTTGTAGACCAGGCTGGCCTTGAACTCACAGAGATCCACCTGCCTCTGCCTCCCAAGTGCTGAGATTAAAGGCCACTACCACTCAGCTTAAATAACCATTGTTAATATTTCAAACTCCAATGAAATGGAACTAAAATGTTGTTTTAAGACCAAAATACTGATATCTCACGTCTCTCATATGCAAATGCAGGCAAACCATACTCCACAATGACAGGTTCACACTCCAGAGTGATGAGTTCCACTCTGAAATGTTCTGTTTGTAAAACTCTGCTCCTGTCCTGAACATGTACTCTCTCAACAGTACAGCATCACAGACATGAGAAGGGCTGCAGAGATGGCTTCAACTCTGGGAGGTATGTGGACTCCAGACCATCTGTAAGAGGGACTGATCGTTTGCTAGCTTCTTCAGGACAGCTGTAACGGTCAAATCACAGCACAGTGTCACCAGCTGAGCTCTTCCAGCTCACTTCAGAGCACAAGCCTTTGCTACAGGTTATGGGAAATGGCCATAAGCTGGGATTAAACTCTTGTAAGTGATCTAATAAAGCCAGAATGAATTATTACAAAAACTTTTTGTAAAAACAAAAAGGGGACAAGATGTACAGATCCTTCTGATGTTTCCTAAAGTGTCACAGGTCACATATAAAACTTATTCTGTGTATTATGTGTCGATATGGTATCAAAACAAAAGATTTTAAAGTTAGTTAAAAAAAGAAAAAAAAAAGACAATACCTGTGGAACAGTCTTTGTAGCAGGCACTGGCTGAATAATGGGTGACGCTTGGGCTTTGGGAGGGGCACTTGGTCCAGCTAGAGCTGACAGGTTCAGTGGTCTCGGTTTTTCATCTTGACCAGTTGCCAATTCTGCATTTGCATCTACTTCTACAGGTGGAGGAGGCATCTGGGCAGGAAGTTTGGGAGGAGCTGGTTCTTCCAGTGAAGGATAAGTAAAATCCACTAAAATCCCCAAAAGAACAATGCATGTTTTTAAGAACAGCAAACTCCATACATAGTATTAATGTTATGCATGGTCTTTGTTCATAGCTAAATGTGAGTGAAATGGCAAACACTACAGTCTTAAAGAAAACATGAACCCCTAGTCTGTATTATTTTGCCTGAAAACAAACTAGCATTTAATAGGGCAAAGGTATATACAAGCAAGGTTACCCTGAACTTATGTTTTATTCTGAACTGAAGCAATTAAAAAAAAATTCCACATACATACATGAGACAGACACCTCTTCAGTTTTGCTTCGAGGGGGTGGAGTGACCTTAGCATTTGTCGTATACTGTGGATAGCAGAGAAGCCAGTTTTCATAGCCTCCCTCCAATACCAAAGGCTCATGACGCAGTATGGTTTTACTTTCCCACTACAAAATAAAGACAATATTTTTAAGATAGTTTCAGTCTCTTGACAGCAAAATCCACACCCAAAACAAAACCAAATGTAGAACTATTTGCTGTCAAGCAAAATGAAAACAAAGAAGAATTAAGTTCAAAACCCAACATTAAATGAAGTATTAGATATAAATCAATAAAAGTTTTAAGAACCAAGAAACAATCCATGATCTTAGAAGGAAAGTTATAAAATAAATCCAAGACAAAAACTACCTAAAACCTAACCACCCAGAGATAGTCCTTAACATTTTGGAGTTAGTTTCTACTCTCTCACATATATATACACATTTCAAAATGTGTTTTTATAAAACAATGAAATGCTTAATTTGCAGCTCTTTCTTTTCCATAAATCTCACTAATAGTTGTATCATTTATAGTGATTACTACTCTGGTTGGTGTGTGTGTGTGTGTGTGTATACAGATACCCACCCCCAATGCTGAAATAAACACCAAAAATAAGCACACATCTCATCTCCTTTAATAAAATTTCCAAAACTGAAGTAGCTGAGTCCTACAAAAGCACCTTATGACTTTCAATATTAAATGTTCACCTCCAAGATGGTTACTGAATACAACTTCCTGAGCATACAGATGGTTTAAAAGTCTAGTGGAGCCAGTCAAAAGCAATCTCCACCATTTCCCAACAATCAGACAAGTAACAAGGGGAGTGCCAACCTTGAAAAGTGCATCTTTTAGACTCCGCAGAGTGGTCCCAAGCTGCAAATCCTTCGCTGAACTAAACCAGTCGAGCAGTACCACATAGTCCACACTTCCCCTCTTTTTCCATGTGTCTTTAGAATCATCTGAGAGGTTTGCTTCAATCAAACTAGCAGTGACTCTGAAATAAATGAGCATTTGTATTGAGAAATGACCCTCACACTCTGTGTTACACTAGTACAAACTTTACTTCACCCTTCATTACATGTTAATGCTTTTAGTAATTATTAGGGAGGGGGGAAAAAGACTTAATTCTGACCCTTTTTTAAAACAACGGGGGGAGGGGCACACAACTGAAAACAGGAAAGCATTCAGACAACTTCCTCTACCAAATCCAAACTGGAGAATCACCTTAGCAACATTACTCATATTTCAGCTCACTTCTATCTATACATACAATAACTAAACAGTATGTTTTAATTTAATTAGCAAGCACACACAGCCCTACCGTTTTGCCAGATCCTGCTCTATATGCTTTGGATCTTACTGAATCCTCACAAAGGTCCACTCAGGAGACATCACTCCCACATTATAGCTGAGAAGTCAGGGCATAAAGAGACGTTACAGCCTGTCCGAGGTTACAGCTCAGGTCTACACTTAATTCTTTCGTCAGTATGTTCTCAACTACACAGGAGATGCAGTGTTCAGCTACTCTTTTGCTCATATGGAAGCTTACACACATCCTTGACATGGCCTGTTACAGACACCAATCCTCTTACCACTTCCTTCTCCTCTTTAACTGCTTGTCCTTTTGCTCATTCATACTTTTGATTCTCGATTTATTCAGATGTGCTCCTGCCTAAGGGCCTCTACTCTTGCCCCATTCTGTTTGCTTCCTATTCCTGACCTCAGAAGGTAAGCCACTCATTTCCCCAACATATTCAACACTTGCTAAGAACATTCCCTTGAGTCTTCCTTGAACTAATTTTAGGGTCTACTCCAAGACAGACAGACAGACAGACAGACACACACACACACACACACACACACACACACACCCCAAACATATCTACCCACCCACCACACCTTACTAATTAACATAATGAACATTATTGGTTTTCTTCTATCTTATCTGCCTATTTAATTAAAGCATTACAAAGGCAGCAACTTTTTTATCTGTTCACAGGTTTAGCCTCTTCTCTTAGAACTACAGTAACACATTCTACTTCTTAGTAAATAATTGTTGAAATGTCAGAATAAATAACATTCCTTTGGTAAAAGGTGCCAGTGCTTGAAACCACTCAGCATTTAGTAGGCATTTCAGTATTTAACTGATGATACTAGCAAGCTGAAACTTTTACCCACAAATAAAACAAAATGGCTCTGGACTAAAAACAAAATAAACCTGTTCCTAAGTAATAACATTGGTTACTCTATTGGGAAATGAAGAGGAAGAGCTAATATAAAATACCCTATCTTAGTTATCCTTATAGAGACAGATCAAGATGCACAACCTACAGAGAATGGAATATGAGGTTCTAAAGGGGCATTGATCTGCCTATACACTCCTTTAAGGATAGGTTTTCAAGTGAACACATGTTGGGAAATAACAGACTCAAGAAATGTTTAAGTTTCTCTTATAGTATCTTCTTAATTTGTTTTATATTTACTTTAAAGTGTAACTTAGTAATCAATAAACTTAATTATACGGTTTAATAAATTCCTATGTCCCTGTATATATTCATAACCAATATATAAAGGCCAAGTCTAAAAACAAAACATGTAAATTATATTGCAGTCACCCAAGGGAACACACAGAGCAATGAGAATGAATACACTGCACTCACATACAGTGATGGAGATGACTATCAAAGCATAGGCTGAATGGAAGAACACAGTCATTTATTCACTAGGGAGGCCAAATGTGAGGACCACAAATTCAAGGCCAGCCTGTTAGCACAACAGGACCCTGACTCTCTCTTTTATTTAATTTCTTTTCAGTTTTTCAAGACAGGGTTTCTCTATGTAGCTCTGGTTATCCTGGAACTCACTCTGTAGACCAGGCTGTCCTTGAACTAAAGAGGTCTGCCTGCCTCGGCCTCCAGCGTGCTGGGATTAAAGGTGTTCACTACCATCATCCAACCATATTTTTAAAATTTATTGTTCTCTCATATATTACATCCCCACTGTAGTTTCCCCTCCCTCTTCTTCTCCCAGCCACCCCCACATTCCCACTCCCTGAGATCTACTCCTCTATTTCTATCCAAACATACAGTAACCTACCCTGGACTGATAGCTTCTTCAGGAACACTGAGGGAATCTGAGATACAGGAATGCTGATAATCCTGTGTTTTTCGAGCATCCATTATAATCAAACTGATGTTTTTATCCATCATCATTGTATATAGTTCCTTTGCTGTGATTACTCCTTGGAATTGAGAAACACGGTAGTAAACAACAAGAAATGCCCAGTTCTATTTGCTGGTACACTGGCAAACACATCAGAGCAAAATCTACTTGGCATCAGACTTGCCATCCCATCGCATCAGTTTTTTCTTTTACATGAACACTAAGTATAATTCATGTTAACATTTACTAAGAGACAGATTCCATGTCTTGTTTATACACAGACTGGACACACAGCTTGATGAACAGTGTCTGCCTAGCTGTGCTCAGGTCTGGGTTTGGTTCCACTGTGCCTCCCACTGCATAATTATTAACTTCATGTCAAGGTCACCACTGTATCTGGCATTCATTCTACTACTAATCTCAAAGAAAGAAAATTAAATTTGTCTTATTGAGACAGAAAACAGTTCACATACAGATTACACACTTAATAAAATCACAAGGGCTGTGATGTGGCTCAGCTGGTACCATCCAGTACCCGAGGCCCAGGTTCAGGACCCAGCAACTGCACAAACTGGGCATGGTGGGATACATGCACTCAAGTTCAAGGTCGTCCCTGATTACATACAATACTCAAGGCCAGTCTAGGGTAGGAAGGTTCTAGCTTATCTTTTCTAATTATTATTGTTCAAGTCTCTGGAGAGGTGCTATGAGGACTATTTGAATGCTTAGATTTTCAATTATTTATTTAATTAGGATGTGGTGTACAACTTGGCAAAAACAAATCAAACAAAACTCTCTATGTTGCTATTTTTTGTTAGCTTGAAGTGAAAGATCAAAAACCATCACATGGAACTTCAGATACGAAAGCTGTTTCTGTAACTGAGAAACATAGGTGATCTTAGAAACCTTTACTCCTCTCAAACCATCAAGACCACTTTGATAATGAACAGACTGAACAAGCAGAGAACAGGAGTCACCCAGAGGGATAATAGCTGAGCATGATGAGCTACAAAGGAATGAATGAAGAAAACTAATCTTAAAAGACAACAACAGCTTCTAGGAAAAGTGCTTTACACTACTTAGTTTATTTTTAGAATTGCTGTATGATAATATGCTCAGTACATAAGTGCTTTGTGTTACATGTTTAGTTTATTACTATTTTGTTTTTCTGAGACAGGGTTTCTTTGTGTAACCCTGCCTGTCCTGAAACTAGCTCTGTAGATCAAGCTGGCCTTGAACTCACAGAGATCCACTTGCCTCTATCTCCCAAGTGCTGGGATTAAAGGCATGCACCACCACAGCCCAGCTTGTCAGAGTATTTTACCTTAGCAGCAGAAAAAGAAACTAATAAAACCCCACTTTACAGATGGGTAAACTGAGGTAGAGTTGATAAGTATCATAGTCAAGATATTGAACAGCTTCTTGAGACTCTTATCTCTCAAACACTATGCTACATTTAAACACTGCATCTAGAAAAGAAGATAAATACACTGCATATTACCACATTTCATCATGCCAGGCTAAAGTAATAAAATATCCTGAGTAAATCAATACTTAGAATACTTATCAATACTTACAGCATTTCAATGTACTTGTAGAATATAGGAAAACACAAATCTACACAGAGATCAGACAGTGCTGAGACTCACTGTATCAATGAGGAAACTCACTAGAACTTGAAAGGACACTGACATCCTTTCTCACATACCTTTCTCTGCAGTCCCTCCTTTTTCATTCTTCTCACCATTAATCTAGGTCACAGAGGAAAAGAGTTTCAATTTCACTGGAAAAAAAGGCTCACTCAAATTTAATACTTCATTTCAAAGGAAAACTAAGAAATGCAGTGTTCCAAGTAATGGCATTTTATAAAACTATACATAAAAGGGGCAGAGCTCAGTAGGGGAGCACTTGTACACAAAGCCCTGGGTGTAATACACAGACATACCCTAACAGAAATGCCCTCCACCCTTAAACATCCAGATACATAAGGGCTTTGCTATATTTGTTTAGGAAGCAGCTAAAATAACCAGCAGCATATCGGAATCACTATTCATTCTCAAATTTTCCTAAGTAAGTGCCACATAAAATTTAAAATTAGTACTTAATTAGAAAGTGGTTCTTACAATGAAACAGCAATTCTAGCTATTCTAGTCGGTGTCTTCCACTATAAAAGTAAAGGACAATCAAATGATACAACATGCTATTTACATAGTTTACATTTTCTAACCAAAGTAACATGAGATAACCCTGTAAGATGTTAGCTCATTTTACAGACAGGAAAACTGAGGACCCACCCAGACATACAGATCAGGTTAGTAGTACACTTGTACGTATGTGCACATTTGCACAAGCTATGTATATAATATCATCCGCCTCCTAGTATGACACACTATGAAACACAAGGCACCAACTGCAGAGAATTCTTGTCATGAAACAAAAGTTGCATTTGCCCTGACAATGCAGGAAATAAAGATAAACCT
Organism: Cricetiscus sungorus; assembly: GCA_030556225.1. NCBI lineage: Eukaryota > Metazoa > Chordata > Mammalia > Rodentia > Cricetidae > Cricetiscus > Cricetiscus sungorus. Next base: position 62,324,924 of record JANBXA010000372.1, on the reverse strand, counting down.
ACAAGTTGGGGGAAGCAACACAAAATGTGGTTCACTTTCTCTATTCAAGTGCATGGCATGAAAATTCAGAGGAAGAGAATTTCAAAATGGAGCCTATTTTAGAGCCTTAAGAAATATAACAAGGGCCAGGCATTGATGCCTTGTGCCTTTAGTCCCAGCACTTGGGAGGCAGAGGCAGGCAGGTCTCCCTAAGTTCAAGGCCAGTCTGGTCTACAGAGTGAGTTTCAGGACAGGCTCCAAAGCAATACAGAGAAACCCTGTCTGCAGGGAAAACACACACACATACCAGGTAACACTGAGGAGTTACTGTTAAATTCAGGATGGGATATAAGATTGTAGTTATGTGAGATGGATAGCAAAGTGTAGCAAAGTAGTAAAGTAGCAAAGCAGCTAGAGACTCAGTTTCAAATACTCAAGCAAAAGAAAAAATGTAGGAGACAGATCAGGCAGGTCAAATGTTGAAGTGAAAGTAACAGAGATGTAGCTGAGATGTAACTCAGCTGGTCATTTGCTTGCCCTAGCATCCGCATAACTGGGAGTGATTATACACGCTGATAATCCTAGAAATTGAGAGGTGAGGCAGAAGGAGCAGGAATTCAAGGTCAGCCATGCCTACAGAGTGAGTCTGGGCTAGCCTGGGCTACAAGAGACCCTGTCTCAACTAAAATCAAAACAAAAAAGTGACTGACCATTTTTGAAAAGGCAACAAAATGAAAAAGTTCCCTTCACACCATTCTTTCAAATCCTGTTATTTAGTTTTGGCAGCCATTTGACCTATTGACAAACATCTTCCTAAATTAGTGACCACACATCATGAATTCCAACAATGGAAAAGCACATTTCTTCACCTTTTCAGAGTAGCCAGCCCAGTGAAACATCTTCCAAATGACAACAGTAACCCATGCAAAAGTGACAGGACTGCTACAAAGTTTACAAAATGCACACAAGACCATAGGAAGCAAAGCAGAAAGTTCCCAAGTATTTCAACAATCCAGAAGAGATTTGTACTTTAGGAAGAATAATTTCTGAGAAAGTAAAGAGATGTAGTGACAGCTGGCAGAGACTGGTGGCTTCTGATAAGGAGATCTTGTTGATGTGCTAAGAACACTACATGAAATGCAGAGATCAACAGAAAGACAAAGGGAAAATAACGGAAAAGGGAATGAATGAATGAATGAATGAATGAATGAATGAATGATGAAAGAGACTCCAGAAACAAAGTAGCAAACAAGTCCTACTCTCTTTTTTAATTTTACTTTTGGTTTTTCAGGATATGTTTTCTCTGTATAGCCCTGGTTGTCCTAGAACTCACTCTGTAGGCCAGGCTGGCTTCAAACTCAAGAGATCCACCTGCCTCTGTCTCCCAAGTGCTGGGATTAAAGGTGTGTGCCACCACACCTGGTCCCCACTTGGCCCAAGTCCTTCTCTTAATGTAGATTTCATTATGTGGCAAAAAAAAAAAAAAAAAAAAAAAACCCACCTGAGATCCTGTTTTAAGACCTTCATTTGGCAAACAAGGAAACTGAGTCCAAGAGTTGTTAGGCAAGACTCAAATGGACCAGATCACAATCAAATGCTTCCTCTCTTCCCACACTCGTTCAATTTACAGTTACTGCTATAATGTCAGCCAGAACAATGTTGCTGTGGATGCTTACAAAAAAGCCCAGAAGACATTTGATTCAATTTCTTATCAAACACATGAAATGTTATCACTGTTGCATCAAAAACTTTTACAGTGGCATCTCAACTCCTTACAGGCAGGTCACCTGGCAAGCAGAACCAATATTTACACAATAAACTTGGAGTACCCTTTGAGTTTTGTTTTTGGAATCCGATACATTCTCCAAAGAGCGTTTGGCCACAGCACCGCTGTCCTCTCTTCCTGCCTCCTGCCTTTTCTGCTGTTGTAGCAGCTCTTCCTCTCGTCTGTCCTTTTCTTCAAGCTTTTTCCGAACTTCAGCCTCTTCATATCTAGTTGAAAGAAGAATTATTTTATTAACATGAAGAGAACAGTTAAGGAAGTTCATATTTCATGTACTTAGCATCCTGTTTTGGGCACACTTTATGGTCATTAACTCACCCCTTCCAACTGAAATTGAATTCTGGTAGAGTTCCCATACAAACAACACACATCCGCTCTCGGGGCTGGCTGTACAAAAGCCTTGAAAATAAACACTATGCTCTCTACTAAAGTTCCTTTTGCTTTTACACTATATAAAAATTTCAATTTTCAAATCTATAATTTCCTTTTTAGAACAAAGACTTTTGATTCTCTCTGCAAGAGAAATCATCCCAATATCACAACTGTGTTGATTTAGATCAAAATAGTAAGACAAGTATTCAAGAGCAATATTACCCACATCAAGTTGAGAGTCATTATCAAAGTCAAGAACTGATTGTCTTAAAAAGGATGGCTTCACTGAAAAGTCTAATGCGCCAGCAGTTAACCCAACTATGGTGACTACAATTTGCAGGCCTGTAAATACAAGGTATTTAGAACTATTCTCCACAGAATTAGAAGCAGTACTTTTGGGAATGTATGCTAACAAGGACCTGGGACCTTGCTTACCTTGTCATTAGTGATGACTGCAATGCCTGCTGGTTCTGAACTTAAGAGGATGGGAAGAGGAGGGGAGAATAAGACAGATGGATAAGGGGGAGAGGGAAGAATACAGAATGAAGGGAGAAAGGGGGTAATAATTGACTCAGGTCAGTTAGTAAAGAATGAATTTAACTTTGACTTTATTATTGTTACATGCTTATTCTATCCTCCATATAATTTACTGTATAAGGAGGACAAATGATTTATTTTCCTGTGTTTCTTTTTGTTCTTGTTTAACTAAAATGATAGTTATTTCTTGCTAAAGGTTAACACTACATTCATGAAATGACAAAATGGAGCTATCTTTTTACAAGAGGCCAAGCTTTCTATTGTTAAAGTCAGCTCCAAAGACCTGTGTTTGTTCCCCGAGTTAATATTCACCTTTTGCATCTGTTCACTGTGATTCTTTGGATTTGCTGAGTTAACTGACTACACAAGACTATTTGCAAATGTTTCCTTGCTTTAAGATGTAGTGTTTCCTACTTAATTCCAGGCAGTAAGTCTAGAAACAAATACCAAACTAAGGTTGGCAAAGTGGTGGTGAACTACTCCGTGGCCTGTCATGATCAGAACTGTAGGTTATGTTTATAACTCTTGTTTATACTTTAATATGAACATGGATTCAGAAAGTAATTGTTAGTTGGGTTGTAATTTCAAGCTGACTATAAAGATAAATTAAAATCTGGGGGAAAAAAAAAAAGCCCAGCTAAGCCAGGCTTGTAAATGTAGGTTTATACCCTGGGATATTTGAAGGGGCCAAGACAGGAGGGCTACAAATTCAAGGCCAGCCTGGATGACTCAGTGAGACTATCTCAAAATAAAAAGGAAATAACACAACATATGATTATGTCTAAGTGAATATGTGTTGGATGTGTCTCCATATTAGAGAGTTTATCTAGCACAAGGCCCTATATGTGTAAAATCCTTAAGGGGGGAAGGGGTGGGTGGGTGAGGCAGAGAGCAGTTAAATAAGATCTGAACCGCATTCAACAACACATGGAGACCTAAATGACAAACAGTATTATGGTTTGAAGAAGGCCCATGTCAAGTGTGACACCCCTTCCCACCTTCCCTACCCTATCACACTCCTGCTGAAACTGCATTGTAAGGTTAATATGGAAGAGAATTCCTGTTGACTATGTTGTTTAGAGGGAGGGCTTTTGGGAGGTGATCAGAGTTATAGGTCAATGAAGAGAAATACATCTTGATAGCTTTAAAGGAGAGGCCAGAAGAGACACATAACAAACACCTGAGCCTTCATTGTGATACAATGCAGTTTTAGGTTGGTTGCAGCCTTTAGCCCCAAACAAATCTCTCTCTTTTTTAATACATAGCCTGTTTCAGGTATGTTGCTGTAGTAATGAAAAATGAATAAATCATACAGAGAACAGAGAACTATATGCACCCACTGCACTTTCTTTTCAAGTATACACTGTGTAGAAAAGATAAGACAGCATGTAGAACCAAAGACTGTTTAAGGACCGAGTATCTCTAGATATAATGAAACTGAAATAGAAATCAGTAACATACTCAGAAAAATCCCATATTTGAAAATTAAGCACTATACTTCTAAACAATCATGGGTAAAAGGACAATTTAAAAAATAGTTAAAAATAAATGGCATAGCTTTCAAAATGGAAGAACAATACACTCTTAGATTTGTAAAACTCAGTATGTTAGCTGACACAGTAGTATGCACTCAGGAAGCAGAGAGAGAAGGCTATAGATCCCAGAGCAGCCTGATTTACACAGTGAATTTCAGGCCAACTAGGGCTTCAGAGAGACTTCTGTCTTTCATAAAAAAAACACCCAAAAAATAAATGTTTTCTCAAATCTCTGGCAGAACCATGCATACTGGTATATTCACTTCTGTTATTTCTTAACCACATTGTTAAGATCTTAGTGTCATTATATACTGTTTCAGTGGAAAGTCAACATCAAACTGTTCTCCCTATTTCATGTGCCAGCAACTATTGAGCTGTGCTCAAATACTCTGAACTAAAAAGACTTAAGAGAGAAAGGGCTTACTCTGGCTCACAGCTCCATCAGTAAGGAGGCCAGAGTGGCAGGAGCTTGAAGCAGCTGATCACACTGCATCCACATGAGGAGCAGAGAGATGATACAACTGCTTTTCCACTTATACAGCCCAGGATCCCAGCCAGGGAATGGCTCTATCTGTCCCACAGTGTCGAGTCTTCTAACCTCATTGCAATCAGACTCTCCCACAGATATGCCCGGAGACCTATAGCCCAGGTAATTCTAGATTCTGTAAATTGAGAATTAACAGTAACCACCACAGGTAGTTATTCTTATCCCAAATTTGGATAAGGAAACACAAGCAGAGGAAGACTAAGTAACTTGCCTAATAGCACACAACAGTGAGTAGAAGAACTGAAGACTCAAACCCCAGGAGTCAGGCTCCATACATGTACTCATGATATAGACCTCTTCTCTAGCAGCAATCTATACCACAACAGTATGGAAACTGTCTGCCCTAAGAAGTACAGTCATAAGGCTAGGATGCCTCTCAGTGAGAGAGTGCTTGCCTAGTATGCACAAAGCCTTAGGTTTATCCCCCAGTATTGCCAAAACAAAACAAAACAAAACAAAAAAAAAAAAAAAAAAAAAGACTGCCAGGTTGAATTTAATTAAAAGGTAGAAATGAAGAAATTTCAAGACTGCCTTTCCTGCTGTCTTTCTCATCTAAACCTTACCATATCTACCATTCCATAACTGCAATGGAACTCTGTAAATATGCTTACATAGATCTCATACTGTTTCTACTTTGGATAACTTGAAGTGAGATCAAGGCTTGCCCTCCATCTGGCACTGACCTCTGGTTCCTTTATTTGCCTGCCTAATTCCTTTTGCTGGGATTCTAATACCTTCTGACTTGATCAAATTAACCCTAAGATCACCAATAACATGGATGTAAAAGAAATGGGTAGATGAATACACGTGTTTGACAAAGTCTCACCTAACACAAGGTAACATTTAAACTTGTTTTCTAGGCACTGATTAGGTTTTTATTCCAGTGTTTTATGGATCTGGGAACTTGGTCTGCCCCAGCAGTGGATAGATACATAATACCAATGACTAGGAGTAATGTAGCAGAAGATGGATGTTGAGGAGTCTAAAACTTCCACCTTAAAGTTATTATCCTTCCTAAACTCCATACCCTAGCCTGCTGCAGCTAGTGAGATGTTCAGTGGTAACAGCACTGGCTGCTCTTCCAAAGGATCCAGGTTCAATCCCAGCACCCACATGACAGCTCACACCTGTCTGTAACTACAGTTCCAGGGCTTCTGACACCCTGGCACAGACATACATGTAAGCAAAATACTAATGAACATAAAATAAAAATAAATTATACACTGAGAAGAAAAAAAAAACCCTCTATCCAGCACCCTGCTCTTTCTCAGCCTATTAGTCTGACAAGAGGAATATCTTAACATCAAAGAGATTTCAAAATCTCCAAAGGGAAGAACTGAATTGACTAGAGTATCACTACGGACAGGTGTATGCTAATACAGAATCAATGGAAGAAGCCAAATGTGGGCAAGCAGGAGAAGATAAACTGAAATGGTTCTCCTCAGTTAGCTGCAAAGTAACCTATAATACCACGAAAACCCAAAAGCAATTCCATACCAGGAACCTTATTAAATTGAACAGCCCATTCTATCACTGAGTATTCTCATCAATGAATTGGTAGAGAGTTATTTCCTCAATGAAAAGTGATAAGAAGAAAAAGAGATTGCCAGCATTCGGGAGGTGGAGGCAGGTGGATTTCTGTGCGTTTGAGGCCAGCCTCGTCTGCAGAGAGAGAGTTCCAGGACAGCCAGGGCTACACTGAGAAACCCTGTCTAAGAAAAAAAAAAAAAATACAGCATCCTGTCTTTGTAAAAGATATTTGTATTTATTGTATGAGAAAGAAAGATAGAGGGGGGAGGGGAGAGAGGGCACCAGCATGTTTGTGGGTGCACATATATGGGAGTCAAAGTGGGGAGGGAGGGGCTAGAGAGATGACTTGCTGCTCTTGCTTCTGATCCAGGTTCTGTTCCCAGCATCTACTCTGCAGCTTACAAAAGCTTTAACCCCAGTTCCAGGGGATCTGATGCCTTCTTCTAGCCTTTTTAGGCAATGCATGCACATGGCACACAAATGCAGAGAAGACATTCACACACATAAAAATAATTTCTAAGAGATCTTTTTTAAAATGTGTTATGACCCTTCAGAGATGGAGTTTAGGCATTTTCAGGATGCTTGGCATGTTAGGTGGGTGCTGGAATCATGATGCAGGTTCTCATGACTGTGCAACAAGAACTCCCACTGTTGAGTCACCTCCCCAGGCTAGCATACTGATTTTAATTTGTAATTTAAAAACATACTTTTTTGATTTCTGTATATGCATGTCTGTCACATGTATGTAAGTACCTACGCAGGCCAAAGAGGACATCAGATCCCCTGGAACTGGAGTTTATATGTGGTTGCAAGATATTAATGTGGATACTGGGAACCACACTCACGTTCTCTAAAAGAGCACCAAGTACTCTGAACTGCTGAGCCATCCTACAGTCCTAATTTGTAATCATTTCATACACTGGTAAAGCAGGTATGGTAGATACTGGAATTAGGTGATTTTTAAGCACGTGTAACTTTTGTAACTACAGGAAGATTAAAACTAAGAGTAAACACTTCATTTTTGTATGACTATATCCAATAGCAATTTCTAGTACATCATGTAGTATATGAAGAATTAAAATTCCCTTCTTATTGTCAAAAAATTTACAAGTACCATTAACATGTGAAAAAATGGACATGACTTCTAATGTAAAACATCAGTGCTATCTTAACAACCTCAAATTTTCATGAAGAATATTAATAGTAGCACATCAATATGGGCAATATAGAAAACGATTTTCAGTTTGGTACTTCAGTTAACTTGCTTCTAGGATATGTGGTATTATTGGTATCATCAGATATAAATGAACAAACCTAAATAGTATTATCTTCTAGTTTACATTATTTTACAGAATTTATAGTAATGTCAGTACCTCAGTTTAAGGCTCTCAGAGAGTCTTTCAGCTTCTTCAACAGCTTTTTTGATGTTTGCAGGTCCAAGCATTGAATGATAGTAATCCTAAAAGCATATGAAAACCATCCTACAGTTAATACAAGTACTGCTACAGCACTGGTGTTATGTAAAACACTAAATCATGGTACCTATAGAAAAACCAAGATTACATAAAAACAGAAGTATTTGTTTTAAACTTCTACCCTATTTAAATGCACAATTTATTGCCCAAATATCTCAAAAATATCTGTGTATCATCAGTATGCAAAAAATCCACTATGTAATAAATTTAATTTATTTATAAGAAATCATTAAGTGTAAACATTATTCATATTGCTTATAAATAAATGCAGAGGAGAGTTTTTGAGGGCAAAGCAGATTTTACTCTTACAAATATACAACACACTAAGTCCCTTTTCATCCAATCTCAAAGGAATAAAGCAGATTATGCAAAGATACAAAGGGTAGAGCTTATTTACTTATTATTTGCCAGCACAAATGCTGAGTATGTATTCCAGACTGGCTCAGAATTTAGGGTCCTCATCCTAATTTGGGGGTGTTTTCCTGGGAAAGGCCATGTTTCCTTGTATTAAACAGATATTTTTGCTTCTATCTGTATTTGTAATAATTACATGCAATTAGAATCAGGATACTTGACACCTAAAACAAGTTTTATACTTAAGGAAACTGTGAATTTCTGAAATCAAGTAATAGGAAATAATAGTATAATGTAATGGGAAAAAAAAAGGTTTGATGTGGAAGTTTCTAACAAACATAATGAAATTTGTTTTTTCAAATAACTACTTTAAAAGGTTACTCATTGTGGTCAGTGAGATTTTCCAACCAAGGCTTTTTGGATTTAACTCACTACCTGCCACTGTGACCTTGTAAATAGAACCTATTAGCATAGTTCATCACCAGAAGTAGTAATAATAAAAAGTGTGTGTGTGTGTGTGTGTGTGTGTGTGTGTGTGTGTGTGTGTGTTAAGGCAGTGAGGACTGTAAAGATAAAAGGACTCATCTTCAGCAATGAGAAGTAGTCAAGAATGGCAATGGCAAAGAAAATCCACTGTAACTGTTATCACACATCTATGCATCTATTTAAACTAAATGAAATCATACTTTGATTGTTTACTGTCTAATGCCTATGCCAGAAAAGCCCTTTACCAAGTAATACTAATAAAAGTGTAGTTTATTTAAGTGAACCAGCTGAACTACAAGTGCAATTATGTTTTTCCAAAGTCTAATGCAATCATCATTAAAACTTCTTACAAAAGTAAAACACAAAGTAAGAACAAAAATATTCTCATTTGTTTTAATTTCATGAACTCATTTAGAAAGCTAGTCTGAGAGCCTGCTTTATCTTACTTAAATGCTAAAAAAATAAAATGATGTGTTTGGGCATGTCTATTATAAACTATTAGGTAGCATTCCTCTGATATTAGTGAGGTTTCCTAGAGGCACAGTTATCAACAGAGATACTGTCAATAATGTGACAAGTGGCAGTAGAGAGATAACACCCGATTCCTACTCAACTAAAAAAATTTTCACAGATTTACCAGTACAACTTTCCTATTCCTCTCAGATTCGCTATATAAAAAGATTACCCCCCCCCCGGGGAGGGGGGTGCCGCCTGAATGTGATGGTTCACATCTTCAACCCCAGCAGGTGAATCTTTTGAGTTTGAGGCCAGCTGGGCTAAATAATGAGACCCTTTCTCCCCACCCCCCAAAAAAGGTGTGTGTGATACTGACCAATGATTGTTAGAGGATTATCACCAATGCTGATAATTTTTAAATATAACTCTAGTTTCATGAGAATTTACTATGCTGGTATTTTACTCCTTCTCTTCCTTCTCAAATGACCCTGTTCACAATTGAGTAGGTTTCAATTACATCATTACACATTCTCTACTACATGAACAATACTTACTTACAAGTTAAACACTTTGTAACAAAGAAAAAGAGAAAACACACAATTCTGAAGGAATTCAGTTACATATTCTGTCCTAACTATAAAACATACTTGAAGAACACTAGGAAAGCTAGAGTAAATGAAATACAACAAAAATAGTTCTAAGACAGGAAAGATGAGCTACCCTAGAGACAGCAAGCAAACAAGGAACCAAGCAACTGTAATATCTCACAGAACAGCCTGGGTTAGCTGACCCTTTACAGATAGCTTCCTAACCTGACCTTCACAAACTCAGTGACACTATGGTAATGTAAAGAGCTCTTGTCAATCAAAATTACTTCCAACCTATTCAAAGAGGAGGAGCAGGTAGCCAAAAAGGTAATTCCAACCTTGCCAGAGGAAAAAGCACTTCTAAGTTCTAAAAATAAAGCAAAAATCATACAAACACAAATAAATCCAATAATAGACCCATCAGCAGGCAGTGGCTGCCAAAGCTAAGCAATCCTCAAGCCTTCCAAGCATTTACTTTAGGAAGCACAAGTACGGGGGTGAGGGTGGGGGATGTGACACACCACCCCACAGAGCTCACATGGAAGGCAGCACAACCTGTGGGATAGGTTCTTTTCCACTTTGTGGGTCTAGGGAATTGAATCAGGTCACTGGGCTCTGCAGCAAGCCATCTTACCAGCCAGCCTGCTTTAAAGGCAATTTCACATGAACAATTTTAAGTCTTTGAATTCAGGCAGGCTTCTGGGTTCTTAATCTGCAGATAAGTATGCCTATAAATATTAGAAGATGTTTTCTACCATGGCAGGACTAATTCATCCATCTATGAGTAGGCAGATGAGCCCCTACGTGCAAGGTGACACTGCTCTAAAATCCAGTAACCATTTTTTGCTTATAGAAGCTTATCCATTAAAGGCATCCCTTATTTTATTTTTTTTTGAGATTTCACTTATTTATTATGTTTGTTTGTTTGGGGGGATTTTATTTATTTATTATGTATTCAGTGTTCAACTGCATAACACAGGAGGGCACCAGATCTCATTATAAATGGTTGTGAACCACCATGTAGTTGCTGGGAATTGAACTCAGGACCTTTGGAAGAGCGGCCAGTGCTCTTAACCTCTGTGCCATACCTCCAGCCCAAAGGCATCCCTCTTTACTATGAAAAGAAATGTTATCAGTCATAGTACTCTGGGGAGAAAGAAAGGGGACTTCAAATAAAATTTGTTCTTTCTGTAAGTCAGCTTTCCCACTACACAACAAAGTAAAATACTATAAAGTATCAAGTGCTAACAGAGTGCCACTATGACCTCCAAAATAAAACATTAATATTGATTTGGAATGACTGAACATGATGGTGCACCACTGAAATTGCAGCAACTTGGAAATGAGGCAGGGAGCTGTAAGCTCTAGGCCAGCATGGCTATGAGACGTTGTCTCAGGCAAAGAATGGTCCCTCTGAAGGTAAGAATTCTCTAGAGAGTATTTTGCTATTTCTGTGATAACAAGGTTATAACCAAGGTGGGAACACTAATAGCGTTCATTCTATTCTTTAACACCATCTTGATATTATTTTGCCTGTTTCTAGAACAATAGAAATGCAACCATCTTTACTCTCCACACCAATCCCAGTTGTCAGTTTCTCTGTCTATAGCACAACTACCCTCCCTTCTACTCATGACTTCAGCAAAATGAAAGACTAGTACTTGCTAAACAGATTAAGAACAAAAGAGAAAACATGAAGAGACACTGAAGTCTTATTCTTAATTCTAAAGCCAGATCTAATATGGTTTCAATGTCAACCAAATAAAAAGGCTGGCACATAACAAATTATTAAATATTTGACATGAAACCACAACTGAAACCATATTCTTGTTTTTATTTTAATTTATGCGTGTTGTGTGAGTGTATTCCACATGTGTGCAGGTACCCAAGGAGGACTGAATAGGGCAGTAGATAGCCGCAAGCCCAAGTTAGAAGCATTTGTAAGTCAACTGAGATGGGTGCTAGGAAAAAGGCTTGGGTCTTCTACACAAAGCACTCTTAGCCACTGAGCCATGTCTCCAGTCCCTCTGTTTTATTTACTGATATAGGATCTCACTATGTTGTTCAAGCTGGCCTGAACTCTTAGGTTCATATGAGACTTCAGGCAGGAGTCACGGAACTCAGCAATTATTTTTCCTGTTCGATGCATGAATAAACTCAATCCTTCCATTTGACCTAGTCATAATTTATTGCAACAAAAATCAATTAGCTTATAGACTACTACATACACGTACTGATCCAAGACAAATGTATACATGCACACTTGCAAAATAATGAAATTATGTTTTTGCTTTGCTTTTCCCAGCCACATGTGAATTTAAAATTGTCAAGGTATCATATAATCTAAATCTACTATTATGATAGAGATAGAGCTTCTGCTTAGCATGGCCAGGCCCAGAATTTGATTGCCAGAACCAGAAGAGGGGTGAAGGGGAACAGAAGTGAATTTCCTAGTTAATTAAAACTTTTTAGAGGAAATCAATAGTTCTGTTTTGCAAAAGTAACAAATAAAAAAGCAAAACGGGTACCTGTTGTTGCTTGAAATCAGGTCTTTTTTTGATAAGATTATAAACTGCCACATATTTCATATAAAGCACATAGGCCCTTTCCTCATCACGATCTAATCTGCATTCTTCTGCTGCCTTGAAGATCTTCTGAGCACTGTGTACATAACTTAAAAGCAGAAAGAAAATTTAAAATATTTGGTATTGGGGAAAGTACACATCATATATAAACTACAGATAACCATGATAAGATAAATCTCATGATTTAGGTTATATTGCTTCACACAGTTACAATTTATACATTCTCTCTGGGATTAGGCTAGTTTTAAGAGATAAACGAAACCATAGACAGCTAGAAAGGAATGACCATCTTAGGCCTAACTTTTAAGTTCTTGTCCTTAGTATTTGAGTAAGTTTAAGGTGTAATGTAACAAGAATTAAACAAAATTACTCTCCTTGTTACTCCACATTTACCAACTTAGCTCAAGAAGTAAGCAAGCCAGGCAGTGGTGGCTCATGCCTTTAATCTCAGCACTTGGAAGGCAGAGGCAGGTGGATCTCTTTGAGTTCAAGACCATGCTGGCCTACAAAGCAAGTTCCAGGACAGTCAGAGCTGTTACACAGAGAAACCCTGTCTCAAGACAACAACAACAAAAAAGTAAGATAATCTTTCCCCATTTCTTCCCTAAAAGGCTTTTTTTTTTTTTTTTTTTTTTTTTTAAATTACTGGTACTATTAAGAAACAATGGTGTACTCCTGGATTTTCTCTCCTTACTTTTAATTACATTTTCACCACTCAACTATCAGCACTGATGTTTTGTTTTCTTCCCATTTTTCATTTATTTTCTTGAGAAAATGGCTCATTAAAACAGCCCTGTGTCCAGAGACCAGGGGCTTGAGCTAGACCAATGAATCCTTTCAATAAACATCTGCATGTAAAAACACATGGATAAAGGGGCTTACTGTGTGACTTAGTGTGTCACATTGCAGCTTCTATAACAAGATTTTCCCCTTCTTCCCTTTTTTCCCCTCTTTTACTCTTACATTTTATATTGATTTATTTGGGGTTGGAACAGGAAATGGGTGGGATCAGGAGGCATGATGTGGAAAACACAAAAATATAAAAGTAGATAAATAAAATGCCCCTTTGCCCACACAGGCCTCTTTTACTTTGTTTTCACTGGTTCATTTGAGATCATGTGTCCTATTCATCTCCAATCAGAGAATACTTACTGCTCCCCCTTGCTCTCTAAGATCTCCTTTTTCTAAGTCTGGAATGTGGTAGCTAGATCTACCTTCCTAAAACTTTATTTCCATCTAATTAATAATCTAATTACTTATTAATCTCTAAATCTCTTTTGCTGGAGAAAATAAAATTGAACAAATAGTTCTCTTACTGTTCTCTGTTCATTAACTACTAGAGTTGACAATTTTTAAGGACAACCTATTTTTAGCAAATTTGTATTTCCAGTAAATATTAGAATCAGTCGACCATGTGACTATGAAAGTTTGGAACCTCTCTTGGGAAGGCACATTTTCTACCTGTGCCTTAGATGGCAAGTATATACCCAGAGAAATAAAATCACATAAATCATTAAGTTAAAGATTGTATCAAATTGGCATAAAATAAAAATTACAGAATAATGTTTCTATCTTAGCTATCCACCACCAAAGCAATTCAGGGAGGAAACGATTTACGTGGCTCACACATCTCTTTCCATGGAGGGAAGCCAAAGCAGTAAGGAACTCAAACCTGTGGAGAACCTGGAGACAGGAGGTGCAGGGCCATGGAGGAGTGTTACATACTTGCTCCTTCCTCAAGGCTTGCTCAGCCTGCTTTCTTAAAGAAAGACTACCAGCTCACAGGTGCTCCCATCCTCAGTGGGCTGGGCCTTCCCCATAATGCACTAATTAAGAAAATGGCCTACAGACTTGCCTTCCTATAACTCAATCTTTTTTGTTGTTGTTATATTAAGAGTTTTCTTTTAAAGATTTATTTATGTATTTTATACATATGAGTGCTATGTCTGCATGTGTGTCTGTATAACAGAAGAGGGCACCAGATCATGAACTGCCCTGTGGGTGCTGGGAATTGAACTCAGGATCTCTGGAAGAGCAGCCAGTGGTCTTAACCACTGAGCCATCTCTCCAGCTCCCTAAAGCTCGATCTAATGGAGGTATTTTTTTCATTTAGGGTCACTCCTTTCAGCTTGTATCAAGCTCCATAAAACCAACCATGACAATTAAACAAAAAGCAGTCACAGCCCCAGTTTTAATCAGAGAAAGACTATACCAGCATCCTAACTTTCACATGTACTACACAAGAGTAAAGGCAACCTTTAATTAAGAGTTATACTGTTTTATGAGAAGAAAATGGTTTGTGGCAAAATGGCTTTAATAAAACTCTCATATTCTTTTAAACTTATCATCTAGTATACATACTGGCCAGGAAGCAGGTGATTTACCTTTGAGCAATCAAACATTTATTCTGCTAAAACAAAGTTAAGAACATCTCTGAATCTATTTAACTCTTGTAATCACATTATTTTTCAAATAAGATTTAATTGGGTAGTTATTAAATCTAAACAATAAGGAAATTAAGTAAATTAATGATTTAATCAAACTAGCAAGAAGCACACACTTCTTGGTGCTGGTTTTCTCAGGTTTAATTTCTGTCTTCTTATTGAGGTCTTTTAGTGAAGAGCTGAGGTAGAGTTCTTTAGGAACTGAAGCTACAGCAGGCATGATGAGTGATGCTCGATTTCCTACTTCAACAATGGGTGGTGTGGTTCATGAAAGTAGTTCTTTCCTGAAAACAAAACAAACAATTCCACTAATTATCCTCATTAGAAAAAATAAGTGTTAAAAAAAAAATGAAGCTCCTGGATTAGGGCTGTAGCTCAGTGGCAGAGTGACTGCCTAGCATGCAATGCTTCTGAATCGAATTCCTGGCTTGGCAACAACAACAACAACAACAACAACAACAACAACAACAACAACAACACACACACACACACACAGAGAGAGAGAGAGAGAGAGAGAGAGAGAGAGAGAGAGAGAGAGAGAGAGAGAGAGAGGAACTGTTACTATTGTGAGGCATAGTCCAGCAATTGGGAGGCTGAGATAAGATTTATGAGTTTGTCACCAATCTGGGCTGCCCAGTGAGACTCTGTATTCAAACAAAAATAAACACCCACTATTTAACTGTATCTTTCCCCAAACAGGATTCATTTTAGATTATCCTGAACATCTACTATGAGAGTCACATATATGTACACACACACACACACACACACACACACAACATACACATATATCTATGTATAAGCATAAGCAATATTAATTTTCAAATGTTCATTAACTAAATGGATTATTGTGCCATTTTCCCATCTGTGTCAAAATAGCTACTAAGAAGAACAGAACAGTAAGAGCTTTTATATTTTTGTCTGTTCAAACTACATTTGTATATATATATTACAAGTAGAATTTTCAACTTGAAATATTTTGTTTTCTTCCTGGTATCAGTTTATAAAAAGAAAAGTTGTAGGCAGAGCCAGGTTTATATGGAGCTTGGAAAAAAAAACATATTTCTGCTCCTGCCAGAAAATACTCCTACACTTTGGTTTACTCTGAAAGAATCTTAGATGATCTGTGACATTCTTTGTTTCTTGGTATGGCCTGTCAAATTCTGACCAGAAGAAAAAACATGGTGTACACAAAATGAAAGCATGAAGAATGACAGGGCACATACAATTAATCTGTGTGTGAGTATTCACAGATGCACCAGGTAGAGTGTCTTGGTGAGACCCTAAGTGTCTCCATATGAAAACGTTGGTGGCATGATTAACTTTATATGTGGTCTTCTGAAATGAAGAGCTAATTACAATTCGAATTAAAAGCTCTGTTAATACATTTAACTGCAACTTTAATTTTTTCCCCATCATTTCTCTCTGCTCTCTAAATGATTCTATCAAATTCAATTTAATTACATGAATGGGGATCAACAAACACCTAATCCTAAAAGACTGAATAATGGGGATGGGGTGGGTAGAGAAATGGCTCAGAAGCTAAGACACTAACTGCTCTTCTAGAAGCAGTGTTCTGTTCTGAACACCCAAGTGGTATGTAAATATACAAACAGGCAAAACAGCCATATACATAAAACAAAATTTTAATTTGTTTTGTTTTTCAAGACAGTGTTTCTCTGTGTAACCCTGGCTATCCTGGAACCCTATTTGAAGACCAGGCTGGACTTGAACTCACAAAGATCCACCTGCCTGTGTCTCCCAAGTACTGGGATTAAAGGTGTTTGCCAGCATTGACTGGCTTAAAAAAAAAAAAAAAAAAAAAAAAAGTTTTAAAGGGTTAAATTACAATTTGAGAGAATGGTCTTATAGTTCACTTACATGAAACTCCAAAAGCACTCCAGTATCCTTTGGCTCTAGTCATTCCAGTTTTAAACACTAACTCTTTAGATGTATCCCTTCCAATTCTGTGTTAGTACTACATTCTTAGTCACCAAACCATTTTTCCCTTAAAAATAAATAAATAAATAAAAGCCGCAGTTTTACCATGTTGTTTTTTTCTATCTATACTTGTTCCATATATCTATAAGGACATGTTGAACTAAACAGTAATTGATAACTTAAGATGTATGCAATCAGAAACAAAGGTCTCACCTTTAAACATTTAGTACATTTTAAGTCCTATCTTGAATCCTGTGTATAAAGGTAATGGGGAGAAATAGCCTCTGTCCACACTATCGCTTACAAATGGGTCAACTGACATTGGATGTATCCTTCTAATGAGGTATCGATTCATTAATGATTCATCATCAAACCAACTAAGAACACCCATTAAGTAAAGGGTAAGGATCTCTTAGATTTCCTCATTCCACAGATAACATCATTATTTTAGTATCTATGTAAATCACATGCAGATTTACCTTACAAATCCAGGTTCTGTACTGAAAGACTGGTGTCAAAGACAACATAAGAACCAGGATCTGCTCCCTACAGATAACACTAGTTCAACATCAGAAGGTCTCAGATCCTTGTAACTGGAGTTACAGATACTGTGAACAGCCATGTGGGTGCTAGGAATCAAACGTGGATCATCTGGAAAAGCAGCCAGTACTCTTAATCACTGACCCATCTCTTTAGTCCCTAAAGTTTGGACCTCTTTTAAAAGAAGGTGCAAATCATGTCAGATTATAGATAATTTAAAACACTAAGTCACTACCTACTTAAAGTTAAACACTCATAGATATCCTACCGTATAAATATCATGCTTTTAGAAACTGAAGGGTTAAAACAGGATATTTCCACACAAGGCTTAAAAACTAATTGGAAACAAAATTGTAAACACTAGAAACAAAAATAGTAGATGGTGTTACAAATAAAAACATTAAGAAGAAACACTATGACCAGGGAATTAGAAGTAATCAGAAGAGATATGTATCCCTTGGATCTGAATATGGCTTTGATGGACATGAGGAACAGCATGAAGGGAAGGTCCAGTAACCAAGTACACCTCTAGGAATCCACTAAAGTCACTGGCCATAAAAGGCCATGAAAGGCACATTAGTACTTGCCTTGTTTTCTGAGGTAATGACAGAGTCACAGCAGGGTTCTGAAGGAAGCTGTATAGTTCCAACAAACACCAATTACAAAGATGGGTTTTAAGACCCAAGAAAGAAAATCTTAGTTGTCTACTGTAACAATTTGTTAACAATAGTAGAGAAAGAAGGATGGAGGTTAGAACTTGGGCAACAAAAATGGAATAGAGGAAATATATACAATAAACACTGCAAAGACAATGACAAAGATGATCAGACATAGCATGAAATGATGTCACTAAACTTGTTAGCAACAGCTTTTTGGACAAATGAAGGTAGGTGTGTGTGTGTGTGTGTGTGTGTGTGTGTGTGTGTGTGTGTGTGTGTATGTGTGTGTGTTACCCCTCCCCCAATTGAAACAGGGTCTTGCTATGAAGTCCTGGCTGGCCTTAAACATACAACTCAGTAAAATTATGCAATTCTTTAAAAAAAAAAAAAAAAAAAAAAAAGGATTGTAAACTAAATAAAGTAGCCAGATGTAGTGCTTGCCCAAGATTGTGGCACCTCTGAAACTAAGGCAGAACTGAGAATTCAAATTCAAGTCAGCCTAAGCTGGAGAGCAAGGCTATGTCTCAAAACAAAACAAGAACTCAATTGCTCACATGACAGAAGTGCACTCCAAATGCAGGCCAAAGAACAATACTGGTTGGGGAACTACTTCTCTCTAGTCTGTAACAAAACAAGCTTGTGAAGAATGTAAACTAATTACGCATACTGACCTTTATTGTGTTCAGACTGCCACTCTAAGGCAAGTTTTACATCCTAAGGAAAGCAGAAAACTAGGCAGGCTACATAATGCAGCCATGTCTCATCACTGAAGGTAAGGTGGAAACTTCAATGACTAGACTGTGAAAAGCACTTTCCTACAGGACATAGAGAACAGGGATCTAATCACAAATGTCTAATATCAATTGCCCCACTATATATTAATGTGACTGGTCACCAGTATGACCCCAGGAAAGGGAAATCCAGTTTGGCTAGAGAGAGAGATCTTTAGCCAGCCCACAGTGTCTTTCTCAATGCTGGCCCCTCCTTTCAGGGCCAGCTTAAGTTTCCCCTCTGTCTCTGATGTTCCAGTTCTTGGAGTTTATTTCTTAGTCTTAAATCCTACCCAAGTAACAATTGGGCTTAAATGATGAGAGCTGAGGTGAGAAAGGAAACATTTCAGAAGGGAAGTGCCATAGAGAAATAAAGTGAAAAATTACTACAGGAGAACAATGAAGAAAAGTAAGGCGAACTATAGAATCACTAAGCAATAATCTCTGGGATCAAAGGAGCCCACTGATAATATGTTATGCCCTGATATCTACCTTAATAATCCTCAGTCAACACTTAATAGCTATTAGCTAATAGTACATTAGTTAAGGAAATAGAGTCACAGAATGGAGGATCTGCGAAGTCATCCAGAAGTGTTTACATTTTACTTAGCAAGCAGTAAAGTCAATACTATCCCACGATGGCCAAAATGCATAAATACAAGACAGATTTGAAAGAGACAGGAATAAGAAAACAATACTATAGGAAAGGATGGTAAGAAAGCCATGGCAGGAAATAACAAATTAGGCACACTGCTTTAGTTATTCAGTGATTAAAACTGAGTATTTTCACTTGCTTACATTACCCCATTTTCCTTCTAAAGAACACTAATGTTATTAACTAACAATAATAAATATTCAAAATGAACATTACACTATGGTATATGCCTACTCAAGAGGCTGAAGCTAGAGGGTGTTAAGTTCAAGGCTACCTCGAGTTCATAAAAAGATTATGTCTCAAAAACAACCCAACAAGCAAACCAACAACAAAAATGTGGTGGTGGTGGGGGGAACCCACAAAAACCACAAACTGTAGTTTAAAAACTGATCATTGTGAAAAGCACTTATCAACCTCTGCATTCTCACATTTCAGAACAGACTGAACTTTGTTGTGGGAGCCTGCTCCACACAGCGGAGGACTTACGGCAGCATCTCTAGCCCCTGCCCACAAGATACTAACATTCATCTTTCTTTCTCTAGCCCTGTTAAACAAAATGCTCTGAACACTCTTAGTGTTCTAGTAAGGAAAATGATCCCAAATAAGAACCGCCAATTTTCAGGAAAGTGAGTAGCTCAGTTAGTATACAGTAAGAAAACAGTATCTAAACAATGGGGCCTAAACAGAAATAGTGTGTTAATTTAAAAACTTCAATTTCAGGCTGGGAAAGATGGCTCAATAGTAAGGAGCAGTGGCTGCTTTTGCTGAGAACACAGGTTCAGTTCCCAGCAACTACATGGCAGCTCACTCAAGTTCCAGGGAATGAATCCAAAACTCTCTTCTGGCCTCGGTAGGTACATGGTGCACAAACATACATGAAGGCAAAACATCCATACAAAACAAAACACACAAACAAAAAACCTTTTTATAAAATCCTTATTGTTTGGAAGATTACAACATATTATCATTGAAAATAATATTGTATCACTTTTATTATGTGACAAAATACCTGAAATAACTTAAGATATTTTTGGCTCACTATTTTGGAAGAATTTCAGCCCACCATAGCTGGGAAAGTTACGACAGGACTTATGGCAGCAAGAGTATACTGAGGCTGCTCCTCTAAACCAGCAAACCAGAAACAGAAAACTCTAGGGGAACCATGGGCTGGAACAACCTTCAACAAGCTACCCCCAGCAACAAACTTCCACCAGTGAGGCCCCACTTCCTAAAGGCTCTATACACTTTAGAATTGGAGCTGAAGCCGGGGTCCAAGCACCCCAAATTTGAGCCTGGGAAGGGCATTCTACGATAACCATATTTTCCTTGTTTTTATGTAGTGTGTTTTAAAACACAGACATCAGCCATTGGGTACAGTGGCATGCATCTAATTCCAGCTACCTGAGGAGGCTATGGCAGGAGGATCTCTAAAGCCTAGGAGTTAGAGACCAGCCTTAGTCACAGTAAGACACTTTCAAAATATGCACAATAATAGACATTATATACTAATAATTAAAATCAAGAAAATGAATCACCAAGGAATTGAGCCCTTATTTTTCTACAGTTAGTATTTTACATAAGGTCCCAAACTGGGCATTCTAAAGAAAGATTCAGAAAAAAAATAGACATTACTGCAATGAAGGAAAGTATAATGCTAAACTAGGAAAAGAAGAATTCTAAGGAACTTGAATAAAAATATTAGAATGCTTTAAAAAGAAAGAAATGAGAGACGGAAGGAAAAACCCCTAGTTTCTAAGAATATATGAATATATATATATATATATATATATATATATATATATATATATATATATTTGGATTACATTTGGTATTTAGAATACTCCATACCTACAGTTTTGTGTGTTGTATATGAGTGTGTAGTGATGCACACATGTCAGAGGCTTATAAAGTAGCTTTGAGAGCTTTTTGTTTTAAAAGGTAGGAGTCAGGCTGTGGGTATAACAGGTCATGGTAGTGCTTTGATATGTACGTGCCATGCCTTGGGTACCTAAGCACCAAACATACATAAACACAAAAATAGTATAGACTATCATCTGATGGGGAGGACTCTTTGATTGATCTAACCGATAGAATATTTTTGAAACTAATGTACCAATTTTCTGGTACAGGCTTTTCAGAGATTGACAACTTCCATTCTCTGCCAGAAGTCCAAGCTACACGAAGAGGCTGTATGTAGTAGTTATCATTCCCAGCTGCAACCAAAATCAACAACTATCCAGGTGAATGAGCAATCTTGAGGACCAGCCCAAGTTGAACTTTCTAATAATCCAAGCTCAGTTGGTTATATTTTATAACAAAATAAAATGCAAGCCTCCTGCTTCTTGACTGCCATAAAGTGAACAATTTCTATAACGTACTCTTACCACCAAGATACTCTGCTTCACCTCAGACACAAAACAATGGATCTAACCAACCTTGGGCAAAAGCCTCTCAAACTGTGAGCCAAGTAAGTCTTATTCCCTTTAGAAAATTAGGATGGCAAGCATTTTATGAATTAAGTTTGATGTGCTGACTTTATTTTACAACTGTCTTATTTACAAAGCTATCTGGATTCTACCCCATTGATATTATCAATAAACAACAGATCATAATGATTAATAAACTTCAGGCAAATAAATCAACAAGTTAAATAAAAAAGGCATTTTTTAAAATACTTTTGTTATTCTTATTCATTGTTATCTACAAGCAATTATTCATTACTGAAAGGTTTGTATTACTACTGCAAGAGCCTTGCAATTCAACTTTAAAAGATGCACCTAATATATAGTCAAAAGACCAGGAATATACATTTTCCGTATTTACAGTAATATGAAATAATAAAAATATATCCTAATTATTAGTTATAATTAAGTGTAATTAAAGCATAAGATACAGCCACTATCACTATACTGACACAGTACTCTATAGATGAGAAACTACCTAAATCCAACATGACTGACATTCAGCAGGGAGTCATAAACAGAAAAAGCTGAAATGCAGCAAAATCTATTTACAAAGCTAAGCAGCAGAGGTCTTTAAAAAATAATGCAGGGGGCTGAGCGTGGTGGTGCACATCTTTAATCCTGCATTCCGAAGGCAGAGGCACATGTATCTCTCTGAGTTCAAGGACAGCCTGTTCTAAAAAGCTACTTCCACAAGAAATTTTAAAACAAAGAAGCCCATCATTTTGATGCAGCAGGATATATACACTAATAAAAATAGTCTAGAGGTTAAAAAAGAAAACCCTTGCGGGGCATGATGCCTCCTGCACACTTTTTATCCAACTCTTGAAGCAGAGGCAGGAGGCTCTCTGGGAGTGTGAGACCAGTCTGGTCTACATAGTAAGCCTCTGCCTAATAGCAAAAACAAAACAAAACAAAAATCAATTATGCTGAGTGGTGGTAGAGCATTTCTTTAATCCCAGAACTCTGGAGGCAAAGGCAAATGGAGCTCTATGAGTTGAAGGTCTACAAAGTGAGTTCAGGACAGCCAGAGCTGTTATACAAAGAAACCCTGCCTCAAGGAAAAACAAACAAACAACAAAATCCCCCGAAACTAAGAAACAAGAATTACATCCTTCAGTTAGGTAGGCATTAGAGCTTTTAGTAAGTATTAAACTCCTTAGACTGCAACGCCTCTGTGAGTCAAGTAAATATTTCTTGAATGACTGACTTGCTCAAGGTCACAGAGTAAACTAAGAGCAAGATCTAAACATAGGAACCGGGTCTGCAGTTTTGGGAGTAAATGAACATTACTGCAATTTGGGGTCCTGACAATTTCCTCAGTATATCCGAGTTGAAATTAACTTGTCAGTGCCACAAGTCTACAATCAAAGGCACATTTTAGGAAAAGAAAACCCCCTACCTGAGTAAGTTTTAAGTGTGAGTTTAATTCCCTTTTTGTACTTCACTAAAAACATAACGTGACTAGGTCACAGTTACTAGGGAAAACATGACTAGTGGTTGTGATAAGGCCTGGGATTGTAGGTAGCACAAAAACCAAAAAACGGAAGCAAAAGAAAGGAGACCGAAGTCGGGTCTAGTGTCCAAGAGAAAGGAGAACTGGACAAGGCCACCCTCTGAGACGGGCAAACCACATCAAACTTGCTGGGCGACCGTAGGAGGGCAACGCCAGACACCAGGAGTCCGGGCCCTTGGTGAACCAGCCAGTTGTCTGGGGTTGTCCCGCCCCTCCGCGGACAGGGCTGGTGTCCCGGATGACCAGCAGCTGGCGGACGCCATCCTCGGGAACCGGGGCCGGAGCCAGGACGCACTCACCGCAGCGCCCGCGCTCCGCTAACGCCGGCCTCCTCGCCTGACGCCCATCGCCCACCACCCGAGAGAGAACCAGCCTTCGCTCTCAGACGCAGGCCAGCGCAGCTCATCTCCTCTTCCCGATTTGCCTTGCGTGGCGACGCGTCGCGTCTCTAGACGTCACGGCAATTCCAATGAGCCCCGTGACTCCGCCCTCTGTTTGGCTGGGAGGGACATCGGGCTGACCTGCTCCGGAAGGGCGCGCGCCGAGCCGTCTACGCATGCGTCAGAGGGGCGGTTTGCGCCTGTGCGGGACGGAAGCGCGGGACTGGTGTTTCCGGGTTCCTCGCGCTGCAAATTCAACCTGTGACATTGCATGCCTTGGACCTCTCTGCCGAGTAAGCAAAAATATTCTAGAGCCTCTCAACTGTGTATTTTTCTTCTTAGGTCGGAAATTAGAAAAAAAAAAAAACCAGAAAGGAAGGGGATTGATACCCTCTAAAACTTGGGAATGAGCATTCTCCAAAGCCAAGCGTCTGGTTAAAAAACAGACATGTTCGGAAAACATTGCACTGACTCAGTCAGCATCTCCTAAAGGCCTAGTTTTACAAAGCAGGGCTCTGGACTTTTTGGAGAGTCTACTTATGCACTCTTGTGGAGAATGAATGAGTTACTCCGATTATGTGTGTACATAAAGTGCTTAGTGTGTAGTTGTTGGCCCTGGTCAATAAATCCCTAGGGACAGCCCAAATGTTTAATGCATGGCAATTCTGGAAGCACGTCTACTAAGTGTATAAAGTGAAAATACTAGATAGGCAGTCATTAACCATAAAGAGTAGTAAGTGTCCAGTCCATTTACGACGCTTCACATACAGCCTTTAAAATAACATTTGTGTTAATTTCCTTTCCATTACAATTAGGTACATGCAAAAATTTATTTTTGTATTCCTACTTAGAAAATCAAAAATAGCTGGGTGGTGATGGCAGTGGCAGCAGTGCTCGGCCTTTAATCCCAGCACTCCGGAGGCAGAGTCGGGTGGATCTCTATGAGTTCAAGGCTAGTCTGATCTACAGAACAAGTTCCAGGACAGGCTCCCGAGTTGCAGAGGAACCCTGTCTCGAAAATCAAACAACAACAACCACAACAAAAAATCAACACTATTTTATGCTATTGGTTTTCTACCAACAAGTAAAGACTGATGTAATAAGATACAATGTGTCTAGGCAATGGTAGCGCAGGCCTTTAGACAAGCAGATCTCAGTTTGAGGCCAGCCTGGTCTACAAAGTGAGTTCCAAGACAGCCAGGACTGTTACAGAGAAACCCTGTCTAGACAAACAATAGTGGCATAGATATAATCCCAACACTTAGTGGGAGGGGATAAAGGCAGAAAGATCAGGAGTTCAAGAACAGCCTCTGCTACACAGGAAGTTTGAAGCCAGTCCAGGCTACATGGGACCCTGTCTCAAAAAAAGGAAGACAAAACAGTATTTTTAAAACTTCATTTACTGAATGTATATTCTGTGCCACTTATTTTAAACTCAGGAAGTAAAGTCCATGGTCAATAAAGAATTGATTTGGGTTCTAGTGGGAGAGACATCATAAATACATATATTCTATGTTAGCAGTTGTTAAATTCTAAGAATAAAAATAAGGGCCAGGAAGAACAGCCTTCTCTTTGATGGGATTGAAGATGAGGGATCTATGAAAAAGTGATACTTTACTGAGCCTTGGGTAAAGAGAAGGAATAATGGATATGTATAGGACAAAAGAGTCTAAACTGTGAGGCTCTTCTCATAGGAAAGAGTGGATATGCTGGAGGAAGTCCAAGAATACTAGCATGAACCCATAAGTGAAAATCTCTAAATCCATGTGATGGTGTTGCAATCAAAACTTAGGCATGCTAAAAGTAGGGTTACCCGTTTTTTATATGAATAACATAGGAACTTTACTTTAGACTTGAAGGTTCCATCTTCAAGATACTTTATTATATATTGCAAATATTTCAAATAAATAATTGAAACTCTGACATGTTTATTGTCTCAACTATTTCAGATAAGAAACATGCTGTGTTTAGTTGGAGGGTATTAAGTTTCACATATGACACTTTAAGGAAGCATCTAAAGAAGATATTCTTAAGTAAACATTTAATTGTATGATTCCATATAATGTGTGTGTTTGGATCTAATCCTCTCTCAAGAAAGAATTGTAGCCAGGAAGTGATGGGGCACATCCTTAATCCCAGTGCTCAGGAGGCAGAAACAGGTGGATCTTTGAGTTCGAGGTCAGCCTGGCCTTCAGAGGAAGTTCCAGGACAGCCAGGGCTACACAGAGAAACCCTGTCACAAAAAAAGAAAGAATTGTAATATATATTGTGTATATTATTATAATAGCTCCAGAATTTATTCCGACTTGTATGACCACCATCTTAGTAATTTTTCTACTGCTATGACAATCTTCTGGGTTCCAAAGAGCCTGAGCTGTGACTCTATCATCCATAGTATACACAGCTTTCTCACAGGCTTAGGTCAACTCCATTCCACACTTGCTGCTGACCTTGGTGGTCCTTCGATGGCACTAGCATCTTTAAAATGCTGAGGTCTCCATTGCAATGGGACTACACCTTCACCTGTAACCTCTCCTGAGTTCTCTTCAGGGATCCTAAACACTGCCCCACACTGTCAAGCCTCCACTTCTCCCCATGACCCCTTCAACACTGGGGCTTCTAGTTCAACTAAGTTTGTACCTTCACCAATGGCCTCTTCTGGTCTCTCCATGTCTCCTTCATGCTTTCAAAAACAGTACTACCTAGCATACTCTTACATATTCCAAATTAACCTGCCAGAAAAAGGTGCCCCTTTGGTCCCCATAGGGAACAGATCTTCTGTGTGCTGACTCTGAGAAAGCATTTCCTAGAAGACTTTGCTTCCATGATACTGCTGGTCTCTTAATCATGGCTTATTTTTCAGCTCCAGCTGACCAATATCATTTGTTTGAGCATAAAAAAGATTTTATTTTAGTGGCTCTGGCCTCCTAATGACAGCAAATTCTTCAACTCCATCTGACCAGAACCACATATTCTTAATTTAAAATATCAAATGGCCCTGTTAGAGTCAGGAAGGGATTCTCAAACTGCCTCTGAAACTTCATAAGCCAAGCCTCTATCATCTGGTCTACTCTCAAACATTATCTTTTAAGTTCCCACAATTTCTCATTAAGCAATGAACTCTCAATGGCTGTTCTGGTCCAAAGTTCCAAAGTCCTCATGAAAAATTGGCCATATTTATTGCAACATACTCATCAGAGGAAAAATCCACAAAGAGAACATTCCAGTTCACCAAACCCAAAGGTACCTAAGTTCATAAAAGAAGATTTATACTTCTACTGTATAAATCACATACTGACCCTAACACATTGGTAGTGGGAAACTTTAACACCCAAATATTGCCAATAAACCGGTCATCCAGACAAAAGTTAAACAGAAATGCTGGAACTGACAATATAAACCAAATGGACCGAACAGATACTTACAGAACATTTCACCCCAACACTAAAAAATATACCTTCTTATCACTTCATTAAACTTTCTTCAAAATTGACTACAGAATTTGGGCACAAAGAAAATATCAAC
The DNA here is from genome assembly GCA_030556225.1 of Cricetiscus sungorus. Taxonomy (NCBI): domain Eukaryota; kingdom Metazoa; phylum Chordata; class Mammalia; order Rodentia; family Cricetidae; genus Cricetiscus; species Cricetiscus sungorus. The sequence continues at coordinate 62,297,806 of JANBXA010000372.1, read as the reverse complement.
AGATACAAGAAAATTGAAACAATACCCCACATACTATATGACAACAGCAGATCAAAACTGGATAAATAACAACAGAAACAACAGAAAGCTTACAAACTCGTAGAAACTGGACAACTCACTACTGAATAAAAAAAAATCAAGAATGAAATTAAGGTCTTTCTAGAATTGAATGAAAATGAATGCACAACATTCCCAACGTTATGGGACACAATGAAGGGGATTCCAAGGGGCAAATTCATAACACTAAGTGCCTACAAAAGAAGATTAGAGAGATCCCATACTTGCAACTTTACAGCACACCTGAAAGTTCTAGAAGAAAAAGAAGTATTCATATCCAAAAGGAGTAGATGGCAAGAAATAATCAAACTGAGGGCAGAAACAATAAAATAGAAACAAAGAGAACAATATAAAGCATCAATGAAACAAAGAGTTGGTTCTTTGAAAAATCAACAAAATGGATAAACTCTTATCCCAACTAACTAAAAGATGGTGAGAGAATCAAAATTAAGCAAATCAGAAATGAAAAAGGAGGATATAACAACACTGAGGAAATACAGAGAATCATAGAGACATACTTTAAAAACATGTACACTATCAAATTAGAAAATCTAAAAGAAATGGATAATTTTCTTGATACATACCACTTACTAAAGTTAAATCAAAATCAAACAATTTGAACAGACCTATAGCCTCTAGTAAAATAAAAGCAGTAATTAAAAGTCTCTCAACCAAATCAAAACAAATAATAACAAGACAAAAACAAAAAACAGGGCTAGATGGTTTTAGCACAGAATTCTACCAAACTTCTAATGAAGAATTAATTTAATGTCAATAATCCTGAAATTATTCCACAAAATAGAAACAGAAGAGACATTGCCCAATTCATTTTATGGGGCCATAATTACCCTAATGTCCAAACCACATAAAGATCCAACAAAGAGAATTACAATTTCTCTTATGAACATACATGTAAAATATTCAATAAAATACTACAAACCAAATCCATGAACACATAAAAAAGAACATTTACCATGATCAAGTAGGCTTCAGTCCAGAGATGCAGGGATGGTTCCACATACACAAATCAGTAAATATGATCCACCATAAAAATAAACTAAAAGTCAAAAATCACATGATCATCTCATTAGATGCAGGAAATGTTTTGAAAAAAAAATCCAATACCTCTTCATGACAGAAGTACTAAAGAGATTAGGGATACAAGGGATACACCTCAGCATAATAAAGGCAGTTTACAGCAAGCCCTGAGACAACATCAACTTAAATGGAAAAAAACTCAAAGCAATTTATCTAAAAACAGGAACAAGACAAGGTTGTCCACTTTCTCCAAACCTATTCAATATAGTACTTGAAATCTTAGCTAGGACAATAAGAAAACTGAAAAAGATCAAGGAGATACAAATTGGTAAAGAAATCAAAGTATCGTTATTTGTAGATGATATAACAGGATATATAAGTGACCCTAAAAATAAAACAGAAAACTCCTACAGTTGATAAACACTTTCAGCAAAGTAGCTGGATACAAAATTAACTCACAAAAATCAGTAGCCCTCCTATAGGCAAATGGCAAATGAACTGAGAGAGAGATCAGGGAAACAGCACCTTTCACAATAGCCTCAAGTAATATAAAATATTTCAGGGTAGCTCTAACCAAGCTAGTGAAAGATTTGTTTAATTAAAACTTTAATTTGACAGGTGGTGGTGGCACACACCAGAACTTGGGAGGCAGAGGCAGACAGATCTCTGTGAGTTTGAGGCCAGCCTGGTCTACAGAGAGAGTTCCAGGACAGGCTCCAAAGTTACACAGAGAAACCCTGTCTCTAAAAACCAACCATACAAACAAACAAACACACAAAAAAAACCTTTAAAACATTGGAGAAAGAAATTCAAGAAGCTACTGGAAGATGGAAAGATCCCCCATGTTTACGGATTGGTAGGATTAAGAGTAAAAATGACCATCCTACTAAAAGCATCTACAGATTCAATGCAATCTCATTAAAATTCTAACATAATTCTTCACAATTGAGAGGGCAATTTTCAGCTTCATACAGAAACAAAATATCCAAGAGCACTAAAACAATCCTGACTAATAAAGGATCTGCTAGAGGTATCACTGTGCTCCATTGCAAGTTGTACTGCAGAGCTATAATAATAAAAACAGCATGGCACTGGCACAAAAATAGACACATTGATCAGTGGAATCAAACTGAAGACCCAGGCATAAATTTGTCAGGCACCTTTATTCCCAGCACTTGGGAGACAGGCACACAGATCTCTGAATTCAAGGCCAGCCTGATCTATAGAACAAGTGTATGTGTGTGTGTGTGTGTGTGTGTGTGTGTGTGTTGTTCTCTTACACAGAAGTTCACACACACACACACACACACACATAACCAGAACATGAGTATATGTCCTCTCAGTGTGTCACACCTTGATAAAAACTATTTAACAAAGCAACCCTTAGCTATTTCAGAATGTAATAGAGTGGTTCTGTTTGTGTGAACATGAAAAGATAAGATGGCTGGGCAGGTCTGCTTACTCATGCCTGTAGAAGGAGGGTAGTGATTTAGGATATAAGAGAAATTCATAAGTAGATTTGCTTACTGCTTCATGATTGGAGTATATGGAAAAGATTGAGTGACATACGGCCTGCATGTGTTTGTGTGTTGGAAGCTTGGTTCTTGCAGCGTTGAGAGGTGGTGTGGATGCTTTGTGAGGCAGGAGCTAATGAGAACACTACTCACAGAGCGGATTGATGTCTGACTCACAGGACTCTAGTTCTTTAGAGACCATTGTTATCAAAGCGAGTGAGCCAGACCGCTCTTTCCTTTACTTGTTAAATTGTCACAATACCCCCCTTTCTGCTGTTAGGGGTCAGGTGAATCCCCTTTGATGTGTAGTTTTCCTACAGCCTTCTGATGGTGACAGACTTAAAATAGCAGCAGAGAGTGGGCTGCTGATAGCTGGTAAAGCGTCTACTGCAAAAGAAACAACTACAAAACCCCAGCAGAGTGAACTGTCCCTGGAGCAGGGAAGGAGCAAGCGGCCTGCAAAGGCGGCTGCAGCCCAAAACAGAAAGAAAAGCTTTTACAGGTTTCTTCCCTCCACAGAGAAAGACTTGACTATGAACTTGTAGTAACTTTTCATGGGCTCAGGGTTCTCCTCTACCAGTCTGACAGCTCTTCCCTGAGTGAGCCTAGGTTTTCCACTTTGCTTGCATAGATATTCACCCCATTAGGAACCACTAAGCATAACAGGCCCCCTATAAAGTTGGACCTAAGAGTGCAAAGTGTAGCAGACCTACTACAGCAGTAGGGGAAGAGGAGCAGGAAGACTTCTGAATCCATCTCCTGACTCTGCCTGCGTGCGTAATCAGCCCAGATGCTCCTGCTGTCTTCAGGGGAAGATGCCATTGGCTCGTGCACTGAAGTGGAGGATACCCTCAAAACTCCCCGGGAGAAAGACTCGCACAGTACCTGCACCCAAGGCTTCACAGGGTTCCACCACTGACTAGCACAGTACCTGCACCCGGCTACCCTGCCTGAGCCTCTGAGACTGCAGCGGGTCACCTGCAGCTGGGAATTCATTCCTGAAGTTAACCTGAGTTATCTTCAGGAGCAGCAAGTGCTCTTAACTGCTGAACTATCTCTCCAGCCCCCTGTCACCTCTTATGCCACCTCTCCAGCCTGTCAGCTCTTACCTTAATTTCCAGCATGCTGGCTTGTTCTATGTGATTTGAACTTGCCAGCTCTAGTAATTGCATAATCCAATTTAAAAAAAAAAAAAATCTCTTCCCCTTCCAAAGAGAAGTTTGTATATATTATGTCTTTTATATTTACTACATGTATTATATATAATTTGATATGTATTTCTATATAAATGAAATTTATATTTAACAAATCGAGAGTTGGATGTTATATATTTATGTGGTTGCACTGCTGAGTAATCAAATCCAGGTCCTTGTGCATGACAGGGAAGGAATCTACCATTGAACTACATGTATCTCTGACAGAGACTCTCTCTCTCTCTCTCTCTCTCTCTCTCTCTCTCTCTCTCTCTCTCTCTCTCTCTCTCTCTCTCTCTTGGTCTGCTTCTCGTTAAATGCCTGTCAGGCATGCACCTGACATATCCAGTTTCTTTAGCCTATGCACAAAGATCTCCATGATCTGGCTGTCTCTTGACAACTTTTCCTGTCACTCTTCACAGCAAGCTTGCCACTCTATTGAATTTCTGTACCTTTGCATTGTCTGCCATCTAGAAAATCTTTTTGTCCTTAAGACTGCAGCTTGAGCTTTACTCCTACACTTTGAAGGAGGCAGACACAGCAAGCAGCTTCTTGTGCATTCCTATCACACCTGAACATAGATGCTTCCTTATATACCCATCAAAAGTATGGACTCCCCTCTCCCTTTTCTTTGATCCCATTTCCTATCCTTGTTGTCTTCTCTATGTCCCCAGAGTATTGGGCACTTAGTTGTTTATTCACTACAGAATATAAATCAATCTACTTCCCCCTCCTGTTCCATAGCTCTGTGTAGTCCCATTTCTGCCAGTGCATTCTGAGTGTTTGACTGGAATTGGGGGACATGGTGTCTGCAAGAATGGAAGGAGGAATCACATTGGAAATTCTGCTGAAAATAAATCAATTTTCCCAACTACAGCCTCCTGGGCCACTCTACAGAGGAGAGGTTTGGCTTAAGAAGTGCTCAGCAAATGTTATTTCCCAACAGTGCTAATTATCTCACAGTGATCCAACAAGGTTTTGTAACTCTTGGGATTGCAAAACCATTCTGTGCTGCTATCCAAGAAATAACAGATGGAAAGATTTTTAGAGTCCTGAGATGTAAGTAGGGTGTGGTGGCACATGCCTTCCATACCATAAGCTTGGAAGCAGAAGCAGGTAGATCTCTGTGAATTTGAAATCAGCCTGGTCTACATAATGAGTTTCATGCCATCTAGGGTTATTATGTAGGGAGACCCTATTTAAAAAAAAAAAAAAGAAAGAAAGAAAGAAAGAAGAGGAAAGAAAAAAAGAAAAAAAGAAAAGAAAAGAAAGTCATGAGTAGAAAATCATGAGTTGTTTTTAAGAAACTTGTGATTTCAGCTGGGCATTGGTGGCACACGCCTTTGATCCTAGCACTCAGGAGGCAGAGGCAGGTGGATCTCTGTAAGTTCAAGGCCAGCCTAGTCAACAGAGAAAGTTCCAGGACAGGCTCCAAAGCAATACAGAGAAACCCTGCCTTGAAAAAACCAAAAAGAAAAGAAAAGAAAGGAAGGAAGGAAGGAAGGAAGGAAGGAAGGAAGGAAGGAAGGAAGGGAGGAAAAGAAACTTGTGATTCCAATGTTGAGCTTGGGAGTAATGAAGGGACTAAGACTGCCCCCTTTTAATTGTGTGTCATTTCTGCAGATCCTACCTCTCAACAATCTTGTTTTCATATCATCACCCTGTTACTCATAGCCCCTAATGAGGGCACCAATTTCTACTTTCAAGATTGTGATATTTCCTCTTCAAAGACCTTTAGAAATTCATACTATCAGAATGATTTCTGTGTTTCGTTCTATTACCAGATGACCTGACCAATACCAGACTGTTATTTTTGCTGATAATTTATGAATGGCCTTCCAAGAATCTTCATAAACATCAGCAGTGAACCTAGGCCAGCTAGATGGCTCTGCTGGGGTTGGTCCTTGGGAACCACATGGTAGAAGTAGAGAAATGACTTCTACAGATTATTTTCTGACCTCCACATATATGCTGTGTCATGTGTGTGCTTCCCCCGTGGCCTAAAATAAAAAATGTAAACTGAAAACCATTGTCTTTCATCAGACTCTTCTGTTACAAGTTTGCATCTGTTGCTGGAACACAGAAATGATGCAGATGATCAGTTGAAGTCCCACACGGACTGAACATCTCTTCACAGTTTTACACATACTGCCACTGACCTCATACACTTGGTGCCTCTTGCATTCTCTGGTTTTTCTAAAACTTTTAAAACGTTTCTTTGTTTGTTTTGTTTTATGTGTATGAGTGCTTTGCCTCACATATGTAAATGCACCACGTGTGTGATGCACCTGCAGAGGTCAGGAGGAGGTGTTGGACTCTGGAAATAGAGCCACCATTGGATACTTGGAATCAAAGCAATGAGTGCTCTTAACCTCTGAGACCGCTGAGCCATCTCTTCATCCCTTGTTTTGCCTGATTGAAAGGCTTGTCAGGAGACAGCTTTCCTGTGACAACAATGTCCGAGTAAAGAGGTTAAATTATGAGACAACAAAGCCTCAAACTAACATCAGAATTTAAAGCATGCAGTCCTAGAATCCTTTTAACTTCACTCTTTCATTGTTCTGTTTCTTCTATCTTTTGAGTTTGTACTGCAGATGAAAGGGTGAGGCAGCAGAGTGTAATTTTTTTTTTTTTTTTTGAGACAGAGTTTTTCTGTTTAGCTTTGGAGGCTGTCCTGGAACTCACTCTGTAGACCAGGCTGGCCTCAAACTCACAGAGATCCGCCTGCCTCTGCCTCCCGATTGCTTCGATAAAAGGTGTGCACCATCACTGCCTGGCAGCAGAGTATAATATTGAGGAGCACAAATGTATTTTTTTTTTACCATGTACATGGTGTGTGTGTGTGTGTGTGTGTGTGTGTCCAAGGTTGATTGGGAGTCATCTTCAATCACTCTCCATCTTACTTTTTTTTGAGATATGGTATATCATCTAACCCATAGCTTAGGGTTTTGAGTAGGATGGCTAGCAAGTGAAGTCCAGGGGTCCTCCGGTGATTGGAGCTGAATGTACCTCTGTGTGCTTCCTAATGGATTTTCTGTGGGATTGCCTCAGATCCTTATGCTTATGCCACAAACATTTACCAATTGTCCCATATCTGCAGCCATGGTTGGGTGTTTGGAGCCTGGTTTGATGGTTAAGGGCCATGTGTCCCTAATCAAATGTTGTTGTGCCTCAGTTTTGTCAAATAGAGATGATAAGACTATTCCATAGGGTGGTGTGAGTGTTAAAATACATAGCATACAAGACATTCTTGGCATATAATTGATCCTCTAACGTATTAGCTAGAGTTTGCTGCTTAGTTTTTGATGTCCAATGGGAGGACAGTGGATTGTGGGAAGAAAGAACTTTCTAGATAAAGGAATATCTTATTTGAAGTTCCCAAGGCAAGAAAAAAAGGACATTAAGAGAAGCAGATAGAAACTGACAGTGGCTAGTGAGACAGGTAGAACCAAATTATTCTGGGCCTTATAAACCGTAAACTGTATAGGGTTTTTATTTTAATCATGAACACTAGGAAAATAATTAGAAGAGTTTTAAACAAAAACCTAATTCTTTTTTCTAAAGATAACCTCTGTTGCTATGGGAGAGAACAGCTTGCAAGTAGACAGAGAAAGTCTGGTTAAGCCAGTGAACCAGTAGGTATAATTGACAAGGTGTAATTTACAGTCTTGGATCAGGTTGGCAGTAGAAGAAAGTGAAATATACAAGGCCAATGGCTTTGAGTGCTTGTGGGAAGGGAGTGTATGCAATATAAGTGGAGAGAAAGTTCCTGTGGCATTAGTTCTACTCTAGCCTTTGCTTACTGATGGGACCATTTATTAGGAAGAATAACAGAAGAGGAAGACGTGAGTGAGAAGAGGAGAGGACTCAGTGCTGGGCCATGAAGATGTGGGCTGTGAAGGCAGCTCTCAATAGATCTCAGTATGGAGGAAGTGGATACCCAAACCTGGAGTTTAAGGTAAAATCTCTCTGTCTGCTCTTCAGTGCACAGAGTCAAGATGGAAAGGGAAGCACCCTTCCAGTTAAACAAGGCAAACTTAGCAAGTGGTGGAAAAGGAATCAATGCATGTCTACATTTCCCCATCTTCCTCTTAGATTTTAGAGGTAAGCAATGACTCTTTCAGGCCATTCCTGTACTATTTTGAATTAAGAATACATAGTTTATAGTCAGCTTGGGATAAAGAGTCAGCTGTATGACCAAGAGATCAGCACCACTGAAGTGACCCTTGCTTTATTGGGACAAACGATCCTCGTTAGCTAAGGCTGAAAAATCAGCTGCGGTTAGGAAGAGACCAGCACCACTGAAGCTGTGGCCCAGAGGACCACCAAAGCTGCATCTCAAGACGGCAAACTTGGAAATGCATGAGAGCCTTCCACATGACACAAGTTTGAAAGGCAAGAAGGGCTCATAGAGAGTGGAGCTCTGTGGCAGGGTTTGAGTCCCCGAAGAAAGGACAGGAGAGGCTGCTGGCAAGTGTGCAACCTTGGTGGCAGTGGAGACGCTAGCAATGCCAGGACTGTGGGATGACAGTCAAGAACAAGGGCAGGTTGTGGTAGTGCCAGCCTGAGCTTATAAAATGAGCTGTGTGTGCCCTTCAAACCTCAGACCCAGAGAGATGGGGCTGCCCAAACTCTTTGGCTCCCAGAAGATCATGGTTAAATCCAGATTCTGACCACTGAACTATTTACATTGGTGAGTTTGGTTTTTGCTTTGCTTTGATTGTGACTGTGCGAGTAAGTAGGGTTCCTCCATGTTCTCTGCTTCGGTTCCTGCCTGGAATTTTTGCCCTAACTTGCTTTCATGATGGAACTGTAGCTGTAAGATAAAATTAACCCTTTCCTCCCCAAGCTGCTTTTGGTCACACTCTTAGTCCCAGAAAACAAAGTAGGCTATAAGCTTCAAGAATAGAAGCTGTGGCTTCAGGGATAGAACCAGTGGTGTGTATAAGAATGGATTTCAGAGTGACTGGCTATGGGAGTAAGCATAGTCACACAATGTCAGTCTGCTGGCCAGAGAACCTGTCAGAACAAATAGCTCCTCAGTCCAAGAAGCTAGATGCCTCAAAACAACAGAGATGGATTATGAAGTCCCAGACCAAGCCTGAAGCTCTGGCAAGTATGAACCTGCATTCAAAGGTTAAAGAATGTGACATCTAACTAACATCCATGAGCAATGGCAGCAACAATGAACTTGCCTAAGTGGCATCAAGCATGAGTACAGCTGTCATTCTCTCCTATCCATCCAATGCAGGTCTCAGCCTGCCAGGCATGCTGTTCACTTTGAGGATGACTTTCTTACTCACTTCACGGACCCACATGCCAAACATCCTCAGGGACACAGCTAAAAATGCACTTCCACCAGTCTGTCAACTCAGTTGACAATCAAGTTCAGGCATCACAACATTTGGTGTGGATCATCTTTTTGTATGCTTATTTGCTGGTTGGTTGTGTGTCTTCCTTAGAGGGTGTCAGTCCTAACTTACTTTCTATTGCTATGCTAACACACTGACCAAAACCAGCTGGGGAGGATAGGCTTACATGTCCTGATCACAGTCTGTCACAGAGGTAAGTCAGGGCAGAAACTCAAGCAAGGGCCATGGTGAAGTGCTGCTGATTGGCCGGATCTCCAGGACTTGCTCAGTTTGCTTCTTATAAGACCCATCACCACCTGCCCGGGGTGGCACTACCCACAGTGAGCTGGGCTCCCCCACGTCAATCATTAATCAAAAAAGTGCCCCACAGACTAGCCTAGAGACCAACCAGATGGAGGCATTTCCACAACTGAGGCGCCTTCTTTTCAGATGACCAGTTTGCGTCAAGTTGACAAAAATCTAATTAGCACAATAAGGTATCTATTAAGGCCTTTGGTTAATTACCTTTAATTTATTCTATTTTCAGTACTGAGGGTTGAACCCAGGACCTTGTTCATGCAAGGCCAGTCCTATACCACTAAGTATATCCCTAGCCTTCTTATGTTTTATCTGAGACACTGACATTGCTGAGCTCATTCTGTAGCTCTGGCAGGCAGGCAGGCCTTGAACTTGTGACCTACCTGCCTGGGCTTCCTGAGTACCTGGGCTATAGGGTTGTGTCAACCAGGCATAGCTAACTTTTAACATCAGGTTTTGAAAATTGTGAAGTACTTTATATGTTTTGGATAATGTCCTTTAATAATGTCCTGTAACAAATCTTTTCTTCTAGTCTGTGACCGTTTCTCTTCTATTGTGTACTCAGTTTTTCAGAGTATAAGAGTCTTAAGTTGAAAAGTTTAAGCACCTTTGCTTTGAGTCATTTGAAGTAAGGAAGGGTTTTTTTTGGTTTTTTTTTTTTTTCAAGACAGAGGAAGATATGTGGAGGCAGAAGTACTTCCTGGGAGCTGAAGGCACTTAATTATGGGAGTGGTTGTTTAAGTTTTCACAAGGTCCCAAGTGTCAGAAGCACTCTTGTGTTAAGAATGTCCCACACGAGGCATGCTGGTGCCTCAGCACTTGAGAGGGTGAGGCAGAAAAGCTGTGAGTTCAAGGCCATCCTAGGCTACATAGCGAGACACTTTTACCTACCTCAAGTATTTTAAGGTCAAGGAGGCACATGCTATATGACCTAAGCTACCTGGAACTCACTATGTAGCTCTAGCAGGCTTCAAACTCAGTTTTCCTAGTGTTAGGTTTATATGCTGAGTGATCACATGTTTAAAAGAGGGGTGTGAGTGTGTGTGTGTGTGTGTGTGTGTGTGTGTGTGTATGTGTGCATGCATGTATGTTCCTATGTATGTGTGCAAGTATGCATGCTGTAACACAGGACCCTCTACAGAATAGTATCCTTGTGAAATCTTCTTTCCTAGCCATTATGACAATACTATAGAAGGCCAAAGGAAATGTGAAAATTAGCTGGTTAATCATATATATTGAGATTTTTCACTCTAGTCAGAAAAGAGTAAAACACAACCTTGTGGATTCTCATCTTTCCTTTGCCCCAGTTAAAACAAAATAATTTGCTTGAGGTGACAGGAATTGCAAGAGTTTGTTTTCGGGTTGTACTGGGAAATGCATACTCGAATTGTACTGGGAAATCCACACCTGAATTGTACTAGGAAATGCATACTTGAAAAAGGAAAATGATCCATTTTCTTCCTATTCAGGCTCCTTTGGGAAGGCAGAGTCCCAGGAATGCCTATAAATAATAACCAAGCCTAAAGGGAGAATCATCAAAACTTTATATAGGATCTATGAATGAGAGGGTGGCAGAGAAGACTCAGTAGAAAAGAGCACTGGCTGCTCTTGCAGAGGATCTTGCACACACATAGCACACATGCATACATACACTCAGGAACACACATATACAAATAAATAAATAAATGTTTTTATTTAAAAAAATAGGAATAGGTGGAAAGATACACTGCTCTTGGGTGCAGTGTTATTTGGAATGCCAGTTCTCTACAAATCCCACTTTCAGGGAAAGGGAATTCCCATCGAATTGTACATTCTTGGAGACAATAATGTATTATTTTTAAAATCAAGAATTTATAATACCTAGACATAGTGATTGCTTCTATTCCCAACAGCTGGATTCCTGAGACTTAAAGACCACACGCTCAAGGCCAGCCTGGGCTATATAATAAAACACTGTCTCAAAACAGATCAGACAAACAACAACAAAATGAATCTTTGATATGAAGCAAAGTTTTACGTTTTACAAGTTAGTTTATCAGGGCTTTCCCTATATATCACTGAAATGTCTGTATTAAAGTTGGATTATTTTTTTGTTTCTTGGTGTAACTATTCCTTCCAAATGGTGAGTGAGTTATGAGTAAAGAGTTTATGCCTACCCTCCCCAAAACACATGATTCTTTTTAAAAAATACTTTATTTGTGTATGTGGGTGTTTTGCTTACTTATATGTCTATGCATCACATTCATGCAGTGCCCATGGGGACCAGAAGAGGGCACTGGAGCCCTTGGAGCTGGAGTCCCTGAGGATTGTAAACTGTCATATGGGTACTGGGAATTGAACCCAGGTCCTCTGGAAGAGCAGCCAGTGCTCTTAACCACTAAGCCATCTCTCCAGCTCATAACACACATAATTCTTGATCTTCACCCTTCTCCGTTCCATCATTATTTTCTCTTAAGTTTCATGAAATATCCACACAGCCTCCAGGAAAGGGTCTCCATGTAACTTAGGCCAGTCTTTAACTCTTTTTCTTCCTGGCTATACTCTCCAGTGCTGGGATTGTAGACATAAACCAGATTGCCTAACCAAGCTTCTTTTACTTATTAACTTGTAGAAATTCTTATTCTGGGCACAAGCCTTTTAAAATTTATATATTAATCATTCCTCTTTCGTCCTGTAGCTTGCTTCTTAATGTTCTTATTGGTGTTTATTGTAGTTTGAACGGGAAACATCCCCTCAAGGCTCTGGCATTTGAACACTTGGCTGTCAGATGATGGCGCTATCTGGGGGAGGTTATGGAACTTGTAGGAAGAGAAAGCTTTCTGGAGGAAGTATGCCTGTGAACGAAGACTTTACAGCTGGGTCCCACTTCTTGTTCTCTCTCTGCTTCCTGTGTGTGGGTGAAATAAATGCACTCTCAGCTTCTTGACTGCCAGGCCTGTCTCCTGCTCCTGCTGTTGTGGCTCCCTCTTAGTGATAAAGGCTAATCCCTCCAGAACTGTGAGCCACATACCAAAACCAAAACAAAACATCACTTTTCTTCCCTAAGTTGCCTCTTCGGGGCATTTTATCATAGCAACAGAAATGTAACTAATACAGTGTCTCTAGGTGAATTGAAAAATATTATGAACACAAATTTGTTTAATACTTTCAATTGTCACATATCTTTTTCCCCTTTATGTTGTGTGTGTGTCTCCCTTTTAAAAAATCTTTGCCTATTTCAAGTCATGAAGAAATACCTTTATACCTTCTTTCTAAAGACTTTGATTTACTTATGACTTTTTAATTGCCTGAGTTAGAAGTTGTAAAAGTCCATTTCTATCCAGATTAGAAGTATTTATTTATTTATTTGTTTGTTTGTTTGTTTGTTTGTTTGTTTATTTGTTATTTATTTGGAGACAGGATCTTTCTGTGTGGTCCCGGCTGTCCTGAAGCTTGCTCTATAGACCAGGCTGGCTTTGACCTCACCAAGATTTACCTGCCTCTGCCTCCCTTCCCTGACTTAGTTTCTAAAGAAGGGGAATACTATAGTTTGTGACATGAGTCTCAACAAGCAGCTTTCCACATCAGGAACCCCAGGGCAAGTGATCACACAACTCTACTGCAGTGAAGCGGTCCCTTCTAGAAAGGTCATGTAGTAAGCTATCCAGAAATCAGCTTTTGGCTCAATAACCGAGAGACCATAAAAAAAAAAAAATTCAAATTCAGGGCTCAGGATGTAGCTCGGTTGGCAGAATGCCTGCCCAGCACTTACAAAGCCCTGGGTTCATCCTCAGCACTGCATAAAACAGATGTGCTTCACATCTGTGATCCTAGCTCTTGGGAGGTTGATAGTGCGGCGGGGAGCAGGCTAGGATGCATGTGACTGTAATTAAACAACTTGCAGGAAAGCACTGAGACAATAGCAACTAGAATGCGGGATTCTTTATCTCCTGTCACAGGAACACATAGTCTTTCTAATGCTAATCTCTGTGGTTTAGATGTGCAATGCCGCCTATAGGCCTATGGGTTTGAACTGATCCTCAGCTGATGACAGTGGTTTACTATGCTGTGGAACCTTTAAGAGGTGGGAGGGCCTTGCTGGAGGAAGCGGATTGCTTGGGGAGGGCAGGCGGTGGGATATTATAGTTGTCCCCACTTCCTGTCTACTCTGCCTCCTGACTGAGATCTTGATGTGACCATCTAACCCAGACTACTACATCTACCATCATAATGTATCTAGGCTATAAGTGAAAACAAATCTTGGCTCTCTTAATTTGCTTCTTATTGGGCACTTGTTCACATCAGCAGTGGAGGTCCCTAGTAACATTCCTCCCTCAATACCTCTGATCCTATGAGCTCTCACTGTTGTTTATCTCCTCCTCTTCTCACACAATTCTTGAATCTTTTCTACAGCTTGCTTTCCAACCTATGAGCAAATCTCTCCAATTCATTTTCAATGGAAGGCCTCAGCCACTGTCCTCAGGCGCTCTTCCTTCATTGCCAAAGTCCATAGAGATTAATCACATCTGGTGCCTTTGCTCTCTCATTTCTACTTAACTAACTGGCCTGTTGTTAGTTGTACATTTGCTCTTAGAAAACTGGCTACAAAGTCAACGCATATCTTATTTGTCTCTTGTCTCTACCAGTGTATAAAAATTACGCTTTTAATGCTCTCCAGAACCAGCATGTCCTGATTTTTCCCATTCCTCCCAAACCTTTTCTCTCATTCCTTATTTCTGTTGAGATACTCAGGTTGTCAATAGTGATGCCCTTATGCCTATAACACATGTCCGTTTTGCTCTTTTTAATTCTTTTTCTCTTTTATTTATTTTTTTCCAGTAGTGGTGGCCCTGGGGGTGGAATCCAGGGCTTTGCTAGGCAAGTGCTCTGTTAATCACTGCTTCCAAAACACACTGAACATACTATAACCCAATTGTTACCAGTAATAAACAAACATACTTCCTGAACTCCCTTTCCTATTAAATTTTTAGTCTCAAAAACAAGTATAAAATAACTTAAATCCTTGCAACTCTAGCTGAGATATCTACAATCTATCAAGTGAGTACAGGTAGCCCAGGCTAGCTTCCAAACCACTGTGACGCAGAGAATGACTTGAATTCTTTGATTCTTCTGCCCTCACCTCCCAAATGCTGGAATTACTGCCATGTGCCAACATTCCCAGTTTATAGAAATATCTTACATTCTTATTTGTCAGTGGATCCATCCATTTTATATCAATAACAAAATATCTGAAGTTGAGTAGTTTATGAAGAAAATATTTTTATTTATTTTATAGTTTTGGAGCCTGAAAGCCCCAAACCTGGAAACCTATGTTTGATCTGCAGTGGGCACCTTCTTGTGCTGTAACATGGCAGAGCAAGGGCAAGGCAAACAGCTGCATACAGGAAAGAGCACATGTGAGGGAAGCCTCAATCTAGAATTACCTTCTCTCTTGGGAGCTACTCTGGGTCCTGGAAGAACTACATTATTTCCTTCTGAGGACAGCGCTCCTTACCTCATCACCTTCAAAGTACCTCTCAGTATTGTCACACTGGGTTCTAAGGTCCAGCATGGAACTCTGGAAAGACACACTCAAATCATAACAGATGGAAACCATTGAAAAGCTAGAGAGAGGGGCTGGAGAGATGGCTCAGTGATAAGACCATTGGCTGCTCTTCCATAAGACCGGGGTTCAATTCCCAGCACCCAAATGGAATCTCATAACTGTTTGTAACTCCATCCAGTTCCAAGGGATCTGACACCTTTGATTAAAAAAAAAAAAAGAAAAAAGAAAAAAAGAAAAACTAGGGAAAAAACCTTGTGTAGGTGAATAAAAAGGCCCTTCCACAGGCTCCCTAAATCATTGGTAAATCATTGGCACACTAGACTTGGCTTTTCATGGGTCAAACTGCCATACTTCAAGAGCACAATGTTCCAAAACTAGAGTGCTAGAGACAGGTCCAAGGAAACCCCTGAAATATTTGCTTTGCTACTGTCTTTAGAAACTGGTAATTTAGGTTTCTGTTAATAAGTACTGCTGCTTGGAAAAGCTGTTCAATTACTTCTTCATCCGTTTGTAAATTCTTTGTAGAAAAGGAGGATGCTAGTTATTCAGTAACATGGGTGGAGCTGTGACAGAACCAAGACTGAAAAGCAGTCTGCATGACTCTCAGGCACAAGCTCTTTCCACTTCATCTTTAACATACTCACGTTTTTTGCACAAACAGCCGGGGAACATCCTGTGCATGGGGGGAGATTCACCCTACAGGACCAAGCGTCAAATTTACATCAAATATGTCTTGAGGAGATCCTTGGGAAACTTCAGGAAAAGAAGATCCTTGATTTATATAGTAAGAGCCCTGGAGACTCACAGCAGAGAAAGTGGGGCAGGCATCAGCCTAGAATGTCAGGCACACTGATGTAGCCAGCCAGTATGCCTGGCAACAAGAGGACAGTTTTTAAACCCTAGAGCAAGTCCCTTCCTCCTTTTCCCTACTTGCTGAGGAATCAGTAGGGAATGATCTTACATGTTAGCTAGGTCTTACTGTTCCCTTTATTGCTATACTTGTCCTGGTAATCATCTCTGCATTTTATACCGTTTATCTTAAATCTTATCACATACATGATCTTGTCATGGTTCTGGCAGAAGGTTTTGCGCCATTTTAGTTAGGGTTTCTATTGGTGTGATGGAACACCAAGTTGGGGAGGAAGAGGTTTATTTCACTCACACTTCAATATAATAAACAGCTCCTCGTTGAAAACAGTCAAGGCAGGAATTCCAGGAACCAAGAAAGCAGTCATGGCAGGCACCTGGGAGCAGGAGCTGATGCAAAGGCCAAGGAGGAAGATACTTACCGTCTCTCTGTGTCTTGCCCAATCAGCTTTCTTGTAAAACCCAAGACCACCAGCCAGGGGTAACACCACCCACAGTGGACTAGGCCACTTCCCATTAATCATTAATTAAGAAAATGGCCTACAGGCTTGCCTACAGCTGGATTTTATGGAGGCATTTTCTCAGATAACTCTGGCTTGTGTCAAGTTCACATAAAACTAACCAGCACCTCCCACCCCAGTTAAGAATTTCCAAGAAATACTCTTACAGACTTAATCAAGCATATCTCTTAGCTGATTCCAAAGCCAATGCAGCAGATACCCAAGATTAGCCATCACGGTGACTTCATGATTAAATCAGTGCTTACTATTTTGAAAATCCTAGGTGTGGTGGTTTGAATGAGAATAGTCCCCCATAGTCCCCAGTTGATGGCACTGTTTGGGTAGGTTTGGGAGGTGTGGCCTTGCTGGAGGAAGTATATCACTGGGACTGTTTTACATTTCAAGCTAAGTGACAGTCCCAGTCCGAGCTCTCTGCTTCCTGCTTGTGGTTTAAGACGTAAGCTCTAGATTACGTCATCATGCTTACCTACTGCTATGCTTCCCCACTGTGACATGGACCATTAGTCCTCTGGAACCTCAGCCTAAACAAACCTCTCTTTGTTTAAGTTGCCTTCGTCATGGTGTTTTTATCACAAGAAAGTAACTAATACAATGAGCCTTGGAGAGATTTACTTGCTGTGTTTTATAAATGAAACAACAAAGTGTAGATAATAGCACATTGTTTATAACATAGTTTACTAAAAAGTTTAAGCTGATTGTTGGGACTACTCAAAACAAAAAGATTTAAAATATCAGTGCTGAGAACATAGCTGGGGTACTACCACCCCCCCAAAAGAAAAAACCCTCCCACAAAACAAAAACAAAACAAATATAGCTCTTGCCTCAAATAAGAAAATTTATTCAGGAACCACAAATCCATGTTTCAAAATGGTATCAGTTTCATCAAGTTTTTATAGTAATAGAACAAATACAATCATAAATCAAAGCCCCACATCTTTTTTCCTAGACAGGTCTCATGGTGTGTTCTGACTGGCTTGTAACTCAGAGATCCATCTCTTCTGTCTCCAAAATGCTGAGATTAAAGGCTTGAGTCAGCATTTATGTTTTTCCAAAGCAGTCTTAAATTGGGCATGATGGTACACGCCTTTAATCCCAGCACATAGCAGGCAGAGGCAGGAAGGCCTCTGTGAGTTTGAGGTCAGTCTGGGCTACATTATTGAGATCTTGAGTCAAATACATCATATACATAGTAGTCCATCCTTTTTTGTTGTTGGTGGTGGTGGTTTTTTTTTTTTTTTTTTTTTTGTTTGTTTGTTTGTTTCAAGACAGGGTTTTCTGTGTTGCCCTGAGTGTTCTGGAACTCACTCTGTAGACCAGGCTGGGATCCACCTGCCTCTGCCTCCTAAGTGCAGTGATCAAAGGTGTGTACCATCATGACCAGCTTGCACACCACAATCTTTATTTATTTTTTTAAATTTACTTATGTATACAGTGTTTTGCCTGCATGTATGTCTCCAAGCCAGAAGAGGGCACAAGATCTCATAGATGGTTGTGAGCCACCATGTGGTTGCTGGGGATTAAACTTAGGACCTCTGGAAAAGCAGCCTGAGGAAGAGCAGTGCTCTTAACCTCTCTCTGAGCCGTCTCCAGCCCCTACACAGTAGTCTTTTAAGACCTTTTATTTTTTGTACGTTTTCCTAAGTGCATGTATGGGTACTACATGTGTATCGGTACCCACAGAAGTCACATCTCTATGGAAATGGATTTACAGATGGTTATGACCTATCCAATATGGAGTGTGAGAACCAAACCCAGATCCACTATAAGAGAAGCAAGTGGTAATAACTGCTGAACCATCTCTCTAGTCCCTCATGACACTTTTAAAATACACTGGCAGAAACATCTGCTTGTTGGACATTGTTGGTGTATGTCTTTAATCTTAGCACACAAGAGGCAGAAGTTGGAGGATCTCTGTGAGTTTGAGGCCAGCCTGGTCTATACAGTGAGTTTCAGGACAGCCAGGGCTACACAGAGAAACCCTGCCTGGAAAAATCAAACCAATCAAACCATCTGCTTGACAAATTATAGGAGAGCAGTAGAGTCTGCTACAGGTCTCAGGTGTTACCTGTACACTCCCAGCTTCTGGAGCAGTAAAGCCAAGGATCTTCTGTACAAACTCAAAAGGATTTATATTAGGTTACGCATAGAGGTAGGTTGTTTAGGGGGCTAAGATAGCAAGGAAATTTGCACAGGGCCTTTTTATTTCTATTTTCCACAGTTGAAGTTCTAATCAATCCATCTTATAGAAGAATGTTTAACACAGGTGTGGCCCTTTTTCTGGAGACTTCAGAATGGATATAGGTGACCAGATATTGCTTTTGCTGACCCAGTATTCATTCTGTAGGACTGGATCACTGAGCAATTTACACTTTTAAGTGTTAGTATTTTATTGGGCCTTGTGGTACACACTTTTAATCCCAGCACTTTGGAGGTAAGAGGCAGGTAGATCTCTGTGAATTTGAGGCCAGCTTTCTTTTTCTTTTTTCCTTTTTTTCTTTTATCCTTCCTTCCTTCCTTCCTCCCTCCCTCCCTCCCTCCCTCTCTCTCTCTCTCTCTCTCTCTTTCTTTCTTTCTTTCTTTCTTTTTTTGAGACAGGGTTTCTCTGTGTAGTTTTGTAACCTATCCTGGAACTTGCTCTGTAGACCAGGCTGACTTCGAACTCACAGAGATCCGCTTGCCTCTGCCTCCCGAGTGCTGGGCTCAAAGGTGTGCACCATCAATGCCCAGTGAGGCCAGCTTTCTGTGAGTTCAAGTACCACACAGGAAACCCTGTCTTGATGCTCCCTAATCTCTACCCCAATTTTTATTAGTATTATTTCTGTATGAATTCAGCTGGTATGGTAATTCCTTTTGAGTGGTATACACAAAGTAACTGAAAACCTTCTGGAAGGAATTCACCACTCTAGATGCCATTAGGAAATTTTGAGATTCCTGGGAGGAGCTAAAAATATTACTATGGGGAATTTGGAAGAAGTCAACTCTAATCTTCACGTACCAGTTTGAAGGTTTGGAAACTTCCATGTAGTTAGTAACTGCTGATGTGTTCAAGTAGCAGAAGAGCTGGCAGTGGAGTCTGAGGATTGGATGGGATTTCTACTAATAGATCAGCAAGGAAAGTGGTTTCTTTCTTTATTGCCCCCCCCCCCCCACCATAGGCTCATAGAGTTGCACTATTAGGAGGTGTGGCTTTGTTGCAGTAGGTATGGCCTTGTCAGAGGAAGTGTGTCACTAGGGGTGGGCTTCAAGGTTTCCTTTGCTCAAGCTCTACAGTGTGGCACATGGTTTACTTCCTGTTGTGTGGGACAAGATGTAGGGTGCTCAGCTTCTTCTCCAGAACCATGTCTGCCTGCACACCACCATGTTGCACTATGAAGATAATGGACTAAATCTCTGAGAATGGAAGCCACCCCAATTGAATGTTTTTCCTTTATAAGAGTTGCCATGACCATGGTGTCTTTTCACAGCAACAGAAACCCTAAGACACACACAATCATAAAGGTGGTTTTACTAGGGCAAGATTTATCCATTGCAATCTGGATGTGTTGACACCCACGATCTTCCCCAGTGTGGGAAATTCAACTGCATATGCTGTGGCAGTAAGGTCTGCATTGTACTGTCCCTTACAAAAAAATAAAATACTTTAGAAATTACATTTATGTATTTTTTTGGGGGGGGCATGCACATGCCATGGTACATGTGGCAGCTGGAGGACAACTCACAGGAATCAGTTCTTTTCAACCATGTAAGACATGGGGGTCAAACTCAGGTCATCTGGCTTGTTGGCAAATGCCTTAACCAGCTGAATCATCTCACCATCTGTTGTTTAGCAGTTTCATCCATGTTTTCCTTCATCAAATGAGGCAACTCATTCAGACACAGGTTGTTTACAGGGAGTTGAAACAATACGATGTTGTAAGCGGAGGCAAAACATTTCTCCCTGCAGGGAAGTTTATTAATCATAGGAAGGAAATAACTCATAGCTTCAGGAAATCCCTGAAATCAGTAAGATTTACTAGGCTCCTCCCTCCCCAACTGTGTGGATAAACAGTAAAGACTGCTGAGACATTCTTAGTCAAGCTAAGTTACTTAGAACAACCTAAGGGCTGAGACCATCTGGGATACCACTCAGTTATGAAGTAGCAGCAAAAATAAATGTATGGTTGAGGGTTCCTAAGACCATTGGGAATATGTATATCCTGATGGTTGCAATCCACAGGTTAAAACCCCTGGCCTAGAAGGATCTCGGAGAAGGTACATTGCTTAGAAGCAGCAGAGATTTGCCTGGAAGATACTTAGAACAACTACCTGGAAAGGACATTCTCCAAGCCGTTGAACTGCCTATAGGCTCTGCTGTTCACCCTGGGTTTCCAGTTTTTGTGAACTGTCTTCCACGCTGGGGTGGGATTTGGTAATATAGCTGTCTTTGAGTCATTTCTGCTCCTGTAAATGACCCTAATAAAGTTCTGTTGTTCACCAACTTGGACTTTGGTGGAACCCTTACTTTGGTTTGACTTATTCCCCATGTGGTGAGTAGACATTTGTTCATAGAGTCACACGACATCCCAGAAAGTAGTTTCTTAAAATGGATTCTGTTTCTGGTGAAGATGCTACAAATACCAACAAATGATGACAAAGGATTTAGAATATTAAACTTGTTGCCATTGCTTTTCTTGGTCATTGTGATTGATCAAATACATGGCAAGAGGCAACTTAATGGAGGTGAGGTTTATTTTGGCTACGCCCAAGGCATGGCAGTGGGAATGTGGCCAATGACTTGGCTGCAGCAGGAATGTGAGTCTAGTATGGCTCATTTCTAAGCAGATCAGGAAGCAGACAGGACAGGAAACTGCCCTTGGCTATAAATAAGAATGCTTGCTCCACCTACTCAACCAGCACTTCCTCTAGCTAAACCCTGCCTTCTAAATGTTTCACAACACCTCAAAACAGCACACTACCCAGGGACCAAGTGTTCAAACATTTGAACTTGTGGGAGCATTTTACATCTAAATTTAAATACTTACTAAAGCACAGCAAGGTTCTACTGCAAGCAAAATGTCAGCAGAGAGCATCCCATGCTACTGGGATGGGGAGGTGGTAGCTCAGTGCTTGCTGTGAAAATATGAGGACGTGGGTTTGGATACCCACATATAAAGCTGAGTCCAACCTGGAATTCCAGATAATGACTTCCTGACCCATTCTGCCCACACACCTGCCTATCAGCCACCCCAGCCACTGTGCTGCCCAGGTACTATTTTGAGTTTGACACAGATCTCAAGGGAATCCCCAGCAGATCCACTCCACCATTCTGCCTGCCCAGTAGCCACCCCACCATGACGCCCCAGTACTGTATGGAAGATAACCTGAAACTCTAGATGTGGACCCCCCCAGAGCCAGTTTGATCAAGATAACTCAGGGCCATGTGACGTGCCATGTGCCTGACCCAAGATAAGAACTCCAGTGTAGTCTCCACTTAACCTACTTCGGATGGAGGAAGTTGTGGCATCCTGTGCCCCTTATCTACAGAGCACTGCCAACTCCAAATGTGACCCCATCTCCTGCCACCCAAGGACCACCTGCAAAGCCAGCAAACCCTCAAGAGACTTGATGAGCAGCAGCAAGAATCTTATAAGCCTACAGGTTTACTCCTGTCTCAAAAGTTACATATATCCCTGCCTGAGCTGAGAACACTTCTGATAACCCATTTGCACATAAACACAGAGGAACCCCAATACTCACTACCAAGATCCTCCAGCTGGACCACAACCTGACAAGCTGTGGTAACAGCAAATAAAGACCTGAACACTAAGCCATGGAAGTCGAGAAAAGATGTCCACATCAGGCAACACTGCCAATGACCAACCCTAGATGCCTAGGTTCCATCTCGAACACACAAACATGAATAACGAAGACAATATGTCTCCTCCAGAAGTGAATACTCCCATAGAGAGTTCCTGGAGAAAAGCAACTTAGTTAATGCACAAGTTAATGTCCTCAAATTAGCAATTATGTTTGAGGAACTCAATGAAGACACAAAGATTTGAAGAAATGGCCAAATGAGGAGTAAGAAAACATAAACAAATGAACAAAATAATCAAACAATTCAAGGTATGAAAATGGAATTTAATAAAAAGAAAGAATTTCTGAAGAAAAGCCAAAATAAGAATAAATTCAGAAAGTCAAACAAAAAGATCAAAGAAATGTATTCCCAAAGATTGGATTAGGTGGCAGAGAGAGTATCAGATTGCACAGACAAGGCAGGGGAAATAAATCTTACAGTAAAGGAAAATGTTAAAAACAAAAAATAAAGCAGAATATGTGGGAAATCTGGGACACTTTCTGGAGGTAGAGGCAGGTGGATCTCTGAGTTTGAGGCCAGCCTGGTGTATGGATTGAGTTCTAGGGCAGCCAGGGCTACACAATGAAACTCTGTCTCAAAAACAAACAAACAAACAAAACAAAACAACAAAAAGCCAAAAAGACAAAACTTGTGAATAATAGGTATAGAAGGAGAAATGCAGGTCAAAGATACAGGACCCAGTCACATAATGGAAATGCTGAAGAAACCACTATAGCCACACAAAATAACAGGAATTAATAAAACACTGTTCAACAAGTCTTAGTATTAATGGTTTTAATACTCCAATAAAAAGATTAACAAACTGTATTAGAAAACAGGATCCAGATGGGCAGAGGTGGTGGATGCCTTTGATCCCAGCACTTGGGAGGCAGAGGCAGGCAGATCTATGAGTTCAAGGCCAATCTGCTCTACAGAGGAAGTTCCGGGACAGGCTCCAAAGCTACAGAGAAACTCTGTCGGGGGGGTGGGGGGTATAGGGGGTGTGGGGGAAGACAAACAGGATTGATTATTTTTCTGCCACCCAGAAACACACCTCACCATCAACAATAGATACCTCCTTAGAGTAAAAGGACAGAAAAGGCATTCCCAAAAATCAGACCTAAGAAGCAAGTCCTTTAATGAATCTTTTGAGAGGAAACACAATTTCATTCTCTCTAAAATAATGTACTGTGACTTTGTGCCAGGGAATTCACTAGATGCTTGTTCAGAACTAGAGGCCTGTTTAGAATCCCACCTCTAACACTTCGGTTCTTGGTGCTTTGAGGCAAGTTATTCAGCACAATTCATCATTGAAAAAGACAGGCATTGTTAGTCTAATAATATGTTTCACAGAATTATTTTGAACACTGAATGAGACACTGTATTAATAGGATATGCATTTAATAAACAGCCAGTACAGGCCTGGAGAGACTGTTCTTCCAGAGGACCCAGGTTCAAGCTCCAGTGCCCACACATTAGCTCACAACCATCTGTAACTCCAGTTCCAGGAGATCTGACACCCTCTTCTATTCTCCACACACACCAGGCATGCACAGTGACAAACATGCAGGCTTCGCGTGCACACACACACATACACACACAACTTTAAAAAAAAATGGTAGTTATATAAAGTTTTATTTTTGTATAGTTTTCTGAATCCATATGGAAAAACACGGGTTATTCTTTTACTAACAACAGTTCTCAATATAAAGTATAAAAGAATAAAATAAGATTTAGTGTCTTCTGACTCTCTTCATCACTTATATAATGTTCTGAGCGGCTGGGATGCAATGTGGTTAACAGAGTCCCAGTCTGGCATGCACTAGGTCCTGGGATTGATCCCCAGCATCCCCACATGTAGTGGGGCATGCCTGTTATCTGCTTGGGAGGTGGGAACTAGAAGATCAGGAATTGAAGGCCATTCTTGGCTACAGGATACCCTTCCTTAAACAAACAAATGATGGGCAATGGTGGCACACACCTTTAATTCCATCACTCAGGAGGCAGAGGCAGGCAGATCTCTGTGAGTCTTGGGCCAGCATGGTCTAAAAAGTGAATTCCAGGAAAGGCAGGCCTGTTACACAGAAAAACCCTGACTCAAAAAACCAAAACCAAACCAAACCAAATAACCAAGTAAATACAAAGAGATATATTATAAAACAAAAATTAGTAGAAAAGGGGAATTAAAAAAAAAAAAAAAAAACAAAAAAACATGCAATAGGCAGGCATGGTTGTATACACTTTTAATCCCAGGCAGAGGCAGGTGGAACTCTGTAAGTTTGAGGCCAACCTGGTCTACAAAGCAAGTTCCAGGGCAGCCAAAGTAACCCTGTCTCAAACAAACAAACAAACCCCCCCCCAAAAAACAAAAAATGCAACAATATAGCTCTGGATGGTACATTTATAGATATTAATCTGTGATCCATGCTTCTAAATTCTTTCTTAAATGTCTTGGCAGGTAACAAAGAGAAAGGTCTGCAGATTGCAGACGGGCACTAACTAATGGGTTAAATTTTTGGTGGCACTGTTCAAGAATAACTAAAGGTAAAACTGAATCTCAAAGTCAAAACAATGGAATGAAACATGGGTCTTAGTCAGAAGTCAACAGATAGCCACCTAGTGGCCTGTCTGGCATTAAACATGCCATCTCAAAAACCACTGGGCCTGATTCACAATCCTTTAGCATTCCAAGCTTTCTGGCCTAGTCTTAACCTTTCTTTTTTTGTTTTGTTTTTTTTGGTAGTGCTATGGATATTCAGGGTTTTGCTACTGATAGCCTGACACTCTATTCCTAACCTATATTCTCAACCTTCAGAACAATTTTTCTTTTTTCTTCTTCTTTTTGAGACAGGGCCTATCTAGATAGCTGAGGCTGTCTTGGAATTTACTATGTAGACTAGACTTGTCTTGAACTTAAAGAGATCAGTCTGCCTCTGCCTCTCAAGTGCTAGGATTATCCAACTGGAATCTGCTTCATCTTGCAATTTATTTTTAAAACTTTTAACTTTGGCTTACAGTTAAAATAAGCCTGGCTTCATGTGTGGAACCGAGTGGATAAGTAAATCAACCTTTCAACAGTAAATTTTATGAAATCAGGTACTGAGATATGCTTTAAACAATCTAAACACTAGATTTTAAATAATAGTGAGAATGTAAAACATTAAACTATTTTACATCACATATTTTGCCATGTGATATAAAATAGATAAGACATTAATTTCACATTTTAATGTAACTACTACAAAATTACATGTAGCTTATATTCTACCTGGTAGCTTAGGCAATCAACTCAAAGCTTGGGCACCACTATTGGTTCTTCTCTCCCTTACTCCATACTTAGTGAACAATACAGATCATGACTAATAACAACTGTTTTGGGGATCCATCAGCTTTCTCCATTTCTACTGCTATGCCCATGCTCCTCCATTCCTGAAGGCTTTCAATGTCTTCACCTTACCAAAGCTGCAGACTTTTATTTCTTACCGTCCCTTCTTTGCTTCCCTCAAAGTCAGCCACTTTGACCTCCTTGTGGTTCCCTTTGACCTCACAAACTGCACTAACTTCTTCCCAGTCAGGGCCCAGCTCAGACAAAACCTCAGGTGAGACCACCTCTGACCAAGAGTCAACACTTTGCTTTCTCACTTGTTGACCTACTTTATCTAGTTACCCTTTCACTATCTTTGTGAAACTATTATGGGACATTATCTCTCTTCTTTTAGTCTTTCTTCCCTTCA
This sequence comes from Cricetiscus sungorus, assembly GCA_030556225.1. Lineage (NCBI taxonomy): Eukaryota > Metazoa > Chordata > Mammalia > Rodentia > Cricetidae > Cricetiscus > Cricetiscus sungorus. Next base: position 62,271,832 of record JANBXA010000372.1, on the reverse strand, counting down.
GCGGAGACAGGAGCAGAAGCCATGTTTGTTGTTGCCACTTCTATCTTTTCTAGCATAGAACAGTATCTGGCAAAATGGGTGATTCAACAACTGCTGAATACAATGTAATTGATTAGACAGGCTCAGTGCTTCACATGGTCAACAGAAGCTTCACCATTCCCTAGCACGCACTGCTCTCCTTTCGGTAAACACATTACCATCCTTCAGGTACTCCTGACACATTTGACAGTCACCTTTGATATATCTCTTTCTGACATTCTCTCATCCAGTCAAGCTGGTTCTCCAAATTCTCAATAAGCAGTTGTATTTTCTTCATTTCTACTTGTGACTACCTCAACCCAAGTCATTATGGCCTTCCACATTTCAGTATTTCTCATACCTTGGACTGAATACTTAAGTTACCAGTCAGAAACACCAATTTGTTCTCATGAATTTGTGGCTGTTACTTATCCTCTACAGGTACATCTCTAGGAATGATTGAAGTGATGGCTTTTTTACTCATCTCCCCACTGCTTGCCCCTTTAACATTTGCATTATTGTTCCTTTGGCTGGAGGACCTTTACCAAATCTCTTACTAAAGCGGAGTGCTATGGAGCCATGATTCCTCCTTCCCAGGTTAGTGAGTGAGTGGTGTGTGTGTGTGTGTGTGTGTGTGTGTGTGTGTGTGTGTGGTGGAGGTGTCTCCCTCTGAAATCACACGAAGTTCAGCAGCTTTTCTGCCACCATAATTACTGATGATGTATACTTGTTTATATACTACTACACAAGGGGCAAGAATTGTATAGCAATCATTAAACATTGACTCAAAATGTTAAGGAATTTTAAAACCATAATAGCTGGACAAACTGGCATACACCTTTAATCCCAGCAACATGGAGGCTGAGGCAGGTGGATGTGTTTGAACTGAGCATGGTCTACATTTTGAGCTCCAGGACAGCCAGAGATTCACATAGTGAGACTGTTTCAAAAAACAAACAAAAATCCCAAGACAATTAAATATTAAATCAAAAGACAAAACAAAACAAAACCCAACCCACTATGTCCCCCTCCCCCACACTATTTACTTTGCTATGCTTTAGTTAAGTCACACTGAGTTACAAACTTTCACCATAGTAGTGAAAAGGGCAAGTGGAGACACAATGGTTACATTTTTGAGGACGAGGACACACACACACACACACACACACACACACACACACACACACACACAAATAATTTGGATCACATTTAATCCTTTTTGCGTTTAGGGTAAATTGCCAGAGGTGTCTCAGATATTCCCATTCCTAGATACCGGATGCCAAAAGTTCCGTGGGTAGTGAGTGCACTTCCCTGTTAAACATACCAAAGCGTTAACATTGGAAATCTCGTGTAAATCAAAATTTATAAGGCTTTTTCTTCACAAATTGCCACCTCCCAATACACTTTTGTTACATTAAAAATGAAACTCAACGCCCGGCTTAGTAAGGCAGGCATTTGATCTGAGCAATTCAGGAAGCAGAGGCAGGAGGATCTCTTGTGAGTTCGAGGCCATCCTGGTCTACAACTAGTCGGGGCTACACTGAGAAACCCAGTCTGGGGGGGGGGGAATCTTGACACCACAGACACAAAGTGTCACTACTACAACATTAAAAAAAAAAAGAAAGAAAAAAAGGCGCAGAAACAACCTCATCACACACGCCCAGTTTACGCCAGGTGAAGAGGACACCTCTTTTGTTCCTGCACTGACACCTCATCCGGCGATTCCGGGTTCACCTTCCAGGACCACTTTAAGGTAATCCTAGGTTCCTTGCTGCCCTTCCGCCTGCCGGGAATCTGCTAGAACACCGCACGAGCAAGTGTAAGCTCCAAGCGTCCCGCGGTCCCTGCCTTTCTCGGGTCGTGCCGGGGAGAAAGGACGCTTAGCACACACACCCCAGTTCTACACATCCCGCCCCACTGCACGGCGCGAACACCCGGCCGCGCACATGGCCTCCGCAGCGCTCACCCCGCTGCCGCGCAGGCGCCGGGAGAGCCGGGACTTGCGGTCGCCCAGTGGATCATTCCGCCGCAGCCTTTGTGTGGCCGAGCGCTAGAAATGGCTTATTTCCTTTCTCTGTGTCTAAAGTCAAAACCAGACCCTTTCGTCCCTTTCTCCCGTCGGAGCGGGGCCGGGGGAGGGTGGCGGCACGCCTGCTCCCGGGGGCAGTGGGGCGGAAACCGGCGCGGGCTGGCGAGGCCGCCGCGGGCATGCTGGGAGCTCGCCCGCCGTGTCCCTCCGCGCCGACGGGGACTTTTCGGTGGGGATTTTGGGCGCCGACCAGACGCGGCATTTTCGGAAAATAGCGCCCTGTGCAGAGAAGCGCTCTGTGTGTGGCGGGGCCGCGTCAGCCCTGCCGGCTCCGAGGCGCCGCGGTCCCCGCACCTCCTCCCGCTGCTCCCCCGCCGCCGCTCCCGAAGCTTTTCCAGGTCAGTGCGGGTCTGTGTAGGGCCCTGTTACCACCGGATGTGGAAGTTGATCTCTTCGCTGGTAAAAAATAATTCCACTTCCCCCGGAACCCAGATCATCCCCGCGATTTCCTGTTTATTGCATTAAGGCGCCGGGTTTCCGGGGCTCCCGGCCCCGCTCGTTTGGCGGGGGTCGGCGGGGTCGGCCTGGGTGTCCGCGCCGCCGCCGCCGCGCTTTGTCCGCCCGGCGCTTGGCTTCTGGGAGGGGCGGCAGACATGGAGGCGGCCGCCGCCCCCTCCTCGGCCGGGCGCCGCGGCCTTCCGCGCTCCCCACGGGCCGGGGCTGCGGTGGGGTCGCCATGGCCGTGGGGTCCGGGCCCACGGGGAGGGCGGCTGGAGCGGCGGCGCGGCCGCCCGCCCGCTCCTTTGTCTTAGCGGCCTGGACGCCGAGCCGGGCCGGGCCGGGCCGGGCCGACGACAAGCGGGAAGGCCGGGCCGCGCCGCGCCGCCGCGCTGGGGCCCACGGGGCCGGGGGCGCTCGGGTCTCGGCGGGAGCAGCCGGCCCGGGACTGGGTAGACGGGCGAGCCCTGAAGGGACGCAGCCTGCCAGTCTCAGTGGTGGAGACATTTGCCCCAGAGACTTCGCCGCCGGAACCCACGCGGGCGCGGGTGCGGGAAGAAGCCGCGAGTTTTCGTCGGGCCAGCTCTTGTCCGGGCACAGATCGGGGTTGAGTGTGCTCTTGTGAACCTCTCCCACCGTGTTGAAGCCGCCTGTCTCGTCTGAAGTGTGCATCTCCAAAATAAATGCAAAGGGATGGCACGGGCCTAATTGCGGTGTTTCCCCTTGAAGCTTTTGCTTTCAGCCCATTTGGACTGTACCTAGCAGACATGTCTGTTTTAAGCAGGGGCGAGACCACAGAACTTCTGAAAGGGAGCTTCATAATGTGGAAATAATTTTTTAAGTTCTTTCTCCAGACACTGGTATGCTGTCTGTTCAGGGAAGTTACTTTCTGAAGTGTAAATTTTTATCTGAACAAAAACATTGGTGTGCTTTTCCTTGTGAAGTAGTTATAATCCCAGAAGTTAAAACACACCGAATTTACTATGGGGAAGGAAGATAGTTTATCTCAGAGATTCACCCAGGTTAGTTTAAATCTGACAGATTTTGACTCGGGCCTTCAGACGCTATGACTTTGAATTTTAAGGAAACTGATAGCTATTATCCCTGTATTCATTTTCTTATTTTGTGAAGTCAAAATTTTTATATGTTAATTCGTGATTTAGGCAAGAGTCACATTGTTTTGCATTTTTGCAAATCTTTTTAGTGCCTAAACAGAAAAGAGATTCTTGAAATCTGTTTTTCCATGCTGTTTTGTGATATCACACCACACAACCACTGGAAAACACTGTACATCCTGCTTTTTTTCTTTTTAAAGAACATCCTATCCAGTTTTCACCTTAAGTAAAAGCAGGATATTGTACAAGATACACTTTAAAAAAAAATGTATGAATGAGAATAATGATCCCTGTGTTTTGGGAGAGAGGGCTCTAACTTTAACAGATGAGAGGTTATATACCTAAGCATTACAAATACAATTTACCGATAGTCTTCAAGTCTCAGTAACATTTGGAAATAGTCAAAGTGAAAAGACATTTTAAAGTTCCAATTTGTGCTTAATGATATACACAGATAATAAATCGGATTTACAGGCATCGTAGATATGCTTGTAAAGACTTGTGTGTAAATGTTTTTCTCTAAAGGACCTTTTAAGGCACCAGAGAACTTCAGACTTTAGTTGAAAGTGAGATCTTTGCTGAAATAAAGCATAAGTAATATGCACATGTAAACCCTTAGTTTCTCTTCTGAGTCAGTCTGGGTTTCCTAGGTGTGGGTGATTAATGTGAAAAATTTCAAGTTTGGGCCTCCTGGTGTTGGAAGGAAGCGGAGTTTGCAGTGGTTTCTTGTGACCTCTAGTCTGAATTTGTTGGTTGGCTTTTCTCTGCTGTTCCATCAACAGGAAGCATCTGGCCATTCTTCATGTAATTGTCAGAAAGTGCCAGGTACATTTTTAATGTGTACTATTCATACTAAAAAAAAAAAAAAGATTGGCTGGGTGTTGGTGGTACATGCATTTAATCCCAGCACTCAAGGCAGAGGCAGGTGGGTCTCTGTGAGTTTGAGGCCTGCCTAGCCCTACAAAGCTAGTTCCAGGTCGGTGAGGACCCAGAGAAATCCTGTAGAAGAACCAGTTTTAAGTCAGAAATTCATTTTTGAGGGAGATAGAGTTTCTTTCAAGTTGCTTAGTGCCAGTAACTGCACTTATGAGGCACAACCTTAGTTCACTTGGAGATATTAAAGACTCAGCATGTTCTTGGACATCTAGGAACTTGTTTATAGATCAACAAATAGGATAATTTGACATCTGTGTATGATGTGTAGCATTTCTGTCTCCTAAACTTCTGTGTGTGTATGTGTGTTGAGACCCTTTCAGTGTGTGTATGTTTGTTGAGACCCTTTCAGTTCCTCTGCAGTGAGGTTAGGTAGCTTTTCCATGACCTCTGGCTTTACAGCTAATAATTATTTCTGTAGCACTAATGTCTCAACTTTGGGTCAATGATAATTAGGATTTTACTTTCTTGAAGATGTTTGTTGCTTTATCCCGGTAAAAGATACATTTAGTGTCAGAAGAAATTAGAATTAGGGCCTATTTGTTTCTTCAAAACAACAGCACTGTAGTGTTTGCCAGAAAGGTTAGTGCATCTTTACTTGGGCTGCTTATGTTTATGACATTGGAGTAAAGACTTAGGCTGGAAGTAATTTCTCCGAAGATAAATCTTGATTTACCTTGATGTAGTAAAAATGTGAGAGTACCAGTTGAAACATTGTTGATAACAAGAGCTGTTCCTGACTTCCCATGTGCCTTAGTTGTCTTCTTTGCACAGTAGGGATCATTCTGGTACCTGTCATGGTGGTCAGGATCATTAAGTGAATTAGTACATATAAAGTGGTTAGAATGAAGCCTTAGGCCAGTAGTTCTCAACCTTCCTAATGCTGTGACCTTTTCTTTGATACAGTTCCTCATATGGTAGTTCTCCAACCATGAATTATTTTTGCTACTTCATAACTGTAACATAATTATAGTGTAAATATCTGTTTTCTGATGGTCTCAGGCAACTCCTTGAAAGGGTCAGTTGATCCCTGAAGGGGTCAAAACCACAGGTTGAGAACCACTGCCTTAGATAGTTAATAGGTCAATAAGTTTTACTAGCTTTTTTTTTTTTTTTTTTTTTAAAGACAGGATCTCAGTTTGCCCCAAACTCACCATGTACTCCAGGCTGGCCTTGAATTTGGAGTAATCCCTTTGCTTCATCCCCTCAGAGGCTGGGATTACAGACCTGAGCCACCATGTTCAACATGGTTATCATAGGGTTTCAGCCCCACTATTCAGAACCCTTGTAGTCAATAATCTTAGAGTATGGACATGCAGAGAAATATATGCATGTATATATGCAAAATAATAATGTATGTAACCTTTGAAAGGAGTCCAATAGAGTATCCCTTTCAAACAATCTATTTTAGCTGGAAGTAAGTTTTTAGGCTAAATGGGACATGCTAAATGGCTTGCTGTTAGTTCTGGTAAGATTGTTTTATTTATTTGCTTACTTGTATATGGCAAGAGGGCCATGGCACTTGGAGATAACAGAACAATTTGGGAGCCATTTCACTCCTTTGTGGCAGAGATGTTTGCTCTGGGGTTGGAGAGATATCTAGTTGAGAGTACTCTCTATGTCAGTCATTCAGAATATTCTAGTTTAGTTCCCAGCACCCTTGTCAGGTAGCTCAACAACTGCTTGTAATCTAGTTCTAGGTGATCTGACCCCACTCTTCCGAATACTTATGGGATGTATACATCTTGTTCCTGTGCACCACACACATTAGAAAAGACCCTTTACCTACTGAGCCAACTCACTAGCTAAATACATTGATACTGTAATCTTACTATACAATGCAGTATCTTTTTGTAGAAGACTCATGAGTATCTACTAGAGTTAGGTGTTTGAATCTCATTACACTAGAGAGGTAGGCTACTGCTAATCTGGTAGTATAGTAGTGATTCTTAAAAAAAGAAAGTAACTGTGGGGAGGGGGGTGTACCGTGATACTGCTTTCTATCATAGCTATCTTCCATTTGGTAGATGTAGAAAAGTCGTTTTTTAAGGTCATAAAATTTCAATATTGGACACTGGACTTAAGGTCAGTCTCTTTCATGATGGAAAAACTACCTGCTGGGTGTGATGACATACACTTTTAATCCAAAGCACTGGGGAGACAGATCTCTTGAGTTCAAGACCAGCCTGGTCTACAAAGTGAATTCTAGGTCAGCCAGGGCTACACAGAGGAATGTTATCTCAGTGCCCCTCCCCACCCAAAAAAATCTATTGGGTGTTAGCTGCCTTGCTGTCTCCCTAGTGTCTGTAGCACTTCTATCCAAATAGGAAACATTGGTGTATAAATGATTTAAAAGCTTTCCTTTATATTCAAAATGGTTTATGTGAAATCTTTGACCTTTCTTTACCCATGTAGCTAATTATTCTCTCTTCTTCTATCCTACCATTCATAGGGACCCCACTTTCTTTCCCTTAATATTGTGGTCCGAATGTGTCCTGGAACTCATAATGAACTCTTCAAGACCATGGTTTGGGGAGATTAGATGATGAATGTAAAGCCCTTATGCATGAGATTAGTGCCCTTAGAAGTCTGGAGACAGCGGGTTTGCCCTTTCTAAGTGGTGGTGTATACTTTAGATCCTAGCACTCAGGAGGCAGAGGCAGGGAGATCTGTTAGTTTGAGGCCAGCTGGGGCTACACAGACACCCTGTCTGGAAAAACAAAAACAAAAAAGAATGCTGTTTGTACTTGACCTAGACGACTGTGATCTTTGTCCTGTAGGACTTTGAGAGATACATTTCTCTTATTTGCAGGCCACCCAGTTGAGAGCAGTTGTTTGTGTAGCTCAGTCTGAGACAATTTTGTCTCAGGCGTGTTTTTTTTTTTTTTTTTTTTTTGGTGTGGGGGTGGACAGGGTTTCCTGTGTAGTCATGTTGTCCTGGAACTCTGTTTACCAGGCTGGCCTCAAAATCAAGAGATCCACCTGCCTCTGCCTCCCAAATGCTGGGATTAAAGGTGTGCTCTACCACCACCCAGCTTTGTCCAATGCATTTTGGCATTAGTCACTTTAATATTTACTGTGCTCCCTTTATCAGACCTTCCTACTACTGATTGCTTCAGTTCCACCATACAAGTCTTAGTACATGTGAGGCCTAATAGTTAGGATTTCTTGGCCACTTTAAATTGATGGTGGACAATTTCAATAGTCTCATGCTATTTGGGAATAATTTTGTTAATGTTAATCTCATGTTAGTTTTTTTTTTTTTCTCTAACTCAATTGATACAGTTGCCTTCTTACTGGAAAAATACAGTACAAGCTTGTACATTGAATACTATCACTGGTGAATTTCAGTTCTGCCCTTTTGTAGACCAAATGAAAGAGAAATCTTGTCTTTTCAGGAATCTAGCTGCCATATTTAACTTTTTCTGGTTATTCCATTATCTGTAAAGGTTTGTTGCCCTTTCAAATGTACAGTCATAAGACGAGAGAAGAAAATAAACTTCAGAATTCCTTCCAGTGTCTGCCTCATTCCTTTATTTTATTACTGTTAAGAGCCCCGGCATAGTTTTTGTACTCGGTTCTTTTATTCCCTAATTTACTGTATTACTGGGTATCATTCAGACTGCTTAAGAGAACTTTTTGTCAGTGTAATGGACTTGACCATATAGAGCTAATATTGATACATTGTTTGACATTGTTTAGGAAACTTTTAGATTTGTATTATGTGAATGAGTGTTTTGTCTGCATTATGCATATGCATCACTTGCATGCCTGCAGAGATCAGAAGAAGGCACCAGATCCCTGGGACAGGAGTTATGGATGATGTGTACCATCATGAATCGAACCCCTGTCTTCTACAGGAGCAAGTGCTCTTGACTGCTAAGCCACTATTTCAGCCTCCTGTTGCTTGATTTCATAAAGACTCTTAAGTTTATTTCTTTTTATTTAATATTCTATTCTTAACTCATTGATTATTGTTTGTTTTGTGATTCTGTTACCAGTGGCATTCCTGCCGATGATAAGATTCATCTGTTCCCCCACTTTTGTTTTTTTCCCCCCAAGATGGCTGTTTTATATGTTGCTGGAGCCTGAGTGTAATGGCTCATGGATTAGTGGAAAGCTAAAAAATCTCCATCACCTGTAGTTTTATTACTTACTAGCCTCCTATCAGTTCCCAGCTTTTCTCCTCCTGTCTTGAAGTTGTCTATGATACATGCTTTCCTTTATTATACCCACCAACCACTAGTTCCCATGCTCCTAATCTGAAAGCCTAGAGTTGGAGCTGGAGAGATGATTCAGCAATTAAGAATACCAGCTGCTCTTCCAGAGGTCTTGAGTTCAGTTCCCAGCAACCACATGGTGGCCCACAGCCATCTCTAGAATCTGGTGCCCTCTTCTAGCATAAAACCATAGATGCAGATAGAGCACTCATTCATATATATACATACATACATACATACATACATACATACATATATATATATATATATATATATTTCTTAAAAGCCAGCTCAAGGACAGAACTTTGCTTTGTCCTTTGTACTCTCTCTGCTGGGCTGTTGACTTTTGCATTCACCACTGTGCCAAGCAGCATGAATTGAACCTGTGCTGAAATGTTTGAGCAGATCTCCCCTTTGAATAGTGTCCAATAGTCTTCAGTACTCTGCTGGGTGAAGTCAGCATCCTGATGCTCAGACTTTCATACTACATACTATTTCTTTGTCCTTAATAATGATCTTCCTCTTCCTTCCCTTTTAAAACTTAGATGCTTGTCCCATGCCAGGCTCTCTTCAGCACTCATAGTAATTAGTAAAACAAATTACTAGCAGCTGCCTTTTGAATGAAGGGTGTTTGGTGGTAATGAGTAAAATAAAAAGGAATAAAGCTTGGCAGCAAAGGGAGAGATAGTGTGGTGTGGCTGTCATTTAAAGTAGTCAGAGAAACCCAATACCTGGGTTGTCAGAGTGAGGGAACATATTCTGGATTGTGCAAACTCAAGAAGCTAAAGAAGGAGCATGTTTGGCTTGTTAGACGATTCACTGAGATCTATCTTTGAATTTATAACAACTAGTAGCTTTCAATTTTTAAAAAATTTTTGCTGAGCTTTATATATCAAAGCAGGTACCATTGAGCTACATTTCCATCCCTAAATATAGTAGCCCACAGTAGGAAGTATATAACACACAGTGATCATGCATACTTGTTACTGTATTTTTGTGCAAATGTGTACATCTAACTGTTGTATGCCCAATATTTAAAAGGATAGTGGTTCTAACTCATAGAATGATGTGTCATGGATCATTATTTTTGAAAATCATTGAAATCTGGTATGTACCTGTTTGTCTTAGTTATGGTTTCTATTGCTGTGAAGAAATACCATGACCACAGCAAATTTTGTAATTGAACACATTTAATGGGGGCTGGCTTACAGAGGTTTAGTCCATTATTGTCATTGTGGGAAGCATGGCAGCATGCTGGAGAGGTAGCTGAGAGGTCCACATCTGTATCTGCAAGCAGCAGGAAGGGACAGTGAACCATCTGGCCTAACTTGAGCTTCTGAAACCTCAAAGCCTTTCCCCAGTGACACATTTCCTCCAAAAGGCCACACCTACTCCAACCATGTCCTGATCCTTTCAAATAATGCCACTCCCTATGAGCCTATGGAGACCATTTTCTTTTAAACCACCACAGTCTGAACTGTATTTGTTTTTTGTCTGAATACATATTCTTTTCATTGCTAGCAGCACATTTTAAAGACAACAAAACTGCACATACTTAAGGAGTACAAAGAGCTGATGATCAGATCACTGCATTGACATGTTGTTACACATGACAATCTCATTACTTTTCATGGTGAAATATCACATTTATAGACAGTGCATGCCGAGTTGATGTTTAGGATGTACACCAGTAGTTGGATTGATTTATCACATGATGATTCTGTTTAGCTTTTGAAGACTCTCCCAATATTGCTATTAATTTACACAGCAGAGCGTATTTCTCTTTAGTCTTGCTAGAACGTGTGTGTGTGTGTGTGTGTGTGTGTGTGTGTGTGTGTGTGTGTGTGTGTACATACGTACGTATGAATTGAGAATAGCTTTTCTAAGTTGAAATGGTCTTTCCTTGTGGATCTGGTCTTTGATTTTTGTTTCATTTTGACATAAGGTCTCACTGTTCATCTCTGATTAGTCTGGAACTTGCACAATTAGCAAGGTGGGTTGGACTGTAAATGCTTTTCTATATGGTGCTTTACTTAGTCTTGTACCAGTGTCTGATCTTTCTCTGCCAGCATAGCCATAAAATATTACTACACTTTATAGTCTCTAGTCAATGTTTTGATTTAAAAGTTCAATTAGAAATATACAAGTAGTCTTAAGTGGGGGGGCATCTGTTAGGATGAAAATTTCTTGCTGTCTTGAAAATCCAGAAGAAAAGAAGTGGTAAAATAAGGCTGTGGTGGTGGCACATGTGTTTACTCCAGGTACTCATAGGCAATGAAACCCTGTCTCAAAAGACAAAAAAAAAAAAAAAAAATAAAGTAATAAAATATGTAATGATTTTAAAGTAGGAAGGGATTTGTTCTAGCTCTTATTAATGGCTGAGTTAAGGCTGGATTCAAATATAGGGTATTTCACATTACTAAAACTATAAATTGTAGGAAATCTAAAGTTACAATAAGTCATTTTTAGGTTAGTTGTAGTTTTGCTTCTAATAGAAAAATGTCAGTTTTCTTTCTTGATTTTTTTTTTTCCCCTCTTAAGAATCATCATGCCTGTCTATCATTATAATTTGTTAGTAAACTCTTAATAAATTATTAGGTACATGATAGTGATTAAGTTTAATTTTCAGTTTCTAAATTTTCAAAGCATTTAAATCATGTAAAAAGGAATAAAAGATTTTATTTTCCCTCTGTGTGTGCGACCGAGTGTATGTATTTGCACCACGTGCCTGTAGGTGTTAGTGGATTCCGGAAGAGGGCATCATATCCCCTAGAACTGGAGTTAGCATGTGGTTTGTGAGCCATGCAGTGTGAGTGCTGTGAACTGAACCTAAGAACTCTGCAATGCAAGTGCTTGTAACTGTTCAGCCACCTCCAATCCCATTGTACTTTTTTGGCTGCTATTTTTTTTAAAGATAGATTTTTATTTTTAAATTTGTGTGTGAGTCTGAGATGCTTAAGACATTGGATCCCTTGGAGCTGGAGTTAAAGGCACTTGTAGCTGCCCAGAATGGGTGCCAGCAACCAAATTTGGGTCCACTGGAAGAGCAATAAGTACTCTTAACTGCAGAGTTATCTCTAGCCCCCACACTTCTGTTTCTGACAAATGTCTGTTAGCATCATCTGCCAATTTTTTTAGGAGATAATGAATACAGTCTTCCATGTGAAGGCATTTTGGCTAAGATTGTGACTTCAGTATTTTTGTGGGAATTTTGTAGTATTGTTTTTCCTTTGATTACACATAGAGAGATCCACCTTCCTCTACCTCCCGAGCACTGGGATTATAATGCTAGTGCCACCAGTGCTTGGCTAAAAAATATTTTATTTTATGTGTTTTCTACAGTATGTGCACCTTGTGTATGCCTGGTGCTGGAGGACTACAGAAGAGGGCATCAGGTTCCTTGGCACTGGCGTTACAGATGGTTGTAAGCTGCCAAGTTAGTGCTTAGTATTGAGCCAGGGACCTCTGCAAGAACAAGTGCTCTTAACCTCTGAACTATCCAACCCCTAAGGAAATGATCTTCAATATTTAAAACTGAAATTTACAGATATTTACAGCTTCATAAAGGTTTTAGGTAGAAAAATTTGGGTGTGCCTGTATATGAAACAAAGAAGTTTAACTTAATAGAGAGACAGAGAGACTCATAGCATGATGTAAGCCTGCCTAAAACAAGGTTTTAATTCTTTAACAGAGTTAGACTTCAGGTTTTGTTGTTGTTATTGTTTTTTCATCTTCTCTGTGGATTGAACCTATGGTCTCACACTTGTTAGGTGAGCAGTCTGCCCTTTAGTTATCTCCTCAGCCCTCAGATTTTGATTTTGATGCACTTGTATATTGCCTTTGTTGAATTTTTATTTGGCCATAGTGCAGAACAGATCCCTCCTTAACAGTGATAATTTGGTGCACACCTTTAATCCCAGCATTCAGGAGGCAGAAGCAAGAGGGTCTGTGTGAGTTTGAGGCCAGCTTGGTCTACAGAGCCAGTTCTAGGACAGCCAAAGCTTGTCTTAAAATGCAGACACACAGACACACACACAGACAGACACACAGACACACATGTATACATACACAGAAGAACAATATAATAGTGCCAATATTAACAATTGTAGCCTCTCTTCCAGTACATGCTTTGGTTGTATAACATTAAACTCTGTAAATACAAAAAATAAAAAAACCCAGAGACAGATATTGGGGTTCAAACTTCAAGCTGAATATCAGAAAATCAAAGCAGCTGGCCACTTGCTTTTTACCTCTACTTCAGGCTGAAAGGGCTGATCCTATCTCCACGAGCTCTCACCAAGCCTCAGACTGTAACCTCTCCTCAGTGTGTCTGGAAAATGAAGGCCTCTTACCATATACTGAAGACCCTGTTTCTATCTTTTATAGCCCTCTAGGGCTGGGATTAAAGGCATGTGATCTGTTATCTTTTAGACTGATTCAATCTCATGTATCCCTGCATGGCCTTGAACTCATGAGAGATGCATCTGCCTCTTTATCCTGGGTGCAAGGATTAAAGGTGTGTACCACCACCTCCTAGCTTCTGGCTAGGAGGATAAAAGGATAAAAGGTGTGTGCCGGGCTTCTAGGCTTGTGGCTGACTTTTCTTTCTGAATCCTCAGGCAAGCTTTAGCAAATCATAAATAATATATCACTATACTTCTCCCTTTCTTTCCAGAACACACAGTCTGTATTTCTGCTCCACTTGTTTCTTTTCGCTGTAGACCTGCCTCACTGTTAACAACATCCATGGCACAGACTCAGCTGTAAATGGAGGCAGAGCTTCTCTTTGGTCCCAACTGTCCAGTCACAAATCAACATACAAAAGCTCATGTTAACTGAAGAATGTTTGGCCTATAGGTCAGGCTTATTAGTGACTAGCTCTTACAACTTAAATTAGTCCACTTTACATTTTGCCAGGTGACTTCATGGCTTTACCTGTTCACTAGCACATTTGTTCCTCTGATGACTGGCTTCCATCTGTTCCCTGACTCTGCCCTTCTCTCTGTATTTTTAGTTTGGCTTTCCCGTCTAGCCTTATTCTACCTTGCTAAGGGTCAAAGCAGCTTCTTTATTAACCAATATAGGCAAAACATATTCACAGCATACAGAAGGATTATCCCACAGCATAACATTTTCTAGTCTTGATGTAGACCTACATCACTGTTGTCAATATCCATGGCATAGACTCCATCCATATTTTGCACTCTTGATGTTTTCTCTGCCAAAAATTAGTTCATTTCTTTTTGTTTTTTAGATTTATTTATTTATATATACAGTGTTCTGCCTGTATATATGCCTGCAAGCCAGATGAAGGCACTAGATCTCATTACAGATAGTTGTGAGCCACCATGTGGTTGCTGGGAATTGAACTCAGGATTTCTGGAAGAGCAGCCAGTGCTCTTTATCACTGAGCCATCTCTCCAGCGCAGTTCATTACTTTGTAACTTAGCCTCAGACAGCTTCTTAGGACATGAACAAAAAAACAGCCACTTTTTTTCTTTTGCCATAAATATCTCACAAATGTCTGGCAAAGTTGTTGATATTGTTTTCCTTTGAAACCTCTTGAATTGGGCCTACACAGCCTGCACTGCTCTCAGAACTACTGTCTTCCAGGCTTTTATGAGAATGGCCCTTTAAACTTTGATTACAACATTCAACTGCTTTTCTAGTCCAAAGTTCCAAAGTCTTCCACATTCCTCGTGTTCCATCTCACCTCATCTGCCCCCCCCCACGTACACACATGCTTATCCAAGCACCCTTATCTACTGTCAGTATCATTTTTATCACATACTTCTCAGCCCCTCCTTCCTCTTCTGCATTGGGCTCACCTAAGTAATCATCTATAAAATCTTTAATGTAAATTAACACAAGTTCTGGGTGTAGATATCTTTGGGGACTATTATTCAGCCTATATTCTGTAATGTATGTGTGTGTGTGTGTGTATATATATATATATGTATATATATATATATATATATATATATATATATACTGTATGACTAAAAACTTAATTATTTTTGCTTTTCTCTGAGAATTGGCCTTGTTTAATTTTATTTTACTTAGCTGTCTTATAGGCATCATCATGCTTCCCAGATTCATCAGAAGTTTCAGTCCCTTCTCAGGAGGCTTACTGGCCTATGTTGGAGGTCTCCTTCCTGGAACCCCTGTCCTATTGCTCCAGCCTAGATTGGCTTTCCAGGTCCGGCACAGCTGTTCCCTTGAGGTCATCCACCCTTTGAGTCCTTTCCATTGCATTTATTTTGGGTTCTTATTTCCCAAGCCATCTGTTCTTTCTGGGTCACTCTGCTTTGGTTAGAAGACATATTCTAATGATTCTTATGAAAAAGGAAAGTGTTTGCTTTTTGATTTTCCAAGACAAGGTCTTGCTGTGTAGTTCTGAATGACTTCAAGTTTGCTATGTAGCCTAGACAGGCTTTGAACTCCTGGTGAATCCCCACCCCCACCCCAGTTCCTTGGCTTACTACTATGTCTACCTCAAAATGGCTAATTGGGGTTGGGGTTGGGGGGACAAGAACAAGATTGTACCCAGGGCCTCTATCCTTGAGATCTATCTCCAGCTCTCACTTTATTTTTAAGATAAATGTGTATTGTATACTAGATGTGGTTGCCCACATCTGTATTCCCAGCATTGAGAAGGCTAAAGGAGAAGGGTCTGAATATGAGGTGAGCCTTGGCTGCATGGAAAGCTTTCTCAAAAGAGAAAAGGGAGTATGGTGATCATTTTTTCCTTCCAAAAAAGAATTACACAGGGAGGAGAGACCACACCAAATTCTTAGATGACGCACTGCCTTCTACTTCAGAAGCTTCACTGTGTTCTCTTAAGACAGAAGACAAAAAAATTTAAAAATCCAGAAGTTCAGTTCAAAATGAGTGTACTTGACAAATCTTTTTATTTTTCTTTCTTTGTATGATGGAGACAACAGTGAGATGTGACAAGATTCTGTGGATTGTGTTTTTAGTGCAATTCCTTTTTATTTGTGTTTATGTTATGTGTAAGAGTGTGTCTGCCCATGTCTGCACCAAGTGTATACATTGAGGCCAGCAGAAGATGCTAGGTCCCTCGGAATTGGAGTTACAGGTTGTTATGGCTTCTTTGTGGGTACTGGATACTGAACTCAAGTCCTCTGCAATAGCAACAAGTGCTTTTAATTGTTGAGCCAGCTCTTCAGCCCCTGAGTTCCTTTCTCATGAGAGTTGACAATTTCATACTGATTGCTAAGAATATTTCATTCAGAGAGCTATAGACATAGTAGTCTTGTATCTTTTTACTATTGAAAAAAGCTTTTCAACATCTAACTTTATATTAAGGGGTTTTAAGCTTTTCTGTAACCTAGTTTTGATGTAAAGATTTTTAATGTTTTTAATTGCATGAGTAATTATATGTTCATTGTACAAAACAATAAATCAGAAATTGTATAATTTTTATGGTCATGCCTTATTTTTTTACTTCTTTTTTGTGAAGTTTTTACACAGTTCAGTATGTTGTATATAAAGTTTAGGATCATGATTCTTAAAGCCATTACATAGTATTTGTAAATATTTTTAAGTAAAAGCATTAAAGTATGTATGTTTGTATAAGCTGTTATTCTTGCAACCACTAGATGGCACTCAGCGTGTATAATTCTTAAGAGTCGAAGTAGCTCTCGCTCAGATGTTGAAGTTTCTAGGTGAGTCTGAAATGTTTTAAGTAAAACAATGATTTATGTCAGACTGTCATAAGCATTTAATAAACAAATAAATTGAAGGTGGAACATGCTGCCATGGGTATTTCTATATTTTCGAGGAGAAAGGGAGTGTAAACTAAGTGTAACATGCCATAAGCAGTAGATTCTGGGTATATTAGCAGTCATCAAAATTTATTGAAATTTTTGTTTGGTTGGAGACAGTCAAATGATGAACCATATATTTTAATAATGCTTAATTTTCTTATTAATATTAAGATTTTTTTTCTGAGGATTTAACATATACTTAGTCTGAATGAACTGAAGACTTAACCCAGCATGTGTATGTGTATACAGATGTGTATGTTTATTTACATGTGCCTGGTGTGTGTGTGTGTGTGTCTGTATGTGTGTGTGTGTGTCTGTGTATGTGCGCATGTGCACAAGTGCACATTCATGTATATGCAGGCCACAGGTTAAAACTGAGTGTCTTCAATTGCTCTCTGTCTCTCGCTGAACTCAGGGCACTCTGAATTTGACTGGCCTTATCTGCAAGGTGCTAGGTGCTGGGCCATCACATCTACCTGGTGTTCATGTGGGTCTGGGAATCTGAACTCTAGTTCCCATACTTCACAGCAGCCCCATTACCTGTTGAACCATCATCTACCCCACCCCCCACCCCCAGCCTCCAGTCTCTTGGTCATTTTCATTGCTTGGAGGCAACTGAGTTTCTTTAAAAGTCAGACTTATTACATTGTGTTTTCAGGTGAGCATAAAAAACGTTTGGTGCATTTTGGTATTTTTCATTTTTTAAAGTTTTATCTTTTTATTTGGACAAGAAAATGAGATCATCTTTGATTTTGGTATTGATTGTTCGCATGTATTTTCTTCCCATTAGATCCATTTTTTGCCTTTAAAAATAATAATTTCTTTTGTTAAGTTGAAATGAAAATTAGAGTTTTGGAGCTAGAGAGATGGCTCAGTGGTTAAGAATATACACCAGTCCAGCAGAGGACCCAGAACACGTGGCAAGAATACTTCTAGTATTTTTCTTGCCAGGACCTTGAAATGCTAGAGCCTTCCCCGCCTTTAATCTCAAATACTTCCCCTACATATACAAAGGGCCTCTAGGGGACAGTGTTGCTACTTTTGAGACTACTGATTTCTTAGTCTGTGACATGAATCTTTTACATTGTGTATGTTTTTTTTTAAAAACCCACAGTAGCTTCAGTACCCAGGATCATAAATATGAGAGGTTCTAAATAACTGAAACATGGAGAAGTTATGGGAGGATATTTATTCAAATGTTCAGCTGTAGTGAAGTGTAGATCATCAAGTCTGTTCTTCCGTATCCTTCATTTTCTTCCACTCCTGTTTAGCAAGGCAGGCATATCAGACTTTCTTTGGTGTGATATTTACTTAGTGAACAGTTGCACAATGAAGTATGTTCCTTTATAACTTTTGTTTTTAAATTAGGTAGGTAGAATAGTAATTATAGAAACTGTAAAATGGGAAATTTCCCCATAATCATACTATTGGTTCACTTGCTAATATTTTAGTACTAAAAATATCAACAAGTGATCCAATAATATGATACATATATATCCCAAGGTAGGCTGTGTAGCCCAGCTGGCCATAAATTTATGATTCTTTTATATACTTCAGTCTCACAGTTGCTGCAGTGATATCCATGTGTAACCACATCTTACTATATTTTGTTCCTTATGCACATGTTTTGATATTCAAACTATGTCTATTTGCTTAGCATCTCATTAATGTGTGTTATATAGCTTCAAACTAGTTAAAAAATTATATCCTGTGGTTCATTTCTCTAATTGAACTACTTTTCTGCCTTTAGATTATTTCAAATATAACTTACATTATTTTCCCTTTAGAATTGGTTCATAGAGTTAGTAAGTTAATAAGTGGGCTTTTGACATTCTTAATTTTTAAAATAAATTTGCTAAATTAAGTTAAAGCTAGTCCACCTTTACTGATGTTGGCATACATACTAGAGCAGTATGTGAAAGTGTAAGTTTCAGTCACTCTTGACTACAGTAGGAATTACTTTAAAATTATTTTACGTCTGTCAGTGATAGTCAACAGTTCTTTCTTTCTGCAGAATACATGGTCATGTTTTTTTGCTACTTTGTTCAGTCAGGCCGTGTGTGTGTGTGTGTGTGTGTGTGTGTGTGTGTGTGTGTGTGTGTGTGTGAGAGAGAGAGAGAGAGAGAGAGAGAGAGAGAGAGAGAGAGAATAAATTAGTAAATAAAATAGAAGGTACCTGTTGTAAAACACAGGTCGTAATTATCTGTAACTGATAACTGGAGGTTCCTTTTTTTTGAGGACTGGTGTTTGTGGTTCCCTAACCAGCCCATCAGCTCTGGGGTCCAGTCCTGAGTCGGGGCATGTGGATGAGGGAAAGGCTTATAGATGATAAAAGAAAGAGACTTAGATGGTGTCAGGAGGGTATATTCAGTTCATACTGAATGCACCCGGTTTATTCATACTCCAGCTTAAGTAATCAACCAAAGGTGGGGACAATGGCAGAAGACTTCTGTTATCATGTATAAAGGACAAATAGCAATTGCTTCCCTTAGTCCCAAAGACACTCCATAGCTGCATGTACTGCTCTTTGCCCTCAGACACTCCATAGGCACTCCACAGCTGCCCATATCATCTAGCCTTCAGGGTGAGTGTAAAACTGTCTGGGCCCAAGTCTATTGTTATTTTGATAGAAGCCATTCACCATCCAAGGCCCTGGCATCCCGTAGCTGTTAAGCTAATGTCATAGAGACAATAGGAGTGATTTGAACTCTGAACTCATGGCAAGATGGAATGGATTTTCAATATACGGGTCCAGACAATTCCCCCTTATTAAATTCATAAAACAGTACCTATGCCTCTGCAACAGAATAGATGGCTGTATTAGGTTGCCTTCTTCAACCTACCAGTGCTTATCTGTCCTAGGATCACACATTCCATTATGTGTCACCTGTCTTAGTTTGCCTGGGAGCATGAAGATCTTATCCTAAATATAAATTTTTTCCATTTTTTCTTTTTTATAATAATATAATTTAAGAATTTTACATGTCAATCCCAGTTTTTCCTCCCTCCCTCCCTCCCTCCCTCCCTCCCTCCCTCCCTCCCTCCCTCCCTCCCTCCCTCTTTCCCTCCCACCCTCTTTCCCCTCTGACATTCACCCTGGCCACCTTCCCCTCCCATCCCACCACCCCCATTCCACATGTAGGGCTATTCTATCCAGGTTGGGTCATGTAAATCTGCCAAGTCATTTGAAGTAGGGACTACGACTTCTCTCCTGTCTCTAGTATAAGTACAATTTTTATTAAAAAGCTTCTGCCCTTTTTTGTCTGTGTACAATTTTCAAAAAAACTATTCTGAAAGTGGAATTGTAGGCACCTGCAAAGGCTGCAAACTTCAGATATGCTAAACATTCTACAAGTCACTTTCAAACACCGTGTGCCAATGGTGCCTTTACATCGCCATCTTTTTAAAATAAGAATATTTTGATTCCAGCCTTCCTTTCTTTCATTGCTTTATACTAATAAAGCACTTAAAGTTTTTTGGTTTTATTTTGTTGTTGTTGTTGTTGTTGTTTTCTGAGACGGGGTTTCTCTGTGTAGCTCTGGCTGCCCTGGAACTTGCTCTGTAGATCAAGCTGGCCTTGAACTCAGAGATCCACCCGCCTTGCCTCCTGAGTGCTAGGATTGAAAGTGTGTGTCACCACTGCTGGCTCTAAAGTATTTTTAAAAATAAATTGAAATTAATGAGGACTATACTTAGTAGAAAAGAAGAGAATTCCATTACTTTAAGGTTTCAGAATCTCTCCACCCCAGAACCAACATCTTGGCAAAGGCCAGGCTGGACCTTAGACAGAATTTGCGTCTGCAGGTGACATCCCTGAGGATCTTAGCTTCAGTGGACCATGAGTGCTCCAGCTACATAATTCACTGAACTACCTGCCAGCTTTTACCCTGGCTTGTTGAATCAGACTTCTTAAATAATTAAAAGGTTAGCTTTTGATAGTAATTTTTGGTGCTAAGTGTACATCTCCTGCCCTTGATTTTATTTTATCTTTGCTTGTGTGTTTTTGCTTGTTGAGACAAGGTCTTGCTATGTAGTACCAGTATGAACATATTATAAACATATTAGTAAATATCTTCAAACTCAATGTTCTGCCTCCCCTTCATTGAGTGCTGGATAGAGACAGGGATATGTGTCACCAAGACTGGCTTTTATTTTTGAATATGTAGAGTTTCACATTTTTGTAATAAAACTTAAGTTTCTAGAAGAGATAGTATGTGATCAAAGTCAAGAAATCAGTATTTGAAAAGGAATTACTGATAATTTTGTATTTGACAAAGGGCCTACTATCAAGAATGTATACAAATCAAGATGTAAAAAACAGACTAATTTCAGAATGAGAAAACTCTAGTCTGGCACATTGTAGGTACGTTCCAGATGTTTCTCTATCTAGAACTGTGTGTGCCTAATGGATTCACCTGGCTGTATAAATGCTGTAAAGTATTTACATTATAAACAACATTTTAAAATGTTTATTTGAAAGATAAGTATCATTTTAGAGACAGATTATAGTGAAATTTAGCTCATCTACTGTATAGATACCCTGTTCAGTAGTTTAAATTTTCTATGCTTCTTTAAAGATTATGTTGTCTTTAATAGGAATTACTACCTTTGAGTGTGATGGTGGTGTTTACTGTTAAGCTTCTGCATGGTCTCCAGGAAAGACCTTTATCAGAGGTCAGAAGTTTAGTGTGTGTGCCAGGACTGAAGACCTTGGGTTACTGAGAAAAATGGGAGATGGGAGATGGGAAAGGGAAAGAAAACTAGAAGGTCAAAGGTAAAGGAAATGTTGCAAATGCCACATGAAAACAAGCAAGAATACAGGAAGAAAACCCCCTAAAAACTCTATATAGCTGCATATGTTAGTTTTCTTATTCTTCACCATAAGGCGTATTAGGAATACTTTTATTGTTGCACATAGAATAACGCTTAAGAAATCTCATCTGTGCACACCACAGATTTGTACATGGCTTTCTGTGGTTATTCCTGTGTTTGGCATGGATGATCTCATATTACAGAATCTACTAAAACATCAGATAATTTCACATAGTTCTTTCCAGAAGTTAGGTGTTCTTGTAGCGATCTGTTGTATCTCCTAAAACATCTTTCAAATATATAGCTTTTTTTTTTTTTACACCACTTCCTGGAAAAAATAACCTCTCTGAGCCCTGTCATTTTTTGGCCTGCTCTTCTTGAGTTACAGCTGTTCACACAAGTCACTCCTGACCTATGGGTCATTTCTCCTTTATGACTTTTTGCTTTGTGAGTGTATTCTTTTTTTTTTAGACAAATTTGAATCCCAGCTGCATCTTTTTCTTATTAAATCTCAAAAGATTCCCCCAGAGAACTACAGTTTTCCCTGTTCTCTTTCTATAGCATATTCTACAATATCACAGGCTAAGCTCTGGATCAGAAACATTCTCACTCCTTAGAATGACCATTCTTGGAATGTGATCTCCTCTGCCCAGTTCAAGTCCATGTTCACCAATGGATTCCTGTCTTGGTTCTTTCTGACACAAACATCTGTCTGTTTTCCCTTCTTCCTTCTTTCTTCTTCCTCCCTTGACTGGGACATTAGTCTTTAGAGAATTCTTGAATGCAAGATAAGTCTTTTGGTAGATTTTTTTTTGTTGTTGTTGGTGGTTTTGTTTTGTTTTTTTGAGACAGGGTTTTGCCATGCAGCCTTGGCTGTCCTGGCACTTGCTCTGTAGACCAGGCTGGCCTTGAACTCACAGAGATCTGCCTGCCTCTGCCTCCTGAGTGCTGGGATTAAAGGCAAGCAGCACTACTGTCTGACTTCTTTGTAGAGTCTTAAGTGAGACACGTGTCCTCCTCATAAGACGACTCAACCCCCTTTTTAATACTTGCTTCGAGTGTGAACTATGCTCCGTTCTGGAAGACTTAGTTATATATTGTTTGCACCAGTTTAGAAGACATTTGTTTTAGAATTTGAGCACACTCAGTGTTTTGGAAAAGGTTGGGTAGATTAGCTTACATCAGTAACAGGACAATATATTGTACTTTAACTTTAATAAAAATAGATGCCACTTTTAATTCTTAGGCTCACTATACCTGTTGCTTTGCATCGTCTATCATTTACTGGCCATATATGAAGAATTTAAACCAATTTTACTCAGGTAAAAACTGTGAGAAAAAAGTATATTTCAAGAGTCAAAATATAAATTGCTTTGTGTGGTCATTAGTTTTAGATTAACCGTAGCACATTTGAAGGGAAGCTGAAAATAAACTTAGTAATTTCACAGTATATAATGGAGATTCTGATGTCCCTTCATGTGTTTTATTTAGATGTCCCTGGTAGATTTGGGGAAGAAGCTTTTAGAAGCGGCACGAGCAGGTCAAGATGATGAAGTTCGTATTTTGATGGCAAATGGAGCTCCTTTTACTACAGACTGGGTAAAGAGTGATTTTTATGTTGTGGAGTTGCTTTATTTCTTCCTCCTCTTCTGCTCCCCCTCTCTTCTTCCCAGATAAAAGTTTTGCTAGTACTTATGCTTATAGTGATAAAATGTACACATACTCACTTTTGGGGTGGTATTTGTTCAAATTTTATAATTAAAGCTATCTTTCAAAAAGGTCTATTTTTGTAATTTTTAATTTGTTTATGTATCTGGGTATGTTCATGAAGTCAGAGGTGTTGGATCCCCTGGAGCTGAGTTACAGGCAGTTGTTAGTTACCAGACATGGGTGCTACGAACTGAACTTGGGACCTCTGCAAGAAAGTACAGAAGTACATGCTCTTAATGGCTGAGCCTTCTCTCCAGCCCTTAATTAAACTGTCTTTCAAATGAATGTATTGCTCATATTATTTTCTTAATGATAGACAGTCTTATCCAATCAATATCTGTGAATAAAAGTTGTTTGTTTTAAAGACTTTGGACTATATTAGTTTTGTGTGACTACATATATAGTTGCTTGGGTTCAATTCAAAGATACTATAACTAACAGGGAAAGAATTGATAATCCACAGAATAATGAGAAGGGGAGTTACAACTGCTCCTGAAAAAAAAGTTTGCATTTTATCTGCTGCTTGTGAAATTGTAAAAAAATGTGACCAGGTAGGCAGAGGCATGGGAATCTGCATACTGAATTCCAAGGATAGCCAAAGCTGCCTATCTTAAAAAAAAGAAAGAAAGAAAAAAAAAGAAAAGATGTGACCAAATAGGAAGAAAGGGAAGGAAGTAGTTTCTTGTGGTATGTAAGATAGTGTGGAGAAGGCAGAAGAAATACCTGTTCATTTCTGAGGGAAAGGCAAAAGGAATGGTCTTAGTTGCATAGAGGAGCATAGAAGGTTAGGAATCTGCACTAACTCTGTTGCTGACAACAGCAGAAAATTCTGAGTTTTAATATTTTGTCTTATTCCTTGTTCTTTGTAAAATTTTCATGTAAAATAAATTCTTGTTTGTTTTAAGAGTTTCATACAAACATCAACTCTTGCATACCTTTCATCCAACTTTAAAAGCCACCGAATTGTTTCTTATTCCCCCATGAACTACTAACTTTCTTTGTATTAATTTAAAGCATATCCCAGAAATTAATCTAAAAGTAGTTCATTCAGCATTTGTCTGTATCAGTGAAGGCTCTTTCACTAAACATTTTCAAGGAAATCTTGAGCACTTTGCTAAGAACAAAGAGTGAATCCAAAACATTGAATGTAAGCTGGAACCCAGAGAATTCATTCTTTAAGAACCAGTTACTGAATTGATATTACTCTGTTGGTTTCCCCAGCTCACCAGCATGGGACACTGAAGACAAAGGTCTGGAAGTGTTCTGGGGCTAACTCTGGGGGACAATTCCAAGAACTACACTTGCAGCATTCAGGCTATCTGTGAATACCCCATCTCTCCCTGCCTTCTCCCCGCTCTTGTGTGGTACACTGCAAATAAGTGGTCGGATGCTAATTGGCATTGAGGGAGAGTGGGCAAAGTTTATTGAAGAGAATTTTGAATCACAAGCCATGTCTTGTGGTGGTATTTTATTTGTGATCTAACAAGTAAAGCTTGCCTGAAGATCAGAGGGCAGAGCTAGCCACACTAGTAAGCCATAGACACCAGGCAGTGGTGGTGCACACCTTTAATTTAATCCCAGCACTTAGGAGACAGAGGCAGGCTGATCTCTGTGAGTTCAAAGCCACCCTGGGCTACATGAGATTGATCCAGTCTAAAAGAAACAGAGCCAGGCGGTAGTGGCTCACACCTTTAATCCTAGCCCTAAGGATGTGAAGGAGACAGGGCTGATATGGCTAGGTGGAGAGAGGAATATAAGGCGGAAGGAGACAGAAGCTTTTGGTTTTTAAGTCTGAGGTTTCATAGAGACAGCATTCAGTATGAGGAATCTCAGGGACAGAATCGCCCCTTTGGTCTGAGGATTCAGTAGAGGTAAGAGGTCTCTCTTGTGGCTGGCTCCTTTACTTCTCTGATCTTTCAGTATTTACCTCATTATCAGACTCTGGGTTTTTATTATTAAGACCAATTAGATTTCAAGATACAATGTCTTGTACATTTGAAGCTTGAATTCACAAAAAACTGT
The DNA here is from genome assembly GCA_030556225.1 of Cricetiscus sungorus. Classification (NCBI taxonomy): domain Eukaryota; kingdom Metazoa; phylum Chordata; class Mammalia; order Rodentia; family Cricetidae; genus Cricetiscus; species Cricetiscus sungorus. The sequence goes on along the minus strand of JANBXA010000372.1, from coordinate 62,246,685 downwards.
GTATCTGAGAAGCTGTAGGCTGAGGAGTGTATGTAAAGCTCCTTTGCACCAGGCTAGGGTCCTTTCACCTATGTCCCTGGCAGAAGCAACTGCACATCTCCTAGAAAAAACTACTTTTTAAAATCCTAGCTTTCTATCTACTAAGGAAGTTGCAAGGAAAGTGAGCAGTTGAGTGTTAACACTCAGATACAAAGCAGCTTGAATGTCTAACTGAAAGGACCTGATAGCAGAAGCAGCCCTGCTGGGGGCTGTAGATGAAGAGTTCAGATAACAAGGTAGAGACAACTGCTGACAACTTAGACCCGATGGAAGGAACCCCAGGGTACAATGTAAATGCACAGTAGAAAATGGGATATCATGAGTTGTGAGAGATACCATGACCTACAAAATGAATGTACGCGAACATTATCCACAGTAACAAATTTATAGTGAGTCATCTTGTTGAAAATGTATGCTTTTGGGGCTGGAGAGCTGTCTCTGGTTAAAAACACTCCTTGCCCCTGAGGAGAACCTGGGGTCATTTCTCATCACTTACATAGCAGCTCATGAGTGCCTGAAACTCCAGTTCCGGAAGATTCTTCTGAACTCCACAGGCATTGCATTCTTATGGTGTACAGACATACTTGTAGACACTCATACACACAGGATAAACAATTTCTTTTTAAAGAAAATGCATACTAAACATGTCATCAAGATGCTGTAGTATATCAAGGCAGAAGGATTATAAACAAGGATTAGTGTCCAAAGGATGTACATAAGGAGTCCCTGTGGGTCAGAGACAGACAGACAGACAGACAGACAGACGCTCAGCAGTTCTTCACTAAGATAAAGTTAGAATGTCCAATAAACATGAAACAATGCACAAATTCGCCAATAAATGAAAAAGTAAAGCCAGAAGCTATTTGGCATACCTACTAGGTTAGCAAAGTAATGTCTGGAGTGCTAGCCTTGGAGAGGAAATGGTACAAAGGTGAATTGATGTATCCATTTTGGAGGACAATTTGACAGTGCTTAGTAAATTTTATATATATATATATATATATATATATATATATATATATATATATGCCATTTGTATCAGTTGAGCTTCTAGAATGTAGATTAAAATCTTGTTTATGTGCTTGAGATACTAGAATCCTCTCTGTAGCAGAATTGTTTATAATAAAGCTGGAAATAAAATAGTGTTCATCATTTCATTATTTGGATTAGTTCCAGCTTTTTCATGGAGTAGAATATTGTAGAGAAAGTTAGTATACTATATTTATGCTCATTAACATGAATGCATCTTGTAAACATAATATTGGCAATAGACAAATCAGAAGTGCACATGGTAGGATTCTAATAAAGTTCAAAACAGGAAGAAACAAAATACCATGTAAGGATTTGTAATTGATAGAAATTAAAGCAATGTTTGTTAAAAGATTCTGAGTAGGGACTTGGGAGATGGCTTAGTGGGTAAAATGCTTGCCATGCAAGCATGAGGATCTTGTTGGGCTCTCCAGAACGCACACTGCACACACACATGCATACCAAAACCAATTTTGTTTTGAGTAGCATTTACCTGAGGGGCTGAGGGAAGGGCTTGTGATCAGGGAACAACATGTAGGAGGATTTAAAATTACTAGAAAGGTTTTCCTTCCAGACTCTGGTGTTGAGTTTACAGACATTTAACTATTATCGAAACTACATGTAAGTAGTATTTTTTCTTTCATGTGAGCCAATAAGGAAAAGTCTCAAGGATATACAGAGTAGACCTCAGTACCTCACTGAGTAATTTTGTTAAAGGCTTTCATTAAATATAGGATTTGAGGGCAGAAAAAAGGCCAGTTACATGAAAATACAACAAAGCATGAAAAAAAGATTCTTCAGCAATCTCACCTTTGTTTTTGAGGGTCTGTTAAAACCCCCATAAAATAAATTGTTGTTGTAATCTATAACCTCAGTTCTAGGGGTTATGTCTGTCATATGCTATTTATGCAGTTAGGGAAAACATTCATACACATAAAGTAAAATTAATAAATCTAAAACTTATAAAAATAAACAGTTGCTCTCTACCAGTGGCAGCGTAACGAATTTTATGTTCTGGTGACATATCTCTTTTAACCTCATTGACTGGCAGTCAGTTGGCTTTTCTGTGCATGTGTAATGTAATGTATAATGTAGCCTAAACTTCACCTACTTAGAGATACACCTCTGATACAAGGCTTTTCTTTATTCTCAGGTCAAAATTACCTCTCATTTTTAACAAAATTAATTAAAGTTGTTTTTCTGTTGGTAACAAAGAGCTAGGCATGGTATAATCCCAGCATTAGGATGGGATGTCAAGTTTGAGGTCTTGTCTAAAAATAGAGAAAGGGAGAGGAGGAGCAAGAAGAAGAGAATTTTAATTAAAGGAACCACTGACTTTTCCACACTAATACGTGTATGGGACCTCTTGCAGGCTTCTGTGAAGATAAGCCTGAGTTGAGTAATTTCTTTTTCTTTTGATGCTTGAGTTACTACTTACACAATGTAATATGAGTCACTGCTTAAAAATATAGTCTATAGTAAAAATATGTTAAAAAGCAACTAAAAGCTGGAATTTTTCCCTCCCCTGTGTGTGCATGTGTATGCATGTGTTTCTGTGTTATAGCTAGGAACTTCTCCACTTCATCTGGCCGCACAGTATGGGCATTACTCTACCACAGAGGTACTCCTCCGAGCCGGTGTAAGTAGGGATGCCAGGACCAAAGTGGACCGGACGCCACTGCATATGGCAGCTTCTGAGGGCCATGTCAGCATAGTAGAGGTTTTGCTTAAGGTATGTCTTTCTCTTTGAACTTAGATTTTGAATCCAAACCTATACAAACGTTGTAGGATGAGAAAGGGGAAGAGTTTTATTAAGTGCCTACTTTTTGTTTTATCTTTGGTAGGGCATTTATTAGAGATGTGTAAAAGTCTGTCAAATGAATATTGCCTTACATTTTCTTTGGAGGGGAAAACCTTCCTGTAGGTGTATTCTCAGTTAATTGTCAACCATTGAAAGTCAGTACTTTGGGTGAAGAACTTCCTTCAGGATTCAGAATCCTATGCAGGGAAGATTAGTCTTGGATGGCTAGCAAGCAGATTAACAATTAAATTATCTTCAGTTATCTCAATATCAAAGGGTCACACAGAAGATCCTGAGGCAGAGTGACAGCTTTCATTCTTGACCTTTTCGTCCTAGCCTGTAGATGAACCCATCTGAAAGAAATGTATGGAAGTCTAGAGTACAAATGACATGTAACCCTAGGTATTTTTAAAGTCACATTAAAAAGTAAAAAACTCATTTTAATATTTAATTAACTTGGTGCATTTAAAACATTATCATTTCAACATGTCAGCAGAATAGAGATCATTGCTGAGATGTTTCATAGTCTATTTGTTATTGAACTCCAGTGCTTATTTATACAGAACACACCTGCTCCCTGTCTAGCGGAAGTATGCTTAATAGCCAGCCACACCTTGCCTGGCATATCAGATGTTGCCTTAGACAGCTTCCTTCGGATTTCTTAGGTCATGCTTGTTTCGAAAGCACAGGGTATATTTAATTATGAGGGATGAGAGGATCACCCACCATAAACTGTTAATAAGTTCTGGAGAAAAACTCAGTGCTGCCCTTCACCTGTAAGGCTCTCCAGCCCTTTGTGCCCCTAACAGAGTAACTGAATACATAATTGTCTTATTTCAAGAAATTGGAAGGAGAGTAGCTGGAAAAACCAGCATGGCAGAAAAATGATTGAATCACAGATAACTAATGATTACTAACAAATATTTAATCCCCCCCCCCAAATTAATGGTGCCCTTTTTTGCTTAGAAGCATTGTGGCTGGTATTTTCATATCAGGGATTCTTTATATTTCCTATTTTGAAGTATTACTGATTTTGAAATATTTTTTAGCATGGTGCTGACGTCAATGCAAAGGATATGTTAAAGATGACAGCTCTGCATTGGGCAACAGAACATAACCATCAAGAGGTGGTGGAGCTTTTAATCAAATATGGTGCTGATGTACACACGCAGAGTAAATTCTGTAAAACTGCATTTGATATTTCAATAGACAATGGAAATGAAGATTTAGCAGAGATATTACAGGTAACTTGGCTTTGAGTTTAAGAAAACATGAAAGGCAGCTTGCAGACGGATGCTCTTTGTCTTGTAGCTTCTCCTGTTGGATTCAGTTCTTTTGAATGGCCTTGTTCTCTCCACTTTCCCTCTGTTCATTATTGTCAGTACTCTAGAAGGTTAGATGAGGCGCTAACCTTCTGTGCTTTCAGTTTCTGAATTCCCTTTCTAGTCATTTATATTATTTTGTTCCACATTTGGATATCATTTTATCAAAACAATTGTAAATTACTTCATTAAGACTTGGTAACTAATATCTCTTGGATGAGTGATACAGCATTTCTTTTCCATTTTTTTTGTTTGTTTAAAAAAATTAAAATTTGTTGTGTGTGCATGATGTGTGGGGTGGGTGTGTGGGGTTAGAGAATGGCTGTGGAGTCGCTTCCATGTTCACGTGGGTTCTGGGGACTGAACTAAGGTTTTCAGGCTTCTGAAGCAAGCCCCTTTATTCACTGAACCATCCTGAACCCCCTTTTTATTTTAAGTCTACTTTGTCTAACATGAATATATTTACACTTTTTAAAGTCTAAGTTGGTATCTAGCAAGATGGTATGTTTCTCTATCAGGGTTTTCATTTGTTTGGGCTTAGTTGCCCAGGAATGAGAATGGAAAGGTTCAATTTAGTTTATGGGCTGAGCTGATTGACAGTTTGGTTTTGATTCCTTTGAAGATGACCCCTTTCCCTTTCACCCCTTTTGTAATGGCACAGCTTTTGGGAATTTCCCCAGGCAACCCCCTCCTCCTGAACCTGTCTCTTCCCTCAGCATCTCCAATATGGCTGAAGCTTTCAATGGCAAAAACAGTAGATACCAAGGTAGACACATCTGACTGAAAGTGACAAACTTTGCCAAGGTTTTGTGATAGTCTATTCTGGTTTCTTTCTCTCTCTTTTTCACCACCTGTAAAAACAAAGCAATATTTGTAGACATAGTTATGTTGGCTTTTCTGGTGATCGGGGTTACTTCTTTCTTGTCTTCTTGTTCTGTTCTCAGTAGAACTCTCTAGATTACCTGACTTCATTGAACTTCTACAACTTACTTATAAAATGTGCTGTATGCCTGGAGATAATGTTTTATGTTGATTCATCATTTTTCATATCTAGGAATACAATTTTAGGGTTGAGATTTAAAGACTGAGAACAATTAAATGGGAAGGCTATCCTTTAATATATCATGTTATATATTGCCTAATGTGGTAGAAATGAATGAAATAATTCTACAGAACAATGGACTCCCTTTAACTGCATACTTTCTCTGTGTTCTGTAAGAACCTTTCAGAAAGAATTTTGTCCTCCTGTGAGGTTTGCTGTCACTCAACAGAAGGCCTTAGGATACAAGTTCATACCTATACCTAAAACTGCACTCTCAGTGTGTCATTAACAAGTCTTCCCATTGTATTGTAAGGCTCTTCTGAGAGATTGTTTCTTCATTTATGTATGTATATACTACATTGGGAACCTGTCCCAGATGTGCTACCTATAATTCTGAAAATATTGTGATAATTTGTTCCCTAGATTGCTATGCAGAACCAAATCAATACCAACCCGGAGAGTCCTGACACTGTGACAATACACACTGCCACACCACAGTTCATCATTGGACCTGGAGGGGTGGTGAACCTAACAGGTCTGGTATCTTCAGAAAATTCATCCAAGGCAACAGGTATTGAGATGCATGTGGGGCAGCTGTTAGGATGCTAAACATTGATAGGTATCCTTCAGTTGAAGGAAGGACTGTTGGAGAATGAGGGTAAGAATAATGTTCACTCTCCTGGTCTCCTTGTTATTAAAACAAAACAAAACAAAACAAAAAAAAAACCAAACATTTTTTTTTCTGAGATAAATGAATCTAAAGAAAAGCAGTCATACACATGCATGACAATACTACCTTTCCAAAACCGATGCTACCCAGTGTCAGTTAAGACTTGGGGAAGAAATAGAAGATGAACAGGATGCCCTGTGTGAAGCACCCTAAATTTCAATTGTTTTTTTTTTTTTTTTTTTTTTTCTTCTCCTAGATGAAACGGGAGTATCTGCTGTTCAGTTTGGGAACTCCTCTACATCAGTATTAGCTACATTAGCTGCTTTAGCTGAAGCGTCTGCCCCGTTGTCCAATTCTTCAGAAACTCCAGGTTAGAGAACAAGTCAAATCTGTACACTGAGCATTTCAAGTTCAGCTCAACCATTCCATAGTTCACTCTGTGCTTAGTACTGTTTGAACCCTGTTCAGAAACCTCTTTGTGGTTTACTAGAATGTTTTGTTTTCTTCAAAAGTCTTTACTTAAAATTTGTGTTTACCTTTGCAGTTTGTTGAGAATTGGTCGGCTGCACTTCTTGCTACTTGTTTATTTCTTACTAGTTTTAATTTTTATTTTTGTGTCAGCCACCAGTGTGACTCAATATCCTGATCCCACCTTTGTTAAAAATAAATAAACAAGGGAAGGTGCATGTCTGAGCGCTTGCAGAGGCAGGCCTCAGTGGGACACAGGTGTACTCAGCAGTGGGAAGCAGAATGGGGCATTCACTGCTTGGCTCTCCGGAAATGTAGCCTTGCACCCCATCTTGCCAGATCTTGTGTTTACATGGGAAACTGGAGTGGTGGGGAGGTTTTGTTTTGTTTTTAAAGAATATTAAACCAGGCTTGGTTTGTACTCCTGTAATTCTAGCACCCCAGGCTGAGGCAAGTTGTGTTTCAGCCTGGGCTGTACAATAAGATACTGTCACAAAGAAACAAAAGACAAAAACTAGGAGAATAAATACATAAAAAATACTAATTTTAGTAAAAATCAAACGTGTGGGTCACATAAAAAAACATGTGCTTGCCCAATTTGGCTCTTGTTTTTTGTTGTTGTTGTTGTTGTTTGTTGTTTGTAGGTTTTTTTAATCATTTGTGACTTTTGTTTAAGTAGAGTAGATATATGTGAATTTGTATTTTTATAAATTCAGCTTTGTCCGTCTTACATAAAAATATTAGAAAAATCTTAATGACTGAAACAGTGTATAAAAATACTGTTAAAAGAGTTAGCTGTGCCCTATGTGCTGGACATGGTGGCACCCAGCTTTAATCCCAGCACTCAGGAGGCAGAGGCAGATGAATCTCTGTGAATTCCATCCAGGCCATCCAGGACTACATAGTGAGATCCTGACTCAAAGGGGTGGAGTGGGGTTAGCTGTGTTTAGATGATGACATGAAGTATTGACAGATAGTTGGTTCTAACACGATTTGATTTTATACTCTCCTCAAATTGCCATTTACAGTCGTTATTATGTAAGTAAGTTATTTTTCTTTAGTTTGGAAATTTTAGGAAAGTCTTGTAGTAGTCCGGTACCGTAGTGCCATCCGGTAATCGAGCTACTCAAGAGCTAAGACAGAATGGCTACTTCAAAGCAGCCTGGATGAGTCTAAGCACAACCCCTAACCTTAAGAAATGTTTTTTGTAACTGTAGTTTAAATGATCATATTTGCTTTGCTTGTGAGAATAAAGAATAACATTTAATTCATTTTCTCCAGATTTTAATTAATAATAATAGATTACTGTTTGCATATTCTGGGGGTGAGATGCTATGATGTTTTTACTTAAGGTGTCATTGAGTCTTTACCAGAAAGATTTAAAGTAGATATAAATGAATTTTCACTTGGAAACAGAAAAATCTTACCCTTTCCCCCTTTTCTTTGGCTAATTAGTAGTGATGAGCATATATGTGTTCTTCTACTTCCTGGCCGGTCTTAAACTTTTTCTGAATTACTTCTGGCCATTAGCACCTGCAGACATCACCATTTTGACATGCTGCGTTTTTAGCTTGTGCTTAGGTTTGCAGAAGCTATCAAAGACAGCTGGTTTCAGAGCTCTCTTAGTGGGAGAACATGTGTTCATTGTGCGTGAGGCACTGGGTTTTCATCACCAGTGAAAAGAAGGGGAGGAAAAAAAAACTAGAAAACTTTATTTCACTGGTGATTTAAATTTAGATATGTTGTTTCAATGCTCTAACCATAATGAAGATTTGGGAGAGTTGGGGGAGGGGAGACATTAAGAGTATGGATGGAGCAAAATTTCAGGTGGGAGTGTCGCTGAGATGCATACCAATTAATGAAGTGCAGACTTGATTCATTTGGCACATGCTCAGTTTTTTGAGGTAGAAGGTTTAACGTAAAAATTGCTTGAGTAAGAACACTTGCTGTGCAAACATGAGGACCTGAGCTTGAAGCCTCAGCACCAGATGAAAGCCAGGTATGCCTGCATGCATCCGTAATCCCAGCAGTGAGGGAGCAGAGATAGGTAGATCCCAAGAGCTGGCATGCCAGCTAAACCAGCCAAAAGGGTGAACTGCTGTTCAGTGGGGCATCCTGTTTTACACCAATAAGGTGGGCAGCTATAGAGGAAGTCATCTGACAACCTGCCTTTGACTCTTCCTTGGCTTGCCTACACACACACATTCACCACACACATCCCACACCCGGTAGCTTTTCATAAAGATTTAATTTTGGAGCTCTAGCCTGTAGCCCTGCAACTTTTCTTTGCTTAGTTGTATTTTTTTCCATGGCCCAATTGCATAATACTTTGATTAAACATAAATCTATGATTTCCTTCCTTTTTGTATTTAACATTTGTAATTGCTGATGTATTTCAAAGATATAAAATGCCTAGTGATGATTGAAAATTCTTTTTCTCAAAGTGAATTTTGTACCAGGAAACTTTATACATTATGTTTTTGGACTTACTTAGTCTTAGGAGATAAGTTACTGGGTCATGTGAGTCTCTTTGGTTTTACTTTTTTTCTTTGTTCTTAATTTCAGGTTAGGTTATAGAATTCTACCTTCAAAATGTTACAGTTTTCTGTAATGTAATTTCTGTTTCATGTAAATATTTCTACATAAAAGTGTTCAGTCTTGGTAGTTTTCAAGGAATGTTTTCTTACAGACCTTATTTCAACCTATGGCATGGTAATTCAACCTCAAAGGCTCAGTTGTTTGGCTCTCCTCATTATAGCCCAACTTTTATATTAGATCAATGAATATTTATGATATTACAGTTACTTTTTATTAAACCACTTTGTGCACACATGCACACACTTTATATTTACAACCTTCTAAAGTTTTAAGTTTATTTTCTTACATGTTCAAACATTTGGCTATTAGATTGTTCTCTAGGTTTGGGATGTGTACTTTGTCTTCTATAACTGTTGTCCTTTTAATTTTTTTCATAAGTACTCCACCATAACACAACTTAAAAGAGCTTTTTAGATGAAAGGAACTATTATTTTAATGACTGTCATTGCTAACAGTACAAAGATAAAAGTTCTTGAGTTGAGCTTTGGTTGTGTGTGATCTCAGAAGTTTCTTACATATGCTGAAGCTTTTAAATAGTACTACTTGCAGTTAGTATTCAACTGGTGAGCCTTTCTTTTTCATATGGATATTTAAAAAAAAATCAAAGCAATAGTTAGTGCATTGAAACTTTAATAGTTACTCTATTGACTATATTGCCATTGTGTGCTCTCTATTTTGTTTTGTGACTGTTTTCCTGAAATTGTCTTACATGCTTGGTAACAAAGCATAATTATTGCTTAGGGCAAACAAAATAATGAGAACACTCAAAGCAAAAGTTCATTTGTATTTTGAGATACTCTGGGTTTGTTCTGTGACCCTTTGGCCAAATAACATTGTTAGCAGCTTAAAGCCAGGTCTTTTGTCAGATGTGCTGTGAAAACAAGCTGTTGACAGGTACATCTTTCGCTTCATGCTATTAATCTTTGATGTGATACTTTGGGAACATTTCAATATCCTGATCACCAAAGCATTTCACCAGTGTGGTTGGTACTAACTAGTTAGTGACACTTGCTTGAGTGTCTAAGTCTTCTAAGATTTCTAAGTCTTTTTTCTGTATTAGTCAGTTGTCACTCTTCTGTCAAAAACTTTCCCTTTTTCACTCTAGTGAAATCATTGTTCAGTTCACAAGAGGAAGGCAGATAGATAGTACATGTGTTTTTCGTTGCTTAACAACTGTTTTTGTTACTTTCACCCATGCTTTACACATAGTTTTTAGAGACTTTATATAATTATATAATATTCCCATTATATAATGATCACAGTTTATTTATTGCCAATATGTATTTGGTTATTTCTAGTTTTACTTTATAGTTCTCTCTCTAAAGCTGTCAGGAATGCCAATGAGCATGTGGGAAGGGATTTTTGGCAATATTAACTTGTGGTTTGTTTTTTAACTTGGCAAGGTCAAAGACAGTTTTTAACTGTCAGAGATCTCTGTGTACCTCTTAGACATTATTGAGAGCATGTTTGTGGGCTTGGTCATAAAAAAGTTCAATTACACATTGCCATCTAGTGACAACTCTGTTTCTTCAAGTGACCTTGCTCACTTTGTTTAAAAGGGACTCTTGTTTGTTCTGCATATCCCTTGATATATAAATGTGTCTAGAGTGTAATCATTTGAATTGTGTAATTTTATTAAGTAGCTATAACTTTTGTTAATACTGTCAGTGATCTTATATTGAACTTCGTGTAAAGAATATACAGAGAAGTGAAAAGATTATTAAAATATAGTCATAAAAAGTGGTTGGAACTCAATTATAAATCGTAAGGCTTACAGTCGTGTGTACATAGATGTCTATATTGCCATTGGTGATGACATTTAGAAAAACCATGTAAAACTTGTCCTGTCTGAAAGATACTGACAAAGAAAAGAATTTATGTTCTTATTCAATGATTTTTACTTTCTTTTTTCCCTCTAGTAGTGGCCACAGAGGAGGTGGTTACTGCAGAATCTGTGGATGGTGCAATTCAGCAAGTAGTTAGCTCAGGGGGTCAGCAAGTCATCACAATAGTTACAGATGGAATCCAGCTGGGAAACTTGCACTCCATTCCAACCAGTGGGATGGGCCAGCCCATCATTGTGACCATGCCTGATGGACAGCAAGGTTAGTACAAGATGTCTGTATGAAGTCTGTTTGCATTCAGTACTCAGGATACTGTGTTTAAAAAGCACTTTTATGCACTGAATTTTACTCATATAGCCTTTTACAATGGTTATAATTTCCTGATTTTGTTTTTTTTTTAAAGCTGGTATCAAAATTATCTTACTTTGAACACTTGAGTAGGTAGAATTAACCTCAAATATTATTTGAAAAATGAACTTTAAATATTGCCACAAACAATACACAGATAATCCAGAATCAACATTAAACAAGTTTTTAGACCATTTTATGCAATTCAGATATCACAAGAACTTAAAAATCATTTACCATGTAAGAAAAGCGTACTAAAAGAACAAATTGAGGGTGTAGCCCAGATCACTAGTAGGTGTAGAGCTTGAGAAGTGTGGGCAGCTGGGAAGCAGAGCTCTGGAAGTGTGGAGACAGAAACACAAGAGGATGTTCCTGCTATAAAGACAGCAGCAGTCTTCTGTGTAAGACCAGAGGCCTGTACTACACCCATGTCCAAGCCACAAAATGTTGTGTAGAACTAGAGAGAATTGTGCTCTGTGTGAGCTTGTTAGCTATATTCTCTTTCCAGTGATACTTATAGTTAACCATATTCCTAGAAACAGTCAAAAGATAGAACTGTTGTTTTAAAAAATGTTTGGGTGCACAAACGAGTATCTTACTTAGCCCAAGATGCTCACATAGTGAAACAGCCAAGATACGGTTGGTCACTGGTGGGTAATTAGTAAACTTGTTTTTGATTTAAGTGAATTTCAAAAACCAACAAAACCAGGAAAGAAGTGTTGATCATATTCCTAGTTTGAGTTTGGAAAAGAGAACACATTAAAAATGAGCCTGAGGAATGAGACAGGTAGGCATTTGCACTCTTGGAATACACAGATCTGCTGATAACAAGGGTGACTGTGGGGCAACATGGTGTATAGGTATGGAAATCATGACCCGATGTCTTCTACCCGCCAGCACAGAACTCCAGGAAGAATGCTTCAAAGCCAGAGGCATTTCTTGGAGAACATCAAAGCATTAAGTACATGCTTCATGAAAGAGTTAGCATGAACATCAACAGAGCTTGGTACAGATTGTCTCATTATGCACATGAAATGAATATCAGAGGAGACTACAGCAGGGCAGACGAGACTCAAGCATCCTGTTCCTGTTCCTATGTGTGTGCATGCTGTTCTTGGATGGACACACACGCACACCTCCTAAAGGGGATTCCTGCCTTGCTGGCTCTAGGTCAGCTTCCCAGAGAGGTCTTCTACTTTCTTCTCATCCTAGGCTAGGATAGGTTGAGAATCTGCCATTGCATGTGAATTCTAGAGATGTTCTGAAGACATACCAGTATTGGCATCTTATGAGTTTCCTTGGGGCTGGGGTAGTGTGCTCTCTCAAGCAGTAATGGACTGATGGGGGGAATACTTGAAGGTTTGAATTGGGTGCTATGATCCCACAAAATAAGGTCATGAGGAAGTCTACAATCAGAAGAGTGACAGCACACTTTCACTGCCCATCCCCCCAGTCTCAAGGCAATATGTCAGTACTGGCTCTTATCAGAGGGGGAAGAAGGGACATTTGGACACCAGCTGTGAACAGACACCATCTTGAAGTGTCCAGGAACCAGGGGCAATCTCATTGTAAGTGTGACAAACTTACCACTTGCCACTTTGGCTTTTGTGGGAAGTTCTCCACCAAATTAGATGACTTGGCAATGAAAGGAAAAAAAAGGCCAGTTATGTTTTAGCAAGAAGACTTCAAAGCTGTGGGATCACTTTTCTGTTTGCCTGCAAAGTCTACTAGCATGGTGTGGCTTGCACTGTGCTCAGACGGTCTGTGTGGACAAGAGGGTCACATGCTTGGGCACAGCTACTTCCTGAGATATCCTTAGTTCCTCAGCCACACACTGAAGACCAGCATCTTAGAGACCATGCTACACTTTGGAGTACATGTCATCAGGAGCTTTATATCTCTTGGGGACCCCACTCAAGAGTTTTATAGCCTTTACCCAATTGTAAAAACCAAACAAAACAACTCACAGTTTTTATAGCTGAACCCATTGCCCTTGCATACTCCTTGTAGGCAGTGTTAGCTATAATAGGTTCCCTGAATTCTTGATTCCTTCTTCTGGCATGGCTATTCCAGGTATGAGCTATGTATGGCAGTGTGGAACCAATAATCATAAAAGGAACTGACTAGTGTGGTCTGTTTTATCTGTGGAATATGGATAAGTAGCCAGACCTATTGGTACCTGACCCACTGGATTACCTTTATGTCCATGGTCTAACTTCATTGCATGTACTATCAGAGTTAAGTACTTTTAGATGTTTTGTAGATTGACTCTGACAGTGACAGTATTCAGAGGAAATTAGACTGTTGGGAAGCCTAGGTGACCTCCATTATTGTCCCAGTTGGCATCATGGTCACTGGCCATCTGAATAGAGGGGAGATGTAGAATGAGGGCAGTGCTCAAGCACAGTGTAAATGCTTTAGTTACAGGTGGCCCTGGCTGTGAGCAAGACTATCCCAAGCCTGAGTAGTGTGTGGAAGCTACGCCAGCAGGTTCCCTAGGCATCAGAAGAACGTCTCAATGATAGAAAAGACCGAGCCAATGTGGCTATTTTAGAGATACCCAAAGACATCATCATGAAAAACAGTTGCCAGATTTCTTCTCTTTTGCTTTCATTTATAAAAAATGCTGTTCATTTTTTCACTTCAAATCAATTAAGTATTCTGGGTAAGATAGATCTTTCATTTATCTATAGAAATGTTGCTGCTTTGGTAAAGTATGCTCAGTCTAAGTTTCCAGGGACTATGCTTTGGTATGTTTATAAATTTATAGTATGCTTTAACCTTTTTTGTTTTTTTTTTTAAAAAAGCAAAAGGCCCAGAATGTGACTTGGGGCTTATAGTAGGAGTATGGTGGCAACATTTAAGAGCTTCACTGTGACATTTCCTTTTCCCTTTTGGAAACCACAAAGATTTACAAGGTAGATGAAGCAACAGCTACATTTTTAGTGAAACCTAAAGGCTAAAAACATAAAAGTTCCACATTTAAAGTGTTGTCAGGCTAGGTATGGTGGTGCATACTTTTAATAATCCCAGAACTCAGGCAGAGGCAGGTAGATCTCTGTGATTTCAAGGCTAACCTGGAATACATAGCAAGTTCCAAGCTAGCCAATAGTACACAGTGAAATCTTGTGCCAAAAGGGGAGGGGGCGAGACCTGGTGGGATGCATCTGTGACCCTATCATTTAGATGAGGGTAGGGAACAGACATAGGCATATGGATCCCTGAAACTCATTGACCAATCAGCCTAGTTGTGTGACTAAGCTCAACAGAGTTGTTCTTTGACCTTCATACAACAAACACACACATAAACTCTCTTTCTCTCCCTCTCTCAAAATTTTTTTCTTTTGAGACAGGGTATGCAGCTCTGGCAGTCCTGGAACTCACTACGTAGCCCACACTGGCCTCACAGAGATCCACCTGCCTCTGCCTCCCAGGTGCTGGAACTAAAGACAAGTTCCACTATGCCTGGCTAACACTAACACATTTTTTTTTTTTTTTTTAAGTTGAAGGTAGAGAATGAATAAAGAAGACAAATGACGTCAGTCAGGAATCGAGTAACTTAAAATAACAAACATGAATTTCTTATGGCTCTGAAAGTTGAGGTCCAGCATCAAGTGTCAGCAGCATTTGTTTCTTTGGCTTATAGATGGACACCTTCTAGCTGTGCTTTCACTCCAGAGACTTCACTTTGTGTTGTCCGTGCCCAGTCTCTTAAAGGGACGTAGAAATAGAGAAATTCATGTGACTTTATTTCACCTGAGAAGTCTCAGGCCCTACTTCCAAATACAAGTCATAGGATTTTTCCATTCAGATTGGAGGGTAGGAGGGACAAGGTTTAATCCATGACAAAGATCATTTTTCTGTAACTAGCCAAATAGATTCTGAAGGCCGTGTTGATGGAGTAGAAAGAGGAGGAAGACTCTGAAAGAAAAATATTAAACTTTTAAAGCCTCCATAATTTAAAGATGTATAACGTGGACTGTATTATATGTCCAATGAAACAGGATTTTTCCACTCTTGAGTTGTTATAAACATAATGTGATATGAATAAAATTAATAACACTCTTGGCATTCCAAATGTTTTAAATACTTATGTGAGGGTGTACTACATATATTTATGTGTACTACATGTATGCAGTGACTATGGAGGCCAGAAGAGGGCATCAGACCCCCTGGAACTGGAGTTACAGCCAGCTGTGAGCTGCCATGTGGGTGCTGGGAACTGAACCTTAGGTCTCCTTGAAGAGCAGCCAGTGCTCTTAACCGCTAAGCCAGCTCTCCAGCCCCATTTCTAATTTTTTAAATTACTGTACATTGTACTAAATTAATATTAGTACCACTATTTTTAAATTTGTAAATGACAGTTTTTAATGTTTTGACAAAGTTTTGAGAAGCATTTACTTTATGTACTTGTTGGAAGGAGAATGTATGCACCATAGCACGTGGAAGTCAGCACAGATTGAGGGAACCCATCCCTTTCTTCCACCATGTGGATCCTACTCAGTGAATTCAGGTTGTCAGGCTTGATGGCAAATGCCTTTACCTGTAGAGCCATAATGCTGGCCATGCTTTGACAACAAATAAATAAATATTTATTTTTGAGGCAGGGTCTCACTATGTAGACCAGGCTGACTCCAAACTTACAGAGATCCACATGCCTCTGCCTCTTAGGTGCCCCACCATGCCCCACTTTGACAAAAAGTTTCCGTAGTCTTAGAAAACACCTATAATTTTCCCCATGACTTAAACACTAAAAAATCTTTCTTCCTGGCTGTCAAATATATTAGCCAGGGTGCATACATACCTTATGCTTGTGTTTATATGAAAATATCAAAAATGTTTGATGTTATTTCTTGGGTTTTTTTTTTTTTTTGGTTTATTTTTTATTTTGTTGTGTTTGTTTTTGGTGGGTTTTTTTGTTTGTTTGTTTTTTAGTTTTTTTTGGGGGTTTCAAGACTTTTGTTTCTTTATTAATAGCTCTGGTTGTTCTGGAACTCTCTTTGTAGACCAGGCTGGCCTCAAACACAGAGATTCATCTGCCTCTGCCTTCCAAGTGCTGGGATCAAAGGCGTGTGCCTCCACCTCACAATGTGTACACATCAAAAATGTAAACAATGTCCACTAATCCAATAGGAAAGCAGTTTTGAACAGTGTTTACAATTGTGTGCATTCTGGCAGAGTACCAGCAGGCATTAGAAAGCTCTGTGCCAAAAAAAAAGATAGTCTAAATGGAGTTGGTAAAGCAGATATAGTGTGATGTATATGTGTTTGAATGCATGTACTTGTGTATAATTCCCATGCATATTTGTTGTTGTACATGAATTACTTATTCTAAGAATAATGCACAAGAAGCTTGTAAAAGTAATTATGTTAGCAGGAGCCTGAGACTTCTTAAAATACGCATCTTCAATATTATTTTGGCCTTTCAGCTGTGTGGATGAGTATATTATGTATAAGGTTGCCATCCATCAGTAACCACTAAAATAAGTGGACTTCAGTGAGAATGTGAAGGTGACCAATAGGGGCATCTTCACAAGAGCAGTGTTTGAAAATGACTGAGGTGCTTGCTGCAGGCAAGTAACACCAACGTATCAAAACTTTATCTCTTAGTTGTCTGGGGTGACATAACGTGTACATCTTTTTCATTTTAGTATTGACCGTACCAGCAACAGACATTGCTGAAGAAACTGTCATCAGTGAAGAGCCACCAGCTAAGAGGCAATGTATGGAAATAATTGAGAACCGGATGGAATCTGCAGAAATTGAAGTAAGGAGCCTTTTACCCGGTGTGTTTTGCTGCGGTCATCCAAAATGAATCATTTCTATCATTATCATTATTATTATTTGTCGTTTATATTTATTACTGGCCATGTTTTGATAAAGAGAGAAAGTGAATAGTGTCATCATTTTGTTTTAAATTTTTGGCCTCATGCATATGGCAAACCCTCAATAAATAAATATTGGATGAATGAATGAGCGAAGAATTTGTAACAAAGTTTTGTTATGCTGGTAACACTTGGATTGTCTTTGGTTCTTGTTAAATGTATGCATACCATTCTTCAAGTCACTAAAGGAAAATATTCCTTTAGACTGAAAATTCTTTCCTTTCAAAAATGCTTCCTGATTGGCCTGGAAATCCCCTTACTGAAAGTTAATGTTTGCTAAACAGATTATGTTTGTAAGAGCGAAAGATAACTGATTATTTTACTAGAACATTCTTTGAGGAAATTGAGTTAATTTAGACTACTGATAACATCTAGCCTTTTTCCTCTCCCAAGCTCGTTTGTTGGTGTAACATCATAATTTCTTAAGTTTTTTGTACGTGACTGTAAATAAAATTCCATCTACCAAATTTATAATGTCTCATACAAAACATGATTCTTACATAATTTTGAAGAGCAAATGCAATTGAAACAGCTTTGACCTGGGAACGGCTCAAGTTCTTGACCTATATCAGCTTTGAGTCTTGGGTTTTATTTTCTCCTGAGTTAGAATGTTGATGAGTATTATTTCATTTTAGGGTTTTCATGAGAATGGGTAAAAATGGGTAAAGTCAGCACCTTCTTTACCTTCATGCATCTGATGTATATAAAGCTGGTGACTGTTTAGTTGTTCTTGTCAAAGGCTCTGGTTATCATAATGAAGGGGTTTGTTTTGTTTGGTAAATGAATGGCAACAGAATCTTGTTAAAGACAGCTAGAATATATTCTTATGTATTTAAACAGCAGACAGGTACATTGTGGGCATAATCACAAGTATTGAAGTGAACAGAGTCTAGTTATGAATAAAGTCTGTCTTAAAAGCACACACACAAACATAACACACACCAAAGAGTCTGGCTAATGGTTTAACCAGGATGTCTAGTAAAATATTAAGTTTTAACTATTGAGTATGGTGTTTTATTTCTCAAAATTTAAAGTGACACCTATAGGATAGTTCTGATTTACAAACTAAAAACTTACTTCACGAAGTAGTATCTTATTTCTTTTCTCACTTTTGTGTGGATGTGGTATTAGTGTGCATGCATGTGGAGGCCAGAGGTTGATTTTGGGTGTCTCACTTTCTTCCTTGCTTTTATTTTTTTCTTTTTAAAAATTAACTTTATTTTATGTGCATGAATATTTTGCTTGTATGTATGTATGTGCACCATGTATGTTTCTGGTGTTTGCAGAGACTAGAGTCATTGGATACTCTGAAACTAGAGCTGGACGTGGTTGTGAGCTACCATGTGAGTGCTGGGAACAGAACCCAAGTCTTCTTCAAGAGCAGCAAATGCTCTTGACCTATGACTCATCTCCCCAGCCTTCCACCTTGTGTTTTTGAGACAGGGTTCCTCACTGAGCCTGGAGCTCACCAGTTCAGCTAGACTGGGATATGGGTTGAGGGGAGCAGCAAGCTTCATGGATCCTCCTTTCTCTGCCTCCTCAGCACTTGTGATTACAAGTGTGTGCCAAGCCCAGCTTTTTACATGAGATCCAAACTCAGGTTCTCATGGTTGCACAGCAAACACATTACTGACTGAGCATTTTCTCATTCCTAAGGTTCTCTTTATTATCCTTTTCTGATTGTTAGATGGTCTCTTTGGAGCATAGAAAGTGAAACAAAATTAATAGTTTCCATCATATACTAAAACACGTAAATTATTTGAATGCCATTAAATGCAAGTTTAACAATTTATTTATTTGGTTTTTTTGAGACAGGGTTTCTCTGTGTAGCCCTAGCTATCCTGGAACTCACTCTATAGACTAGGTTAGCCTTGAACTCACAGAGATCCACCTGCCTCTGCTTCTCATTAAAGGTGTGCACCACAACCACCAGCTAACAGTTTGTTAAACAATAGTGGTTTTAGCCTATCCCTTTATTCATTAATGACTAGCAGTCCTGTTTCCTTCCAAGTCCAGCCTGATTCCTGTTCTAGTCTTCCAGAGATGAGAGGATGTCCTTCCAGGTAAACAAGAGAGTAGGACTTAAGGTGTACTAATTAAGTGGAAGCATGAAGTAAGCTTTAGGGAGATTGGGTTTAATTTGGTATAAAGAACAGTGGATTTTTGTTTGTTTTGTTTTCAATAGGACTTTCTGGTAATGGAAATCTTTCTTCCCATCACTGGAAATGCTTAAGCCAAGGCCATGTGACCTCTTATAGAGTTGTATAGAATAAGATGTGGCGGCACCTGGGGTCACAGGATAAGGATGCTATGTCCAGTGTTCATATCAGGCCAAGTGACTTTTC
The DNA here is from genome assembly GCA_030556225.1 of Cricetiscus sungorus. Classification (NCBI taxonomy): domain Eukaryota; kingdom Metazoa; phylum Chordata; class Mammalia; order Rodentia; family Cricetidae; genus Cricetiscus; species Cricetiscus sungorus. The sequence goes on along the minus strand of JANBXA010000372.1, from coordinate 62,227,294 downwards.
CTGTAACACATGAAGTCACTCTTTCACATGTATATTCTTTGATGACAATAGAATTATCTTAGGAGCAAGCCTTTGTGCAGCTAGCTCAGATGACATCTTGGCTAAACTTTAACCCCAAAAGTTTTTGTAAAACTGATTCTCAGGTGGGGAGATTCTGACCCTAAGGATTATTTGGTAATAGTTAGAAACATTTTTGTTACAAGCAGTTTTTCTGCCAGTCTGGTCCCACAGCGTGCCAGCCCCAAATAACACACAGAGATGCTGTATTAGATATAAAGCTGTTAGCCCTGCTAGCTCAGTTGGTAGAGTATGGGACTCTTAATCCCAGGGTGGTAGGTTTGAGCCCCACATTGGGTGCCATTTTGTTACGAGCAGTTTTTCTGCCTGCCTGATTCCACACATTTTTGATTGTCACAACTGTGGGTAGAGGCTGGGTTGGCACCTTGTGATACCCAGACAGCATTAAGAATTTATGTCATTCAAGCATATTAATAATGCTTAGATTTAAAAAAGAGATAAACTTTCATGTTTAATCCATGCATAATATTCACAGGGCTTTTTCTGTATTGTGCTCACAGCTGACAGAGTGACTATAAGAATTTTCTTTTTTTTAGGGGGGGGGGGTTAATTGAGACAGGGTTTCTCTGTAGCTTTGTAGACCAGGCTGGCCTCAAACTCACAGAGATCTGCCTGTCTTTACCTCTCAAGTACAGGGTTTAAAGGCGTGTGCTACCACCACCTGGTTAAGAGCTACATTTCTAAAAATGAGGTCATTTATCTCATTTGGACAGTTGATTTTTATGTGCAAGCAAATAGCTCAGATAGACACTGGCATAGCTTTTCTCCTTAAAAGCATTGGGATTTGAGGCTGAAGGGACAGCTCAGCAGTGAAGAGCACACTGGCTGCTCTCGCAGAGGTCCTGAGTTCAATTCCCAGCCCCTGCAAACAGTTCACAACTGTTTCAGGGGGTCTGACACCTAGTCTTCATAGGTACCTGTGCTCCATATACCACCCCACACACATATGTAAAAAAATACAAATAATTAAAAAATAAATTCTAATACCTCCAGGGAGATACCATAATCATGAAACTGTTTTTTCCAAGGCAAGGCTCATCCATTATGGTGTGGATGTGCTGACTCCTGTGATTTTTCAAACTTGGCACAATTTATGGTAGTGGGGGGCTGCATTTATATGCTCAAACTACCTGTACCTCCAGCTCCAGAGGACCTGATAGCTTCTGGCCATATAGGTACTTGCACTCACATGCATACTGCCCTACACAGATGCATAAGTACCGCATAATTGAAAATAAAACTGTATGTGTGTTGTGTGTTGGGCTGACTAGATGTCTCAGCAAGTAATGATTGCCATGCAAGCCTGGTGAACGAGTTGGATCCTTGAAACCCATATAAAGTTAAAAGGAGAAAATCAGTTCTACAAAGTAGTCCTCTGACCTCCACACATTGCACACATGCCCACATACACATTGGACACACAATAATAAATAGTAATAACAATAAGTAAAAATTTAAAAATACACCTAATAGTTAGGGATACAGGCTTGAACTTAACAGTAGGTTTGATTTTCTGATATTTTGAATGTATGACCTTGGCCTTCTTGCCATTTCAAATCATAGCCTCTTCATTAAGACGACAGAAAGTGAATAGCACCAGCAATTGATTGCTTTGAATATTAAGTGAATGCAAAGCCCGGTGTGGTGACGTCTTCAATCCCCTCTTGTGAGTTTGAGGCTAGCCTGGTCTACATAGTAAATTCTAGGCCAGCCAGAGCTACGTAGTGAGACTCTGTCTCAGAGAAAAGAAAAAATGAAATGGGGGCAAATACAGGATAAGTATAATGGTGACCATATAATATAGTAAATGCTCAATAAGTAATACTTATTAACAAGATTATGCTAAAATGTATGTTGAGGTAGAAGATAAACTATTATAATTTTGTCTTTCAGTTTATGATAGCTAGAACAAATTCATAACTTTGAGTATTAGAAATTTATATATTAAAATGGTCAAATTGTCCCACACCATTGCTTTTAAGGCAGAATTAGAGAATCACCTTGGAAAATAAAGAGAGCTGAAATCTCCTATTGCCTTATGGTTGTTACCTAATATACTAATTCAGGGTTGTGGTGTGTCTTATTACTGTCAGTTTTAATTATTGCTAGGGTTTAGTTTTCTTAGAGGTCTGTGATGTTAGACTTCTTTTCCTGTAGTGCTGGGATTTGAACCCAGAGCTTCCTGCGTGCTGTGCAGCTACAACCCATCCCTGGAACAGTATCTTAGCAACACATATCAATTGATTAAGTTATTATTTTATGAAAATATCAGAATTGGAGGCTGGAGAGATGGCTCAGCAGTTAAGAGCACTGGCTCCATTTTCAGAGGATCCAAGTTAAATTCCCTGCACCAATATGGCTGCTCTCAATAATCTGTAACTCCAGTTCCAGGAGATCTGATGTCCTCTTCTGGCCTCATTAGGCACTGCACTTACAGTGCACAAGCACACATTCAGGCAAAGCACCTGTACCATTTACATAGAATAACACAGTAATATATCAAAATTGGGCCAACAAGAAGCTCAGCAGGTAGAGGTACTCACTGTGCAAGCCTGGCACCTTGGGTTTGATCCCAAGTCTGTGTAAGGGTAGAAGGAAAAAACACTGACCCCAGATAGTTTCCTCTGACCACATATGTGCCACAGCACATGAGCACACACAAGCTCACAATAAATTTTAAAAATCTAAAAATCAGCGTGGCTTTCAAATATTAAATCCATAGGAGTAACATTTATATTTTAATGAAAATGTTATCCTGTTGTACTACTAATGTGTAAAACACTACTGTGTAACGAAACTGTCTTTCATGAAGTATGTTTAGTAACTATGACATCAGAAACAAAGGTCTGTGGTAAAATAAATAACATTTTCCATTTCTCAGACTATTATTTGCTTTAAAAACTGAGATGGCAAACAAGTTCTCATTCCATATTCCTGCATTTCTGAGAAGTCAAAGGCACATCACTAAAAGCCTGTATATTAATCATATATTCTGCACATTCTACAAGTACTAAGGGTCTTTGTCCTTACATTCTACAGATTTAGACAAAAACAATGCAGCCAAAGTAAGTCTCTTATTTGGCCTAGTAGTTGAAAGGAAGTTATTACTATATTTGTATTAAAATGTATTTTACTTACTGCTTAGTGGTTGAATACTTGCCTAACCTAGAATGTGTGAGGTCCTGTGTTTGATCCCTAGCTCTGTGTAGTGTGTGTGTGTGTGTGTGTGTGTGTGTGTGTGTGTGTGAAGACAAGGAAGATAGGATTAAGCCATTTCACTTTTACACTATTTGTCTCACTCCTTTGCTTTTGTCTTCTGCAGTGGTAGTAAATTTCTTGCAAATGCCAGGTGTTAATACCTATTCCTAGATGATCCCTTACAGTCAGTTTGTTCTAATACTTCGTGTGTAATTAGAAATTTTATATATATTCAAAACATTTATTGTGAAAAGACCTTATTTCTTAATACATGGAAACTTAAAAAACATTTATTTTTATTTTAGTTATGTGTATGTGTGTAGCCATAGTGCTGGTCCCTGGTGAGCTCAGAGGCATCAGATCTTTCTGGAGCTGGGGTGAAATTACAGAATGTTTCTTGAGTTTGTGTGTTGTCTTTGTACAAGGGCCATGCTAATCTCTGTATTATTTCAATTTTAGTGTATGTGTTGCCAAAGCAAGCTAAGCCTGCTCCTCCCAGAAGTAGGTCTTGCTCCTAGGGAAACACAACCAAGCCCCTACCCTTTACCTCTGCCCCTGATCATTGGCAAGCTCAAAGTCCTACATAGGTCACAGCCAGGTCCAGTGTTGATTGCTTCCCTGAGGCTTGATTCTTAGGTGTTCCCAACTTTCATCTTTCTGGGTGTCATCTTTTCTAGCATTATGGTCTAAGAGAAGGGAAGTAGCAGTGTAAGGTATTAGGGTGGGGGCTGGGTATTGCCAAAACTGGAAATAAAGGGCATTCCTTTAATGGACTTCTCAGTCACTTCCATATCTGGTGGACCCATAGGAATCTGAAAAATATTAGATCTAACTCATTCGTAGTATAGGACAATGGGTGGGATCATAGGGTGAGAATGGATGGGATGAGGGGAGGAGCAGCTGAGCAGTAAGGCAGAGGCAGTCTTTGGTGTCAGGAGGCAGTGGCTGTATAGGAGACCCTACAACTGTCCTCAAGGAGCTCCCTCATCTTCTCCCTCTGGGCATGTGTGCTGCTCGGTATAAACCTGGCCTTTTCTCTAACTCATAGTTCTGGCCCCTCCCTCACTAGCAGATCATAGGTCTTTGTGATGAGGTTACTTCATTCCTAAGACAGGAAACTTCCCTAAGCCCAGGCCTGTGTGGGTTGGGTTTTCTTCATGTGCTTACTACAGGTAACTACAAGGGTTCTTTGAAATGTTGGTCTTTTTCCTTGATAATAGTGAAGAGAAGAAATAAGTATACTTATTTTCATTGGACTGGGTTTGTATATACTGGCTCTTAATAACTGCTCGTTTAAATTTGTATGCCTGTTTAACAGTAGATGGTTATTAGAGAGAGCAGCCTTTTATGGGCTGCCCACTGTATGACTTTACAGGTCCAGACCAGCACCCATTGTGATGGAATTGAGCTATTTTGTTTGGTAGTGTAGAGGAGCGTGGGTTGTTTTGGAATTAGTTACATTTGAAACCCATAAACCCAATTCTTATGGTGTTCTTGGGAAGGCTACATCATTTCTGAGCGTTACTGTCTCATTTATACCCTGGCACATAAGAAAGCAAGTCATAGAATTGCCTTTGCTCAGCCGTGTGGTAGGTGCCCAACTGTGTGATTATCTGAGTAGAGAGAAGGGATGTGCTTATATAGTTTCCTTTTAAGTCTTCTAGTACTTTCTTCAGTACATACAGAAGTACAGGTGCACATTTTATGTTCATCCCATTCTTATAAATTAGAAATAATTTTCTTGAAATTAGAGATAATCTCCATCTCATAATACAGAGAACAAAACTGGGCGTTTACTTGTGAATTGGTTGGAAAGGTAAAAATAGTCTTGGAGGAGGCAGTTGGCAGCTGCTGTGGCCACTACACGGTGCCTTGTCTGCCTGTCTCGTCTTTTTGTTGTTGTTGTTGTTTTTGTTTTTGAAGGATACATGATTATGTTAATATATTTGTGCAAAAATTGAAAACACGACTTTCTTTTCTAAATTAGGAGAGAGAAGCGCTTCAGAAACAGCTGGATGAGGCAAACCGTGAGGCACAGAAATACCGACAGCAGCTACTCAAGAAGGAGCAGGAGGCAGAAGCCTACAGGCAGAAACTGGAGGCCATGACACGCCTCCAGACCAACAAAGAAGCTGTCTAGCCACCGAGAACAGGAGTTTGACTCTGCCTTTTGTCCAGAATGAATGCAGTCTTGAACTGTACACAGTAAGGACACAGCCATGGAATACCGAATAATAGAAAATACTGCAGATTGATAATGGGACTTAAGCCATGAGCTCTGGATTCTTGTAATATAAAAAAAAAAAAAACAACAAACAAAACTTTAGAACTTGTGAAATGTATTTAAAACTGAATTCTGTAAATAGTTTTTTGGTTGTTTCTTTTTTTACAGTTACAAATGAGTTGATAAAAGATTGTTGAGATCCAAAAAAAAAAAAAAAAAAAAAAAAAACACAGTAAGGCACTGTTACAGGCAACTCTTCTTGATTTGGGTACAGACTTCATTTCTCCGAAACAGAAGTTTTAAGGGTGGTTGTTGTCGGTTAGACCAAATGTGTAATAATTATGGTGGACTGATACTGGAAATAACTCTGCAAAGAGATTTCTCCCAGGAACTTTTGTACAGCTTTTAAGTTGTCTCAGGTTCTCTGAAAACATTTTTTAGGAAGCAGAAATTTTATATTTGTTCAATTTCAGCTACACGCAAGTAGATTTACATGTATATGAAGCAAATATTTTTAAAATTTTGTTTGTACATATTTTGCATGTTTTATGATTTTAAAACACATCACTTGCTTAGATATGTTTCCCACAAAGACGATGAAAGTTACTGAGAAATATAAAAGGCACCACTGTTGTTGTGTTGGTCACCGAAAGTTAGTAAGCTAGCAATGGTTTTATTGGCAACCATGACAATGTTCTTGGAAGGAGCAGCTTGCAAGAGAACTTGAATCTGCAAAAAAATCTATGCTGTTTGGAAAATCCCATTGCGGGGACGTGAGACTGTACTCTGTGCCTTCCATCATGATTCCCACATATGCACTTTGAGGCGCTGGATTTTAAGATAATGTTTTTGGCAAACTCAGTGCTTTGGGTTTCTAAAATATTTCATGGACTTACTTCCCCATCCCCCAAGAAATTATTCTTATGAAAAATTGCTTTTGTATGTAGAACAGAAACTTTTTGTACTCAGTGATGCTATAGATATGTCTAATGTAACTTTCGCTATTCCCTGTGAAAGCTCCAGGCCTGTGTTGCAACTCAGTCTCATCACACTGTGTTGTCCATTCCACCGTGTGTGGACATTTGACAGACTATTCCATTCTTTTTCGTAAAGTGTACCTTCAAGCTCTTTATTTTTTTGTTTTGTTTTAATGCTTTATGAAAATGTTTAACCCCAAAACTACTCTAGATTATCTGTACAAAGAACCAATTACCTTCAAGACTGTACTCTGGCCTCCTTTTCTATTTTACAATTAAATATCTTTCCACATATGCTCAGTGCAGACTTGTGTTTTGACTGTATGTTCTTCACACATTAAAATGTGGGCGATAGAGCTCCGCGGTGGAACAGACCCTTATTGGCGCTTTCATACTGGCTCACCTCCCAACACACATATAGTCTGAGCTACCTTCTGCCATATAAAAACAATTAGATGCTTCATGCCTTTAAAAACCCCAGAGTGACTCCTTGGGAATGTGATGGTTTTCTCACCCCGGTTATCCTTACCGAAGGTTATGTAATAAAAGGCTCTGGAGCCTCAGCCTGATCTTGTTGCTTTTCTGGAGAGCACAGCTTGAATCCCTTGACAAATACGAAAAGACTGTAAGGAAGAGAATTCCTTTTATCCTTTCAATATTTCACTAAATTTGACATTAAGTTTATTCACTTTGAAATGTAGCCTCACTTCCAGTCTAGTCTCCAAGTCATGAGTTCTGGTGACCTTCCCACCTCAGCCTCCTTAGTTCTGGGGACCTAAGCACATGCCACTACACTCGTGTCAGCGGAGTTTTCCAGTCCTGACTGCCTGCTCTCAAATACTGGCAGCCTCTTTCCAAATAATCAGAGACTTAATATAAATTATAAGTGCTTGGTCGATAGCTCAGGCTTGTTACTAACTAACTCTTATCCTTAAATTAACTCATGTTTCTTTTCAATGCTTTGCCACATGGCTCATGACTTTTTACCTCATTTTCTGTACCTGCTTCATTGCTGGCTGGCTGGCATCTCATCCTCAGTTTGTTTGCCCCACTTATATTTCCCGCCTGGCCATTGGCCAATCAGCGTTTTATTAGATTTTAGGGTAAGGGCCTATAGCTCAGGGGTGGAATGCTTACCTAATATACATGAAGCCCCTAACTCAGTCTCCAGCATGACAAGCAAAATGCATAATGCTGAGTTTAAGAAATTGAAAGCCACATTTCATCATCACGAAGCTGCTTGCTCTTCAGTCATAAGACACTGGAGAATGTGCGGTTTGGTTTCTGTAGTAATTAATGTTAGGCAGAAATCAGCTGCACATTTAGTACTTTGGCAGGCAGTGTTGAGACAAAGGGGCCACTGTATTCAGGGAAGTGGCCAGTGCAATTTTGGTCCCAGATCAGATTTGCTCTGAAAAGCCTCAAGATGATGACAGAAAGCACACCTGCAAGCTGATGTGTGCTGCTTTTATTCCCAGCCGTAGGTTCTGCTGGAGAGAGTATGGCACAGTATGCAATTCTAATCGCCAATAATAACAGCAAGCCAATTGTTGTGAGAAAACAATGGGTCGTTGTGTATCACAATTTCAGTTGCTCTGAGATGTTCACTGTTTTCAGAGTCTCAGTCTTCATCTGATTCACTGTGCTGAGAAAGCAATACTTAGATGAGAATCTGTAATGGAAACGAGGTGCCTCCCCACCCCTCTTTTTTACTTCTACTTTTAACAGTTTTCAGGTAGGCTGGGAAAGCCTCAGTGTTGTTCTGTACTGAGAACTAAAGTAGCTGATAAAACATGAAATTAAAAATTTTCAAAAATCTACAGTTGTTTCCAGTTCACGAGGATGGGGTTGCAATTAGCTGTTGTCTGGTTGTCTTGCACTGGTTCTTCCTACTTGTGTAAACAAGTCCCTGGGAGCAGCCTTTCTCTGCAGGAGTCTATGCAGGAATGAAGCCATTGAGTAGGGTCTAATGTGTTGTCTTTCATTTTCACCAGAATAGGGTTTGTGGGTTTTTTTTTTTAATTCTCTAGATACTGACCTCAAAGGACTTCTCTAGCATGTACGTACATATGTACATGTGTGTGTGTAGGGTGTGTGTGTGTGGGGGGTGTAAGGGTGTGTGTGTGTAGGGGTGGTGTGTGTGTGTGTAGGGGTATAGGGGTGTGTGTGTAGGTGTATAGGGGTGTGTGTGTAGGGCTGTAAGGGTGTGTGTGTGTGTATGTGTAGGGTGTGTGTGTGTGTAGGGGTGTAAGGGTGTGTGTGTGTGTGTGTGTAGGGGTGGTGTGTGTGTGTGTGTGTGTGTGTGTGTAGGGGTGTAAGGGTGTGTGTGTTTGTATGTAGGGGTGGTGTGTGTGTAGGGGTATAGGGGTGTGTGTGTGTGTGTGTGTGTGTAAGGGGGAGGCCAAGTGGCCATGCAGCCTGAGCCTTCCACATGCATCACCATGATTGGCTTCACAGCGTGTCTGGTGGCTGGACCTTTGGGGTTAGTCTGTGCTTTCAGAAAGCCTCATTTGAGGAATGTCACCTGCAGGGACTGTGCGTCTCAGCTGACTTTCATTTGTTGCTCTCTATTAACATCTTACATTTGCTAAAGACCTATGGTGCTAAAGACTTCATTTACATTCATTTACATCAGTCTCTCATGGTATAATGGCAGGTGCGTCAAGCTCTTCTCTTACTCTGTGCTGGCTTGCCGTGTGCGTGTGTGCACGCATGTTCATGCAGGCATGTTTGCACGTGTGTGGAGACCAGAGGACATTAAACCTCTCTTACTGTGTGTGTGTGGAACCCACGCCACTCACTGTATGTGTGCTGAAGCTGATCCCCTTCCACCATGTGGAATCTTAACTAGACCATCAGGCTTGGCAGCAAGTGCCCTAACTCTCTGAGCTATCTTGAAGGACCACACTTGGCTTTTTCCTTTTGAAAGATTTTAAGTTTATTTTTATTTTATTGTGCTTGGGTGTTTTGCCTCTTTGTATGTAAGTGCATGCAGTGCCCACAGAGGTCAGCAAGGGACATTGGATCACCTGGGAACTGGCGCTACAGGCCATTGTGAGTCACTATGTGGGAGCTGGGAACTGAACCCAGGTCCTCTGGAAAAGCAGCAGATGCTCTTAACCGCTGAGCCATCTCTCCAGCCCACACACTTGGTTTTTTAAATGTGGGTTCTGGATCACACTCAGATTCTCATGCGTGCACATCAAGTACTTACTGCCTGAGCCTTCTCACCTGCCCCAGGTTGCTCTGTTTCTTGATGGTGGTAGGAGGTGGGAGAGCTTTTCTTCACAGCAAAACAAAATTCCTGGGAAGGGACTCCAGAGGAAATGCAGGAACAAATTCCAGTCTGCAATAAAAAGGTCTACATGCAAACATTTGTTTAAAACCTGGGCTTCAGGGGAAGTCTGTGCCTGGATATGTTCACTATCATCACTTATGATGATATTTGTTGATGATAAAAAGTAATCCTTGGTCATAACAGACACTGATGCAGTGACAGAAAAAGATACAGGTGCTTTTCTGAGGAGACTTTTCTCTCTCCGTGTTACTCACAGTTTGAATTATGTTGTGATTTTTAATACCTGGAAGACCTTGACACTTGACTCAAAATAAAAATACAACAAGAAGGAAAACATTTACAGATAAAACCACAAAGCAGTTCTAGGAGCCCTTGTGTCTGTCATATGGACAGACTCCCAAAGCATTAGTATTTGGGCTGCTCTAACAAACAGGAAAAAAATTTTTTTTTATTTTTTATTCACCTGGTACCTACTGAATAAATAACCCCTTTGTCTTGTCGAATCGACTCAGGAATGGATTCACTAATAGACTTGTCGGCTCATTAAGTAATATTTACTGTACTCGGATGTCATTATAGATAACGAATCTGGTGTGGTTTTAAGCCATGCTTGCTATTTGATTTTTTCCGTGTTAGGTGGGAACACCTGATGCACACAGATTTAGTTTGACGCAAGCACTTCCGGTTCATTCTCACACCGCTCTCTAGACTATCATGAAAAGCACAGTATTATCACTACTGGTGTGCTAGTTCCAAATTAAAACTTGAATACCAATATTTTGTGCCTTCTTAAAACAAATTTCTCATAGGCACAGATAATAGAAGTGGTCTTGTGTCTTCTCATGTGATACTTTAAATGTCTTTGAAAATACTTCACATAAATGAAAGTGATAACAAAATATGGAATGTAAGCTAGATACAGTTCCTAGGGACTTTCATTTTTTAGATAAATATCACTGTGGAAAACAAACAAAAATCCTGTTTGCTTTCCTGGAGAGAGAGAGAGAGAGAGAGAGAGAGAGAGAGAGAGAGAGAGAGAGAGAGAGAGAGAGAGAGAGAGAGAGAGAGAGAGAGAGATTTGTTGTGTTCACTTTGGAGGGAGATAAGAACAAACATCTATTCACCCCAAATGGGACAGCACCAGCAGACCAAAGAGATGGTCCCACCAAAGTCTTACTTAGTTAACCAATGAGTTTATTGGAGTTACTAACAGGTGTGTGGGTGACTAAAAGGCTACTCCATCTCCAAAAAGCCCACCCAGCATGGATGACGACTTTCCAAAGCTGCACGCATAGAGCTGTGGTAACAACTTGAAGGCAGCTGCCCCTGCCTTCCGGAACCCAATGCCCCCTAGATTGTGATTGTCTGTGCTTCTATAACCCTGTGTGGTGGGGTGGGGCTTGAGAGTCTTATCACTTAATGAGAGCTTCATAGGCCTGTGGTCACCTTAGTTGTCTTGACTCGGTGGGTGGGGCATGTTTTGATCAGGAGGAGATAGTCACACAATAACCTGCTTTTTAAAGGTGCTGTCTACCGTATTTTGTTATTTGCTCACTTGTTTTTTTTTTTTAGGTTTTTGTCCATTTTTTTTTTAAATTTTACATATCAATCCCAGTTCCCTCTCCCTCCCCACTTCTTTCCCTCTCTCCCCCTCTCACTGCACCCCGACTACCCTCCCCTACCACCACCACCCCCATTCCACATGCAGGGCGATGCCATCCAGGGGGAGTCATCTAAATCTGTCAAGTCATTTGAAGTAGGGACTAGGACTTCTCTCTTTTCTCTAGGTTAAGGGGGTATCCCTCCATGGGGGGTGTGCCCGCAAGGTCCTTTTGTGCACCAGGAATACATCCTGGTTTCACTGTCTGAGGTCCCTTAGACTGCTCAGGTCTTCTAGCTGAGACCCATGTTCAGGGGGTCTGAGTCAGTTCCATGCTGGATTCCCAGCTATCAGTCTGGAGGGCCCATTAGCTCCTCTTTGTTCAGGTCAGCTGTCTCTATGTGTTTCTGCAACTTGGTCTTGTCCCCTCTCTCTGCATCTGGATTCTAGTTCGACTTAGTGTTTAGTTGTGGGTGTTTGCTTCTGTTCCCAACGGGTACTAGATGAGGGCTCCATGATGGTGGATAAGTTTGTTGTTGATCTCATTATCAGGGAAGGGCATTTATGGCAGCCTTTCCACTGTTGCTTGAATTGTTAGTTGGGGTCAGTCTTGAAGGTCTCTAGACATTTCTTTAGGTTCAGTTTTCTCTTCAAACATATAATGGCTCTCTCTCTTTTCTGTCTTCTATTCCTCCCCTGACTTAATTTTCCTAGTCCCACATGCTTTCCTCTCCTCCCCTTCTCTTTCTCCTAGTTCCCTCTCCATGCACTGCCCCCCCCACTTCCCATATGTTCTGGAGAACCTATCCCTTACCCCCTTCTGTGAAGGACCTTATATGAATCACTTAGATTCCACCTGTATCCTAGTTCCCCCCGGTGGTGTGAATTATAGGCAGGTGATACTTTGCTCTTGGTCTAAAATCCATATATGAGCAAGTGAATACCATGTTCCTCTTTTTGTGACTGGGTTACCTCATTCAGGATGGTTTCTTCAAGTTCCATCCACTTGCCTGTGAATTTCAAGATTCCATTGTTTTTTTCCCCGCTGAGTAGTATTCCATTGTGTAGATGTGCCACATCTTGTTTATCCATTCTTCAGTTGAGGGGCATCTAGGTTGCTTCCAGGTTCTGGCTAATACAAATAATGCTGCAATGAACATAGTTGAGTTCATGTCTTTGTTGCATGGATGTGGGTCATTTGGGTATATGCCTAAGAGGGGGATTGCCAGGTCCTGTGGTAAACTGATTCCAATTTTCTTGAGGAACCACCATACTGATCTCCAAAATGGCTGTACAAGTTTGCATTCCCACCAGCAGTGGAGGAGTGTTCCCCTTTCTCCACATCCTCTCCAGCATAAGTTGTCATTGGTGTTTCTAATTTTAGCCATTTTGGCAGGAGTAAGATGGTATCTCAAAGTTGTTTTGATTTGCATTTCCCTGATAGCTAAGGATGTTGAGCACTTTCTTAAGCGTCTTTCAGCCTTTTTGATTTCCTCTATTGAGAATTCTCTCTTCAGTTTTGTACCACATTTTTTAAATAGGGTTATTTGATGTTTTGTTGACTAGTTTCTTGAGTTCTTTGTATATTTTGGGGATCAGCCCTCTGTCAGATATAGGATTGATGATCTTTTCCCAGTCTGTGGGCTGCCATTTGGTCTTGTCAACTGTGTCCTTTGCCTTACAGAAGCTCCTAAGTTTGAAGAGGTCCCATTTATTAATTGTCAATCTCAGTGTCTGTGCTACTGGAGTTATGTTCAGGAAGCAGTCTCCTATACCAATTTGTTCAAGGGTACCTCCTACTTTCTCTTCTAAGAGGTTCAGTGTGCCTGGATTTATGTTGAGGTCTTTGATCCATTTGGATTTGAGAGTTTTGTGCATGGTGATAGACATGGGTCTATCTGCAGTCTTCTACACACCATCATCCAATTGTGCCCGCACCATTTGTTGAAGATGCTTTCCCCCCCTCCCCATTGTATATTTTTTGCTGTTTTGTCAAAAATCATGTGTTTGTAGGTGTGTGGATTAATATCAGGATTTTCAATTTGATTCCATTGGTCTACTTGTCTATTTTTGTGCAATACCAGGCTGTCTTCAGGACTATAGCTCTGTAGTAGAGCTTAAAGTCAGGGATGGTGATGCCTCCTGAAGTTCTTTTATTGTACAATGTTGTTTTGGCTATTCTGGGTCTTTTGTTTTTCCATATAAAGTTGATTATTATCCTATCAAGGTCCGTGAAGAAGTGTGCTTGGATTTTAATGGAGATTGCATTGAATCTGTAGATTGCTTTTGGCAAGATTGCCAATTTTACTATGTTTATCCTACCTATCCAAGAGCATGGGAGATCTTTCCATTTTCTGGTATCTTCTTTAATTTCTTTCTTTAAAGCCACAAAGTTCTTATTATATAGGTCTTTCACTTGTTTGGTGTTACCCCAAGATACTTTATGTTGTTTGTGACTATTGTAAATGGTAATGTTTCTTTGATTTCTTTCTCAGCCTCTGTTGTCTGAATAAAGTAGGGCTACTGATTTTTTTTTTTTTTTTTTAAATCTTGTATCTTGCTAGTTTGCTGAAGGTGTTTATCAGTTGTAGGAGTTCCCTGGTAGAATTTTTTGGGTCACTTATGTAAACTATCATATCATCTACAAATAGAGAAAGTTTGACTTCTTCCTTTCCAATTTGGATCCCCTTGATCTCCTTTTGTCGTCTTATAGCTTTAGCTAGAACTTCAAGTACAATATTGAAGAGATATGGAGAGAGAGGACAGCCTTGTCTTATTCCTGATTTTAGAGGAATCACCTTAAGCTTCTCTCCATTCAGTTTGATGTTGGCTGTTGGTTTACTGTATATTGCTCTTATTATGTTTAGGTATGTTCCTGTTATCCCTGATCTCTCCAAGACCTTTATCATGAAAGGGTGTTGAATTTTGTCGAAGGCTTTTTCAGCATCTAGGGAGATGATCATATGGTTTTTCTTTTTCAGTTTGTTTATATGGTGGATCATGTTGATAGATTTTCGTATGTTCAACCATCCCTGCAAACCAGGGATGAAGCCTACTTGGTCATGGTGGATGATTTCTATGATGTATTCTTGGATTCGGTTTGCCAGTATTTTATTGAGTATTTTTGCCTCGATGTTCATCAGGGATATTGGTCTGTAGTTTTTTTCTTAGTTGTGTCTTTGTGTGGCTTGGGTACCAAGGTGATTTTATCTGAATAGTTTTGATCTCTTATGAGCAGTTAATATATGATGTATTTTTTCCCTTCAAAACAAGCACTTTTATGTAACATAGCCCCATCCTTACCATTGTTAATGTGGATTACCATTTTGAATGTTGTGGATTATTTAAATACCCTGACTGCTCTGTGAGAATGATTTTCTTATGCACTTTAGCACACCAATTAAAGCATTGATTTTCTATTGCTACTCTTTAGGTTTGCTCTAGCCTTCCTATTTTAACCATAACACCAAAGAATTCAGTGTGAACTACAAATCTCCATAAGAAAATACTTTCTTTTTTGCATTTTTTTATTAATTTAATTTTTACATTCAAATCCCAGTTCCCCTTCCTCCTCTCCTCCTTCTCCTTCCACTCTTCCCTCCTCCCATCTGCTCCATGGAGAGGATAAGGCTTCCCCCAGGAAGTCTATTAAGTCCGTCCCATCATCTCCTTGAGGCAGGACCAAGGCACCTCTCCACCCCCATACCTCTGTGTCTAGGCTGAGCAAGGTATCTCTCCACATAGAATGAGCTCCACTAAGTCAGTTTGTGCATTAGTGTTAGGTCATGGACCTCATATCTTGTCCCAGTCACACCATTGCCATCTATATTAAGGGAGTCTAGTTTGGTCTCATGCAGATCCCCCATTTGTCAGACCTGAGTTAGTGATCTCTCACTAGCTTGGGTCAGCTGATTTTGTGGGGTTTTCTCTCATGGTCTTGACTCCTTTGTTTATATTGTTACTCCTCCCTCACTTCGGATTGTGCTCCAGCAGCTTTGCCCAATGGTTAGTTGTGGATTTCTGCACCTGCTTCCATCTGTTTCTGGAAGAGGGTTGACGCTTCTCTGGGGTTGTAGATTGTAGGTTGGTTATCTTTTGCTTTATATCTGCTATCCACTTATGAGTAACTACATACTGTATTTGTCTTTCTGGTTTTGGGTTATCTCACTCAGGATGGTTTTCTCTAGTTCTGTCCATTTGCCTGTGAATGTTAGGATGTCATTGTTTCTTACCACTGAGTAGTACTCCATTGTGTAAGAAAATACTGTCTTTTAAGAAAGCCACACTTGAGTGAAACTGTAGTCTCATTAAAAAGAAAAAAAAAATTCTTAGTCTTCCTGTGAACTGCCTTTGTTTCCAAACATTTTTACCCAGTGATTCAGTGTTAGAGCAAGAGGAGGCAGTTGCTTCCTAGCCAGGAGTGGACTCTGCTTCTAGGTGGAGATAAATCACATGCCATGAGTCCAGCTCAGAAAACCATAGCTTTTACTTTTCTCCTTTTCTGCCTTTTTCTTTTGCTTTCTTTCTTTATGTTTTTGAGGTAGGGTTTCTTTATGTAGCTCTGGCTGTCCCGGAACTCACTATGTAGACCAGGCTGGCCTCTAACTCACAGAGATCTTCTGCCACCTGAGTCCTGGGATGAAAGGTATATGCTACCACTGCCCAGCCTTCTGGCTTTTCTGATGGTGGCCAGAGTCTAAGTATGCTTTTGTTGGTACTTTGGGCTTTCTCACTCTTTTCTCTAAAGTTTCTTGATGTTAGGTTACAAAGCAGGCCCCTAAGATGGTGGCACAGCTGCCAACACCCTGGAACAGTTTTTTAAAATGGGGCAGGTGGCCACAAAGAAACAAACCTAACAAACATCACACACTGACACAGTATACACTATGTTTATTGTCTTTCTAGGAACAAACTGAACATTAATTTCTTGTTTTGCTTTGTTGAAAACTTCAAATCACACAGAAGAAACTAAACTTACCCAAATATGATGAATCCTAGGTTTTCCCTGTCTTTTTCCATTCCTTTAAGAAGTGGACTCTACTGATGTGGCTGTCATCTCTTTGTTCTCTTCCTATTCCCATTTCCTCCCAGTCTCCTAAGAGGCAACCACTGCCAACCATTAGCCTGAGGTTGCGGTGTTTCAGACTCTCAGGTATGTACTGATTCATTATGTTGTGGTGTGTTGCTCGGCAAGTACCTTACCATGAGCTATGCTATATTCTCTGTTTACAGCTTTGCATTATTGGTTTTCAGAAATAAAGGGTAATTTTGTATGGTTCTTAACTTTGTTAATTCAGTCATTTGGTCTGCTCCAACTTCAGACACAGGTTGCCAGTAAGGAGTTTGCTACTTCTGTGTGTGACCTACATGTTATGAGCATGTTTTCCCACCGGCCTGGTCCCACAGCTGCACCAGCCCCAAATAACACACAGAGACACTGTATTAGATATAAAGCTGCTGGCCAGTTACTAGTGCTTCTTATTGGCTATCTCTGTCTTAAATATTAACCCATTTCTATTAATCTAAGTATTTCCACATGGTCTTGGCTTACTGGAGAGAGCATCTGGAGTTCTGTTCTCTTAGTCCTACATGTTGAATCTTCTACTGCCTATCCCCAAACCTTCCTTGTCTCCTAGTTCTGCCTATCTTGCTTTCCTAATGGCCAACAGTGCTTTATTCATTAACCAATAACAGAAACAAGTTTACAGAATGACATCTCCCATCACCTACATGCTATAGACTGGATTCCCACGTCCTTCTTGGGTTTCTCTAATTTTCTGGAATGGCTCATAGAACTCTAGCAAACACACTTCCCATTGATCATAAGGATATGAAATAGGGTACAGTCAACAGCTGGGTGAAGAGTGACAATGGGGTGTGGAACTGCCTTCCCTGGGTGTTATCCCCATGTGCTCAGTGACTCCAAATTCTTCAAATCTCTTGTTTCAAGAGGTACTTTTTGTTGTTGTTGTTGGTTTGTTTGTTTTTTGAGACAGGGTTCCTCTGTATTGTTTTGGAACCTGTTCTGGAACTTGCTCTGTTGACCAGTCTGGCCTTGAACTCACAGAGATCTGCCTGTTCCTGCCTCTCAAGTGCTGAGATTAAATGCCTGGATTTTTTTTTAAAGGGGAAGTGGGAACTGGGGATCAAACTCAGGGTCTTGTGCATGCTAGATAAATGATCTGCCACTTAGGAGTGCAACTCGGTGGCACCCCTAGCTTAAGCTCCAGCTCTTTCTGCTCTTCCCTCTGAAACCCCTGTGAATTCTGTTGTTATAGCTACACATGATGTTTTAGATAGAGACTCACTGTATTGCTCAAGTTGGGCTTAAACCCTTGGGTTCAAACATCTTCAGGCCAAAGCCTCTGAGTAACAAAAGGTCCTCAATATAAGGAACAAAAAACTCCTGGTATTTGGGAAGCTCCAAGGATTTTTGATGCTTTGTGTCACTGTTGGGGTTCAGCACAAACACACCACCCAGAAAATGATTTCAGGAGAAGAGAATTTGCTGACCCTAATAGGCTTCCTTTGTGCTATTCTGAAAAGCCAGGGGCATAGGAGTATGTTTTAAAAGATGTCCTGTCATAGAAGACATTCAGGAAGAAACCTCTGTCAGGAAAACTGCTCGCCTCAGGAAGAGGAAGGTTTTCATCTGACATAGGACTTCCCTTAGTCCCAAAGACACTCCATAGCTACACCACTTACTCTTCGCCCTCAGGCACTCCATAGGCACTCCACAGCTGCCCATATCATCTAGCCTTCAGGGTGAGTGTAAAACTGTCTGGGCCCAAGTCTGTTGTTATTTTGATAGAAGCCTTTTGCCATCCGAGGCCCTGGCATCCTGTAGCTAATGTCTTAAGCTAATGTCTTAGAGACATTAGGAGTGATTTGAGCTCTCTGAACTCATGGCAAGATGGAATGGATTCCCAATATACGGGTCCAGACAATTCCCCCTTCTTAAATTCATAAATAATACCTGTGCCTCTGCAACAGGACAGATGACTATACCTGTCTGAGGTCGCCTCCTTCAATATGCCAGTATTTATGTCCTCGGACCACACGTTCCATCATGTGTGACCTGTCTTAGGCTACAGGCATGAAGATCTTACCTGTCATCAACCTCTATAACAAAGAATTAAGGGAGGAGCAGTGCCCAGTTCAATGTCATACACCTCTGAGCCAACTCAACTATCTGAGCTGAAGCTAGAGCTGTCTGTATTACATATTCTTCACCATCAATAACATAAGCTACTCTCCCATTAGAAGGAACACCAGTAAAAACCAACATAGCATTTTTTTTTTTACAGGATTAGTTCTTACAATTTTAGGGAATATAAAAAGATGCATTGGTGCAAATTGCATTAGTCTATGAGCTGGAAACCTATAACCAATTTTTCCCAAAAACTAAGCAAAATCAATTGCCCAGGAATCACTGTTTTGAAATAACCAGTCAACTTGCTGTTTGGTATAGGCAACATGTATTATGCTTGGTTCCCTGTCAAAATATATCCTAAACTTCATATGGCATTTTTTGTACCATATAAGCTACTGCTTCAAAATAAGGAGTTAACACTTTGGCTGGTGAAACAGGTAAGTGCAACCATAACAATGGTCCTCCTTGCTATAAAACAGAAGTTGGACTATGCTGTGTGGGAAGCACATAATCCTCCCATGGTTTTGCATATTAAATATATCATATCTGCTGATGCTAGCTTGCATTCTCCGATTGTAGGAGAACTTGTCTACCCTCTTTAGTTAGCTGTCTAGGTGAATTTGGATCACTATCTCTTTTCAAAATATTGCTTAAAGGTTTCAAATCATCAGTAGGTGCTTTTAAAAAAAGGACATAATTATTGAATTTTCCCAATAACTTCTGAAAATCATTTAACAATCGCAAGCTATGTTTTCTAATTTCTAATTCTTGAGGCTTAATTTCTTTAGGTTATAACATATGTCCCAAATACTGGGAAAAGGCGGTTGTCTGCACTTTTTCAGGAGCAATTACTAATCCTGCTCTGGCAAGGTTCAGCTGCAGCTTTCCATATGATGCAAGCAAACCCTCCTCACTCTTATGAGCAAGCAAAAATCATCCACATAATGAACAATATAGACCTGCGAAAATTCATCCCTAATAACTTGAATAGCTTGAGCCACAAACTTCTGGCACAACATTGCACTATTAGCCATGTCCCGCCAACCGGCTCTGGGGGCTGCTGTGGGAGACGCAGATCACCAACCCTTCCAGTTAGGACACTGACCTGATGTCCTTTTTGACTATATCCTAAGCAATTCACATAGGTCCTTTTGTTAGGATTCACACATTCACAATCACACTTCACACAGGTGTGTGGCTATACCATACATACAGAACATACAGATACATGCATGCATACATACATACATATATACATACATACATACATTTCATACATCTTTCAGCCTCCTTTTCCCTAGGCAATTTGTTGAAGTAAAACATCCTTAATTGAAATCTCTTGTAATACAGCAACTATAGCTAACCCTTGAATTATGCGCATTCAAAATCTGAACAAATCCAAACTTTTTTCATATAAGGTCTTAAAACAGTTTCTGATGGGCTGTATTAATTTTTCCATACACCTGACTGGCCATCACCCATGGCAGCAGCTCTGAAGGCTGCCTGCTTCTAGGTTAGGCCTGGACTTATCTTGCCTTTGGCTCATCTGTGACTGCAGCTGCTTGAAAAGTCAACAACCACTATTGTAGCAACTCTGAGCTCTTGGCACCCACAGGTCCTGCTGACCTTGTGCGTATGCGGGGCTGCACCTTCTCTTCCCCAAGCCCAGGTGTAGCTCTGTGGCAGCAGTGACTTCTGCAAGGGGGAAGGATCCTTACAAAACTTACAAATTCTAAACATTTCTGTACTTGCTTCTGCTTTACTCCAGCGCTCCTGGCTATTAAAATATACCCAACTAAATATACAGTCATCTGACTAATATTTCTCTGTCTCATATCTCTGGTTATATACATTTTTACCCTCAAGGTTAACTCACTCACTTCTTTATCATCTGACTAATACTTTTCTGTTACATATCTACAATCAAGAAGCAGTGGGAGAAGAGAGGCTGAAATTAAGCCTGCAGGAAGGGCTTTATGGGGCGGGGCTAGGGTAGGGGAATGGAGAACTCTTTAAATAAGAGGTGTGCGGGCTGCCAGGGAGAGCACAGCACAGAGGAGTAGGAAATAAGAAGCCCCTCTGATAGCTGCCTTCCACAGTCTCCTCCGTCTGTCTGCTGGGAGGAGCAAGCCAAGATGATGGAGCCCCATGAATACCGAGCTAGAGGTGAGTGAGGGTGCCCTGTGTGCTTCCCTGGTGGTGAGGCTGCAGAAACTGCTGCCGGGGACAAGAGAATGTTGAAATTGCCTTGGGAGAGCTGGCTGCAGCACTGTTTCTCCTGAATGGGGTGAGGATCAGAGTTTTAAGTGGTTCCCTCTCTGTCTCTCATGTACCTACTTTCACGTGTGCTGCCTGTGTCTTACATTTCGCTTCCTCTCTACCTCTCCATAAAATAGACTATTTGCGCTTGTGATCCACTCAAGTATCTTATGAAATAGAAAAAAAAGTCCCAAATATTTAATAGCACAAACTCTCCTAATATTCATTTCTCTGTATGAAGTAGTTTATTCTTCTTTTTGTGGTCACTCCCCAAGTATTCTCCAAGTGCCCACCCATGTACAGGCTTTCTCCAAAAAGCAAAACCAAACAGTGACCCTGTTTTCAGGCCTGGCTGTCCACAGAGGGGAAGTAGGTAATTGCTTAAAGTGAATTTTTAGGATGACAACTTCAGCAAATCCACTTGTGCCTATGATGTCTTTGGTCCTGCTTCTTCCATTTAGTGCACATCAACTTAAAGATTCTCTTAAAAGCCTATGTGATGAAAGAGAATTTTGAGTATCTATAGTTTTGTAATCTTCTCGTCTCCGTTACTGGGGCAGATTGCCTAAAATTTCTTGACTGTAAGGCGATAGATATCCTGTTTTAAATCTAACCATTCCTCTCTTCTCCCCTAGCCACAAGTGGCTATCTACCTCTGCAGGCAGTGCATATTAGTCTCATGCTGCCTTTCAACAGTGCACTTTAACTGACAGCGAGCCAGGGAGCGAGCGAGTGAGCACGCCAGGCTCCTTACCCTGCAGTGGAACACACATTCCTTTGGGGCTACCCCTGGATGATGGCAGCTCTATGTCTGCTGGGTGCCCAAGGCTGTGGAAGGCTGAAGGAGTCAAGTCCTGACTCCTTAGTTTTGTCTAGGCCAGGTTCTGTGTGTGGGAACTTCGCATGATGACATAGGGAGACTAGTCAGGCTCCTTCTTGTCTCTGCTCCTCTTCTCTTTTGTGGGAAGGAGAGGAGGGGAGTTTAGAGAGGGTTTCTGGTTGTTCACAGTAGCAGCACAGCACAAGGGTGGGGGAAGTGAGTGACTGTGAGAGCATGCGTCTGAAGACTGAGGCCCCTGAAAAAATGAAAGGGAAGAAAGAATCACTTCCCTTAATAAATGCTTCCTTATCTAGTCCCAATCACTCAGGACATTTATCTGATCATGAAAGGCATGTTAAGAGCCCTGAGGAACAGCATGAGGTGTGCTCTCGGCATGTACCTCAGAAACTGTATTTGACGTGTGTGTGTGTGTGTGTGTGTGTGTGTGTGTGTGTGTGTGTGTGTGTGTATAACCAGATCAGGGTTCAAAAACCTACCAAGGCTCTGTGTGATCCTTTAAGGTAATGAATTAAAGCTTTCTGTTTCTGGGAAGAAAACATTGGGAGAGTAGACCATACCAGCAAAGAAGGGGAAAGAAAAGAAATGTTTCACTTTGGTACTAGAGTTTTGTGCTTTGCAGATTTCCCCCTTTGTTCATCTGTTTTCTCACAGGTTCTTTGTCCTGTTGGGGATCAGGTCTATCTGGCTCAAGAATCTATCTCCTTTCATCAAATCTTTTGATTGGGGCAAGAGGGACAGGCATGAATAGGCCAAGGAAATCTGACCTGATCCCTCTGCTTCCGTCCAGGGAAAGAGATGGTGGATTATATCTGCCAGTACCTGAGCACTGTGCGGGAGAGGCGGGTGACTCCAGATGTGCAGCCTGGGTACCTGCGAGCCCAGATACCTGTGAGTGCTCCAGAGGAACCCGACAGCTGGGACAGCATCTTTGGGGACATTGAGCGGATCATCATGCCTGGGGTGAGATATAGTAACTACCTGCAGGGATGATTCCAGACCTCAGGGTACACAGGGATGGACGGTATCCTAAGAAATCCTCAGTTGAGTCAGTGTGGCAGGATAACACATCCCTCATGTACTTGTCACCCAACATCACAGCCCATCTTCCAAGAATGGGAGGGCTATGACTTTGCCTAGAAGTAGGCTTCTCATGTCAGTGCTGGCCTATAGTGATGTGTGTGTGTGTGTGTGTGTGTGTGTGTGTGTGTGTGGGGGAGAAACAGCAGCACCAACCCCAGAAGTGTGGCTAGCTAATGAGATGGATGGGGACATGAAGACTGGTTTGAAGAAAAGGGACAACAGTGGAGCAAGGAAGGGAAGCAGAGGCCAGGGGCAGTGCCTGTGTCCCAATAGACAGGGCCAAAGACATGCCTATGCAAGTTTCTGAAATCTTACCAAATGGGTGGGCCACACAGAGAATACCAGACCCCAGGGAACAGCCTAGCTGTCAGGTGGGAAGGCAGCTGCGAGCCCCATCAGCTGCTCCTTCCTCTGTGTCATCTTCACTGGGGAGGTCTGGTGCCTGAGATGCTTCTTAGGGACAGGACAGAGCTGTCTGGAATTACTAATATGCCCCATGATGGAGGAGGGAGCAGCCTTCAGTGGTGGTGGCTTGGGCAGGTACCAGATGGCATCTGGCTGATGCATGAGACTTGACCTGGAACTCACTGCCCTGGACCATGAGGGCATTCCTAGTCACCAGGAATGAGTACTTCTGCTGAGGTGCCCCTGCTAATATTACCCCAGGTCCCTTCCCTGTCCTACACGTGTGTTGCACTAGCCCATGATGAGCTGTTTCATTTAATCCCCCTAGTGTCCCATATGACAGACAAGGGAACCGAGGCTCAGAGAAGCTTAGTATTTTGCTTCAGGCCCTGTGCAGCAGAGCCAGGATTTCTGCTTGAGTCATCTAACCCTTTGCTTTCTCCCCATACTCTATGGCAAATGACTAGGTCCCTCAAATTTGGCCTGGCCCCTGCAACATCATTCCACAACCTATTGTACCCAGAGTCTCTCTGCTTGGAGCATTCAGTGCTGATCTGTGTGTGTCTAAAAGCTCCTCCCAGTGTTGACTTGAGTTTTGCTCCCATCAGTCTCCCAGGACGAGAAAATGCTGAAATTCCGTGGAGTCTGTTCTGAGGGGGTGTTTGGAAAATGTCAGTGAGTGCAGCTTTCCCGAAAGGCCTAGTTCCTTGATAAGATTATCTCACCCGTTTCATTCTGTGATGCTGTCACCCCAGGGACTAACTGTCATTAGGAGTGAGACCAAGAGCAACTGTTAGTGCCGCTGATGAGTGAAGGAGGCACAACAGTTTCCGGGGGGTGTGGCCAAGGACTCTTATTTCTGGACTTGGAGGCCTGTCTGCTTTGATAAGGGCTTTTCTGGCTTATCTCATCTGATTACTTTATAAGAACCTGATAACTGCATCTTGATAGTGTCAGGGGGTGGACCCTTCCCCATTTCCAAGCCTCACCTCTAAGCACAGTTAGAACAAGGGCCCAGTCGTCCATCTCATCTTCCAGGTGGTGCTAGCCCACAAAGAGCCAGTCAGGAAGCAGCTGGCCCTTTGCATTCTTATTGAAAACCGTATGGTTGTTCCTTCATGCCATTTCCTAGACACTGAGAGCAAAAAGTTTCATTTTGTTTTCATTCTAATCTTGACAAGAAAGTGAGAGTGAAAGAGAAAGCTAGCAAGCAAGCTTAGTGGGGAAAGGACCTTGCTGACAAGCCTGAGAACCGTCACTCTCTGGGACCCACATGGTGAAAAAAAGGAACTAACTCCCTCAGACCTCCATAGGCACACACACAGACACACACACACAGAGACACACATACACAGAGACACACACACACACACACAGACACACACACAGACACACACACAGACATACACACACAGACATACACACACAGACACACACACACACAGACACACACACATACAGACACACACACAGAGACACACACATAGATACACACTACACATGCATATACACACACACCATACACACACATTCATACACACACAGACACACACACAGACACACACAGAGACACACACAGACACACACACAGACACACACACACAGACACACACAGACACACACACACATAGAGATACACACACACAAACACACACACATAGAGATACACACACACAGACACACACACACAGACATACACACAGATACACACTACGCATGCACATACACACACACACACACACACACACACACACACACACACAGATACACACCACACATAGACACATACACACACGTGCACATACATACACGTGCACATACATACATGTGCACATACATACACACACCACACACACATATAGACATACACACAGACAGATAAAGAGTAAAAAACATACAAACACAATTTAAAAATTAAAAAGGAAGAATTAAAGAGACTGACAGAAACCCAGTGAAGGAAGACAGGGTGCCACTCTGCTTGGGTGTTTGGGTGTATTCTGTAGCAAGCAGCCTTGGGGACTGGATGATGCTACCTCTCTCTGCCAGCTCCATTTCACATTAATAAAACAGGGATGAGGCTTGGACCTCATGAGGATGCTGTGAGAATGAAATACAATAGATAAGACAAAGCATGGAAGGTGGAGGATATCAGAACTGCCTACTAGTCTCCCGCTTGTGGAGAACTGAAGAGAAAGGTTTGCTGACTGAGAGTCCAGTCAGGGTTCATGGTGTGTCTGTTACCTAGTGGTTAGTTCCCCGTCAATAGTATCACCCTACAACTGACTGGTTTCTTGTTCATGTTCATCTAAATGTCCTAGGATTTATTTTATGATGGGGAGGTACAGGAGAGCTCCTGGTTTCATAAGGGTCCCAGGTGTATACATATTTTGAGACCACCTTTAAGAAAAATTAAAGATAGATCTCAAAGTTGACTGAGGAAAACATGGGGCTTTGGTGCTTAGGTTCCCAGACCTCACAGTGCATCAGCAAGGATCTGGATGAGGGCAAGAGCATGGATCCCGTGCCCTTGGACTTCACTCTAACTCTCCCGTGTCCATGGTGTGTATCAGCATGCGCACTACAAAGGGTGCAAGCGTTTGTTCACACGGTAGTTTTCTAAGAATCAGCAGGTTTTGGAGGACTCTGTCTTCATGAGAAGTCAGGGGAGATAGCCCCACTCAGAGACGAACGCGCGTGGGAGCAGGACAGTAGTGTGAATAGTCACTGAGTGTGAGCCACCGAGTGTGTGGTCCCCTATAGGCGGGGCCGTCCCCAGCTGTTCAGCTCCTTCTTTCTCTGACTGTGGGCACAGGGTTAGCCTAGAGTTTACCTCCCATACTCCTGGGCTAGCCTCTCTTCTCTGGCCTTACCTCTCCTGTCTCCACCCCCACAGGGAAGCCAAGGGCTGCTTAGAACAAATCTGACTAACTCCCAGCAACAATAGAAGTTTTGGCAAGACCTGAGAGGAAATAGCTCTCAGCTCTTCCGCCTTATGGTTTCTTTTATTTTCACAAGGCAGGCAGTGAGTGTGAGTCCCACATCCGTGTCACCCTAACAGTCTTCAGTTCCTTTCTGAGAAGGTCCTCGAATGCTGAGCTAGCTCAGTCCAGATACGTGGAGAGAGAACAGCGATGAACACTGATTCTTATGACTGTGTTACTTATCTCTCTGAAAAGCATCTCCCTATGTTTAGATTTGTTTCTTCTTACCAGAGAGCTTCTCTAGAGGAAGAGAGAGCTTTCTGCACATGTCATCTGGTGCCAGCTGTGTACATGGTGTGTGTGTGTTCTGTCTCTAGGTAGTACACTGGCAGAGCCCCCACATGCACGCCTACTATCCGGCACTTACCTCTTGGCCATCCCTGCTAGGAGATATGCTGGCTGATGCGATTAACTGCTTAGGATTCACATGGGTGAGTAGCAATGGCTGTAACTGCTGATATTTGGGGATACAGCTGGGAGTTCCATCTCAGGACAGATGTATTCTGCTCTTTATCTCTGAAAGGGGTGAGTGTATCTAAGGAAATATTAATAATGGGGTATTAGTTGAAAATAAAAACATTAAATATTACAATGATTGCATTATTTAAATTTAGCCCTTATATAAATTATCTTATCTAATTCTATAGAATCACGAGTACTGGCCCTATTTTATAGATGAGGAAATTGAGGTTTTAGTAAGTTATCTTGCTAAATTCGCAGAGCTTATTCGAACTCAGATGAGATTTGAACTGAGATCTGGTTACTTCTACAGTTTGTGACCTTAACAGGGCACTTGGATTCCTGTTGGGTCACAACTTCCCCTGCACTCTTGTCTCTAAGAGTTAGAGATATGTTGTGGGATTTCCCTTAAGCTCTATTCAGCTCTGAGTGGTGCCAGAACAGAAGCCTTCTGGAACATCCTTATCTCCTTATCTCTTATGCTTGAACTTTTGTAGCACACTGGAGGTTGGGGAGAGCCCATCTAGGGCTGTTATCTTGGGAAAGAACACAGTAATTTCTTAGTAAAAACTTTCCCTTGGGTCTTAAAATATCAGCAGGGTGTTTTAGAGACTTGGAGAGCCAGATTTAAGCCAGTCATTCCCCCTCATTGAGGGCATCATGGATCCAAAACTCCCATTCCTTCCCTTTTTGACCAAGGAGGATAGGATGGGTGGAGGGATGTGTGTATACCATGTATCCTGGCCTTGACCCCTCCTCTGCACACGTTCCCATAGATACTGAGGCTGAGATTCTGGCTGGCGTTTCTGGGGCTGGTGGGGGCACATTGGTGCCCTGGGTCAGTGAACATGAAACTCTTTTCCTTCTTCCAGGCTTCCAGTCCAGCATGCACGGAGCTGGAGATGAGTGTCATGGACTGGCTGGCGAAGATGCTGGGGCTCCCTGAGCATTTCTTACACCATCATCCCAGCAGCCATGGAGGAGGTGTCTTGCAGGTGCCTGTGATGACAACATTTTCTCACACTGGGGCAGAGCACAAAAGGCATCCTGTTCCCCCTGGAGTGTGCCTCAAGCCATCGCATCACCACTGTCATCACCATCATAGCCTGCACTGTCAGTGCAGCTATGCACCTCTACCATGGCCACTGCACATCTTAATCACCCATTCCCTTATTTGAAACTGATGGGTTCAGCATCCAATCATTACCAGGCCCCTCACAATCATGTCTGGAGAATAATATCAGCCGGCCTCCTCTGTCTTAAGGGACAATCTCTTTAATGTGGATGCTCTTCATTTTGTAGATAGAAATGAGTTTCCCAGAAGGACAATGTTAGCTCAAGTTGACAAGAACCATTGAAAACAAAACAGGACCCAAATCACCAGCCCCTGTACAAGCCAGCGCTTTCTCCATCCTTGTGGAATCAAGCTCCATTTCCATTCTGGAAAGAATGGAGCTCTTTCCTCCTCTCTTCTCTTGTCTTCTCCCTCCCCATTTTTTTCTTTTTGTGTCATTCTATTTGTCCTGGAGCTCAAACATAGGGCTGAGTGTAGGCTAAATATGGCCTCTACTATGGAGATGTACTTCTGGCCCAAGTTAGTTTTTCTTACTTTTCATTTATTTTACAAACCTATCCATAAGAAATGGGCCATTCTTTTGCTTGTTTCTGGAACAATATTTTCCTTGTTTCTGTGGTCACACTGAAAGATAATGGTACTAGGTGCAAACTTTCAGAATGCAGAATGGCTGTGTAAGTCATGGAGGAAGGAGGCCTTTGAGAAGGGGCACACCACTGATTTTTTTGTTTGTTTGTTTTGGTTTGGTTTGTTTTTTTGAGATAGGGTTTTACTGTGGCTTTGGAAGCTGTCCTGGAACTAGCTCTTGTAGACCAGGCTGGCCTCGAACTCACAGAGATCCTCCTACCTCTGCCTCCCGAGTGCTGGGATTAAAAGCATGCCCCACCACTGCCAGGTCAACACTTCTTTAGTAATACAGATCACACACACACACACACACACACACACACACACACACACACACACACACACACACACCCTACAAGGGACCAAACCTGGGGAACTGGACAGAGAGAGGCTGACACAATTGCTAATCTCTCTCCACTACAGAGCACTGTCAGCGAATCCACCTTGATTGCCCTGCTGGCTGCAAGGAAGAACAAAATCCTAGAAATGAAACTGTCAGAGCCTGATGCTGATGAGTCCTCTCTGAATGCTCGTCTTGTTGCCTATGCCTCTGACCAGGTAAGTTCCCTAGTACCTGTGTAGTTTCATCTATATCTGTGAATTCTGGGCTTCAGGGAAGTTCAAGCCTGGGGGTTGAGTCCAGAAACCATAAAGAATGCTGGTTTCAAACATGGACATTCAATTCCTTCAGTCCTAGTCTTCTGCCATTCCTAGTCATGCTAATCTCATGCCCTTTTGTGGACTGTTTTCCACAACCCATGTAGGCTCACTCCTCAGTGGAGAAGGCTGGATTGATTTCCCTCGTGAAGATGAAATTTCTGCCTGTGGATGACAACTTCTCACTCCGAGGAGAAGCTCTTCAGAGAGCCATCGAGGAAGACAAGAAGCAGGGTTTGGTGCCTGTCTTTGTAAGTCAGAGTGGATCTTTAAGATCAGTGTGGTAGAATGTGGATGTCAGTAAGTAAGGGATTTTGACAGAATCCTGGAAAGTAATGTGCTGCAAACAGAAGCAGAAAAGCCCTTAAATTTAGTGTTTTACAAATTTTGAGGTGTCCTTCCTTTCTTCCTTCCTTCTTTCCTTTTTTGAGACAGGGTTTCTTTGTGTAGCCCTGGCTATCCCAGAACTCACTTTGTAGACCAGGCTGACCTGTGTCTACCAAGTGCCGGGACTAAAGTCATCTACTAACATACCTGGCTTGAGGTGTTATTTAATGTTGTGTTATGAAATAAAATTTATGGGTTGTAGCCAGTGCTAAAGACAAATGGAAAATATTCAATTGCATATATGCACCTAGAGTATACATTGTTCAGTGAAACTTTCAATTTTTTTTTGAGGCAGGATCTTACTATTTAGACTAGGCTAGCCTTGAACTCATAGAGACATATCTGCCTCTGCCTCTTGAGTGCTGGGATTAAAGGTGTGCACAACCACACCTGGTGAAACTTTCATTTGAAATGTACATGTATGTGGAATAGGTTGCTGTGTAAAGTAGGTTTCTTGTTGCAATTTATGATGAAAATAAAGTGTGAAATATACAGGTTCTAGGTAGGAGCACGCAGATGGCAGCTGATGCCAGGGAGAAAGTCTATGTTCAGGCCCAGTGTGTCATGAGACCCTTTATCTCTCTCTCTCTGTAGGTCTGTGCAACATTAGGGACCACTGGGGTCTGTGCATTTGACAGGCTGTCAGAGCTGGGCCCCATCTGTAAGTATCTGCCCTTATTGGCTAGAAAGATAAGGGATAATAGTTGAAATATTTGCTACAACAAGAACCTGAAACCAGCTCCACCTAATTATTCTCATTGGTCAATTTGGTAATGAAGGAGGGAGGGAAATCATCAAAGGTCAGGAGAGTTTTTCCCCAGCAGGTCAAAGTCACTGGGCTTTTCCTAGTGCTGAGATGAAAGCTAGAAATGCTATATTTTGCATTATGTCCTAGGAAGCATCAGTCAGATCTCCATTGCTGTAACAAATAATGAAATAATATTTAATTGTTATATTATATAAAATTATAACTTTATATAAAACAATGCATAATAAAAATAAAATAATAAATATATAGTGAAACTTGAGATAATGAAATTATAAAGAGAAAGGGTTTATTTTGACCCACAGTTTTGGAGGCTTCCAGTCCACAATCAGTTGGCCCTGTCACTATTGGCCCAGAGTGACGCACCAAATGTGGATGTATGTGGGAGCACAACCAATCACACATCAGGGAAGGAGAGAGGGGAGAGATCAGCATCCCACTGCCTCTTCAAACTACACCCAGTGACCTTCCGATAGGCTCCACCTGTTAAAGGTCCTCCCCCTCCCCAGTCACCCATGAAACAAGCTTTTAACACATGAGCCTTTAGGGAACATGGAACATCTGAAATGCAGAAGAATCTCACACTGCGGAAGAGTCTCACGTTAGCTCACCTGTAATGTTGAAATCTATTCAAAGCAGGCTCTATTTAAAGGACAAAATCTATGTAAAAATAAGGAGGCAGCAATGCCTCCTTTAGCTCCACCTCCTTACACCAATGCCCAGTCACCTCATCCCCACCACCCTTGCTGACCCCTTTAGACCGCATCTCTTTCCGGGTCTTCTCTTGGCAGCCTGCCATGGTGTTGGTTAGGTGAGCAATGCCTTTTGGTTGGCTGGTAGTAGCTCTTTCTTGCCTCCCCTCTAGCAGATGTCATTTGCTTTCTCAGGTGCCTGTGAGGGTCTATGGCTCCATGTCGATGCTGCTTATGCTGGGACAGCCTTTCTGTGCCCAGAGCTCCGGGGATTCCTGAAGGGTATTGAGTATGCCGACTCGTTCACCTTTAATCCTTCCAAGTGGATGATGGTACACTTTGACTGTACTGGGTTCTGGTGAGTAGCGCTCTGAGCACGCGAAAATGCCTTGCTCCCTTAGAGAGACCTCAGCCACCACTAATGTCTACTTGGAAACCCACAGGGTCAAGGACAAGTACAAGCTGCAACAGACCTTCAGTGTGAACCCCGTCTACCTCAGACACGCCAACTCTGGAGTGGCCACAGACTTCATGGTGAGTTTTCAGGAATGGGCAGGCTGTGGCTTCTAAGATGGGGACTATTGACTGACCCCTGAGGTTTTGCATGACTGCTCCCTTCAGAGGCAGCAAACTCATTACACAGTTTGCCACTGGATACCTTTGGTTTCAACTTGTACACAAGCTCACAGAATGAAATACAGAAAATGAGACAAAACAAAACAAAAACAAAACCCAAGAAAAATCACAATTCTTGAATATTTTTGGTTGTTTTCCTTCTGTAAGTGTTCTCTTTGCTATAGGTAAATCAGCTTCTGTTGATCAAAGTTTCTGTCCCATCAGCCAACTCCCAAATAACCACACAGACTTATTATTAATTATACATG
Source organism: Cricetiscus sungorus (assembly GCA_030556225.1). Classification (NCBI taxonomy): domain Eukaryota; kingdom Metazoa; phylum Chordata; class Mammalia; order Rodentia; family Cricetidae; genus Cricetiscus; species Cricetiscus sungorus. Next base: position 62,195,653 of record JANBXA010000372.1, on the reverse strand, counting down.
CTTGGCTGATAGCTTAGGCTTGTTACTAACTAGCTCTTACAACTTAAATTAACCCACATTTAATAATTTACATGCTGCCACATGGCTTATGACTTGTTAACTCAACTTCTGCATTTCCTCCTTTCTCTGCATCTGGCTGGCAGTCCTGCCCTTATTCCTCCCAGTTTTCTTCTCTCAGTCTGGCTCTACTGCCTAACCTCTTCCTGCATAGCTATTGGTCAGTTATCTCTTTATTAAACCAGTGAGAGCAACACATCTTCACAGTGTACAGAAGGACTACTCCAAAGCAAGCTCCTTTTTACCACCTTTGGCCTTTTTTGTTTGTTTGTTTGGTTGGTTGGTTTTGCTTACTATGTGGGAGAGTGTGGGCCATTTTCTCAGGTGGGAAAGAGGCTCCTTGTTAAGTTGCTTTCATGTTGCTGTCCTTGACACAGACCATGCAGGAGCTCTGTAGGGAGCTTGTCTCCCGCCTTCCAGGCTGCCTGCATCTCACCTCTTCCAGGCTCAGGCTCTCAGCACATACCATACTCTTCAGTTTGAAGATGAGCCCCTTGTTTTAGGTGGGACTGGGATGTAAATAAACTTTCCATGTGTCACATGGCTAGTGAAAGGTCTGGAAGGAGAACAGTGTGCTTGGCTTAGCATTCTGTGCATCAGTAGCCATTTGGGACACTACTGGATGTCTTTGAGCCTTGGGAACATGGCACTGACTTCACAGGGGACTGTGAGGCTATCGTGAGCATGTACACAGCAATCACTTAGCACAGTGTCTGAGTGGCAGATGCTCAATAATTAGTATGCATAAAATTCCAGAAAGGTCTTCTCATAAGTTGCAGGCCTTTGCTATTGCAACATGGCCAAACATACGAGCACAAAGATTAGATTGCCTGTGCTTGAAGCATGCTTCTCCTCTGACTGGCTTGAGTGGCCCTGGACAAACGGCTTGTACTCTGTCTAAGTTTCTGTCTGTGTGAGTGGAGACAGGAGCAGGTCTGTCTTCTAAGCTCAGTATGAGAATTCAATGAATTGATACAGTGACACACTGGCAGCGAGGCCTGGTGACCTTGGTGAAGAGCTGGTTTCTTTTTCTCCTTAGACAGCCCAAGTGCCTTCCCCTTTATTGAGTTCTATAGTAGAGGCACCATCATCCCGTGACCACACTGGTGATTCTTCTGTGAAGTCAGTTCCTTGAGGTTAGGAGGGCTTTGGGGTCACAGGCGGTAAGCTTACAGTGTGTGTGTGTGTGTGTGTGTGTGTGTGTGTGTGTGTGTGTGTGTGTGGTAGACCTTCTTTTACAGGAGAATAAAGATAGGTGGCCTCTCTTGCCTTTTCCGATGGGACTTACAAAAATTTAAGTTAAGAAAAAAAACCCACCACAATTAAATGCTATAACTCCCAGTCAATCCTGCCAGTGAAATTATGTCTATGATTCTAGGAGTTTAGTTGGACTTGGGAGTTCTGAGCATGACTCCACTTCCCAAGTGCTGGGGTCACAGGGGTATGCCATCATGTCCAGTTTACGAAGTGCTGGGATCAAAGCAGAACCTTACACACACTAAGCAGGCACTCTACCCACATGGGGAGACCCATGAAGCTTTGAGGATGCACAGAGGATGCTGGGAGGCATCTCCAGTTAAGAAAGTTTCATGCCAGTCTTTATGAGTCCAAACTTCCCAACCCAGCAGAAATTGGCTAGGACAGTCTCTGGGTCCATATGGTTTGGTTTTAGCAGAGTGGTAAGAACAGGAATGGACATTGTGAGGAGACCACACTGAAATGTTCCCTACCTTTCCGTAGTAATTTTCTAGTCAAACAAGGTGGTTAGGTTACCATAATTTAGAGACTGGCACGTTTTAGAGGGAGGATACAGCACCCACACTTTATGCTGCTGGGTATCTCTAGGATGAGGGTAGGGCCAGCTGCGGCAAGGATTTTGTCCTTTCTTAAGGTTTTGATGCCCTCTGCTGGCTGACAAAATCCTTTAGTTGGCCTTCCACTGGAAAGTTGCTCTTGGAAATCAAAGCTTTCTTTCTTTTTTTCTTTTCTCCCTTCTCCCTTCCCTCTTTTCTTCCTTCCTTCCTTCCTTCCTTCCTTCCTTCCTTCCTTCCTTCCTTCCTCTCTCTCTCTCTCTCTCTCTCTCTCTCTCTCTCTCTCTCTCTCTCTTTCTTTCTTCCTTTCTTTTCCTCCCCCTTCTCTCTTTCTTTTGAAAGGGTCTCTCTCTGTATCTCTGTGTTGCTCTGGCTGTCTGGAACTTGATATGTAGACTAGACTGGCCTCAAACTCACAATGATCTGCCTGCCTCTGCCTCTCCAGTGCTGGGATTAAAGGTGTGTGTCATCATGCTTGGGAATTTAGTACTTACTTGAAGGACATATAGTGCCCTTGATATGGGGCGTGTGTGTGTGTGGGGTGATATCCCAGCTGTGTCTGGCCTGGGAAACTAGAGTGAACCATAAAGGTGATGAATACATCAGTGAAGACTTGGCAAAATTCCATGGGGACAGGCAGATGAATGTTCAACAGGGTGACTATTTTTAGGGAGCAGAAGTTGTGGTGGAAGCTCTTTGATGTTTGAGGGAGAGCTTAGGAGAAGCCACATTGCTCATTAGAATGACTGCAAACGTCTCCCGAACCATTTGCTCTGTTTTCAGATCTGAGATATTGGAGGGAAATTGTCAGATCTCTGGTAACTGTTACTTTGAACTTTAAACCCTGTTGAATTTGGTACCAGAGAAACAGCAGTTTCAGCCTGAGGCTGAGGTTCATATGCTCCTCTGGAGCTACCAGAATCTCACAGGCAAATGCCAGAAGAAGGTGGCAGCATGGTTAAGTGAGGGCCATCTAGATGCCAGATCAGAAGGATGCAATTTGTAACTCACATGTTCCTCATCTAAATAGCCTATATGGACTGGACAATTTCCTCAGAGTTTTTGCCTCCATTGTTCCCGAACCATTTCCTGCGAAGCGCCTTTTGTTCTATGCCATTGGTGTGCCGATGAGATAGCCTTGCCAAAGTCAGCAGTTAAGCGGCAGGCAGAGATAGAGTAGCCCAGGTCTCTCAGGCCCCAGCTTCTGAGCTCTTAATTACTTTAAGCCACTTTCTATCCATATTGAGAAGAGCAGACATAGAACTTTACTTTCTGCTAGTCAGGGAACTTGCCTTGAGTATCTAGGCTGGAACGAAACACCTAAAGCAGCAGTTCAAGAGAGGTGTCACCCTCCGTTCCAGGTCAAAGGCTTGTTGATTTCCAATTGTCCCGCTCTATCTATGGAGTACTACCGGGATAACTCGTCTTGGTTTGCTCCTTAGCGACAGATTGGAAGTCATGGCAACACCTTGGGTCCCAGGAGGACTGGGCAGGCAACATATAATGCTAAAAGTGCCCAAGGGACCGGGCACCTTGCTTCTAACCATGAGCTCTGTGTTATTTGTTTCTAGCACTGGCAGATCCCCCTGAGTCGGCGCTTTCGCTCCATTAAGCTGTGGTTCGTGATTCGGTCCTTCGGGGTGAAGAATCTTCAAGCACATGTCAGACACGTATGTTGAGTGGGGGCCATGGGACCAAGCCCATGCTGCTTTGCGTTTTCATGGGAAGGAGCACTTGTTCTTGTTTTACAAATCTGCCCAGGGGATCCTTGGTGTCTGGCTCAGGTGGTAGGGCCTATAGAGGGGCTTCTGGGATTTGATTGTTGGTTATCTAGAGTGCTGAGCAGCGCGTAATCCCAGTGGACTGTCTGATTTGTAGCTCGAGTTGTTTATCTTCTGAACAGTCAACACTAAGCACAGCTTCCTTTGAGTTTTTTGCATTCCTGGTTCCGTCACTTCCCTGAGTGTCTCACCTTTCCTGTTGCTGTCTGGTTTGCAGGAAGAGAAAGTGAAAGCAGGCCAAATGGCAGTGGATAGGGTCCAAGTAGGGCCGAATCTTTTTTCCTGGGGAGACACCCCGATTGTCACAGCTGGTTGAAAATCACTATTACAGTGATGTCTGAGATTTCGATTTCCCTACTGCAGAGAGTCCTTACGACCCCACCCCTGCATTGAGCCAGTAGGTATTTACTGACAGCCTAGTGGAACATTTTTTCCAGTTCAATTTAATTACTACACAATTATTGTGTAGTAAAGAGACTCAGAGTTAAGTGACCTGGGCACTCCTGTTCTTCAGCTGAGAAATCAGGCCACCAGTATTTCTCAACAGCAGAGTAAACCCAAAGACGAGTTTTCTTCCAATCCCTGGGTCTATCTTTGCCATGTCACCTTTTTCCTAGGGAAATTCCTTATGTCCCCAATAAACAAGAACAAAATGAAATGGTGAAGGTAGTCCCCGGACTGCCAAGGAGCAGTTGCCACCTACCATCCTCCTGCCCCTTCCTCATGCTTGGGGGGTCGTAGGGGGGAATGGAGGCGATGGGAGTTTCCTTTGCCTGAAGGTTGGGATTGGGTATGCAACTGGGCAACCTTCCCTAACACTGCCTTGGGCTCACCCTTGGATTCCCGTCATTCCCCTACTGTTTTACCACACCAGCCCACACCCTGGGCCTGCTTTAGTCTCATTATCAGCCCGCACCTTAGCTTGAGCATTTCCCAGACGTATCCAAACTCCTACCCCAGCCTACAGCTGTGCCCCACCCTGCCCTTCTTTCCATAGGGTGTCAAGTTCTCCTTCTCCAGAAGTGTCCCCTTCTTCTGCCTCTGTGGCATCCTCAGGTTCACCGGCTCAAGCACATTTGAAGGACCTGGAGCAAGCCCTGGGGTGGTGAGCGCTGGGTTAAGATGCAGCTTTTGGCAGGAGCTCTTGAAGTGATTTGGAATTAAATCATCACTTGCATAGCACTTTCAAGAGCCTCTCTTTCTGTTAGAGGTAGTCTCCCAGATCACATGACAGTAATTACCTCACTCAAGAGTGAAAGTCCTGGGACTTCATTGCAACTTTTCCCGTCACAAACCCCTTTTATGTATAGTTCTTGCTGTCCTTAACTGCGCTGAACTCTTCGGTTCACATTGAAGCCAAGTTTTGCATTTCTGTGCTCTAGACTAGTGCTTTAGAGATCTGAATTTTAGTTTTACTCTTTGTTGGCCCTGGGCGGATTCATCTTTCTGTATTTGCCTTCTTGGACCTGAAACATGATGGGGTAATACCATTCTCAGAGGTTAAATGAGACGATACACAGGAAGGTTTTAGCATAGGACCTGACAATTAAGTATTCCTCCACTTCTAGGTTTTAATTTTCTTTATAAAAGTGGAACCCAGGCTGGCCTCAAACTTGTGATCCTCGTTAGTACTTGCCCAGTGGATTTCACAATGATTAGATGTTTTTTCTTCTAATGACAGTGAGTTACTCTTATCTATTTCCCATCACCTGTAGGTGACTGCAAACCTTTGTAAACAGCCAGATTTTTTTTTTTTTTTTTTTTTTTGTGGTTCTTGCCATTGGTTATGCTGTAGCTACTGAACCCTGTCATTTTTAACAAGTTGACACTATGTGAACACAGGGCAGCTGGATATTTCCCATAAAACATCATTTCAAAAAGAAGGGGTTCCATCCTATGGCTGGCATGGCTCCCTGGGGAGTGATGTGCCCACACAGGTTGGCAGCACTGTTCTCATCATATTCAGGTGGCACCTGCAGTGAACACTGTTGCATGGAATTCTAATTGGTCTTAATAATAAAAACTTGGAGTCAGCTATCAGGGGGTGAAAGCTGAAGGAGCAGAGAAGCAGAGTGGCCAGACACTAGAGTTCTTACCTCTACCAAAGCTCAGACCAAAGGGGTGATCCTGTCCCTACAAATCCTTAGACTGCATCTCAGACTGACTCCTCAGAGTGCCCTGAGCTCCTGTCTCCTCCCACCTTATATTCCTCTCTCCACTCAGCCATTGTCACTCCTGTTTCCACCTCCCTAGTGCTGAAATTAAAAGCATGTGATCCCAGTACTTGGGAGCTTTGTTTCTCTTTCAGACAGATTCAGCCTCATGTAGCCCAGGGTGGCCTTGAACTCACCTAGATCCACCTGCCCCCATCTCCTGAGTGTTGGGATTAAAGGTGTGTTCTACCATTGCCTGGCCTTTATGGCTAACTAATGGCTTAGCTCTGCACTCTGATCTTCAGGCAAGCTTTGTTTGTTATAGCATTGTAACGCAAAAAATAAAAACCCAGAGATAGATATTGGGATTCAAGCTGATGGTCAGATAAGCAAAGCAGCCAAGCCAGTAGCTCTTACCTCTATTCAGGCTGAAGCAATCCTGCTCTCAGTGTGGCTGTGTTGGACCTTAATTCCTGGGTCCTGATGGGCCGGTGGGAGAGCACTGCGACACAAACACCAAAACCAGGAGATGCAACAAGCAAGAGGTGTTTATTGAACGAGTGCACTTGGGTGACAGCAATCTTGGGGAAAGCTGCACACACCCCCAAAGGGTACAGGCTCCTTTTTATAGAGACAAATCGCACATCAGCATACATGCATGGGGCACAAGGTGACTGATTACAAAGTATGATCTCATGTTTGAGAGACTACCCAGGTGTGACCTGTTCTTATTCAAAGGATAAACCATAGAATGACTTGGAAAGTCCCCAGACTGTCCATTGGCCAGGAGTGACCCAACGGTCACTGTTCATCTGGGACCATTTGTTCCAGTGTTGGGGCCCATTTCCTTGATGTGGGCCACAACCTGGGAGAGACTTCACTTTAGTTATTTCACAAAAGATTGATGATTCAGTTACTAGCCCTATTTAACAGAATCAGCCTAGCATAACCACTAGCCCCATCACCATATTAACTTTCTTGTTCTCATATCTGTTCTTTCCTCCCATGTCAATGTTCACTCTTTATGATTTTCTAACTCTACTTGTAAGAACTATTTTTCTTATCCTTTCCTACATCCTTGCTCTGCAAACTAAAATCTTTCAGCTGGAGACTAATTGCCCAAACATGGCTGGAGACCAAAATGGAGACTGAATATCTGTTCTTATCTTAATATACCACAAGTGCTGGGATTAAAGGCTTGTGATCCCAAGTGCTGAAATCACCTTTGTGTGATCTCTGTTTCTCTTTTAGACTGGATCGATTTCATGTAGCTCACGGTGGCCTTGAACTAACTCTGCCTCTCCAGTACTAGGATTAAAGGGGTGGGCCACCATACCTGGCCCAGTTGAGTCTCTTGAGGCAGGGCTATGGCTCAGCCTACACAGTCTGCTGTACCTTCCTTTGGGCGCTGAGATGGGCCCTTGCTGGCTCCCATGGCCAGAGAGGAAGTTGAGAAACTGGAACAGGAGGCTGATTGCTGAGTTATAAAGCACATGGCTTTTGACTTCTGGGACTAAGTCGAAGGAGGACTTTGAGACACAAAATGCAACCGTAGAGGGTTTCCATCTTAAATATGGGTGAGATCACATGGAGAAAACAGGCAGGCAGAGGCCACACAGGTCACTGGTCTAAGTTGTTGAACAGTAAGTATCAAAGTAGAAGCAGTCTGGTTTTGGCCTATTAACCAAATTTCTTATGTTTGCAATTCCAGGGTACAGAAATGGCTAAATACTTTGAATCTCTGGTCAGAAATGACCCTTTCTTTGAAATCCCTGCTAAGAGGCACCTTGGTTTGGTGGTTTTCCGTCTGAAGGTAATGTCCTCTTCCATGGCTCCCTGAGAAGGGCACTTCCGTTTCAGAGTTGAGTGGGAATTGAGTCTCTTAGACTAGTAAAATGCTGGGCTTCCTGGAGCGCTTACCGGCATGACGTAGACTCCCATTCTCTTTGTTCTTCTCATAGGGTCCCAATTGTCTCACAGAAAGTGTGTTAAAGGAAATAGCTAAAGATGGCCAGCTCTTCCTTATCCCAGCCACTATCCATGACAAGCTGATCATCCGTTTCACGGTGACATCCCAGTTTACCACCAAGGAGGACATCCTGAGAGATTGGCACCTCATCCGAGATGCTGCCACCCTCGTTCTGAGCCAGCACTGCACTTCCCAGCCGAGCCCTAGGGCCAAGAACCTCATCCTGCCCACCAGAGGCTCCAGGGACCTGCCCAGTGGGCTATCCCCAGATTCTGCCAACCAGGGAGGAGATGACCCGGCTCAGGCCCGGAAGATCATCAAACAGCCCCAGCCGCTGGGGGCCAGTCTGGTGACTAGGGAAGGTGCCTGTGATCTTGAGACCCTGCTGGATCCACTTGATGACTGCTTCTCCGAAGAGGCCCCAGATTCTACCAAGCACAAGCTGTCATCCTTTCTGTTCAGTTACTTGTCCGTAAGGAACAAGAAGAAGAAAGTGCGCTCCCTCAGCTGCAACAGTGTGCCGGTGAGCGCTCAGAAGTCACTCCCTGGGGATGGATCAGTGAAGAGTGGGGGCTCCTTCCGGGCCAGACTCTTTTCTAGGTTTCCAGAAGAAATGATGATGATGAAGAAAAGCGCCTTCAAAAAGCTGATCAAATTCTACAGCGTCCCCAGCTTCCCTGAATGCAGCTCTCAGTGCGCCCTCCAGCTGCCTTGCTGCCCTCTGCAGGCCATGGTGTAGAGTCTTCAGTCAGAGCGCAAAGCTGTGCTTCAGGGAATTCCTGAACCCCTCAAAATTGTGTGCAGTTTGTGTGCTTATGTGTGTGTGTGTGTGCATCTTGAGGGGCGGGGGCAAGTCCATATTTTGATCGTAGCCTCATGGGGGTTCATGACTCACAATGTACTGTAACTGGGGAGTTTCAGCCCGAATGCTCCAGAGTATTGCAGCTGCCTGTCAGAAGGGGCTGAGAGGGTGGTGTCCTAACTGTTAAGCTTGTAACATGAAATGTAACCAGAAATAAATTGTGCTTATATCTGAAATAAAGCAGAGTCCGATTTAATTGGCACCCCAAACACTGATGCCTAAACAAGCAGTATTCTGAAGGTGTGACACGTGTGCTACATCCTCGTTTTTGGAAAGCTAAAGATTTTAATTTCATTATGAGAAAATAGGATTGGAGGATCCCTTGGTATCAAGCAAGGAAGGCGGCTTGTTATTTGAGATAGGGGCTTATAATGTAGCCCAGGCTGTCCTGGAACTCATTACGTAGACCAGGCTGGCCTCAAACTCACAAAGATCTGCTTGTCTCTGCCTCTCAAGTGCTGGAATTAAAGGTGTGTGCCTCCATGCTGGCACCAGAAGTTTGTATTTTTAAAGCATCGATTTTTGGTTAACACCATGACTTCCACTTTGTTCATGTAAAGACATGTGTCCTCATTTATAAACATCCTTGCAATTACCTATGGAGGAGCCTCCAGAACAAAACAACGGCAAAAGCCACGGATTCTTGGGGCTGGATACACATTTCATGATTGACCACATCAGGCACTGCTCTTGTAGAAGACCCACGTTCAGGTCCCAGTAACCATGTCAGGACATTTAAAATTGCCTGTAATGCTAGCTTCAGGGGACTGGACACCACTGGTTTTCTCAGGAACATGCACTCACATACACAGACAGACACACAGACAGAAAGACAGACAGAGGCATTTAAAATGAAATATATCTTAAAGGAAGATTGATTCCTAGAAATACTGAGCTAGTTGCTCTGGAGTGGCCCTGGGCTTTGGGGTGTGTTAGACACCCCAGACGATGCTAATGTGCAGCAATTTGGGGGACCACTGCTAAGTTTGTCAGTTTCTGAAAGGGTCCATGTGTCCCCAGACGATTTCAAGGCAAGGCAAGTCTGGGAATACTGTTCTGTGCCAGAGCTTCTCAGGTTGAGCCTGTGTATGGATCAGCAGGAGGACTTGTTAAAACACTCGTTGCTAAGCCCACTCCCAGGGCTTTGACTCTGGGTCTTGGGTGGGGCCCGAAGCTGTGCGGTTAGCAGCTCCCAGGTGATGCTGGTGCCAGTGTAGAAATACTGGTCTGCGTTGTTTTCTCCAGGGCACCAGTTCTCTCAGTGGCGGCTGAGAAATGTCAATGAGCTGTGTGACTCCTCCCACTCTGCAGCTGCCCCTCCCTCCCCTTCTTCCAGCCCCTCCCCTACCTCACCTCTCCCCCAGACCCACTGCTCTTCCATTTCCCTTCAGAAAAGATCAGAGTTCCCAGTGATATCAACTGACACATCGTAACAAGATGCAATAAGACTAGGCATAGATCCTCATACCAAGGCCTGACAAGGCAACCCAGTAGGAGGAAAAGGGTCCCAAGCACAGGTAAAAGGGTCAGAGACACCCCTTCTCCCATTGTTGGGAATCTCAGAACACCAAACTACACAACCATAACATATATGCAGAGACCTTAGTGTAGACCCATGCAGGCTCCATGATTGCTGTGTCAGTCTCTGTGGGCCCCTACAATCCCTGGTTAGTTGATTCTGTGGGCTGTGTTCTTGTGGTGTCCTTGACCCCTCTGGCTTCTACAGTCCTCCCTCCTCCTTTTCTTCATGGTTCCCTGAGCTCCCAGCTCTGCTAGTGTTTGACTGTGGGTCTCTGCTCCCCTCAGCTGCTGGAGGAAGCTTCTCTCATGATGACTGGCTTTTTACCAAAGAGGTTTGGCCAGATGCTTTAAAGGGTTGCATTTAGTTCTTCTATAGTGAACCATATCTGCATATATCTTAGAGATAAACACAATGAAGAGGGCTGGAGAGATGGCTCAGAGGTTGAGTACTGGTTGTATAATGTATAATGTATAATGAATAAATAAATAAATCTAAAAAGAAAAAAGAACAAGGTACATCTTGACACCTGGTTCTGCACTTTGAGCCCCTTATTTGTAAGAGTTGAACCTCAGATGAGTTATGCTAAGTGAGAACAAATGATGCATTATCCAGGGGTCTCTTTCTCCATTTGAATTTTCCCCACATATGATATGACTCCTGATCAGCAAAACTAGCCTCACATTGGAATTTGTTAGAAACTGAGATACTGATCCCAACTGTGGTGTGTGGGACCCAGAACTCAGGTGATTCTGTGTTCAGGTATGAGATGCGGATCATTTAACAAGCCCTTCTTCTTCCATAGAAGCTCTGCCCTATTATGTACAGGCACTGATGAGTCACTGGTGAGTGACATAGGCAGTCTGCTGTGTTCATGGAGCTTATAACTTTATGGTACATGCAATCTGAGCCAAAGGAAGCTAACAACGTGAGTGGAACAGAGCACTAACCACACATGCATTGCCATCTGATGTTTTGTATGTCTGAGAGCCCACAGCCCAGCCTGCTACCATAGAACCCTGATGGATATCAGTCTACCTCCTTAGAACAGTGCAGGATGCTGGGAGTGACACTACCTTTCTTGTTAGCTGTCCCATGATAGAGTCCATGCAGCCCACCGGCCATCATGATAATTATTGACAAAGAGTTGTAACACCAGTGAAGACTCTAACCTTTGTTCAGGGGTTTCCCCAGACATCTGTCCTTCAGGAACTGACCTACTTCCCCAGAGTCTTAGGTCACAGTGGTGTAAAGAGTGCCTACTAGTTCATACAGTCCCTACTAAGTGCTTTAATGTAGACATGGGACAAGATGTTTATTAAATCATCTTCCTACTACATTTTATTAGATCTTCTCCATTTCTATACTGATTCTCACTGGCTTCTGTTTCAGAGTTGACACTTCTGGTTTCATTCCCACATTATCTGGGTTCATGTAGCAGCCCATCTATATGCCGATTATAAACATCTACCTACTGAATGATGTATATGAATATTAGTTTAAGTTAAAAAACACCCACTTGTTTTTTCAAATGTTAGCGCATGTAAATTACATATAATAATAGGTTTCATTATGCCATTTTACACATATGTATATGTTGATCATGTTCATCTCATTATCCCTCTGTCTCCCTCTCATTCTGGCTGATACCTTTCTTCTTCAAAACTAGTGCCTTCTTACCCCCCACCCCTGAGCGTGTGTGCATGCGTGTGTGTGTGTGTGTGTGTGTGTGTGTGTGGAGAGAGAGAGAGAGAGAGAGAGAGAGAGAGAGAGAGAGAGAGAGAGAGAGAGAATGTCAGAGAGAGAAAGTCACTGAGTTTAAATAGGCTTGCTTACAGGAGCCTGGGTGAGGTGTTTCTTTACAGAAGCATGAACGTTTGACTGATAGCTACACCAGTGAAGAAAATGACTCTTTCTCTCCAGCAATCACCAACTGCCCAGAAACATTCAGAGAGGGATGGGCTTTTGTGAGCCCTCCCCATCCACAACAGAATCTTGACAGGCTCCATCTTGTGAGGTCTTTGCAGGTAACAATTACTGTGAGTTCATTTCACGGGTGCGATGGCTGTTCCACCACGTTCCAGCCCTTCTTGCAGCTCTTACATTCTTTTTGCTCTTTCTTCCATCATATTCCCCAAGCCCTGAAGAGGGTGAGATAGATGTTGTGGGTGTAGGAGGCACAGTGGTTCTTGTGCTCACAGATAAGCACCAGGGAAACCAGGAATGTTAACCATGCAGGGTTGTCTTTTCAAAGGGAGAGCTACATAATCTGTTTCCCACCCAGAAGGCTGAGAGCAGAGGTGATTAATAGCCTGGTGACCCTTGTGTTATCTGTATAATTGAGACCGTGTCAGATCCTTAAGATGTTGCATGTAATCAATCTATAGAAGCCAACTTTACGTTTGGTTGTGAGCCTAGCCTTGAATGGCTGAGCCATCTCTCCAGCAGTAGAACCCATCTTTATGGAAGATGTAACATGTACATTTACAAAGGGTTTTGATGTAGTCATGATTTAAGCTTTATTGTGCACATGGGACTGTGTATATCAAGAAACTTCCCCCCTCCCAAATTGTGCTATACTTAAATATACCTCAAACAAACTGCTCTGTGTCAGACTCTTGAAGTTTGAACTAACACTGGCTACTGAATTGTGTTGAACTGAACTTCCTTCTTGCCTCTCACAGATCAACACTCTGGGGCCATGGTGATTGCAGAGACCACCACATAAAGGCATGGTTCTGACCTTGTAAAAGAACAAAGAGCGGTCTTTAAAACTGGTTCTCTCGTAGGTGATGGCTTACTCAAGCAAACCCAGAGACTGAGGTCATTGTCTGGCACTCCTGTCCACACAGTGGAGCTGTAGTTCTTGGCCTGAGTGGGGGATTCTGGGAGAAGTGGGAGGCTGGAGAGGCTCAGCTAACAAGCGTCTGAGGACATCAGCTCTTCCTTTCTGACTGGGTAATCTAAATCTAAAGCATGGGTCAGGGGAGGTCAGAGCCCAACAGGTTGCAGTTGCAGGAGTTCTCATGTCCTGTCTAATAGTATATGTGGTATCCTATTACCTGAAAAGATGCCCCTGATGACAGAGTAGCATCATCACTTTGACTTGCCTTTGCTGATAACCTGGTTTACTGTGACAGGATTCCATAGCACAAAACTCTAAGAAATAGTGTTGGCTTAAAATTCTCACTGGTGGATCAATCAAGTAAGGGCAGGATTTTGTAAAAATTCCCAGGTGCTGACAAACAGAAAGAATCATTTCAAATTATTGGGAAAATGCATGGAGATGTAATATATTCATTCTACCTGGCAGTCCTGAAGTTCTTTATGCATATTAACTACTCAGGTAATGTGTATTGCTAGATATAGTAGAGGTAGTGATTTGAGTCAAAAGACTTCTTTGGAAGTCACCTGTAAGAGTGGAAAGGGGCTGGGGAGATGCTCAGAAATTCAGGATAATTGTTGCTCTTGCTGAGGACCTGGGTTCAGTTCCCAGCACCCACATGGTGGCTCACAATCATCATAACTCCAGTTCCAAAGGATATGACCCCCTCTTCTGACCTCCTTGAGCAGCAGGCACACACATGGTACACATACATACAAGCAGATAAAATACCCATACAAATAAAATAAATAAATCTAAAAATAAGAGTGGAGAGAGTACTAGAGAAGTTCCCAGCAATATGTTTTAGTATGTATTGGGGTAAGAGTGGCCACTCTTTTTGTCACTCAGGATTCCCGCGTACAGTTCCTGGTCATTTGGAGATGATTCAGACTTCTGGGGAGGAATAAAAATAAAAATAAAAATTATGATTAGGTCATCAAAAGAAACAATACAACTACATTAAAAACCAATAGGTGGCTCAGATAATACTACTCCCTTATGTACAGCTCCCTAATTTGATATTAAAACAGACTAGAGGGGATGAAGTATTTGGCTCCACAGAAATAGTAGCTTTGACTCAGGAAATTATTAGATAAAGACCCTCACAAATTGTAAAAATAGTAAGAAAAAATATTCAAGGATTATTAGACACAGGATTAGACAGGTCTTGCATTGCAGGAGAGGACTGGCCTGGGACATGGCCTATAGTTCATAATTACCTTTACTCTGTTGGGATTGGGGTTAGCTTCCAATGCAGCTCCCAGTTCAAAAATACTGACATGGAAATGTGAAGACAAAGTAGGTACTTTTCAACCTTACATTATTTCCTTATGCCATTCTCCTTATGTGGAAGAAATATCTTGGGGGAGATAAAACATAAAATTAACCATGGTTAAAAACTAGAATGATCAGGTAACCCAGTCACAAAAAGAGGGACATGAGCCCTCATCTAGCAGCTGATGGAAACAGAAGCAGACACCCACAGCTAAACACTGAGCCAAACTCCTGGAATCAAATTGCAGAGAGGGAGGAGTGATAAGAAAAGGGATCAAGACCAGGCTACAGAAACCCACAGAGACAGCTGACCTGAACAAGGGGGAGCTCATGGACCCCCAGACTGATAGCTGGGAAACCAGCATTGTACTGAACTCAGACCCCCTGAACATGAGTCTCAGTTAGAAGGACTGGGCAGTCTAAGGGACCTCTAATAGTGAAACTAGGATGTTTCCCTGGTGCACAAAAGGACTTTGGGAACACATTCCCCATGGAGGGATACCCCTTAATCTAGAGATGGGAGGGCCTAGGCAAACAAATCCAAGAACACATCAAAGAAATTATCCACCATGATCAAGTAAGCTTCATCCCAGGGATGCAGGGATGGTTCAACATATGCAGAACCATCAATATAATCCACCATATAAATGAACTGAAAAAGAAAAACCACATTATCGTCTCACAAGATGCTGAAAAAGCTCTAGCTAGAGCAATAAGAAACAAAAGGAGATCAAGGGCATACAATTTTGAAAGGAAGAAGTCAGCCTTTCACAATTTGCAGATGATATGTTTAATAAGTGACCCTAAAAACTCTACCAGGGAACTCCTTCAGCTGATTCAGCTGATAAACTCCTTCAGCATAGTGGAAGGATACAAGATAAACTAAAAAAAAAAAAACCAAAGAAAAAGAAAAAGAAAAAAAGATCAGTAGCCCTACTATATACAGACAATAAAGGGACTGAGAAAGAAATCAGAGAAACAAACATAGAATATCTTGGGGTAATGCTAACCAAACAAGTGAAAGACCTGTATAATAAGAACTTTGAGTCTTTAAAGAAAGAAATTAAAAGAAGATACCAGAAAATGGAAAGATCGCCCATGTGATCAACATGGTAAAAATGGCAATCTTGCCAAAAGCAATCTACAGATTCAGTGCAATAGCCATCAAAATCTCAGCACAATTCTCCCACAGACTTTGAAAGAACAGTACTCAACTTCATGTGGAAAAACAAAAGACCAAGGTTATCCAATAAAGGAACTTCTGAGGGTATCACCATCCCTGATTTCAAGCACTATTATAGAGTTATAGTCTTGCCAACTTAGACCTCCTGAACATGGGTCTCAGTTAGAAGGCCTGGGCAGTCTAACGGACCTCTGACAGTGGAACCAGGCTGTATCTGTGGTGCACGAAAGGACTTTGGAAGCACATTTCCCATGGAGGGATACTCCCTTAACCTAGAGGCAGGAGGGAGGGCCTAGAACCTACTCCAAATGACTTGACAGATTTTGGTGATTCCTTCTGGAAGGCATCACCCTCCCTGTGGAGTGGAGGGGGGAAAGAATGGGAGAGGGATGGGGGGCATGGGAGGGAAAGGGAACTGGGATTGATATGTAAAATAAGAAAAAATTATATACATACATACATACACACATACATACATATGTAGAATGATCAACATGTTTTATAGGGGCCACTGATGAATTATATATAGATAAAATTTCATGGATCAATAATGAGCCTGTTTGGATGAATCAATGGCCCTAACTCAGGAAAAGACACAGGCTTTAGAACAACTAGTAGAACAACTACAGTAAGGACATATTAAAGTTTCTAATAGTCCTTGAAATACTCCTATGTTTGTCTGTTAGATTTCTATTTTGCCTAGGCAAATTCTGTTTTCTGTTTTTGACTGTTAGAGCTTTGGTTTGTGTTCCCTCTCCAGCCAATTGGGTGACGAGTTGGGAAGGTTTCTACTTCTGTCAGGGTCCTCTGCCTGCTTAGGCTGTAACTAGTCTGGTGAGTTCTGTGTTATCTGTTATGATGGCCTGACAAATTCTATGTCCTAAGTTCTGTGACAGGTTTATGATTTCATGTTTTTGTGATTTTATGTTTTTGGCAGACAATATGTAGGAAACAGGTCAGACCTTGGCCGATGACCATGTGCCTAAAAGGTCAGATCTGGAGGAGCCTAAGAAACGTCTCAGCTTTTCTTTTGGGCAGGAATCCTTCCATCTGAATCTAAGTAGCTCCTGGGGAGTTTGCCTCCCATCTGCAAATCTAAAACTTGCAAGTCTTTGAGATGATCCCTTCCTTTTGTCTAAATTCTCTGTTTGTCTGTCTTGTCTTGACCACACTGATGGTATGGACAAAATCTAAAGAGGGACAGACACCTTCCTACCCGCTAGGTCTCTGTCTGACTCATTGAAAGACCGTAAAACAGAAAATCTAGGATTATGGCTGGAAATATATATAAAAAAAAATTGTTTCAAGAACACTGACAGCCAAGGACTCTGTGTCTACCAATAGCTTCCCACCTTAACACTTCTCTGTCCTGACACTGCTTAAAAACAAAATGTTAAATTATGCCAGTCTGTATACTTTGAGAGCTTTGACTTTAAAATAAAAGTCAAAAATACATTATGTTTGGGAAAAAAATTATGCTTTTATTTCCATAGGAAAAGAAAAACATATGGGTTTTACTTGCCATCATTTAAGAAAATTGGTACACATTATTCTCAGATGCTTCACACGGGTACAGGATTTAATGTGTTAATATAAGCTTAAAGTTATTGAAACCACAAGAAGAACTTTGGTAAAAGTTTTTATGTTAACTGAGATATAAGAAGAAAGACAGAGGTTAAAAATTAAAAAAAAAGAGAAATTTGTCTAAAGTAAGAATGTCTAAGGGAATCAGAGGAAAAACTAAAGGTATATAAAAAGTTGTAAAAAGTCAGAGGGAAATGTGAATTATGTTTGCTTTGGTTTCTCATACCTACATATACTAAATTTTAAAAATTGGTAATATAAGTTAATGTTTTGACCATATTAGATTAATTCTGATTAAAAAGTTTTGTTTATTTCTCAGGAAAATTGTGCATGCTTGTTCTGATAAAAAGTTTTGTCTGTGTTTTCTGATGTACACCTCTATACAGAAGAATGCTAACCTTTGTAATTTAACAGTCACCCAGATGATAATGGTTTTAAAGGCATAAAGGGTACTTTACTTTTGATATTACAAAATGACATTGAGAGATTTTAAATTAAATTTATAAGATCCAGGGAATGGTTTGGCAAAGAAACACAGGAAATTACAATTCCTTATAATAAAAAACATTTGAAATATTTACTTCATACCACAGATGATTGGGGGACTGCATTAGCTTATCATATGGGACATGTCAAATATCATGTACCTCAACACCCTATATTAAAGTTTGTAGAAGATATAGAGATAATTTTTCCCTCAAAAAATAGCATAGGAACCTATTTTCAATACCCTCTTGGTATTCACAGATGGGTCATCCAATGAAATTTCAGCTGTCTATATAAAAGATAAACCTGTAATTATTAAAAGGTCAAAAAAATTTCTGCACAGCAGGCAGAAATTATAACAATTATTACTACCCTTAAACACATACCTAAAGAGTTTAATCTTTATACAGATTCAGGATATGCAGTTCATTTATTTCCTGAAATAGAGACAGTTCTGAAAATTCTAAAATTGTATCACTCTTATTTCAATTGCAAAACATAATTCAATCAAACAATTTTTTATAGAACATATCAGAGAACATACTGGCCTGCCAGGTTCATTGGTTTCAGGAAATGCTATGGTAGATTTATTAACAACGGACCACTTGATCACTAGTATGGTGGAACAAGTATTAGAAAGTCATGCTTTACATCATCAGAATGCATTGGCCTTGAGAAGGATGTCCAACTTGACTTGAGAACAGGCTAGACAAATGATGAAAGACTGTAAACATTGTCCTGATGTATATCATCTATTAAAAATGGGAGTAATCCAAGGGACCTTAAGGCTCAAGTTTTGTGACAAATGGATGTAACTCATATCCCAGAATTTGGAAAATTGGTTATGTACATGTTACTGTAGACACTTACTCTCACATGGTCATGGCCACTGCAGAACCTGGTGAGGCTGTGAGAGATGTCATACAACATCTTATTATATGCTTCTCCTCATTAGATGTGGAGAGTTAAAAATGATAATGCTCCAGCTTATACTTCTCAATTACAAGGTTTTACATTCAATGGGGTATAGAACATATAATGGAAATTCCATATAACCCTAAAGGTCAGACCATCATTAAAAAGGACTCATCAAAATCTTAAGGAACAGCTTCAAATATTATAATCTAATGCTCTTTACTACTTGCCTCGTTAATTATTAAGTCATGCTTTATTTACCATTAATCGCCTTAACACAGATGATAAAAGTTTTACTCCTATGCAAAAATATTGTTCATAATATGGCTCAATTACAAACCCAAATCTCTACTATGAATAAAACACATATGGAATCTACTGGTTTAGAGGATTTAGCTCATTAAACTCTGTTAATTGGCTGCATTAGGTTATTATTGTTGCCATGCTTCAGAAATAATTCTTATTCTTTTCCTTATTCTTCTAGTAGTCTTCCTACTAGTCTTTTCCTCCATTTCTACAGCCAACAGAGATAGCTATGAGCTTCAATAAAAAAAGAGATTCCACACCAAATACAATAAATTCTATCTGACAAATTCCACAGACTAAGGCTATAACTTCAAAAGAAATAGAACCATAATTCTCATGACAATCTCTGCTTTTCTATTCTTTTCTCATATTAGCAAAATGTCCCTAAAAGCCTCCACTAACATCTCAAACAAAAGATATAAATGAAAAATCATCCCCTGAGATCTTGTCTCTGGATAAACCAGTGCTTTTCAAATCATCCACATCATTCAGATAAATAAATGATAATAACATTGATAAAAACTTTCCCAACAATAAAATTTTATATGGCTGTACATATATAATTGAAAATGGGTTTAAATGTTTGATAAAGAAAGCTTTTTAATAAACAAAAGATTCAAAATATCTCTATTTCAAAGACTCACACAAACTAGATAACAGATATCAATTATAAACTAGATAACAGATGTCAAACAACAACTGACCATAGAAATTTATTAACCTGATCTAAAAATAGGCGATTAGTTGTGGTTATTCTGAATGATTTCCTGCGTTATTGTTGGATAAATTATATGTTACTATGCCTAATAACGATGATGTCATCTGGGTATTGCTTCACTAAATAAAACCCGAGATAATTTTTTTATTTTAAAAAGCCTTTCTTAAAAACTATAAAATACATTCAGATTCAAACTGTCTCTGTGTTTGATTCTGTTTGTCACTGGCAAATCCTTACCCACCTAGTCTTTGTGAACCCTCATCCCAGGGACCTGGCTGGGACGGTCATGACACGGCTGTCCCCCATGCTTGCCCACATTTCTGTATGGCAAGCTGGGTAGTGGCTGTCCCCATGTTTGCCACTTTCTCTGGTGATTTGTTTCTTTCCCTTCAGCTTCTACATGAATCCTGGGGGTAAAAGTCCTTGTAACCCTTGAAGTATCGGAAAAATACTTCCTGAACATCTTTTAAGTGTAGGACTTGGATATACCAGGCCTAGGCACCAGCGGTGGAGTGAGTGAGAACAACAAACGCCCACTAGTTAGTTCTCTGCCTCAGGCTTATCCATCAGATGTCAGCACTCAGTGGCTGCTCCAGCACCATGCCTGCCCGGCCTGCTGCCATGCACCCACCACCATGGCTATAGACCCTAACCCTCTGGAACTGTGAGCCTCCAAATTAACTGCTTTCTTTTATAAGTTGTCTTGGCCAGTAGTAGAAAAGTAACCAAGACAGTGCATTTAAGCACCAAGCTGACATTTCTACCTTTGGTTACTGCCTGCACAGTGGCTAGGATGATTATGGGAGAGGAAGGTGGGCCCCATACTCTGGAGCCAGGTTCCCATTGTGTGTGTGTGTGTGTGTGTGTTTTAAAAAGATTTATTATGTTTGCATTGAGGTCTTTGATTCATTTGGACTTTGTGCATGGCGATAGACATGGGTCTATCTGCAGTCTTCTACATACCATCATCCAATTGTGCCAGCACCATTTGCTGAAGATACTTTCCACCTCCCCATTGTATTTTTTAGCTGTTTTGTCGAAAATCATGTGTTCATAGAT
The DNA here is from genome assembly GCA_030556225.1 of Cricetiscus sungorus. Taxonomy (NCBI): domain Eukaryota; kingdom Metazoa; phylum Chordata; class Mammalia; order Rodentia; family Cricetidae; genus Cricetiscus; species Cricetiscus sungorus. The sequence continues at coordinate 62,175,091 of JANBXA010000372.1, read as the reverse complement.
GTGTGGATTAATATCAGATTTTCGATTCGATTCCATTGGTCTACCTGTCTATTTTTGTGCCAAACCAGGCTGTTTTCAGAACTATAGCTCTGTAGTAGAGCTTAAAGTCAGGGATGGTGATGCCTCCTGAAGTTCTTTTATTGTACAGGGTTGTTTTGGCTATCCTGGGTCTTTTGTTTTTCCATACAAAGTTGATTATTATCCTTTCAAGGTCAGTGAAGAAATGTGCTGGGATTTTAATGGGGATTGCACCGAATCTATAGATTGCTTTTGGTTACAGCATTCTGCCTGCATGTGTGCCTGCAGGCCAGAAGAGGGCACCAGATTTCAGTATGGATGGCGTGAGCCACCATGTGGTTGCTGGGAATTGAAGCCAGGACCTCTGGAAGAGCAGCCAGAGCTCTTAGCCTCTGAGCAACCTCTCCAGCCCCTCACTGTGTTGTTCACCACTGGTTTTCCTCCCTCTCCTTTACCACTTTTTACCAACATGAGTAGGACACCTGTGACCAATGGCACTCTGTTTTGGAATAACAGATGTGGAATTTTCACTTAGAATAGAAGAAGAAACACAAGAGACAGCAATGTTTCATATGTAAGTGTTAATAATGTTTATTACGTTTTTTAAAAAAATAAGGCCCTCCCTCCAAAACGCTTAGTTTGCAAGGACAAATGGCAAACTCACATTGGAAAATAATTGTTTCTAAATCTTTTTTTACTTGCAAAGTTCAGGTGTAATTAAAAAAAAAAAAAGAAAAAAGAAAAAAGAAAAAAGAAAAAAAGAAAAACTGTCCCTCTTTTAGTGAATAATTTCCTAAAACAATTGTACCTTATAATCTTCAATCAAATTAAAGTTGGATTATATCGAGTGACTATGCTAGGTCTATTGAGTTTCTTTCCAGAAATGTTATGAGATAGTCACCTGGAATATTCAGAGCTTTAGAGTTTTATCACTTATGGCATTATAAATGTCCTCGGTCATGGGCACGTATGCTTTTGCTGTGTCGTCCATGAAATACAAGGCATCTTTGATGACTGTGGGGTTAAAGCCCTCTTCCATCAGGGTCACTTTGCGGTGTTTGAAAGTCCCAGTGATCTCAATGGAATCCTGAAAAAAGATCAGACAATCTACGGGTCAGTTGTGCTTTACGTTAGGACGAAGGGCTAGGGTGGAGATGGTGGGGACTGGCAGCCTGATGGCTTCCTTTGTTGTGAGAGCTGATGGATATGTATCCACACTGCCATTTGCAGTGGAAAAGGGGGCGGCTCCCAAGAAAGTGCCTGGGAGGGAAGTGAACTTTGCACCTGTATTCGCAGGAACCGAGGCCTCGCGTAGCTTGGCAGGTACTCCGAGATGTGCTGAAAGAGCTTCTTTCCATTGAACTCATAGTTTTCTTTCATCTTGATCGAGGCCATCCCAATTCGACCCTCATGACCTGGGAAGAGAGTGAGAAATCATTGGCTAGTAATTTTATTCACAAGCTCTGCCAGGTCAAAGAACTATGGATTGCTACAACAAGAAACATTAGGTTTCTTTTGAATAGTTCTATTTTTCATTTCAAACACATATGTCCACATTATTCTGATAAATGCAGGATTACTAAAAATGTTAACCAATAATTAAGCAATAAAACTAATAATAGATCTACATTGACTCTTTAACAGTTGCCATGGTCTATACTTGGGTGTATTCTCAACCACAGCAACAACCTGGAGAAACTGAGACTTAAAGGCGTATAACAACATGTCCAAGGTCATACAGCAAGGACCAGGCAGCATCAGAGACTGATCCAGGCAGTTCGGCTTCAACTCCTATGCTGTGGCCGTCACCGCTCTCCTTAGTGAGCTACACAGAGCTGAGTGGGACAAGGACCGAACTGGTGGCTAAAAGGCTTTTTTTTTTTTTTTTTTTTTTGGTTTGTCTGTTTCTATCTTTTCTTTTCCTTCTTCTTCTCCTTCTCCTCCTTCTCCTTCTCCTTCTCCTTCTCCTTCTCCTTCTCCTTCTCCTTCTCCTTCTCCTTCTCCTTCTCCTTCCTCTTTTAAAGGTTTTTTTCAAGACAGGGTTTTTCTCTGTGTATCTTTGTACACCTGGCTGACCTCGAACTCACAGAGATCTGCCTGCCTCTGCCTCCGGAGTGCTAGGATTAAAGTCTTGCATTCGCCACCTGGCTTGTTTCATTTTTTGCTTCAGCAAAAAGCCTTGCTCCACTGTCATGGATAACTGAGCTGGGTTTGTCACTTAGTTTGCACTGTTGGGTCTGTTATGCTTGGAGCACAAATACTGCCTTTGAGACTTCTCTCAAAAGCTTTCCTTCCTTGTATTTCAGAGGCTGCAGGATGAAGACAGGTGTGGGGGTGAACTGTTATGTGCCCTTCCATTCATGTCCAGCACTCTCAAGGGAGTGCACTGCACAGAGAAAACTAATCTCCATGGCAGGGCTGTTAGTGGAGAGGTGATTGGAACAATTACTATTGTTTGCTTGTGAGGACAGTGTAATTAGGTATTAACATATTTTCTACCTGATCCAGCAGACTCAGGGGAGTCAGGTCCACTTCCCTGAACTACTTAGCTGTAATCAGAGAGGAAGGAGCCATCCTTGGTCACCTGGGCATTTGAAATCTCTCCCATGGTGATGGTGTGTTTACCCACTGCACTAAAGAAGGCAAAAAACAAAAGGACATTTAAAACAGAGAGGTGCTTGCTCATGCAGCTCTCCTCTGACCTGAAGGGGGAGGACAGGGTACCCGACTCTTTAAAAAGGTGTCCTTCATACCTGCCTCAGGAACTCAAACATCCCTAGTAGAGTTGTGGGGGAGCTGGTGCTTCAGAGAGATTCGGCACTGCCTAGTAGCTCTGACTCCTTGCTTTGGTATCGACAATGCCTGACTCACAGGAAGGTAGGCCTGTTAGGCCCCAGGATGCTGCCCTGACTCCTAGATGTTTCCTTTGACAAATTCAGTTCTAGGAAGATTAGGCTAGGGCTAGAGATCAGACCTGGTCCATTCGTGGTTGCTGTATTGTCTAAGGCAGTACCCACTGCCCACATACAGTTTCTAAAACTAAAAATCAATTATAATTAAGTGAAACGAAAAATTCATTTTTCAGTTGTACCGCTCACATTTTAAGTGCTGAGCAGCCATGCTGTGACTGTTGGCTACTCCACTGGATATTTTCATCAACACAGAAAGTTTTACTGAGAACCGGAAGTTCTAGAGACTGTTCCAGAGACTGGGACTGTTCTTGTGTGATGCCTCTACTCTAGGTCCCAAATGAGACGTTCTTCCCTGGTGCAAAGGTGATGGCTGAGGCTCACTTCCGGTGCCTGCATAAGTGACTTGAGAAGGGCCTGCTGCATTTCCAGGTGTAGGTTAGCTGTCTACTATGGCTAGGATGCCAATGGCAATCAGAGTGACACTGAGGATATGGGGCTGTGTGCAGCACTGTAGAGTTCATCTCTAATCTTTCACTGCTGTGAGAATTCTTTCAGGATTCTTAGATGGAAGATGGTCCAGCATCTTTTTACATGTTTATGTGCCCAGCTGATGGCCACCCAACTCTGGGACCAGCCCATTTGATGGCTGGTCCCTCTGGCTATGCGGGTTTCCAGGATGATGTCTTTTTCCCAAGCATTTTAAACTGTTTCAGGTGGCCTGCTGAGCTGCACTGAATACAGCTGCTCCCTGTTTTGGCTGTCCAGGGAGGATCTCTTCCTTCTCTTCCTTCTTCTAGGAAGTGACTGCTAACCCTAACTGACAGGCTCACTCAGCAGGTTCTAGATCCCAATTCTAGAAGTTCTGCTGCCTTAGTGCTGGGATTTACAGATTTACAGACTTCCCCAGGTGATTGTGAGATTTGCCATATTTGCCATATTTTGACAAAGGCTTGGGTGCCTTTCCTACTTCAATGGATTTTTTTTTTTTTTAAGATCAGATCTCACTGTATAGTCTAAGCTAGTCTGGAACTCACTACATAACTCTGGCTAACCTTGAAGCGATGCATGCTTCAGCCTATTTCGTGCTGAGACCACAACCATCATGGCTTGTATTTCTTTTAATTGTGTAAAATATGAAGTTCATCATTCTCACCATGTCAGTGGTTTAGTATACTCACAGTGCTGTCCAATCACCATGGACATTTTCATGGTGTCTGAATCAGATGTGAATGGTGTGTGTGAGTGTTGTGTGGGGAGGAGCTGGGGATCAAACTCAGAGCCCATGAGAGTGTGCTGGGCAGGCACTCTACCACTGAGCCACACCCTTAGCCTACTGTTCTTAAGAGTCACTACAGAGATCTGAAAAAGTACTGTTCCCTGGGCCCACCCTTTCAGCAGAGCTGGGCAGACCTGACACATTTCAACTTTAGCAAGTTTTTGGGTATGATGACCTTGCTTATCTGAGACTCTGCTCTGAGGAATACTATTGGGCTTTCAACCCACCTTCCAGGTTTTCTCAGTTACTTAAGAAAAGTTTTAAGATTTAGCACTTAAAAGCCTTCCCACCACTCTAAGAGCCTGGGGCATCATGACAGCCCTGCCATGGACACTTGGGTTATCTCAGCTGGGGATCTGCTGCATTTCCTTTCAAGACTCTATGACCTGAGCTGTGGCTATGCTTTCCATCACATCATTATCATCATATACTCATAAGGAAACAGATAATAAAAATACCCACCCTTCAGCAGCAGCTAAAACAAAGAGGCATACCAACATCAAATGCACTGAATTTCATTGACAATGGTGCGCAAAGCAGAGAGAAATACCCTGACCTCTGATGGTTGATTGGCAGTGGCTTCACTCTCCAGGTAGTGGAAGAAAGCAAGTCAAACTTTGGCCTGCTGTTAAGATTCTGTCCAGTGCCTGCATGTGTCAGATAGATTCATGGTGTTTTCTACATACCTGGCACGGGCACTCCATAGACGTTCACTTCCTCAACAAAATCAACCAGCCCTACTATGTCAGCGACTTCAGTGGTAGCTACATTTTCTCCTTTCCACCTGGGAGAAAAGTAAGGGTTAGCTGAGATCATGCTATCTTTCTGGCTAGTGTTAAAGTTAGATCTTGGTGAGGTGGCTGGTATTCCCATACTGGTCCCCTAAAGCCCCCAGCTCACTTATAGCATTCTGTTGGAGTCAAAAGGGTACAGACCTAGATAATAGAATGTGGAATTTCAATCTTGTCAGACAAAACATAAAGATATCATTGTGTGCCAATATGAAAGCTAGAGTTGGCTAAGACATTTACTGGATGTCAGAAATAAATCTCAACTTCTTTGAGCTTTGTTTAGGTCTCTCACTTTTTTTTTCCTTTAATATCTTATTTACTTCAGTTAATGAACTTCTATTTAGCAGAATTTCAGAATTGTATTTCCAGTTCTCAGAATAACAAAGCTTTTAGTTAAAAAGAAAAAAAAATCACACTTTTATTATATAAAAGTAATGTTAAGGCTTAGCTGGTGCTATTTGTCATCTAATTAAAAATTAGGGATTTTATAAAAATGCCCTTTAGGTCTCTTAAAAGTATTTCTCTCTGTGTGTGTGTGCCTTCATGTATATATGCTTGTGTGTGTGCATGTTTTGTGTAATGTGCATATGTATATGTGTGTGGAGGCCAGAAGAGAACCTTGAGTGTGTGTCCTCAGGCACTGTCCATTCATTTAAAAAGGTAAAATCTTTCACTAGCATGGAGCTCAACAAGTTGGCTAGGGTGGTTGACTGGCCAGCAGGCTCAGGGATCTGCCTGTTTCTGTCTCCCTAGGGTTAGATTGCAAACATGCAGCATCAAGCCCAGCTTTGTAAAGATGAGTTCTGAGGACTGAACTCTGGTCCTGGTACTGTATTAGCCATCTCCCGAGCTGCCCAAAGTAACTTCTCAGTGGCATAAAATTCCAGGGCCAGAGAGTTTTCAGGATGGAGTAAGTGCTGAAGATCGTGCAGACTCTCAAGAGATGGATGAAAGAATGATTACCTTATGGCACTTCCCAAACGAAATCTGTTGCTCTTGTAAGCCAAAAAAAAAAAAAAAAAAACAACAACAACAACAACAACAAAAAAAAACAAAGGTCATAGCAGTGGCCAGGGCTATATTGAGTCTGGCTCTCACCGCCTTGACCTTTCTACTGTCGTCAGCCAAGGTTCGTGATTTCTGGAGTCACTCACTCACACAAGGGCAGTGACCTTCATCAGACACTGCATTCAATGCTGTCTGGGGAGTCCCTATCTCAGAGAATTCACATAGGAAGGCTGCTTCTGCCATGAGCTGGAGGACTGAGCCATTGCTGGAGATTCATGTCACCATTTACCGAAGTGACTTCCACACTTCCTTGTGTTAGCCTGGGGATTTTGTGAGAAACCGTTTGATGGAGATGGAGGAAGGGAGGGGGGAAAAAGCTCTGAATCTCACATGTCTTCAACCAGATCAACTTCACATTAATTAGCACTCATTTTCAATGTAAAAGCAAAAAGTTTGTCTGATTAGGAACATGTGAAAGTCCCCGCCATCCTAAGAGCATCCACTAAGTGTGCAGGACATGCAGAGCAGCTGGGGGGACTTTGGGCTCAGTAAACAAGCAAGAGGTGTCCTGCCTTTACATTTATGTGTGCTGTGGAGAGACACTTCATAGTTCACCCCTTATTCTCTGGGAGACAAAATGGCAAGCAAGCAACAGGAGGAACTGAAGTATCTGGGGAAGTGGCATCTGATTTCAACTCAGGAACAGGCCAAAGTGTGTGTGTGTGTGTGTGTGTGTGTGTGTGTGTGTGTGTGTGTGTGTGTGTGTGTGTTTTGTTTTGGGCTCAATGATCCAGAGAAACCAACCGGAATGTATCTCCAACTCTGTCATGAAAATAGACGAAATTTTCCCGATCGATCATTAGGAGGTCTCCACTGTTGAAATAGAGGTCTCCTTTCTTAAAGACATCCCTGAGTTTTTTCTTCTCCGTCTGAGACTTCCCTCCAGCATAGCCATTAAACGGTGTAAGTTGTGTGATTTTGCAAATCAAGAGCCCAACTTCACCTGAGACAGAGAGTAAATTGTTATTGATTTTTGTGAGGGGATAAGCACATTTTATCGTCAGCCTTATAACTGATGGCAGATGGCCGGCTGACAAGAAGCTGGCCACAGGAAACATCACCTCTTATATCCATATTCATATATACCATGCTGTGGTTTAAATGTGACATGTTCCCCAGCTGGTGATGCTTATTTGTAAGGCTGTGGACCCTGTATGAAGTGGTGCCTCACTGTAGGGCTCCATTTACTGTCTGTTCTCTGCTTTCTCACTGCATAGCTAATGTGATCGCCTTACAGTCCTGCCATCATGCCTTCAGCAGCACGATGAACTATGCACTTTCAACTGTGAGTCAGGACAAGCACATCCTCCCCTAAGATGCTTCCTGTCAGTGTTTGACCATAGCATCAAGAAAAGGAACAGACACAGATCATGTCTGAGTACATACATGTCACAGGCACATACTTTAAAACTATAGTCTGCATGGCCACCCAGCTGTAATTATCTTATTGCTAATCTTTTACTCAATAATGATTCCTGTATATAACTAGACAAATGTATAGTGAGTAAAAGCATAAATAAAAGCTTTGCAGCCATAGCTATCTAGACCTTTCCACAAAGTTCCTTAAAAGCAAGGTGTTCAACCAGCTTAAAAGTATAATTATATGTTGTGGTAAGCCAATGCCTTCTGTTTTATTTATTTATATATATATATATATATTCAATAAAAATCCCCCCCACTAATTTTAATAAAATTTACTAGCTGGTAATAAATACTATGTTAGTTCTTAGATGTTGCTTAGTTAGGGTAATTTTGTGTAGAGTTAATTGCTCAAAAAGTCCATAGTACCTTTGGGGACTTTGATGCAATATCCATTTGCGTCACGGATGGGTTCGTCTTTTTCCACATCATATTTTATCAGCTCATATGTTACAACTTTCTGCCAAAATTTAAAAATATCATTTGAGCATATCAACTGAGCTCTGCAGTTTTTGTCTGATTACTTTATAACTTTATTACACATACCACACACATTTTCAGTGCACAGCATGGGTGGAATTTTGCATCTTTAATTACCACCCAGATCCAGATATAAAACATTTTCATTTTACTGAAGTTGCTCTCTGCCCCCTTGTAGGTAGTCAACCCATTCTGACTTTTACCACTACCTATTAATTTTAAATCCGGAAAGTAAGTGTGAGCATGTCTGTCTTATTTTAGTGACCGTGTCTGTGCACATCAGCCCATGTTGCTTCTCTTCTTGGTGGTATTACTGAGGATGGTACCAGAGACAGAGCTCAGACCTTGCACAAGCTATGCAAGCTCCCCACCTCTGAACTTCATCTTCAGTCCTACTGGAGACGGAGTCCTTTTTTATTTACATTCAATTTTCCCTTGTATAGATATACTACACTTTATTCTGTTAATGGATGTTTTTAATGGGTACTTGGATTATTTCTAATTTTGGTCTATTATAAATAAAACTGTTAGGACCACTCTCATGCATATCTTTTGGTGGGCAGGTTCCAAATGGATTTAAAGTCATATCTGGTGATGTATTAATGTTACCATCCGATGGCTGGTACCCTCATCCCCAGGGATGTGTTTCTCATTATATTTAAGAATCAAAGCAAAAATGATTTCAGGTATGACTATAAAGTTATTAAAATGATATCATAGCTAAGAGTGGTGATACATCCCAGCTACATGGTGTGTGTGTGTGTGTGTGTGTGTGTGTAGCTTTGGAGCCTGTCCTGGAACTTGCTCTGAAGACCAGGCTGGCTTCAAACTCACAGAGATCCACCGGCCTCTGCCTCCCAAGTGCTGGGATTAAAGGCGTGCACCACCAACGCCAAGCTTTTTTTTCTTTTTAAAGGAATTTGGTTAGTGTAGAAACACTGAAAATAAAAACATGGCAACCAAAGGATGAGGAAGTAAAGAGCTAGAGTGTACATGTGCACGTGTAAGTGGAAGTTTTGTAGAAACAAATATCCATTAAATCCTCTTTGTGACATCAATAGTAGCAACACTGCCCACTTGCTTGTGTTTAGCCTTGATCTCCATGGCTGGGATAGTTCATGCTGACCTGATACTAACATCCCAGCCTATAGCAGTGTGGTTCAGTAGGATTGTTCATGGTGATGAAGACTCTGCTCAGGATGGTGTCACTTGCAAGGCAGCTGTAACTGTGAGTGATGAACGGAATTCAAAAGTTTGCTTTATTGACATTTAAATATTTACATATAGCTAGAAGCTGCCACACTGGGCAGCACAGGTCTAGAGGTCAGGGCTGAGCTGCAGGGCTTGGTGCCATGGCTGGAGAGGGTCCTTGGACTCGGGAATGCCCTGTGCTCACACCAGAGTATAAGAAATGGAAGGCTTAATGCCCGCAGAGCAGGGATTTTGCATAAAGAACTTAGCAAGTCTCTCCCCTTATTAACACTGAGTTTTGGCTAGGCAGTGGAGTCAGTCTTTTCATCTCTGCTTTAAGATGTTGAGGCCCAAGGAAAGTAAATAACTTCTTGGGGCCACTCAGCTAGTGTGAAGTGGGAAACTGAGGTCTAAAGAATATAAGGCGTTGGTGGTGCACGCCTTTAATGCCAGCACTTGGGAGGCAGAGACAGGTGAATCACTGAAGGTCTGGGCTGCTGCTCTTAACCTGGAAGTTTTTAAAAGCACCAAGGGCCTGGATCCAGAGCCAGGATGTTGGGAGCCTGCACCTGATACATAAAAAACCCTCCCTGTGATTTTTATGCACACCTCAACTAAAGGAAACTTAGGGAAAGATAACCTTCAAGTTTTTCTCCCCCATGTGCAAATATGAATAAAGGGAGGGTGACGTCACACAGGTGTCAGATGTTAAAAATAATGAGTTGCTACGAGTACGAGATGACCTCAAAAGGGCCATCCAAAGAGAGAGTGGGCAGGTATCTCTTGGTGAGACTGATGGGCATGTTACATTGTGGTACAGCTTTTAAGGACTCCATTCTGAAATCCAGCTACACCTGAGTTCATTTTTCAGTGTACTTAACTCTTTGCAGGTAGTTGGCTCTTCCAACAGCACCAATTTTCCTTGGATAATTCAGAAATCCAATATTGCCTTCAGTGGACGCGTAGAACTCATAAACATGGATGTCCCCAAATCTCTTGATAAACTCTCTCCACACATCTCCCCGTAAGCCATTTCCCAGGGCTATTTTTACTTTGTGGTCACGGTCATTTGGTTTCTGTGGTAATGGGAGAGGAAGCAGACAGAACATTAACATTCTTGAGAGATTGGTTTTATATATCCATTGTATCCAGATTCTATGCATTTAATTTATGCTGGCAGTTGCCCTAATTTTATTTCTTTTTTGTGTTGTTACAAATGCATCTTAGTCTATCACTCACAGACATAACCCCCTCTTTCTGGAACACAAGCGCCACAGTCTCACAGGTGGAGTGCTGATTTAATAATTTAAAAAAGGTTATTTTTTCATTATTGAGGCAAGATGAAACAACCAGATGAACCAAGTAATGCCAACATTTAATTTGCACCCAGTGCAAAATGTCAATAATTTTCTTGTGGGGCTGGTGAGTGCCAGTGAATTTCCAGAAGGAAATGTGCTCATGGGAAACTCTCAGAAATGAACGTAGTAGGATCCTGCTGGTAAAGCAATAGCTTTTATGTGGCAGTGAAGAAAACTGGGAAACCAACTGACACGGGGCAGGGTGGGGGTATTTCCCACAAAACCATTGAAGAGCAACATTAGACTAGAGAGGAGTCTGGACCATATTTACCAGGATGGCTAAAGTCACTAGACCCCTGTTAAAGTCAAACCAACAGAACAAACTGTCTGGAAAGGATGAGAGGGAAAAGAGGAGTATGCCAGCTTCTAGCTGCTCAGGGGGCCCAAGAGGAAGAGGCGTTGTCATAAATTAAAATCAGAAAGGCAAAGCTGCTCTGTGTGTAAGGACTCACAGCAGACCTGTTGACAGTCAAAGGTGTTGAGGGGACCACGGTGCTTCCTTGATGTATTTGCCCTCACTTGTTAGGTACCTACAGAGTTGGCGCAACATTTTAAGGCAAATGGTGAATTGAGAAGGCAAATTATCTTCTTTAGAAGACTACAGCTTGGTGTAAAAGACAGGTCACTAAAGAAGGTATAATTTTTTTATTTGTATGTTGTGCCTTTGTTTGAAGAATAAACAGCCTAGGACAGTGTAGACGTGCCAGTTAGCAACAGCTCCTCTCTCTCATCAAAAGCAAATTTATTTGCTTAAATCAGTATGGTCATGGTGGTACTGGTGGCCCTGCTGCTGCTGTTGCTTTCTCCCCTCCCCTTTCTGTCTTAGTTAGGGTCTCTGTTGCTGTAATAAAATACCATGACCAAAAGGCAAGTTGGAGAGGAAAGGGTTTATTTGGCTTACACTTCAGTATTGCTGTTCATCACTGAAGGAAGTCAGAACAGGAACTCCAAGAGGGCAGGTCCTAGCCGCAGGAGTGGATACAGAGGGACACTGCTTACTGCCTTGCTTTCTTTCCCTGGTTTGCTCAGCCTGCTTTCTTGTAGAATCCAGAACCACCAGCCCAGGGGTGGCACTATTGATCACTAATTGACAAAATGCCTTACAGTTGGATCTCATGGAGGCATTTCCTCAAATGAAGCTCCTTTCTCTCTAGCTTGTATTAAGTTGACAAAAACCAGCCAGTACATATTCTTTTCTTCGATACAGGGTCTTGCTCTGCAGTCCAGGATGACCTTCAACTTGTGGCAATCCACCTGCCTGAGCATCTTTTAAATGCTGGCATTAACATGTAAGATAACTTGTCCAGATCTTTCATTACTTCCTAGGCTGAGTAAGGACTTTGGAATAACCTGGGGATAAGAGTTGAGGGGAAGGGAGGGAGGGAGTGAGGAGACAGCTGGTCTCCTCTAAGGGGGAAGGGCTGTAACGACTAGAAGGCAAATAAAAACAAACTTTGAATTGGTTCCACCTAGAAGAAGCTAGAAGCTCAGAAAAACTGCCAGTGTGGATTTGATTTTTAAGTAGTTTATTGGTCAAAGGACTTAGGTGGTAAAGGTCACTGGCTTTTCTAGCTGGAGAGGTAGACAGAGATTGTCACTGAGGAAAATGGTCCCTAGAACCGTCTTTATGAGAATGTATGGAGAGGAACCACAGTCCTCAAGTCAAAGTTGGTCGAGGGGTTGTGAACCTGTTTAAGTTCTGGGGGGGGGGTTCTGTATGCTGAGGCATATAATCTCTTCATCATCTCCAGCCCCCAGGTCACTGTGTCCTTTCACAATTACCTAGGACCTGTTAGGAGGTAGAGAGTGGGTCTGTTTGCCAGGCTGGTCCTGGAAGGCGATTACCAATCCACTCTAGTGTTACCATTAATTATAGGGTTTCCCTGCTCCAAAAATGTTATTGCCCTCAGAAAGGACCAGCAGATTTCCAGAGTTCCTTTCCGGTTCTATTTCATGGGAACTCTGAGACCTGAGCATTCCAATATTTGAAAAATACTTATTCTCACTTAAGAGACACCTGATCTTGGTGTTCACCAATTCCCAGGCCCGTGAGATGCTGCGGAGAGGCCTTCTCATGTGTAAATTCAAGACCTTCCCTTGGTTACAAGTGCTGCCCACACCCCGCTCTCCACCCACATACTTCGTTCACTTCCTGGTCAAATAGCCTTGTCTGTGACTCTTTCCTCAGATGCATCCTCACTGGAGACCAAACATGTCTCTGAATCCTCCACAGGGCTTGGACCTGTGTTTTACATACAGCATAATCTCTGTGGTTAAACAAGTACCCTCCACCAGGAAATGCTCAGCAGCTCACAGCTGGGGCATCCACACAAGGCAGAGGACGTAAGGGGCAGGTAGGAGGCGAGTGGGCACCTGGCCAGCCTTACAGGTGCAGCAGGACACCTGTGGGTGGCAGGTAGCTGGGTTTATAATCATAATACCATGGACTCAGTTTTCACAGTACAGCCCAGGGATCTTGTTACACCAGCAGAAGGGATTGAGGTTTGAAGGCTAGAAATGTTTCTGGATGCAAATGAGGTCTGGGAACTTGTAAGAATTTTGACTTCATTTTACTTGTTAGTAGCTGAGAGTGAAGTGTGACTCAGACTCTTTCTTCCCCTGGGGACATGGTACTTCTTTACCACCAAAGCCACTTTCCTAAGGAACTGACTTGTGGATCATTTTCTCTGTCGTTTTCCTATACCATCTTCTACATCAGAGCTGAGATGAGACATGCAAAGACACCTGGGGCTTAGGTTCCCACTGGCATTTAGTGACTAAGGAAAGAGGTCAGAGTGTCCTGGGAGGAATGCAGAGAACCAGAACATCAAAGAAAGCAGAATATTTTCACAGAGGGCTTGTCTGTGTCAGCCTTTGGCCTGTGTCATCTTACTTCATTTTCTAAAGCCCACCAGACAAGACAGGTCATCAAGTATTTATCTCATATTTCAACTGAGGAGAGCTGAGGAGCCTTGGAAAGCTTATAGTGAAAAGTCCAGGGTTACAGGGACAGGAAAAGAGTTGTCCCAAGAATCAAATACATATCTATCTGGCTTCAGACAGCATTTTCAAGAGGCAGGAGTATCAGAAGTTCAAGGTCATCCTCAGGCTGTTTACAGAGTTTGAGGCCAGAGGCCAGCCTGGGATTAAAAAAAAAAAAAAAAAAAGGAGGAGAAAAAAGTGAGAGAGAAAACAGCACATACAGCATAAAAATCAATTAGTACTGAAAGGGCTTTTGAATGAAACATACTATGCTCATTCCGTTTCTCTGTCCTAACCCTTTGCCCTTAGCTAGCTGCTCTGAGGCAGATACTTCTCTTAGTGTTTTTTCTTATCTACATTTCTAACTCTTGATTCATCAAACTTTACTTCAAAGTAGTTTGGATTACAGGACTGTGTAACAAGGCCCAGTTTGAAAATATTGCTATTGTAAAACCTTGATAATACAGCTGGGTATAGAATTCTAGATGGACAATAGCTTTTGCTTAGAATTCTGAAGTCATCACAGCATTGTATTCTTGCTTGCAGGGGAGCTGTTAGAATTCAACTGTTCATGTAGAATGAATATCTCTCCACTCAAATTTTATCATGTTACTTGTCTCTTAGGTTTTAGCTTTCCTGGCCCTACTACATTAGTTCCCTCCATCTTTCAGATTTCTGTACTATGTAGTTCAAGGTTGCAATATCTCCTAGCTTTAAAAAATACTTATTTATTTGATATGTGTGGGTGTTTTGCTTGCTTGCATATATGTATGTGCACCATGTGCTTGCCTGGTGGTGGAGGAGGCCATACGAGGATGCCAGAACCCCTGGAATTGGAGTTACGGATGGTTGTGATCCTCCATGTGGATGCTGGGACTCAAACTCTGGTCCAAATGGTCTTAACTGCTGAATTCTCTTGGCCTTTTAGATAATGCAGTGTTTTCTCCCTTGGCTTCCTTGTCTTTGTGTGAATTCCACAAGGTAAAAGGCCATTATCTTCAAAAATTCCTGAGTCCATGTTCTTAACATCCACTGTGTTGTACATAAGGGAGGCTGTGGTGATAACTTGCTTGTACAAATAAAGCTTATCTGAAGACCAGAGATGGAGCTTGCCACTAGCTAACCATAGAGGTCTGGAGGTCTGCATAGAGAGACAGGAAGTGACATGGCTGGGTAGGAAGAGGAAATAAGTGGGAAGAAACAGGAACTTGCTCTCTTTTCTGGCGGGAAGCTAATGAGGTAGAAGTGGCTTTGGCTTGCTCCATCTTCTCTCTGATTTCTCAGACTTTTCCTCTATATCTGACTCTAGGTTTTTACTATTTAGACCACTTTTATTTTTTAGACCAATATTATTAAGAGCTCCCTTTCTGTAAGAAGCTTTTCTCCTTCCCGTGACCCCTCCCTAGTGCAGCCCCAACCTACCTAAAAACTCCATGTATGTCCCACCTCACCCTTCTATGTGAGGTTCTTTAGTCACAATCTGTCATATTCACATTTAAGGTGCAGCATAGTGAAGCCTCTCTCTGCCGCCTGGGTGACAGGCTCAGCTCACCCACAGAGCTGTCTGCAGTGCTAACACTCCCTCTCTGCCCCCTGGGAGACAGACTCAGCTCACCCACAGAGCTGTCTGCAGTGCTAACACTCCAGCTTCTCCATTCCATTCCAGATAATCAGAAGCTGCCTTTGTCTGCATGCCGGGAGAACTTTGTGACCTAACATAGCTCACGGTCTCTGGCAAACCTTCCCGATTCTCCTCTCCTTCTTTCTTCTGTTTTGCCTCTGTTTGCTCTGCACCTTGTGCTGGAACACACCGCTCTAGCCGGTTTCTGCCAGATTTCAGGTGATTCAGAAACGGAATCTCATGCTGAAAGAGATCTGAGAGGTCATCACATGCTAAGAGCAAGGGATGACATCTCTAGGGAGGTAAGATGAGTCTCTCCAGATCCTCCAATGCTCTGCTTATCTCAATCCCCCGTCCAAATACCTCAACTTTTACTTGTGGTTCTTTCAACTCTTCCCTTTACTGACCTTGGCCACACCCAGCAGATACACAAAATCTCATTGAGAACCCTTGCCATCACTTAGTTCCTAACAAGAGGACCAAACACTCAGCTTTAGCAACACCTTTCACTATTATATACTATTATATACTTTTTTTTTCCTAAAGGAGGGGGATTGAGGGATGGCTGTGCCTTAGGGAACACTGGCTGTTCTTGTAGAGAACCTAGGTTTGGTTCCAAGCACCCATGTGATGACACAAACATCTGTAAGCCCAGCTCTAGGGGATCCAACTTCCCATTCTGACCTCTGCTGGCATCAGACACACATGTGACGCACAGACATACATGCAGGCAAAACACCCATACACATTAAATAAATAAATGCAAAAAGGGAAAAATTTAAAAGTAGTTTTTCCTTAAAGAATACTGTTTTTAGGCAATTCCATAAACAGCATAGGAGTGGGACCAACTTCTCACAGAAGACATGAAGCTGAGTGACCTTTCATTATAAATGAATGATCTTCATTTATAATGTTACAAGAGAAAATGGGCAGAATAGACAAGGTTCGGCTACACAACCTTAAAACCACTTCAGTCCGTAATAGCCTTGCTATCCTGTGCCTCATTAAAATGGAGACGAGAGACACAGATTAATGTGATAAGAGAAGACAGTCTCATTTCTTCTGTGTACAAGGGGCAGACGCACTGCCATTGAGTCTCTCAAAGACTACGTATGGCCCAGCACATGCACACTAGCAGGCAAGTAGTGCAGTGTTAAGATGGCAATGATTGTCATCTGTTACACCTTTAGTAGAGGCAGATGCTTTACTCTGTGCTTTCTGTCCACAATCTCACTTTGTACCAGACTCTACACAAGGAAAAGTAGCATCTTGTCAGTGCTGGCCGATGGGGAGCTGATGTTTCTAGAGGTTGACTATTCTGCTCAAACGGGAGAAGCAGGGTAGGGGTCTGTAGACTCTGGGTCCTTTCTCTGATGCAGTATTTTTCTGGGAGCCCAATCTGAGCCATAGACCTGAAGAACTGTCCCTGGCCCGGCTCTTCCATGTCCTCTGCTCTACCACAAAAGCAACTGAACAGCCATAGCAGCCTCCACTTTTCAGGGCTGGCCCAAGGTTCTCCTGATGAGCCATGCTGAAGAGAGCCATTTGGTTTGCCTGGTCAGTTGGCTGCTGGTGGTGTCAGCCCCTCTACAGTCAGCCTATTCTCAGTGGCTCTGAGGGTGAGGCAGTCCTGGTCACATTGATCCAGAGTTCTTTTTTGAGAAGCTCTTTCAAGTGCGTCTTTTGTTTTAATTATTTTTGGTACATGTGGTGTTTTTACATGTAAACAGGTGCCAAGACAACCTTTTAGAAACTTGCCCCCAAGTGCATAGAATCTGGGACATGCAGAATGACTCATGATTCATAAAATATCTTCACTGAGGGCTTTTGAGGTAATTTGGTTTATTCCTTAGACTTCTTACAAGGAGTCCACAGACAGGCAGTGCTCAGGCGTCTAGACCCAGTCCTAGACAAGGGTCTATACACAGATTATACCTCAGAGCACACAGTATTGGAAAGTGTAAGATCCATCACTGTTTCCCAGCATTTAGATAATGTTAAGGAAGAAGAGGAATGATCTGAGTGTGTATATGTTTACAGATGAAGAGCATAAACATCACACACAAGTGTTTTTATTTTCCCCAGTTCAAAGGAGACTTTTAAAACCAATAGAATAACACAATCCCCCAGGATACTTCTAATTGATAAGGCAGATGCCTTTACAGCAGAGAAGAAATGCCAAGAAGAGAGAACCCAGGCATATTTCTGGGTTATAACAGATAGATATGTTATCATGAGGAACAGGTGAAATACATATGTAGAAGATGCTGTGAGGGAAAAGGTCCTGCTTTAGCTCATAGATAATTATGACCTTTATGAAAATTCATCTGCTGAATTTTCAAAAAAATTAAAACAAGTATGCCAAGCCTGAACATTTTGAAATAAAAAAAATTACTTCCCTCAACTCAAGTAAACTTTTTTCCCCCCAGAGCAAGAATTTAGAGGTTCAGTCAGCCAAATTTGTTGGTGCTGGGGATGCTGGTTTCTCATCCCCACACACCCAGGAGCAGTGATTAAAACCTTTGCATGGAATTTCACTAGTGGGGAAGGAACACGGATAACGGTCTGACAGGTAAGAAGGTGTGATAAGTGCCGTGAGATGTTGCAACCAGATGGAGCATCAGGATGGGCAAACTGAATTATTGGTAGGAGGGGCTCCCAGTGAGCTGGCATCTGGGCTCCGATGGCTGAGTGACATGAGGAGAAGAAGCCTGCTGGGGGAGGGGAGGCTTTTTCTTCTTTCTTTGCCACATAGCACTCAGTATATAAGTTGAATGTAACAGATGCTTAGCACCAATAGTGATTAATCAACTCAGAGGTCCTTTGAGTTTGCTTGTTTGTTGATTGGACAGTTTAAAGGAATTAAAACCTGGTGGATGTACTGTATCATTAGTCAAGTGGTTCTCAACAAGGATGAGACTTGCTTGCTTGGGACATTTGGCAATATCTATAGACATTGTAATTATCATAGACTGGCAGAAGGGAAAGCCACTACTGATATCTTAAGAATGAAGGTCAGAGAAGCCACTAAGCATCCTCACAGCATAGAATACATCCACACAACCAAAACTTAGCTGGCTCCAAACAACAGCAATGATATTGTTAAGAAACCCTGATCAGGTCCCAAGGCAGCTAGCTATCAGGGACTGTGCAGTGGGAGTTCTCACGAACAACCCTGTCAAGGCATCTGGATAGCTCTAGGTAGGGGCAGAGTACCCCTAAGACCCTTGGAGCTACCTTGAAACAGATTTGATATACTTGTTTTGAAGCTGGGAGTAGATTTATTCATTAAACAGCATCGACTAAAAGTTTTCTAAACAGCTTTGGTGGAAGGGAGGGTAAGGGAGACAAAACTATTAAAACGTTAGAGTTCAGGGAAGACAGGAGGCAAGAAACACATGTGCAACATGAGAGGCTGAAACATAGATAGAAGGGATGAATGACTTTTGCTGGAGTGACTCAAATAGGTTAACATACAACCTATTGTTTGAGGTGGGGTTGACAGTGGCTTTTCACAAGCGGGAATGAAAGAGGAGGACCTGAGAAGGGAAAGGTGTGAAAACATGTAACAAGACAGAGAATAAAAATTGCAATAAAATTAACAGTCACTGTTCTTCATCCAAGTACTTCTAGATGGTAAATATGCATTCAGCGAGTTATCATAACAGACAACTGTCATCTAAACCGAAAACTTAGATAGACGTGCCAGAAGAAGCCCAGCACAATCCCGGGATGCTTGAACATCTTATTGATTTTGAAAAGACATGAAAACACAGGGAGTGTTACCTGGGGTGTGTTGCACAGGTACCGAAGCAGTTCACCGATGTACTGGATGACAGTGGCATTGTATTTCCTGCAGTCATCCCAAAACTGGCTGGCTGAAAACTTGCTCCGCAGAGCAAAAGTAGCCCCTAAAACAAAACAAAACAAAACGAAACAAAAACAAACAAAACACAGAAAACATTAGGGAAGGAGTGGAGAAATTTAAAAATGAATGGAGTCCAACATGCGTGGAGTGCCTCTTACATTTAATGCAAAGAATAATGGAGACTTGTTTTCACCCATGTGAACCTCTGATCTGTGGAAAGGGAGAGGATCCATGGGAAATCATTCTAATACAATCTAGGGGCCCAAATGAGGCTTGTGCGGTGGAGGAGAGGAAGAGGGATCCTAGGAAGAGAGGAAGGGAGGGATAAGAAAAGAGAAGAAGAAGAAGAAGAAGAAGAAGCAGAAGAAGAAGAAGAAGAAGCAGAAGAAGCAGAAGAAGAAGAAGAAGAAGAAGAAGAAGAAGAAGAAGAAGAAGAAGAAGAAGAAGAAGAAGAAGAAGAAGAGAGCTGCTATTATAGCCCATGACCATATTACCTTGTGTGGCAATGCATGTGATTATGTGATTAGGCTAAGGGTTTGGAGCTGGGAAGGTTTTCTCAGTCTGTCTCCTTACACAATTGTAAGGGTATCTAAAAAGGAGAGAAAATAAATGGGTGGGGGTTGGAGGGTATGACTTGAAGATGAAAGATGGAACCATGAGTCAAGGCATCCAGGCAGCCTCTAACAGTGGACAAGACCTGGACACAGATCTTCAGCTGCAGAAGGAGAGCAGCCCAGCCAGAGACAGCTGGTTTTGGGGCTTCTGACTTCTAGAACAACGAGAAAACAAACCTGTATTGCTCAGAAGCCACTGAGCTTCTGGTAATATGTTGCAGTAGCCACAGGAAGCCCATACCTATTGTCCATGTCATTCACTGATTTTACTCCTAAATATTCCAATGACTAGTATCAAGAAGAGACTTTCAATAATATTTTCTCTCCTTTTGCCTGTGTCTGTGGTGCTGAAGATACTTATTTGTCTGCTTCAGAGACCCACAACCACTCTGCTCTTGAAGATCCAGTAGTATGCCCATGCCCAGCCATGCTTTGCTCCTGAAGGGTGGGATGTTGCCAGGCAAAGTAGTTCAGAGCTGGTGAATCAGTAGATGAAGGAAAGAAATAGATGCTTAGATCTTGAGTTTTAGTTCAAGCTGCTATAAAAAGTGATCGTAGATAGGCTAGCTTACACTAAAATCAACAATTTCTCCCAGTTTTAGAGGCCATGAGGTTCAAAAGCAAGGCATCAGCAAATCCGGTGTCTGGCAAGGGCATTCTTTTTGTCTGGGAATGGCCATCATCTCTCCATGCCCTATTAAGGAGGAAAGCAGAGCCAGAGAGGAGACTCTCTACTGCTCATCTGGGCACCAATCCAATGTTCAAAAGCTCCACATATTCAGCTTAATACTTCCAAAGGCCTTGCCTTTAACATTATCTCACCAGGGCTCAATCGCAAACATTCAGCCTATTAAATATACATGTACGTATATGTATATACATTATTACATGTGCTATATATTTTATTTCAAATAAACGTGTCTACTTTATGGTTCATTTAAAATGAAATGTCACATGGGAGAAAAGTCATTGATTTCAGTGAAATAATAAGGAATAGTTTTCTCAAAGAGGGGGATATGGGATTAAACCTTTATGGGTAAAAGCAACATGAATTATCCTGAAGAAATACATGATGCTGACTCCTGTATTTGGAAGGTGATGTCTGAGAAGAAGAGAGAAGCCAACGGCAGGCCAGCAACTCTGACTAATGGCAGGAAGCTGTGGAAGTAAGGACAAATAAAGAATAAGGACAATGGGGAGAATCGTCAATACTGACAGAGAGTGACATGCAAGTCTCTGGAGTTTGGAGAATTGTTTACAGAATCTAAGAAAAGAAATTTCTCCCTAGATACACTGAATAGTTAAGGCATGGGAAAATGGAAATTATTGTAGATGCTTGCTTATAATGTGTGACCCACAGAGCCTTGTAACTGATGCCAAAGTGAATACTGTCTCTGGCAGACAGGAAGGTGGCCAGATTTGCTTTTTTTATGAGCAGATGTGAATGGGTGTCAATTCTGGATGTCTGGCCAGAGAAACAGAACTTACCAGTCACGATGCATCCGTGGAGACCAATCATGAGTGCTGCACTGTGGTACAGGGGCATAGTGGTGTAGATTATATCATGGGCCCTAATCCCACTTGCCAAAGCAAGGCCGGTTCCATACCACAGGCGATGGTGATTGATGGTTGCAGCTTTTGGGAGACCTTTGCAAAGACATAGGAGAAGGCATCAGTGAGCTAGGATGGCAATTTATAGTGTGGGAGAAGATATCTAGTGTATAAAGTTCCCTCCCACCACGCTGGAAGAATTGCTTGAAGATGGGATGGGGGTGGGGGGATGAGCAGCAGTCAGACCACAGGTGAATATATATTTTTTTTAATTCTCAAAAACACCTGAGAGTAAATATTTTAGGTTTTGTGGGGTCATATGGTCATTGTTGTGCTGACCCATATCTGCTAGTGTGCTGAAAGCAATTGTGCACATACATAAGGGCTTAATGGTGGCCCTGCTTTAAGAACACCTAGAAGCTGTATTTGGTTCTCCAGGCACAGTTTGTTGAGTCCTGAGACAGGCAGATGACACAGCAGTGGTTTGAAGAGAATGGACTCACTACTTGGTAAGGCCTTTTCAAAAATTTCAGCTTAAGAGATAAAGCGAATTATATTGTCCAATCCACAGATGAGGAAGGGAATTTTGAGAGACTCAATAGTGCAGACCACCAATCCCTTCCTTTGTAACAACCGATAATATATATTTGTCAATTTCATTCAAAATACAAATATAGTGTGTTTTTTTTTCTTGGAAGATAGCCACATTTATAGATTTCCCTCATGTATCCAACCATTTATTTCTCCTCCCAGCTGCCTCATATTTGTTATATGAGAAAGTTATGATTTATTTATTTAAATTTTCTATTTCAAGTGATTCAGTCATGAATTGCCTTGCTCACATTGCAATTCTCACTATAAATGATGTTACAGGCCAAAAACCATGTAATTGTAATCTGAGTTGGTAAACAATACACTGACTTATAAGGAGGGCACACATTCACTCTCTGGCCCGTAAAAAATGAAAATGCTTCCTCATAGCCTTGCCAATGAATGTTCAGACACTGGGCTGCCTGTCAACTTGAAAAACATAAATGGCTTCTACTGTAGTTTTAGTGTGTTAAATTAAGCAAATGTGCATTTTCCTAATAATGATTTGCACAATTAAAAAGGACTTTCTTTTAAAAGTAGGCTTTCATTGCTTCTCATGGAAGATTGACTTAGGGGTGAGGAGGAAGTCACTACGTAGGGGTCAAGCTACAGCTTAAGATCCAAGTAGGCAACTCTGCTTTGTGACGAAGAAGGCAGGTCCTTGAGGAATCAGCATTTACCCAGGCGTTGACCATATAATAATTTGTTCTGTGGGCAGCAAGCCATCTATCACTGTAGACACAGTTCCAAATTCATCTCCTTTGTCAGTGCTACAGGGCATTGAACTCATGATAATGTACCATTCTATACTAGCATTAAGACATAGAAGACACCAGCTTCTATGACAAGATTTTTAATTCCCCCCCCTTTTTTTTTTTTACTTTTATCATTTCATTTTCTTCTTCTTTTTACTCTTGAATTTTGTTTTATTGGGAGGCATCAAGGGGCAGAGGGCAGATGCAAAGGGATGTGGAATGAATGGGATCAAGATAAATGATGTGAAACATAGGATAAAAAAAAGATAGAAGAATATCAGCAAACCAATTGTCCTTACAACAGAAAAGAATCATTTGAATAATAAAAGTTCAGAATTGCATTTTTAAAAAATGGCAAGACAGGGTTTGTCTGTGTAACAATTCTGACTGTCCTGGAACTCACTCTGTAGACCAGGCTGGCTTCAAATTCCCTACCTGTGCCTCTTAAGAGCTAGGATTAAAGGCTTGGGCCACCACCACCTGCTAGCATTAAAAACAAAACAAAACAAAACAAAACAAAACAAAAACCCAAACCCAAAACAAAACCAAACCAAAACCAAAACCAAAACAACAACAACAACAACAAAGCTCACCTTCTGAGCTTTGAGTACTTTCAGAACTTTCCTACTTTAAGATTGTACACTAATTAATCAAGAAGAATATTTTGTAACACTTACATAATTTTATGTTACTGATCTCCCATGAGGATAGGGAAAACTGTTGGTTTCTAAGAGCTTAAATGGTCTCATTTAATTATTTTACACAGGAGTAATATCTGGCAGGTATTTCATCCATAGGTACAACAATAAAATAAACATCAGTCTTACTGTTTTCCTGTTAAATATCAATGCTGAATTATGGAACTAATTTTCAGAGTGTTAGAAAATACTCTGTCTTCCATTTCCTTGGCAAAACATGCATTGTGAAGAAGTTCCATACTTTCCAGTGTAGGATTGCATTTCTTCCCAGCGATAATCAAAGTCTGAAATCTCATCTATGCATTCTATTATTCTTCTGGAGTGAAGGTAGAAGTTCCTTTTTCTTACTCTTACATTTTGGTTGAGAGCCTAGTCTTTAATGGCTGAGCCATTTCTCCAGCCACCTTATTCTTATTCTCCTTTATTTAAAGGAAGTATTCAGTAAATAAGAAAATGTCAGTGTGAAGGGTTACCCACATTCATGCTAAACTGGGGCCTAGCAACTGCCATCTATCAGATGGTGGCTGAAGGCCTGCTGGAGCAAAGGACAGAGATTCTGTGGGCTGGTGTTGAGATAACAGGCTCAATGGAACCTTCAACCTTAACCTTTGATTAATTACAAGGACAATGTATACATGACTCATAATTTAATTTCCTCACAATAATAACAATGGCCATTACTATCAACATGTGGGGCTGCTTCCCTGTCTTCCTTCCCACATATCCTGAAGGCTTCAGCTTATTACATTTTGGTACTACTTTCCCTGGCTTTCGCTAGGCAGACTCTGAATATTTATTACATTATTAGGCAGGGGGTGTTACCATCTTATGAGCCTGGAGCTAGCCCACAAGGTGGATCTTGACACTTTACTTCTTGTGTTGAGAAGTCCTTAATGTCTTTATAAGTTTATGGAATGGGCAGATGCAAGGGCAGGAGGGAGCTGAAAGAGCAATGTCTGAGTCCCTTGATGAATGATGGTTACAGTGACATGGGACATTGCTTGTTCCAAGTAGCAGTTACAGCAGTGCTTCGTCAACTTCTTATAACATGCACAGTGAAGGCATCCTACACTTGATGACACACAGGGCCTAAAACACTACATCTATACTGTATGGGAAAAATCAATCTAGATGTTTATGTAAATATCTCCCCATAGTTGGCCTCTGGTATGCCCTATTTATATCAATTACATATTACAGATGAACTCTGTAATGAGCATTAAAAATTTCTAACAGCCCATTCAGAGCCAAATTTTATCCATCATCTCAACTACTTCTGTAGTTATTGGTTAACTGCTTTTATGTTTTACAGCAACTAGTAGGAGTGTGTAGAGCTGGGGAAAAGCAAATGAGATCATGTGTGATAAAATAAGATCAGTTTTCATGGGCTAAGATCTAAATCCCCTGAAGTATTAGTTATTTGATAAGTTTTGCTAGGGAAACAGAATATTTAAAAGGCCAGGTCAGCTGTTAGTTTTTCCAGGACGGGCCTGTGCCTTAGAAATCCTCTCTTACTTACCTGTGGTACCCGAAGTATAAATGTACACTGCAGGCGTGTTAAAAGAGACTTCAGACCTCCATGACTCTGGAATAGGTTCTGCCGACACTCCGTCCACTTTGTCCAGTAATGTGTCCACGCCATTTGTGTTCGAAGTTTTGCTTACATAAAAGATGGACACACCATCTTTTTTCAGGGTTGGCAGGACCTCCTCAACAGCTTCTTGTAGCTCTTAAGTTAGTGGGGAAAATCCAAGCAAAACATGATTAAGCATGTATTGAGTGTCATAAACTTGATACTTTTGCATCAACCTATGTTTTGCTAAAATGTATGGATACTTATAGTTAACAATTTATTTTTTAAGACGAGTGTTACTATAGTCACATCTGTCCTGGAACTCCCTCTGTAAACCAGGCTGACTGCAAATTCACAGAGATCCACCTGCTCTGCCTCCTCATGTATTGCCGTGCTTCCCTAGTAATGAATTTTAGCATGGAATTTGATGTGTTTAAACACACATACACTCCTGATAACAATATCTGATGGGAGGAGGGATGTTGAGTCTGTGTTTTCATAAACAAAGCAGATGGTTTGTGGAAGACATCACAGAAATGGGCATTGGGAAAAACCAAATAGTAAGTATGTATCACTAAAATATTAATACAGTGAAACAGGCATTTCTAGAACATGCCACACATTAGAGGTTGATATTGCTGTAAAGTCTGTATCAGTCATGTGAGTATACAGGTGTCACAAACAAATGTATTTTTTTATGGGTCAGATAAAAAAAGTTCTGACTTAATATGCAATGCTTATTTCATACCTATTTTGATTTTCTGCCCTTAATCTATAAAATGAAACCTCTTTTTTTAAACTTACCTGTCATGAGTTGTAATAACTGAAGTAAATATGCATTATTTAAAAATATCTACTTGCTATTATTTTACGCATATGGGTGTTTTGCTTGTATATATGCATACGTACCACATGCATGCCTGCTGTCTGTAGAGGCTGGAGAGGGGTTGGACTGCCTGGAACTGGAGTTACCAGCAATTGCCTCCTGACCATTCTCGTTGCTGTCAATTCTCCCTGCTTCCTGTGTTATCTGCCCCACTACTGCTCACTGTCCATTGCCCCCATTCATAGTTCTTCAGTGGCTGCCCATTCCTTATGATGGACTCCGTTCTCCTCACTGGGAGGTCCTCAGGGTCCTCTCATCCCCGCCAGCCTTTCTGATGCCTTCTCTCACTGTCTGCTCTACTCACACTGATATGCGTGGGGCCCCTATTAAATGTGCTTGTATTTAATAACCTTTGCCCAGGCCATTCCGCCTGGGTAGAATGGCCTTTCACCCCTAGTCATCCATCAAATCCCTGTACCTAGAGGTAAGCCTCTCTGTCACCTCCACTTCTGGACAGCTGGCCACTTTCTTCCCTGTCTCCCACACATACTTGTCCCAGGATGTTTAGCACACAGTGTGACAAGATTCGAGTTTAGTCAACCGTAAAATCCTCAAGATCAAGAGATCATAACTTATTGTACAAAGGGCTGCATCAGTTTGGAAGGAAGACTAGGGACAAGCTGAAACTGCTTACTTAAAAGGGTGGCAACGTGGAGTACTTTGAGTGGCTATGCCCTTAATACAACTGCATGAAATGACTTCTGCACACCAGGACTCCCTGCTGGTACTCGGTCTGTGATCCTCCTCTTGGACAAAATGAGTAGCTCCTGCCCCTGCCCAATGTGGTTTATGTAGGTGTCACTTTGAGGTTTCAGGGACTGCCTTACTTTACTAGAGATGTCTTCCCTCCCCTAAGGTAAAGCTATTGATGTGAAGGCCGAAATATAAAATTCTGGGTGTGAATGTTATCTGCCAGCTATGTAGTTGGTACCACAACTAACTTGGACACATCAACTCAAATAATTCTGTGTCACAGTTTGAGGTGACCAGAGAAGTAGCCTGGATAGAGGGAGAAGCTGAACCAATGCAGTCACAGCAGTGGCCTCCCTAGCAGGTCCTCATCTGGCAGGAATGGGCCTTCAGGACTATCTCAAATTAAGGGGGCTGACCCCTGTGTGTGAAGTTTCCCATCAGCTAGTCAGACTGGCTCACTCGCTTAATACTCTCAAACTGGGGGTGTGTGCGATTAACTCTCTGTACCTAAAGCAAGTCCTGGAAAGGGTCTCGGCCAAAAGCTCCAGGCAGCCGAGGAAGGTGCACCCGAGGCCGGAAGGAGGCAACAGTTGAGAGGCACATCTCAACTTTGGCTATACCTGTCATCTCAAACAGACAAGCTTTATTTTTCATTTGTTTAAAATGTTTTTTAAGGTATGCAATACAGCGATTTCAGAACCCTGTGATACAGGAACACACCAGTAACCTCATTTCTACAAATGGACAGGGACACACAAAATAAAAACAATTATAATTGAGTACCCGGAATTCCAATTTCTTTGCATTTGCCATTGTGGCTTAAGTTTTGCCAAAGTGCATTTTCCTTGCAGAAGAGGGTGTCTTCTTGCTCTGTGTGTGTTAAAGTATGTGGACTTCTGATATGAGTAATGAGGCGATCCCTGGGCATCTTGATGGAGAACATAACTCAAGCTTTACTGAAAGCTTGGGAAGGTGAAGCCCGAAGGCTGTGGAGTAGATCCATCAGTCCCTCTTTGGTCTAGGTTTACACTGTAGAGGGAAAATACGCCCCCAGTGAAAGCAGTGAGCCCCTGGGTGGTGGAAAATGCAGTGTTGGGCTGGAGAGATGAGTGCATGGTTAAGAGTGCTTGCTGTGTTAGTATGAAGACCAGATTGTGGACCCTGGCATCCCCATAAAAACCAGGCACAGTCCCATTCACTACTAACCCTACAGCTTCTGGGAATGGACTGGGAGTGGGGACAGGAGGATAACTCCAGCCAATGAGTTCCAAGTTTAAACTGCCCCAAAAGAGCAAGGCAGAATGACAGAGTGATAGAGGTGAGCAGCTAATACTACACCACATATACACACACCCCCTCCCTGGGGGGGCATGGAGGGACACACACACACACACACACACACACACACACACACACACACACACACACACCGAGAGAGAGACAGAGACAGAGACAGAGAGAGACAGAGACAGAGAGAGACAAAGAGAGAGAGAGAGAGAGAGAGAGAGAGAGGAAGAGAAAAAGGAAGAGGAAGAGAGAATAATTTCAACATCTTAAAAGTTTTAAAAACCACATGAATGTAGAGGCAAGTGGATCTCTGTGAGTTTATAGCCAGCCAGGGCTACATAGCAAGACCCCATCTTAAAAAAAAAAATAACAAAACAAAAAAAATTTAAATTGTGTACTGGTTCCCACCAACTCCCCTTTCTTCTGAGGAAAGAAAGGCAAGAATTATCTGACTAAACATGCCAGTTCCCGGAGAGCACAAAGAACCCAATCTACCTTCCTCACCTGGTGTCAGATGCTACAGCTAAATCTGAAGCTGTACTACAGGAAACAGACATCCACTCTAGTGGCCTGATGGGCCACTAGCTTGGCTGGCTGAAGAGGTGACTGACTAAGTTAGTTAAAGCATCTGGGAGAAGCTTACAAATAAGGCACTGACAGGATGCAGGGACTGTGGTGTGCGATGAATAGGAGGCACCTGGGTGGGCAGCTCAGGATGATGGCTCATGCCTTTCTTTCATTCAGAGAAACAATGGAAACATTTCAAAGTGGTGCTAACATAGACCCTGGAGGCAGTGTGGAAATAGCTGCTTAAATGTCATCAGTGCGCCTGAGCCTTGCATCTCTAACAAACAGTAGTTTGAAGTAGTAGCAATCACTCACTGCCAGTTGTGCAATAGGTCGAGCATTAGAACTCTTCTAACAGAGAGACACCCTCCTTTCCTTCTTACACAAAGCCGATCACTCTAGGCGAAGAGGTGTCTACTTCCTGTTAAAAACTCTAGCAGGAGTGAATAAAACAGAAAATCATCCTCCCTCTCACAGTTGTGCAATTGAATAATTTACCTGAGCTTATTCTTCATTCTCTCAATTAAAGCTATTGTTCTCTAATCAGCTCCCACCGTGAGATCACCAGGTCATACCAGGCATTGCATAACTACTGCCTTTGATAGACACAAGCAACCATCTCGCTTATCTATCAAGCATCTACTTTCTTATTATCAGAGTCTTCTGGGCTGGTCTTTCAAATACTGGCTGCCCACAGTTCATTATCCAGAAGAACTCAGCCCTTCTCCTTCAGATTTAGTAACATGCATCTAACTTAGAGGTTGCTGTGTTTGAGAACATCTTCAAGTTAGTTCTCCATTCACACCCTGGACTACTGGGCTAGGAATCTCATTTTCTGAAGCTGTTGCTCACTGGCTGTCTGAGTTTAGATCATTGTACTGGGTCATCCATAGTCCTATACATGAATGCCAGTGTGGTCACCGTCCACTCTGTGTTCATCACCCAGTTCCTCTTTGCACTGAAACCCAGAGAGGGCATGTGGATTACTGATGGAGGGGCTGGATAGATTGGTTTGTTAGAAGAACCTTAGGGAGGGAAGTCTATAAGGCTGAGCCTGGAGGTGAGTGAGTTGAAACAGCTTTTCTGACATTAGAATGTATTTGATTGTGTTACAACACTTTTCATGCTCAACTGAATGATTCTTAAGCCTCAGGAAAGAAAACGCACCAGAACAGTGCTGCTCTTCAACAAAGACGTGTCGAATGCTCACTATATGCTCCGTATCGCTAGGGCCTTATATCTCAAATCTCATCCCCAAGAAAAAGTGCATCGAAGCAATTTAAGATACTACATGGAATCTGGGCTCAAGTGCAGATTAGAGAACGACCTATCCTCACAAAAGGGAGGTCACTGACACGGGCCATGACTGGATTCTCTGAGTCTATTTTCTCTACATTAAAAACTTTTCAAAATCAGTTTAAAATGGCCATTATTAAAGCCTATTCCACAGTTGTTCTTTCACAGCAAAACTACTGAGTGAAGCATCTTGTGCTATGGACCGGTTCAAATTTGCCTCTGGTCTCCCCTTTCCCAAATGCCCTTCCCACTGCACTTGTCCAGCTCCATTGTCAGTCCTCCCTAGATGTGCTCCATAGTTCTCAAAAGACTAGTTCTCCCAATGCCACAGGCTTTGTGGACATGGTATAGTCCCTTCTTTGGATTGTAAAACTATCGAACTAGTTCACCTTCTTAACCCCTCACTCAACCATGGAAGCAACACCTTAGACTCTTAGCCTCAACAATAGTTTTATTTATTCTTTTCCCCTTTGTTTTGAAGCAGGATTTCACTGTCTGACCTCAAACTCATAACAATCCTTCTGCCTCAGCCTCCATAGTGTTGGAATTATATACGCAAGCCACCTTATCCTGTTCAGTACTACTTTCATGGTAAAATTATTTTGTTTGAGAAGCTTCAGTGATGAAATATCTTTCAAAGCTAGGGAAGCATTTTCATTAGTCACAGTTTTAAAGGAAATTTGATCATTTTTTAACTTAAACAAACAAACAAACAACACAAACAGGTGGAAGGTAATCTGGATCAGCCAGTTCTTTTAACTGTTCCTATGACCTTGCAAAACAGTTGCTAGCTAGTAGGACTAAGTTAAGTTGAGCATGGATAGTGTAGACCTAGCCAGCGAGCTAAGGATGTGCAGACAGACAACTGTGTTATCCTCCCTACAGATAACTAGCAGTGCCAATTTACCTGGGGGTCAGGGAGAGAGGGAGGCAGGGGAAGGGAGGAAGGGAGAGAGGGATGGGGAGAGGGAGAGAGGCAGAGAGACAGAGTATTTTGTGTTTGAGTAGTGGGAAAAACAATTGACCCAGAAAATTGTCTTCTGTCAACCACAAGAGTTACAGAGGTTTATATAATTGAAGATAATTTCCTAGTGGTTAATAAGGTTATGTTCTGCCTAGAGAAGACTCCTGGAATGCACAACATAGAGAAAAACCACAGTCTCTGAGTGATAATTTAGACAAGGGTTCATGAGCCTTGGTTTTCTTTATAGAAGAAAACCTTTATAGAGAGAATTTCTAAAGAGTAATTGGGAGTTAATTATTATTACTATTTTTTTTTTAAAGAATTAAGCCTGTTTAGTCTCCAGAAGTCAAGCTGGCTGGGTTAATGTTAAGAACAAATGTTCTTTACATGCATGTCTTTGCATCAGTTCCTCTGGGACTGGAGTCTCAGGTGCTTGAACTGCTATGTGGGTACTGGAAGTAGAACCTAGGTCCTTCAGAAGAGCAGCCAGTGCTCTTAACCACTGATCCATCTCTCCAGCCCAGGTACTTTGAAATGAAGAGTTCGAGAGTTTTCATCAGCTTAAAAGCTGAAATTTAAAACACAGAATTAAATTCACCTCTCCAGGACCACAAATAGTCAAAGTAAATCACTTGTAGAAAAAACACTGCTGGAGGGATCACACAATACTTGACCTCAATTATACTACAGTGCCATAGTGACGAAGGTGGTATAGCCCTGGCACAAAACAAAAAAAAAAAACAAAAAAAACCCCAAAAAAACAGACATGTAGACCAACAGAATGGAGCAGAGGACTCAAAAATAAACCCACACAGTAATGGCCACTTAATTTTTAACAAAGGTATAAAAAAAGTTGGAAACAATATATCCAACAGATGGTATTGAAAACAAACAAACAAAACCAAACCAGATAGCCATCTGTAGAAGAATTTTACACAAAAAAATCAATTCAAAGTGGATCAAAGACCTTAATGTAAAGCCGGAAACACCAAAGCTCTTGAGGAGAACTGCTGTATGAGGAATGAATGTCAAGACAAAGGAAAGAACTTTCTGAACAGGAAAGTTCTCTAATGGCATAGAAGTCGTCTTAGGAATTTACAAACGGGATGGTATGAAATAAAGTTTCTGTACATAAAGGAAATCACCAGCAGAATGAACAGACAGCCTGCAGAACAGGAGACAATCCTTGCCAGCTAAACCTCAGACAAGAGGCGAATATCTAGAATAGGTAAACAATTGTAAAAAACGAGACACTCCAAAACCCTGTCAATCAGCAAGGCGGGTTTCAAGAGAAGAAACACAGTGGTCAATAAGTATTCCAAAAAGTGTGTAACAACCTATCCATCAGGGAAATGCAAATTAAAGCGTGTAACAACCTATCCATCAGGGAAATGCAAATTAAAGTGTGTAACAACCTATCCATCAGGGAAAAGCAAATTTCTGTTTTGAAATTCGGTCTCATCCCAGTCACACTGACCTTCATCCAGAAGCCAACAGCAAATAGAGAGGAAAGGAGTATTTGCAGCTGTCCCCTTTCCTCACACCACCTCCAAAAACGGTCTCTTGCATTCAAGAAATGTCCCAATCATCAACACAGGTCACTGTGTTAATACGTTTCTTTTTTGAAAAGCTGGGAAAATAACAGGGTTTAGAGAGTCTCCCAATTATAGAGCAGAGAAGTTGTGACTTTCAAGATAACCAGAAATTGCTGGGAGGGTCTTGGAAAGACAGAATGTGGGGAAAGAAGAACCCATATTCACTGCTTCTCAGAATGTAAGCCAGTAAGGGCATTATGGAAACCAATGTAAAGTCGACGGAACTACTATATGATCCAGACATAACCCTCCTGGGCATCCACTCACAGAGTACCTAAATGTCCATGTTCACTGCTACATTATTCAAAATAGCAGCCTAGACGTCCATCATAGGATGAGTAGATAATGAAAACTTATCTATAAACAATAGAATTTTATTAATCAGTAAAGAAAACCGAAATCATGAAATCTGCAGGGGAATGAATAGAACTTGAAAGTACTGAGTTAGACAACAGACATAGAAAGAGAAAAATGACATGTTCTCTCTCACGTTTGGATTCTAGCTTATGGGGTGTGTGTGTGTGTGTGTGTGTGTGTGTGTGTGTGTGTGTGTGTGTGAAACAGAAAGATCATGAGAGGAGGAAAAAGAGAGGAAGGTGGGGGAATAGCAACAAGTGATATGAAAGCAGAAAGAAGGCTATGGGTGGGGTGGAAGGGATGTCAGAGAGATATTGGAGGAGAGGAGGAGGTCAGAATTAAAGCTAATATATGTGCTAATATAACATTAAAACAAAGAATTCACCCCTCTGTGCCAAGCTCAGGCTGTTGATAGAATAAACAAGTGCCCTGGACGTGGAAAGACTAATCTGGTGTACTCCCAGCTCTTTGTTGCTGGCTAGCCACACAAGTCTGGGCAAGCGATGTCCTCCTCCTGCCTGGGTACAAAACAAGAGAAGCTCATGTTCAGATCATCTGGTCCTGAGGTAGGGCTGGGCTGGTCCCACCAGGGTCCTACTGAATCAGAAGTTTGGGGCTGAGATCCTGGAATCTATCTTTTAAAATGATGATTCTTGTGCTTACTAAAGTTTCTTTTACTAATATTTTGTGGTCAGGAACACATTAAAATGAAAGATTGCAGTATCTCTAAGGTCCTGCCTTCTCCAAACAATTCTGAAAAACAGTCCAATCGACATTTTTCCACTTGGGCACATCTACTCAGTACGTGACTTTGGACTTTGGTGCTTTCTCTGCAGAAACTGTTGCAGGTCAGAGTGTATAGTGTACAAAGGTATCTCTGTTATTTGGTGAAAGAAAATGTTTTTCTAATAGGTGGCCTTTCTCAAAGGTTAGTTTACACATTTCCACATGGCACAGCTATCAAACATGCAACTTTGAACTCGTATTTTTTTTTCTTTCCCCTCTCTCTCAAGAGCTATTCCAGGTCAGTGTATAACTCTGTGTCACATAGAAGAAATCTCAAGGATACAGCAAGAGTAGGACCTTTTGATTTTCAACTGTGTCTTGTCTTAATGCTAATAAGAGTTTGAGGTCCACTGGTAAGTTTAGTTTAGAGTTTAGGTTCAATTCTGATTTGAATGTAGGACTTCTAGTATATTCTCCATGTAAACATGGTAACCTGTGACAGGCCGCTATTATCAGCAGGAGGTAGCAAGTTCTGCCCTAGTATCCCTAATTTGAAAATGGAACTGCTCCAAAACTATTTTCCTGAGTGTGTGGCCACGATCCCACAACATGGCAGCATGTAGCTTTGTTCCTCGCATTATTAAGCGTCTTGTGTAACATTACCTTCATGCTAAGGCAAGTATGGTGTACAGGAAACACAAGTAAACTCTTTGGACCTGGACCCCATCCTTAAGGTGACCCATGAGATATATACAAAAATATCCAAAGTCTGGAAAAATGCGAAATCTGGAACACTCCTGGGTCAGAGTATTTCAGATCAGGGATAGCCAACCTATAAGTAGTTTTGTTTCTGATGTTCTTACAAAACCAAACTCAAGTAGTTGTTTAAACTCCAGTGTCTTGGTCAGTTAACCTCTAAGCCCTATGAGGTCCCCTGAATGGAGCAGTGCATCTGAGTGACAGATGTTGAGGTGATTCCAGGTGGAGCATAGGTCATTGACACCATTGCTCTGAGAAAGCTGGCAACACAACAGGCTTGCCTCCCAGTTACTGAGCAGTGAAGCCTTCAGACTGTTGGGACATACCTTTAGAGGCTCAGGCCCCTCCCATAATTTGGTGCCTTTCACATCATTTCTCTGCTTTTGAAACTTTTGTATGCAGCCTCCACACTTCGTATTACATACTTTTATGTCACATGCGGCAGGCTTATAAACTTCCCGGTTTCTTAGACGTAAAAGGACATTTTGACTTCTGGGGGCACTAGGCAAACTGCTCAGTCTGCCTCAGTTTCCTAAGCTATGAAGTGAAGAGCAGAGCAGATAGACAGATTCTTGGCTCTTTGAAGCTCTAACACATACATCTCCGTGTAGACGATGGCACTGTATAAAAAAGGACATAGGCTTTGAAGATGGACTTGGGCTAGAAATTTTGCCTTAGGTCCTCAGTCATCAGTGGAAACCTGATTTTTAATTCATCAGATCATTAAAACCATCAATTGCAGTGCTTGGTGTAGATGGGCATCCCAAAGGCTGGGACATCTAGATCCCTTCATCTTCTGTGTTGTCACTAACGTCTTTGTAGCCTACCCTGGTTAGGCCTCTCCTTACTGGGAGAAGCAACTGCTGGCACCAGTGTAGAGACTAACTGTTGGGAGCTATAACTCATCAGCTCTGTGGGTAGATAGCAGGTTCTGTTTCTTTCAGGTCGGGGTATCACTTGGGCATGAAGTTTTCATTTAGGTCCAAGGCAGCCACACAAATGAAGGAGCCACCATTTTTCATATGCACAGGGGCAGATCTCCAGCCTTCCCTCTGAGCATCAGGAGCTGGGCCTGCTAACAGCACTTAAGATCTTGCAGCAGCCTTGAAGACCGCTTCAAGACAGAGAGAAAACGAAAGGATGCAGATGGGAAATAACTTTCCCATGAGCCAAAGTCCACCAAGGAGTAGAGGCAGGATCCACCGCAGTTCTCCTGCAAGACCCTCTGCATTTTAATGAAAATGTTTTAACTACTGAGTAGAGGATCGCTCTGGTTAACCCCAAGTCTCCCTGACACCGTGGGCATGAAGCTTTGAATCTTGAGGCTGCGCTGGGCTCATCTACATGTCCCACAATAACCTCTATGTGCTGTGAGGATTAAAAGAAACATTGTGCATATACAGTGGTCCTCTGGGGTGGGGGAACTGCCTCGTGAGGAACATGGACACATTTCTTCTTGTCTCCAAACAACACAGCCTAGGGGACTGGTACAACACTCAACCTTGTGTTAGGTATGTTAAGACTCCACACTGGAACTCCACACTGGACTCCACACTGGAACCCTGAAGTGCTTAGCATGGTGCCTCCATAGATGGGCCACTTCACCTTTCACCTCTGGTGATTTTTAAAGATTATTAATGAGCATCGTACATCTCGAATTAACCTCTTTTCCTGCCTCCCCCACCTCCCATGACACTGCGGCCCCGCAGCCAAGGCGCCAGAGTGCCCCCAGGGCTAGGGCCGGGGTCTGCCGCTCACCTGGGGAGGCCAGCAGGACCTTCGCCCCGCAGCACTGGAAGCAATGTAACAGAGACTTTGCACGGATGTTGTAGTTGAGGCACGCCATGGGACAGCCCAGTTTGAGCAGTCCCAGCCAGATCCACACGTAGGCCGGCTCATTGCCCATGAAGAGGGCCACGCAGTCCCCCTGTCGCAGGCCCAGTTGGTCGTGCAGCGCCCGCGCTACTTGGTTGCTGCGCCGGTCCACCTGGGCGTAAGTGAGCGTTTCATCTCGGTACAGCAGGAAGGGCTTGTGCGGGGTCTGGCGAACTCGCTCCAGGAAGACCCGCAGGATGGTGCGCACGGGCCGCCGCTGCCGGTAGCTGCGCACCTGCCGGGCCAGGTTGGCCACCCGCAGGAAGTACCGTAAGTCCTGGATGAGGTAGGGGCAGCAGCAGGTGAGCAGCAGAGGCAGGAGTAGCAGCCCTGCCAGGGCGGTGTAGAGTACCGGCAGCATGAAGGCTACTGCGGGGTCCCCGGTCCCCAGTGGGGCCGAGGGGGCGCTCCGGGCGTGCAGCGCGGCGGCGGGCAGGCGATGATCAGAGCAAGAGCTGGCGACCAGACTGGGCCGCGGGACCAGACTGCGACTGCGGATGGCCACTGGGCTGCAGGTGCCAGAGTCGTGCGAGGCGGCGGTGCGGGCGGGACGGCTTGGGTTCCGCCCCCTCGTGGGGTGTCTCGTGCACTCAGGGGTCCGCCCCTGCCAATTTGGGTGGCCCAGGACTCTGCAGCGTCCCGAATCAGGTGAGATCCAGTTCTGGACACACGATGGCACAAATAGCCCACATTGAAAAGATGGGGGCCAGCGATTCAGACGTGGAGCGGTTGCTTGCTTGTCATTCTTATCACAGAACGCCTTTGTTTAATCAAGTACAGTATAAACGCACCGCGACCTTATTATTAATAGCGGGCACCAGGTGCCACTGCCAGCCCAGAGTCCCACCTCCCATTACTTCCCAAAGGCTTTCCACCTGATCTCTCTTTTGTTTCTCACATTTATTTCTCTGCCCCAGCGGTCTCCTGTGTCGAAGGATTGATTCAAGGTTGAACAAAAGCAGCAGAGATGGTCACATCCAACTGTTTACAGCTGCTGCCACTCTGGCTGCATCTGCCAGCCTCTCTAGGCATTGCGAGCCTCGCCTGCTGTGGGAAGTAAAGCAGTGGGAAGTGATCCGCTTTCCAGCATTCACAGTATTGTGGACCCAGTTCAACATACAGCGACTAAGAAAGTGTGTAAGAAGTGTGATCTTTGTACTCATGCCTCCAGGTACTTGGT
This sequence comes from Cricetiscus sungorus, assembly GCA_030556225.1. Taxonomy (NCBI): domain Eukaryota; kingdom Metazoa; phylum Chordata; class Mammalia; order Rodentia; family Cricetidae; genus Cricetiscus; species Cricetiscus sungorus. The sequence continues at coordinate 62,138,140 of JANBXA010000372.1, read as the reverse complement.
TCTGTACAAAGCTCAGCATGCTTGCTTCCTAGTAGGATCAGGACCTAAGTAAAGACATGCTTTGTTATGTTTTCTTGTCCTATGCTCATCCATCTTGCTGTTGCAAGACAACCACAGTTTTGGAACTTCAGAGCTATTCTCAGATGGTATATCAATGCTCATTCACGGATGAGAAAGGGAGGTTTAGAGAGGTGGTGATTCTTGGTCACGGCAGGACCACTGCACAAACTCACAGCAGCCGTGGTTTCCTGCACAAGCTCTGGAAGGGGCTCACCCCACCCCTAGCCGAGGAGCTATTGACAATTGATGGCTGGTAGAGGAGGGAGAGTCAGTTTTCCCTGGCAGTGTGGTCCCTGGTAGGTCGACCTGCTGCTACCCCTACCTAATCCAGGATTTGCTGCATGCACACGAGCACAAGTGCACACAAACACACACACACACACACACACACACACACACACACACACACACACACACCGCACGCACGCACGCACAGTGCAAATTGGACTGTGGAAAACTGAGAAAAGAAGAGAACATCAAGGTGAGTGGGTGTGGAGATTGGACCTGGGAGGAGTATATATGATCAAAATACATTGTATGTGTGTATGAAATTATCAAACAATCAATGAAAATATTATATTAAAAGGATACCCAGTGATGCATGAGATTTGAAACAGAAGTCCGTTTGATTCCAGGTCATTAGCAACTTCCAGCATTTGTGAAACACAGTGTCATGTTGTCCTTGTTTTTCTCTAGGTTTCCATTCTTATCTTCTTTTTATTGCCACTACTGAAAAATATGTCTCTCATAGCCTTCTGACAGCCTTTTAATTCTTGGGACCACCTCAAGCAACCCTTTCCGAGGTCCTGACTGACTTCCCACTGCTGGCCTAGCTATCGTGCAGTGAATGGTTACACCAGTTCCCCAAGGAGTTGAGGGCCTTCGTCATCCCTGAGGAGAAAGCTGTGGCAGAACCGTTCTGCTGTACACCCTTTTCCTTTTTCTTTTCCTGCGAAGCTCAGGGCCAGCTCTGCTTCTCCATCCCATCTCTTTAAAAAAGTCACTTATCCTTCATGTATGTGTGTGTGAGTGAGTGTGTGTGTGAATGTGTGAGTGTGTACATGTGTGTGTGAATGTGTGAGTGTGTGTATGAGTGTGAGTGTGTGAGTGTGTGTATGTATGTGTGTGAATGTGTGTGTGAGTGTGTATATGTGTGTGTGAATGTGTGAGTGTGTATATGTATGTGTGTATGAGTGTGAGTGTGTGAGTGTGTGTATGTATGTGTGTGAATGTGTGTGTGAGTGTGTATATGTGTGTGTGAATGTGTGAGTGTGTATATGTATGTGTGTGAATGTGTGAGAGTGTGAGTGTGTGTATGTGTGTGAGTGTGTGAGAGTGAGTGTGTGAGTGTGTGAGAGTGAGTGTGTGAGTGTGTGAGAGTGAGTGTGTGTGTGTGAGAGTGTGTATATATGTGTGTGAGTGTGTTTGAGAGAGTGTGTGTGAGTGTATGTGTGTGTGAGTGTGAGCATGTGTGTAAATGTGTGTGTGTGTGTGTGTGTGTGTTTTTGGCATGCATGTTGGTCACAGGACTACTTTTGTAGAGTTGCTTTTTCTCCTTCCACCTTATGTAGGTCTGGGGATCCAGTTCAGGTCACCAAGCTTTCACAGAAAGCACCTTTACCCACTGAGCCATCTTGCCAGCCCTTCCATTCTGTTTCAGTGTAGCCTTCAGATCACTTCTCTTCCTTGAGCTCTCCACCCAGAAAACTAGATTACCACAGTCCTCCCTGTCCTCTTCCCCTCATATTAACCTTGCATTTGGACAGTCTTTCAGTGGCCAGTGAAAGCAATCAATGCCCAAGTGGCTTAATTAGAAACAGAAATTAGGCAAGAACTGGTAAACCCAGCAATTACGTAGGCTTCAAGTGGCTTAAGTTTTGGATCTGAGTTTATTTTTCCATTCTCTATTTACTGCCTTTGCTCATATCCAGGCTGTCCCTCATGATTCTAGGATGGTTTCCTGAACCCATGGGGTACATGCCTCCTGGATCAGTGTCACAGGAATACAATAATCTTTTTTTCTTAGAAGTCCGCATTAAAATTTTTTTTGTGACTAGCTTATATACTTATCCCAGAACTAGTCCTTTGAGGGGGCTGGGGAAGAGAATGGGGAAGAGATAACCAAGGCTCATCCTCAGAGTATCTAGAGCAGTGGTTCTCAACTTTTCTAATGTTGCGACCCTTTAATACAGTTTCTCATGTTGTGGTGACTCCCAGCTATAAAATCATTTTTGTTGCTACTTCATAACTGTGATTTTGCTACTGTTATGAATCATAATGTAAATGTCTGATACGTGACTTCCAAAGGGGTCACAACCCACAGGTTGAGAACTGCTGATCTAGACCATTTGTGGGAAACTTCAGGGTACTATGAAAAGAGGAGACAGAGCTGGAGATACGGCTCAGGGGATAAAAGCTTGCACAAACTTGTGATTCCCAGCACTCAAGTTAGGAAGCTCCCAGCTGCCTATAAGTCTATTGCCATGGGATCTGATGCTTCTGGCTTCTGAGGGCACCCACACTCAAATGCAAGGACACAGACCCAGGCATGTGCTTGCATGTGCATGCGTGTGTGCATGTGTGTGTGTGTGTGTGTGTGTGTTATGTATGTGTGCATGCACATATGCACACACAGACAGACATACACACACAATTAAAATAAGCCTTAATATCTGTGTGTGGTGAGACAAAGGAAAACATTTTTTTCCCCCAAAGGAAAACAGAGGGGGAGGTTAACCAATACAGACGTGCCTTGGGGATCTTCAGCCTCGTGAGTTTAACTTTGAGCCTAGAATCTACCTTTGCTCTACCACCAATTCATAGTTTTTCCATTTATTTGAATTATTTTAACAAAATACCATGAGCTTTTTAGCTCCTACAAATCAGAAGTTCACTTCTCATGGTTTTGGAAAACTGCAAAACCCAAGTTTGGTGTCTGGGGACTGGGGACAGGCAGCCTTTTCACAGATGTTGCCTGAATCTATGTCCTCACATGGGGGGAGGCCAAAGGAGCTGCTTTGCAGCCATTTTATCAGGGCACCAACCACACAAGGGATGATTCTGCCCCAGTAACCACCTTTGGGGTTGAATTCGCTATGATGTGAGGGTGGAGACTTCTGGGAAAGGGTCTCTTCTCTGACAGCTTCATTCCTCAGCGATGTCATGGCTTCTCACTGCTCTCTATCCTCTTCACACACATATTTAGAGACAATTAGTTTTACACAGCATCCTAGAATATGCTGGGGCTGGAGTTGCTAGGCACTGGCTCCTACTTGGCTCCCTCAAAGTGTTATCAGTGCCTTAGTACATTGAAAATCTATTCATGGCATCATTGAGACATTATAATCTATAAAGTGAAGTTCAAATTTGGTTTTTCTCTTCTGACTATGACTCAGACTTTCATTATCTTAATTAACACATACTTATTGAGGCTGCATGATAAATAAAATATAACCAGCAATGATCAAGATCGCACTGGTATGGAGATCTCAAATATGAAAATTCTCTAGTGTTACCTCTTTAGCAAACCTTTAGGAAGGTAGGAGTTAGGTTTCACCTCATCTATTCTTTCAGGTCCAATGAGGCTCCTCACTTTTGTCATCAAGACTGTAGACCCCAGCGCCAAAATTCCAATGTAATTTTTCACAGAAATGCAAAACAGTCTTAAACTTGATACAAAAACACAAAACACCCAGGATAGCCAAAAGTACCTTAAACAATGGCAAAATAAACAAACAAAAACCCAAACTAACCAAACAAAACAGCAAACAAACAAAATTCCAACTGTCTGAGCTAATACCTTACTCCACTTTAAGTTATATTGCAGAGCTATAGTAATAAAACAGCATGACCCTACCATAAAAATTAGACACAATCATCAATGGGAGATAACTGAGGACCCATATATAAGCCATACCCATACAGCCACTTGATTTTTGACAAAGATGCTAATAACACTACAGAGAAGACAATATCCTCAACAAATGCTGCTGATAAAATTGGATAGCCCAATGTAAAAGAATGAAACTAGGACCTTATCTCTCATTCTACATAAAAGTCAACTCCAACTGGACTTCAAGATAAGACATGATACCCTGAATCGGACCAAGGAGAGAGTGTGGAATATGCTTCAACTTGCACACAAAAGTACTTTCTGAATAGGACCCCAGTAGTACAGAATTTAAGATTAACAGTTAATGAATGGGATCACTTGAAACCAAAGCCTTCTGTATAGAAAAGGACACTATCTTCCAAGTGAAGAAAAAGCCAAAAAATAGGGAAAATGTCATTATAAGTTTATACATCTAATAGAGGGTTGGTATCTACATATAAAAAGCCTGAACATCAAGGAAACAAACAACCCAATTTAAAAATGACTATAGAACTAAACATCTTTTGTATTTCTCAAAAGATGAAATACAAACTGTTGAGAAGTATCTTAAAGAATGTTCACCATCCTTAGCTGTCAGAGAAATAAATGCAAGTTAACACTGCTTTGAAAGTCCATGTTATCCCTGTAACCAGGCAAAGATGCAGGAAAAAAGAAAATTATAGACAAGTCTCCCTGATAAACATAGATACAAAAATTCTCAACAAAATACTTGCCAATTAAGTTCAAGAACACAATAAGGTTATATAATATGATCAAATTGACTTTATTCCAGAGATGGAATAATATACATAAATCAATATACATAAATCAACAAATGTTATCGATTCCATAAATAGCCTTAAGAACAGAAATTATATGATCATCTCAATAGATGCAGAAAAAAGTTTTTAATAAAATCCAATGTCTTTTCATGTTAAAAAAATTCTGAATAAGCCTGAACTAAAAGGCACCTATCTCAACATAATGAAGACTGTATATGACAACCCTATAGCCAATGTTAAATTAAATGACAACATCAAAGTATTTCCACTAAAATCAAGAACAAGGTAAGGATGTCCACTTTTTCCACTCTTATTCCCTATAACATTCAAAGTCTTGGTTAAAACAGCAAGACAAGAGAAACAAACAGGAAAGGAAGAAATCAAGATTTCTATTTGTAGATGATATGATTCTATTCATAAAAGACCTTAAAAATTCTACTAGAAAACTCTTGAAACTAATAAACATCTTCAGCAAAGAGGTAGGATACACAATTAACTTACAAGGATCAGGGGAATTTTATGTATCAGTGATAAACATACTGAGAAAAAAGCCAGGAAAATAACTCACAATGACCTAAAAATTAAACAAAAAGCACAACAAAGCAAAGCAAAGCAAAACAAAACAAAACAAACAAACAATAAAAAACAAATCAAATCAAAGCAAAACAAACCCAAGCTAAAACCCATAATTAACTCATACTAAGACCATGAAATGTTCTTGCAAGAACGTCAAGACACTGGAGAAAGAAATCACAGCAGATGTGGAAAGATCTCCCATGACTGAAGGAATTAGTATCGTACTAAAAGCAACCTTCAAATTCAATGTAATCCCTATTAAAATTCCAGTGACATCCTTCACAAAATTGAATAAGTAATCTTTTTTAAACAAATCATCTTAAAATTAGTATGTTGTATAAATTTTAGGTAAGTACAAGATTATAAGGCTTTGAGAGGCTTTATCAAACAATTTTTGTGTTCTTTGTCCCTGCCCCCTCCTGTTTCGGTGACCTCTGTCCCCATTCCCTAGTTAGAGCTATCTTCCTGTTTTTCTATTTACCCCTTCAGCAGAACTACAGAAACATGGAAAGTATAAAGGGATTGCAGGGGAGGGAGTGAGAAAAGAATAGCAGAATACAGATAAGGATTTTGAGCTAGGGGCTGCAGACAAGTGAGAACATGCAATGTTTGTTTTTATAGGTCTGTTACCTTACCCAATATAATAATGTATTTTATATAATATAATTTTTCAAGTATGTCCATATACCTGCAAATTTTATTTTTCTTTAAAGCTGAGTAATATTCCATTGTGTATATGTACAACATTTTTATTGTCTATTCATCTGTTGAAGGACATTTAGGTTATTGCCATTTCTTAGCCATTGTGAATAGATCAGCAATAAACATGGCTAAATAAGTATCTGTGGAGTAAGATGTTGAATTTTGGGTATATGCTAAAAGTTATTCAGCTGGATCATATGGTAGATTCATTTTTAGTTTTTTGAGGGTTCTCCATACTGATTTTCATAATATATACAAGTGTATACATGTACATACATGTAAAATACATCACATATAAATATGTGATGTAGGTACACATGTATGTATGTATGTATTTATCTTTCTATCTATCTCATAAACAAAGTCATGCTACTTGGACTGACTATCCCCCATATGTTACAGCATGTTGTTCCCGCCGGCCTCCTGGTCCTGCCGCCATTGTCCTGCAACCACGTGTGCCCCAAATAACACTCAGAGACTCTGTATTTGATACAATCCTGTTGGCCAATTACCATTACTGTTTATGGGCCAGCTCTGTCTTAATTATTAACCCATTTCTACTTATCTAAGTATTTCCACGTGGTCGTCTTATCGGGGAGCCACACGGCAGGCGTCCTGCTCCTTCCCCGGGCTACATCTTGACTCCTACTACTTCCTCTCTCCTCCTCCTGGTCTCCTAGCCCCGCCTATCTTGTTATCTCATTGGCCACAGTGCTTTATTAACAAGTATGAGAAACATATATACAGAATAACATCTCCCATCATCTCCTCTTTTCTGTCTAAAGTAAAAGAAGGGGTTTAACCTTAACATAGCAAAATATAACATACAACAATTATCAAATAAGAATCACAGTTAACAATATTTAGTCCATTAACATTTTGTAAGACTTAAAGAAAATATCATCTATCCTATCTTTGTGAGTCTAAAGTCCTATATGTAACTTATCTTTAATCCTAGTTTTCTATTGGCCACAGTGCTTTATTAACCAGTATGAGAAACATATATACAGAATAACATCTCCCATCATCTCCTCTTTTCTGTCTAAAGTAAAAGAAGGGGTTTAACCTTAACATAGCAAAATATACCATATAACAGTTATCAAATAAGAATCACAGTTAACAATATTTAGTCCATTAACATTTTGTAAGACTTAAAGAAAATATCATCTATCCTATCTTTGTGAGTCTAAAGTCCTATATGTAACTTATCTTTAATCCTAACTAAGGAAAACTATAATCATAACTACCTGTCTTCAACTCCTTCAAAGACCACAGAAGGATAGTATATAAACTCTAGAAATGACAGAGACAACTCATTGCCTAGTCAGTCACCTGAAGTTCTTCTGTAATGTTCCATCTTCAGCCCATAGGCCATAGTGTGTGTCCAGACTCCTCAACAAGGCAGGAAACTTTAAACTGTCCACCTGTATTGACAGTTTGTCAGTCACTTTTCTCTGTGTCCTGTAGACTATCTGGCTGTCAGGCAGCCTCTCCCATGAAGCAGGAATCTGTAGCAATGTCCATCTTGCATCAGCAGTCACCTTTTTGTGGGTCCTGCATGTCCAGTTTCTACAACATAAAGTCAAACAGTCTAGACAAGAGAAGTACCTTGCTCAAATGGCTAGTCTTGCCATATTAGAAGCAAACTCCATAATGTTTTTCTTCGATGTCCATCTTCCTTTCTTCTGTAGGTGGTGTTACCAGGAGCAGTTGTGCCTCATTGTCAAGAAAAACCTTAAACCATTTTAAATGCCATATTCTGTAGGTCTTTGAATAGATCAACAAAAATCTCAGTACCAGGCATGAGAAATCTCTCTCAAATAATTGATCAGAGAAGAGCAAATGATTCCCCCAAAATGTAGACTACCACTGTTGCTCTTGGTTGCCTCTCAGAGGTTGAAGTTAAGCCCCTATAACTTGGATAAATAAGAATCTAGGAAAAACGATAGACTGATGGATGTTTATTCGGGGAAAAATCACTTACACCAGAAACAGATGACCGCCCACAGGTTCCCGTCCCAAGGATGCCTCCAGATGCTCTCTGTCTCTGACCAGGAAACAAGAGAGAGAGAGCTGGGGTCTGGGACCTAGACCTAGTCTGCCTTGGCCACTCCCACAACTGTCCCCACGCCCCAATGGGCGTGGTCAGTGCAGTAAGTGAGGGTGGGGTGGATATCTCACTATAAGCTCCTACTGCTGAAGACAATTTAGGATGTGGGACTCAGATTATTGGGGCTGGATTTAGCCTGAAAGCCTCCATTCTGACATTGAAGCAAATTAATTGTCCTACTTAGCATTGGAGACACCTACAAACCACAATGACCCACATGACAAGATATCCTTAAAGGTGCAATAAGTAGTGCTCACATGGTGGTGGTTGTTGAGTCCTGTACAGCCTGGTTCTATGAGCTGAACTGGGGTGACCAGGGACCAAAGAAAGGACAGACACATGTAGAGGAAAGCTGGGGTCAGGTGGACTGTGATTACTCAGATAGAATGGTATCAACTACAAAACAGCCAGAACCTCAATGCATTTACTATGTACAACACAGGGGGAGGCGTAGCTAGCTTCAGCAGGAGGCCTCTATAGGTGAGCAGTTTCAGGCTGTAAACGTCTGGGAGGAGGAAGTTGTAATCAATGCTTTCTGGAAACCCTGTTTGCGTATGGACCAGGGGAAGACTTTGCCAGTTCCCATGAGTCTGAGGCATTAGTTCTTGTCAATAACACACACTTACTAAGGACTTCATACATTCCTCATGAATTCACCCTAGACTTCCTCAGTTCCCCACAGGTGGTCACCAACAGCTTTCTAACTGTACTTATGGTTCATTCAACAAGGAGGGAGTCACTCCTATTATAGACACATAACTAACATCCCAGGGCTAGGGAGGTCATGAGAAGAATCTACTACTTCCACTTTCTTAGACCAGAATAATTCCTCAGTACATTCTAAATCATATCCTTATACCCACATGTAAGTGTATCTACCACTCTTCATCAAAGGGGCCTCTCTTTACAGCAAATGAAAGCCATTACCACAACTGGACATAGGCAGAGATCAGTGGTGTGTGTGTGTGTGTGTGTGTGTGTGTGTGTGTGTGTGTGTGTGTGTGTGTGTACCAAATGGATAGATCTGCAGCATAGGCCCCTACATCTTTGGCTCAGGGAACATAGCAGAAGAGGTCTGATAGAGCCAGGTTATCATCAAGAAGTCTGCTGGAAGACTGTCTTTCCTGGAATGGCTGTATAAACAAGACCTAAGCTATGATAATATCAATAGACATGCTAACACAGAAGGGAGAAAATCACACGGGGCCTCATCCTTAGTCAAAGAACTAATGACAGCCAAGAGGAGGAGAGTCAGCTTTCCCAGAGATGAGTCCCCTAACTGGTTATCTAATACAAAGTGCTTAGACTAAAAAAACATATGCACATGAAGACCAAAAAAAAGGACCCTACAGGTTATAATTATATATTTATGCATATGTGTACATATATATGTGATAGCAATAATAAAAAGAGGCTATAAACTTGAGAATATGGGAGGGACATGGAAGGAGTTGGAGGGAGGGGACTTGGGAGAGGCTAAAGGGAAAAGGGAAGAGGGAAAGCCAAGTAGTTATATTTTAATTAAAACGTATAAAGCATTATGGAAACACATGAATTTCTAAACTAATTCCAAGAAAACAAACACAGCTGGAGTTACCAGCATACTTGATTTCAATTTAAGCTGCAGAGCCACACATAGTAAAAAAAAAAAAAAAAACCCTGCATGGGCCTGGCACAAAAACAGTCATGTAGATCAATGACTTTCCAGAAGAAAGGACTCAGGTTGAAGGCCATGAATTGTATCCATGTGATTTTTGATAAAGAAGTAAAAAAAAATACACATCGGAGAAAGGATAGGGTCTTTAACAAGTGGTCCTGGCCAAACAGGACAGCTACATATAGTAGAACAAAACTAGATCCTTATCTCTCGTGCTGCACAAAAATCAACTCCAGATGGGTCAACTGACTTAAACTTGAAACCTCAAATATGGAAACTACTTGTAGGAGATATCAAGGAAAAGGATTCAAGATGTAAGCATAGGCAAGGACTCTTTGAATAAGGCTTTGCACTCAAAAATTGGTTCTTCATGGAACGAAAAGGCATACATATGTTCAGCAAAGGAAACACAACCGATGGCAGGAGCAGCCTACAGAAGAAGAGAATATTTACCAGTTATCCATCTAGGAGGGAATTATTACTCAGAATATACACAAGAGGCCCAAGCAACGAGGAAATAAGCCACCTGACTTAAAAAACAAAAACAAACAAACAAAAAACAGGTTAAGAAACTAAAAACAAAATTCCCAAAGAAGAAATAACAACTCCCATAAATATTTGAAAAAGTTTTCAACATCCTTACATCAGGGGAATGCAAATTAAAAGTACTTCATAGTTATATCTCACTTGAATTAGAACAGATCACCAAGGAAACAAACAACCATAATGCTGGTGTGGATGTAAGGAAATTGGAACCTTCATCCAGTCTTGGCAGGAGTATAAATTGGAAATCTGTGGGGAGATATTTTTACAAAATGCCAAAAAAAAAAAAAAAAAAAAAAATAGAACTCACATGTGACTCAGCTATTCCACTCCCATGCTCATACCCAAAGAACTCCATATCCTACAGAGACATTTATTTACTCATGTTAATGCTGTGTTATTCACAAACAACAAGGAAACGGGACCAGCAGACATGCCCGTGAACGAATGGATGGTTAGTGAAAATGTAGTTGCATGTGCACAGTTGAATTTTACTGAGCTGCAAAGGAAAGCACAGTTATGAAACAAGCATGTAGATGGGTGGAACAGGTAAAAAATATAAGTGAGGTAACAGTTTCAGAGAGACAAAGTCCACATGCTCTTTCTTACATATACATCCTAGTTCCTAGCTTTCACACTGCGTGCAAATGAGCTTGTGTGCAGACAAGGAACTAGAAAAGGCAGAGAAAGAGAGAGAGAGAGAGAGAGAGAGAGAGAGAGAGAGAGAGAGAGAGAGAGAGAGAGAGAGAGAGAGGGAGGGAGGGAGGGAGGGAGGGGGAGGGGGAAGGGAGAGAGGGAGAGAGAGAGGAAGAGAGACAGAGAGAGACACAGAGAGAGATAGAGAGACAGAGAGGGAGAGAGAGAGGAACAGAGACAGGGGGGGCCTAGAAGGTTGTAGAACATAAGTGATGAAATGTGCAAAATTGGTGAAGAAATTTGTGGGTTGATCATCTAAGTTGGAAAAAGGTCAAGGAAATGGATGAGACAGTGATGGGGGAGGGTCGATCACAACAACGTGTGAAAAATCCATAAGGAAGCCTGATACTTGATAAGCTAATAAAAAACAGTATGGCTTCCCAAGAAGCCATAGTCTGTGAAATGAAAATACGAGTCAGAGATGGGCCATCTCTCCAAGAGATGTTGGTCAGGGAGATTGTCTGAGGCTGTCAAAAGAAGACAGGCAATGGATGCTGCTGTAGTTTGCCCACCAGAACAAGAGAATGAGACCCTATTGCTGAAGACACCATTTTTCTGTGGCCATAAGTCCTGGAGAAAGCAAACTGCAGCTAGCCTGAATGAGTGCTAAAGATGCTGCACAGGCCGCTGAGGGAGAATTGTCATTCCCCAGACTCACTCCGTCGCTCTTGTGTGCAATAATACTGCCCAGCCTGGGGGAAGGTGAGCCCGCTGGTGCAAAGTGGCAAGACTGTTATGAAGTAACCAACTGCTTTCTGATTAGATTGAGGCCTGCTTTGGTACTTTAAATCCTGTCAAATCTCATGCTGCAGAGGTCATAGACTCTATGAAGCTACTGCCACTGTTTTGATAGATGAACAAGATGTGCCCATCAAATTGCCTTCCTCATAGCTATGCTGATACCTATAGATCAGTGCTGCTGTCAGCTTTGTTGGAGAAGCTTCTTTAAAAGAGTATTAAAATTGCTTTCCACTTATTTATTTTGCCATGTATGTGTGTATGTGGGGGACGAGATGTGGCATATTGTGAGTGTGAAGGTCAGAGGACAACTTGTGAAAGTTTGTGGGATAATATATATATTATCCCAGGGAGGTAAGGACTGGAGTATAGTATGTGGACTTCCAGACATGACATGAATGCTCCATTCTTAAGCTTCCAGCAGCTGTGATCACCTGCATGAGATGCATGTCAGCATTCTGCCATGGAGTAGGAGAGCATCATGGGGACCCATCTTTTTCTGAGGATTTCTATGTAGTTAATGGTGATGTAAGAGAGAGACAGGTATTCGTTGATGCTGGAACCACCCGTAAGGTATCTGAGTTCTGTAAACAAACCTTCTCCTGTGTTCCTATAAGCATTGTTAAGAAACTCATTGGGCCATTGAAAAAAGACATGAAAGTAGAAGAGAGTCAGTTAGGAAGGGAATTAATGAGAGTGGGAGGGGCCAAGAGAGGACAACAGGATGAATATGCTTGGCACATACCATGTACTTGTATGAAAATGTTATATTGAACCTATTATAATGTATAATTAATATATGCCAATAACATTTAAAAATACTCATGTTTTGGGTGTGTGTATTCTGGTCTCCTACAACCATTCTTTTGTGAGGGGGTGGCACATTCTTAGTACTTCACTACTCCCCTTATTAAATTAGTTTATGGTTACCTATTATATTTTTAAAACTAGGATTTTTAAAGCTTGATCCATTTTTTATTTACTTCACTAAGATTTTTTCATCATCTATCTATCTATCTATCATCTATCTATCTATCTATCTGTCTAATTTACTTGAACTTTCTTTTTTTCAGGTATTTTCAAGTTCACTTTTGTTGCTAGTTACATAACACCTCAGATGGGGTCAATTATAAAAGGTTTGTTTTGGCTCACAGATCTGATCAAAGTGTATGGAGTCATACTGGGTGATGACGTTGTGCTGGCAGAGTTCCAAGTTTACTGAGGTCATCATCACATTCCACGAAGCTGGGATTGCATTTCTGTGTCTTCTTATCTTTCACCTAGTCTCATAAAACCACCAGGACTCATTCTGGGATTCCACTCTGATGACTCTGTCTTATGCTAAAGATACCATCTCTCCACACCATTGTTGTGTTATTTTTACCTGCTTAATACCTCACCTGTGGTGGTTTGAATGTAACTAGCTCCCATAAGCTCATGGGGAGTGGCATGATTAAGAGGTATGGCTTGTTGGAGTAAGTGTGGTCTTGTTGGAGGAAGTGTATTATCACTGTGGGGGTAGGCTGTGAGTTCTCTTATGCTCAAGATACTCCCAGCATTACAGTTGACTTCCTGTTGCCTTCTGATGAAGATGTTGTCAGCACCATGTCTGCCTGCATGCCACCATGTTCCCCACCATGATGATAATGGATTGAACCTTTGAAATCGTAAGTTAAATGTTTTCTTTTATAAGAGTTGCCATGGTCATAGCAATAAAAACCCTGACCAAACCAAGAACGGACTTCAGGAGCTCATTTCCCATGGAGGGAACACTCTCTTAGCCTAGATACACAAGGAAGGGCCTAGGCCCTGCTCCAAAATATCTTGACAGACTTTGATGATCCCACATGGAATTCCTCACCCTCCCTGGGGAGTGGATGGGGGTGGGATTCAGAGGTCGATAGGGGTATGAGAGGTTAGGAGGGAGAGGGGACTGGGATTGATAAGTAAAGTAAAAATGTTTATAATTTAAATAAAATTTATAAAAAAAGAAAAATGAAAAAGAAGACACCCACATTGGGAATTAAACTCCCTTTTAGGTGAGACAAACCATATTAAAACCATAAGCATGCAATATAGAGCTTGTTCCATATTGTCCATCTCTTTAAGTTGAAAATTTAATTCCATTTGTTTATATTTGCGTTTGGAGTTATGAATTTTTCTTATTATTGTATTATTACTTTTAAATGTGTACCACTAATTCTAACATGCAGAGCTTCAGCTATTTTTACAACTATTCTTTTAAATCAATTCAATTTTATACAAGATTTTTATATTAAAATTAAGTTTCTAGCAGGGTGTGGTGGTACACACCCATCACTCGGGAAGCAGAGGCAGTTGGATCTCTATGAGTTAATGCCAAGCTTAGTCTTCAAAGTGAGTTCATACTGAGACCCTGTATCAAAAAATGTCACTAGGCAGAATGTTTTTCTGTGTTTTCGAGACAGAATCTTACTACCAACATATCTATACATGGAGGTCAGAGGCAGCTTGTTTATCTTGGGCACCACATTCAGGTTTTGTGGCAAGGGCCTGTATCACCAAGCCACTTTACTGGCCCTAAAACTTACTTTTTTAAAACTATGAATTTGTTTTAAAGTTGATAACTATTGGTCAGTTTTTCTTCAGACCTTGGTGGGCACTTTCTATATGTAGGTTTCTATGTGAAGTTTTTTTTATCTCTATTTCTATAAAGTTTCCTTGAAATTGTTTTTTTTATGTGTGTGTTACATGCACATGAACATATAGTGTATATGACTGAGGGTGTGCACAACACAAGATGTCATGCATTTTTCTCTATTGTTGTCTACCTTTGCCTTGGGTTCTCTAGAATGGCATAAGTTACAGAATTAACTTCTCTCTTGCTCTCTATTTCTCTAATACATATTATAGAAAGGAAATTTATTAGAATGATTTACAGGCTGTGATCTAATTAATTGAACAATGGCTGACTATGAATGGAAATTCCAAGAGCCAGAAGTTGCTCAGTCCATAAGGCTGGCTGTCTCAGCTGATCTTTAGTCTACAATGAAACCTTAAGAAGTAGGCTTCAATGCCAGTGAAGGAATGGACTTGCTAGCAAGATGAGAACAAGGAGGAAAAGAGCAAAAGCTTCTTTCTTCTATGTTTTTATATAGGCTTCCAGCAGAAGGTGTGACCCAGATTAAAGGTGTATATTATCCTCATCAAGATCCAGATCAGAGGCCTGTGTCCTCTGCCTCAAAATCCAGATGAAAGGTATGAATCTTTCTATCTTAAAGGTTCAGACTCACCCACTTAACTGGATCCACCCACTTCAAACCAAGCAGAAAAGTCCCTCAAAGGTATGTCCTCCATTTCTGGATTGTAGTTCATCCCAGATGTAGTCAAACTAACAGCCAAGAATAGCCATCACACAGGGTCACTCACTGAAACAGAAATTCAGTGTTCTAGGTAGACCAGCTGGCCAGAGAACTCTTAGCCTCAGTGTTGGGATGACAGGGATGCAACGCTGTGTCCACTACATTTTTATACAGGTTCTGGGGATTCCAACTTGCAGATTAGAATTCTCATCTACTCAGTATCTCCATAGCCCCTCAGATATATTTTCAAGCATGTATTTCTCTATCATGTGGGTTTTCTTCTTCATGGGCAGTAGTATATGAATGCTTGGTCAATCTCTTTTGCCTATTGCACATTTCAAGCACATTCTCTGCAATCCCTCTTTCTATGTCTTTACCCCATATCCACTTGCTTGAAATTGTGGTTTCAATACCTATAATAGAATTTATTTCTAATAAACTAGGTTTTCATTAAAATGTTTTCCCTCTTGTACTCATTATTATTAATTACTATCATTGCTGAAACTATCAAACTCCTCTGCATAGCTGTTTTTTTTTACCACACTAGTGGTCTGAATCCTATCCAGAACTTCTTCAAGGCATAGGGCACATGGGTGTGCACCCCACCCTTGACTTTTTTTTTTGCTTGTAATAGTAACATTGTACTAGGAAAACAGGTTTTGTCCTGATTTCAAGAGGCAGAGAAGTCAGCCATCTAAGATCTCCAGTAGTGATGCTGGAATCTTCTCTGTCTTCTGGGCCAGTGCTTACCTCCTTACCTGTTTTACACTGGTGATATGACCCAGGCAGTCATAGGGACTAAATGGATACTAGGCCAGTCCTAACCAGTCAACCACATTCTTTCAGGCTGCCTCCAAGCATGTGTCAGAATTATGATTATAGTTCTCTGTATTTCATCAGACCTAACTTTTAATAGTGGTTCTGTCTACCATCTATGTTGTACTGACCAGTGGAGCTTTGAAAACAGCAAGCTATTTGTTATTTAGTTCTTTTGGCTGGGATGTGCTCAAAACCGGGGCCTTCTACATAGTAGGCAAGGGCTCCCTCGTAGAGTTGTACTGCTCATATGTTGTTTTTAAGAGGAGAGGTTCTCTTCTGAGACCCATAGTAAAGAATTTATGGGCAAATTGATAGTGAATAATCCAAGAGATAGTTGTAACATCATGATATTTTTATCCCATGCAATTTCAGTACATATAACTCAAATACAAGAACAGTTTCCCATAATAGTTACAACACTTGAGAAATCTAAAACAGATGCACTTTAAGTATTAAATTCAATATATGTCATATTCTCCCTTACTTCAATGATGCTTGTCCTTGTACCTGCTACAGCAGATTACTTGAGACCACATAACTTATAAAGAACAAAAGTATACTTTTCTCATAGCTCATAAAGCTTGGAGGTATAAGTCAAGGTTCTGGCAGCTTGGTGAGGGCTGGGTTCTCTAGAATGGAATAGTGGGTGCTGTGACTTACATGGAAGAAGGCAAAGGGGCAGGAGACTCAGTACAGTGTCAACCTCTTTCCAAAGGACCTGAATCCCATTTATGGCCTGACTATCTTTTAAGGGCTCTACTTCTGATATTGTCATATTATAAGTATATAAATTCTGGAGGGGACACATCCATTAAAAAAACTGTCACAAAAATCAAAGAGTATATGTGACATTAACCATCACATAAATGTCTTTTGTCTCCTTAATCAAGGGAACTTTATTTTTTGCCTCTCATGACATTGAAGTTGTTGGAGTCCAGGCCAGTTATTTTCTATAATGTTCTTTAAGTTTTGTTTGACACCGTTGTGATTAGTCTGAGTTTTGAAGTTTGGGCAGGAATACTGCAGAGGAAGCCCTTTGCTGTCTTACGTCATGAGGTGCCCGCTGTCATACTGCTCCTACTTAGGTTGGTTCAGTCAGAGCCCAACTGACAGATTTGCTGGGAATGGTCGACTCTCTCAGGGCTTTATACACTTTCTGTGCAATGATATTTCAGATTATATACATATTCATGTAAGGAAGTGTATGTGTGTGGTGTGCAGTACACATACCTGTGACATGTGGGTGAGCAGGTCCTTGGGTATGCAGAGGCCAGAGGAACACACTGGGTATCTTGTTCTGTCACTTTCTGCTATCTTTCCTTGAGATAGGAGCTCCTACCAAATCTGGAGCTGGGCTGGCTGACAGCAAGGCCCACCATCTTCCTGTTTCCACCCTTATCCCCAGCACTGGACTTACAAGAGAGTTTGGCTATACCAGGCTTTTATGTAGGTCCTAGGGATTTGAACTCAAGCCTTTAATCTTGTATAGCCAGTGGTTTTACCCAGTGAACCATCTCCCCAGTCCCAAATTACTGTATTTCTACCACTCCTTCTACATGTAGTCATTGATATTCTTTCTTTTTAAAAATGTATTTCTTTATTATGTGAATGCATGTTTGTCACTGTGTGTGTTTGAGAATATGAGGTACATAACCTGTGGAGGCCAGGGGTGTGCCACCAGATGCCCTGACTGGAGATACAGGGTGTCAGTAAACAAGCCCAGGTCCTCTGCAAGAACAGTACTAGCTCTTAACTGCCTAGACATCTCTCCAGCCTCCCTTTTCCCTTTGCTGAAAGGCAGGTAGTAATGTATGAATTAAAAAAAAAAAACACCTAAAAATCCATGATGGATCCCAGAGAAGAGGAAAGGGACAAGATCTCCTGAGTAATTTGGGAGCATGGGGGGAGAGAGGAGGTAGGTAGGAGGAAGAGGAGGGGAGAAGGAGAAGGGGGAGGAGAACATGAAGGATCAGGAAGGTCGAATTGGGGTAAAAACATAGGGGAGCAAGGAAAGAGATACCTTAATAGAGGGAGCCATTCTGGGCTTAACAAGAAACTTGGCACTAGGGAAATCTCCAGGAATCCACAAGGATGACCCCAACTAAGCAAGAATCTAAGCGATAGTGGAGAGGCTACCTTAAATGCCCTTCCCCTATAATGAGATTGATGACTACTTAAATGCCATCCAGTAGCTGATGGAAGCAGAAGCAGAGATTCACAGCTAAACATTGAGCTGAACTGGAATCCAGTTGTAGAGAGGGAGGAGTGATGAGCAAAGGGGTCAAGTCCATCCTGGGGAAACCCACAGAAACAGCTGACCTGAGCAAGTGGGAGCCCACACATCCCAGAT
This sequence comes from Cricetiscus sungorus, assembly GCA_030556225.1. Classification (NCBI taxonomy): domain Eukaryota; kingdom Metazoa; phylum Chordata; class Mammalia; order Rodentia; family Cricetidae; genus Cricetiscus; species Cricetiscus sungorus. The sequence continues at coordinate 62,119,895 of JANBXA010000372.1, read as the reverse complement.
TGACAGCTGGGGAACCAGTATAAGACTGAACAGGCCCCCTGAACATCGGTATCAGTTGGGGGGCTTGGACAGCCTATGGGGCCTCTGGCAGTGAAACCAGTATTTATCCCTAGTGCACAAATGGGCTTTGGAAGCCCATTCCCTATGGAAGGATACTCTCTCAGCCTAGATACACTGGAGACAGCCTAGGTCCTGCCCCAAATGATGTGGCAGACTTTGATGATCCCCCATGGGAGGCCTCCCTGAGGAGTGGGTATGGGGGTGAGATATGGGGATAATGATGGGGGGATGGGAGGACAGGAGGGAGAGGGAACTGGGATTGATATGTAAAATAGGTTGTTCTTAATTTTTGGTCATGATGTTTCATTGCAGCAATAGAGACCCTAACTAAGACAGATACCTATGAACCACATCAACTACCAGCATGGCAGATAACCCTACGGGGACAATAGTGGCGTGGATGCCTTGGCGGTAACCAACAGTTCTCTAGTTGAACTTAAGGCCTGCTCAACAAGAGAAAAATCATGCCTGGTATGGAAACCTAGCCAAGTACGTGGGGCAAGTAAACTCATAGATCTTGGAGGAGACCTACAATCACCACTTTACTAAACCAGCAGAATCCCTAACTACACTCTAAGTATTGGTCCTTATATCCACAGATAAGTATACTTTTCACCTCTCATCAAGAAAGCTTCTTTCAACAAATGAAGATCATAGAAAACCACAAGTCAAAATTCACCCAAGGCGCAGGAAACAAAAGAGCAGAGAGATTGTAAAAGAGCCAGAGGTTCAAGGAGTTTCTCTGATATTGTGTTTTCTAGGAATGCCAGGAAATACACCCATAAAGTCTAAGCAACATGACTGTCCAAGTGTGAACTGAACAAGGACACCAATAGACATGATAAAGTAGTTGGGAGGGAAGACCAGAGGCCTTAATCTTATGCAGAGAACTACAGACAACTAAAAAATGCTGAGGGTGGGAAAACAGTTCTCCCCAGGCAAGAGCACACCAATTGGTTATGCAATCAAATATTTGGCTTTTAAAACACATATGAGTAACATTGCACATATATTTAGGAATATGTACATATATACATATTCACACATGCATGTGACAATAATCTATGAAAAAAGAGGTCATGGATTCGAAAGAGAGCAAGGAGAAATGTATGGGAGGATTTTGTGGGAGAAAACGTAAGGAGAAATGATGCAATAATGTTATGATCTCAAAAAGGAAATAATTAAAGGTATGTTGCTACAGGAAAAATAGACTAGGGATCTAAATGGAGAGTTCTCAAAAGAAAATATAAAAACAGTGAAGAAATACCTCAAAAAGTGTTGGTAGTTCTTAGCAAATAGGGAATCTCAAATTGAAACAACGTTTGAGATTTCATCTCACCCCAGGCAGGCCAGCTACACTCCAGGGAACACCTGATAGCAAATGCTGATGAGGAGGGGCCCCTCATTCACTACTGGTGGAAACACAACTGGTGTGTCCACTCTGGAAATCAGTATGGAGAAGTCTCAAAAAACTAAAAATCAATCTATCATTTGACCCAGCTATACTGCTCCTGGGCATGCCCAAAGGACTCACCCACCATCCCACTCCATAGACGCTTGCTCAGCCGTGGCCATTGCTGCCCTATGCAGAATAGCTAGATAATGGAAACGATCTGTATGCGCCTCAGCAGACGAACAGACACTGAAAATGTGGCACAAACACAAGGGAATCCTATTCAGCTCTAAAGGAAAACGAAATCATGAAATTATCAGGTAGATGGAAGACCTAGAAAAGATCGTATTGACCTAGAAATACAAACAGCACACGTCCCCTCTCATCTGTCGTTCCTTGCTCCAAGTCCTCAGATGTGAACGCAACATGGAGTAATCACAGAAGACAGGAATGTATAAAGGGAGCATGTGGGCCTTATGAAGGGAATAGCAGAATACAGGTCATAGGAAGGAGGAAACGGCAAAACAGAAAGGGGGCGCCAACTACGGGTGGGAGCGTGGCCACTACGGAAGAAGGGAAGAGAGACAAAGTTTTACACCAAGGTTGTTTGAGACAGCCTCAAGGAATCATTTTTTATAGTCACCTAAAATTATATATTTTAAGTGAGGTTATGCTACTTTGGCTGACAACGGTCACTGCAAGAACCACAGACTTACAAAATCCCCAGTACCTTCCTTAAGTGGTGAGCAGTAGCCCAAGTGACTTCCCAAACAATTAGATGGTCAATGAGGCCTCCCAGGTGTTGAGAGATGGTCCCGAGTGCTGAAGACACTATACACACTTAGGAAACAGAACTACATGATTTGATCTGGATTTAACCCGTAAGCCTTCTTCCTTTGGCCTAGTTTCCACAGTACTGGAAAGTATTGTACAGGCTGCCAAGAGAGGAGAACAATAGGTAGTCCTATCATCACCCAGCTGTGATAAACTGTATGAACCATGACAATAACCAGCATGACAAGATATGCACAAGCGGCACTCACATGTTGGTGACAACCAATAGCGATCTAATTGGACTTCAAGCCCATTCGACAGGAGGGAACTCATGCCCGGTACTGGAAACCTAGCCAACTTCCTGGGGCCAGTGAGGTCGTGGATCTTAGAGGAGAATCTAGTACCACCAGTTTACGAGGCCAGCATCATGCCTAAGTATAGTCTAAATCTTTCCCTTATACCACAGGTAAGTGTGGCTACCACCCACCATCTAAGAAGACTCTCTTTACTGCAAATGTAGACATCACAGAAAACCGCAACGGGACACAAGATAGGGATAATGGTCCGTGGGAACCCCAGAGCCAGAGGAAACACCTGCTGTATCTCCTGCATCTATGGCTCAGTGAACGGGGAGGGAGAGGAGGTGGGAAGATTGTAAGAGCCAGAATACCAGGAAGTCTGCTGTGAGGCCGTCTCTCTTAGAAATAAATGGCTGCATAAACGGGACCAGAACAACGGTCATATCAGTGGACATGCTAATTATGGAAGGAAGAGAAGCTCACAGGGTCCCACTCCTAGGCAAAGGACTACAGAAAATAATTGCTAAGAGAGGGAGAATGAGCTTCTCCCTGGGGTGAACCCATAAGTGGTTACCCAATACAAGATGTCCAGTCCTGAAATCACATCTACACAAACAACAAACATTTGCTTATGCATACATTTTTGCGTATGTATTTGTACATGCAAAATACACGCATGTATATGTATATATAACCACAATACTAAAATAAAAAGAGGCTGTCCATTTGAGGGTGAGGGAAAGAGCAAGGAAAGGGTTGTAAAGAGGGGGCATGGGAGGAACTAGAGGGAGGTAAGGGAGAGGGGGAGGTAGTGTTCTATTTTGATTAAAACATATGAAAGTTACTGTATGTTAAAGTAATCCTATCCTTTGCCTGTCATTGCACACTATGCACCCCTTTCCTAAAAATCACCAATCCTATTAATTTCCACACAAACTTCTTGTACTTTCTTTTTGCAAAAATAAGCACTTAAGCACAGTTCATTATTTTTCTCACTTTCATTTGTTTTGCAAAACCTCTTTGCTTCTGAATTTCTCGTGTGTGTGTGTGTGTGTGTGTGTGTGTGTGTGTGTGTGTGTGTGTGTGTGTGTGTTTCCAGGACAGGGTTTCTCTTTGCAGCCTTGGTTGTCCTGGAACTCACTCTGTAGACCAGCTGGCCTCGAACTCAGAGATCCACCTGCCTCTGCTTCCCGAGTGCTGGGATTCACGGTGTGCACTGGCCTCATTTGTGTTTCTAACAACCAGTTTTTGTCTAGAGAGAAATATTACTTGTTAGCTTTTTGGTGAAGGAGCACGGTTCCAAATTTCAAAGGAACCTCCAATGACTGACAAAATAGTTTCCATTTTTATTTTACATGCGTTAGAACAAGAAGGAGGAAAAAGAATAAAAGAGAAAAAAGGTAGAAACAATGCTGGTAGAGGGTGGGAAACATTAACTTTAAGCTGAATTTATTATTTTTTCCACTAGATGGCAGTACCACTCTGGGAATAAGATTCCTATGTGTGGGGGGGGGGGGGGGATGACTGATGGTCTACTTGAAAAGATGAACATGCTTGCGACACTGTTCCTACCATGCAGAAATCTTGTAAAAACACATACTTTCCAACTGGGAAATATTTACCTGTAAATTCTTTTAATTCTTTAGTAACATTATTATAGTGAAAAAAAAGACTGTTTGTGAATCAATTTATTATTGATTTATGATTTGATAGCCTCTTACATCAGGTAAGATGCTACCAGCAGCAAAAATTACTGAATTAGATTCATTAAGATGTCTTTTTTTATATTAAGACCTCGGTTATCTCAGTTAAAGTATTTTATCTTATTTTTACTTTAACTCTGATCCTGATATTTAAAACTAGGGAAAAAATGGGACTGCCCAATTAAACAAAACACCAAGATTCGTTCTGGCCGAGATTACAGTCTCACCGCCCTTTCAGGAGCGACAGAAGAAGCATCACACTTCCGACTGACTCCATAGGTCTCCCTTTTTGTCGCTGCCCTTTGTGGGCAGCTGGATGCAGGCTTCAGGGGCTTCCCATGTGCAAGCTGACTTCAGCATCAAGCAGGACCCAGAATTCATCCTGCCTCATACACAGCTTTTCTGAGGGTCTGGCGCTTACAAACTGCATGCTATCCCATGGTCCCCTGCTCTTCATCCTTCTCTTCTGTGCTGTGCCTTGTGTCAGTTCTGCTAAGGGCCATGTTTGGATTCCCTGGGGTGAGATAGGGGCGCTTAGAGCTTCAGCCTGAGGAAATGCTGACACAGTTTCAAGAAAATACTTGAGACAAGGGACACTATTTATTAGCATGGTGTGACATAGAGTCAACTGTTTCCACAAGTGTGCAGGTGAAGCCGTCCAATGCTATGACAGCAGTCTGAGAAGGTTTCTGGGGATGAGTGGGTTTTGAAAGTGTTTCTGAAGGGAGTAGCAGGTGAGGCTGTGGTTGGAAAAGGCAGACGCTGTGAATAGGAAGAAAGGTGTAACAACAGTTCATATACCTGTGAGTCATACCACCGTTTACCAGTAAGCTGTACTCTACCATAAACTAAAAAACAAACAAACAAACAAAAAAAGACTCAGTTATGTATGCAAAAGCCTATCTCACTCAGAGTTACTCAAGGGTATCCACATCTCTCTTCTTCTATATCAACCTATAGCATTTCTATTCATTGAAATGAATTCAGTGTCACATCGACACTCCGGTTATTCATTCCCTGTCTGACCTGGCTGCTACACTGTTTCTAGAACTGCCTTCCTAATATGATGCTGGTCATGTATGCTTCCTTCATCGGCTCACCCTGCAAAGGATCCAGTTCCAGGACACAGCCATCTCTTAATGAGAAGGCTGGTCTTGAGAAAGCCTTCCATTGTCACATTGTATGGTTTTTACATGTCTATGCATTGCCAAGAAAGTATGTGTAATCCCATTTACATCTATGTGAATTTTGTTCTCCTTTTTTGGATATGCAAGGTAGTCTACAGTGTCCATCTGCTTTTTCCAGGGTTTCCCCCTACTTAAGTCAAGTTGACAGAGACAGCTTATAGCACTACGGATTCCATGGATTAGGAGTGCAGAATGCCTCCCCGAATTTCTGCTCACTCAGAAACTCCTGGTCTGTGCATAGGATATCCTTTTACCTTTGTGGTAGCTGTCTTCAAAGATGTCCTCTGGGGATCCCTGATGCCTTGGACCTACCCCCTGTGAGATTTCCAGAGCTCTGAGATGTCAGAACTGCTATGGTAGAGGCAAAGATGAGTCCCAGTTGGGGATCATTTACTTTGGGAGGAGCCAGTCTCTAAAGCTGAGATTCCCACTCAGCAGTCAGCATCACTTTGCCAACCATATGGATGATCACTCAGGACGTGAACCTTCACAATCAGGGCTGAGTATCTCTCACTCTCTGCACATTGTCCAGTTATGTGTCTCTAAGTTGACTGCCATGCACTTCGAGGGTCTATGGGTACAGCAATGCATCATTAGGAGTCATTTTATCCTATGTTTCTTTAGCAGTAAAACAGTACTAGATTTTCCCCAGGCCCATGACCTATCTAGTCTCAGATTCGTGGCCACTTTAGCAGTGTCAGGCACGGGTTTCATCTCAGAGCGTGGACCTTTGCTGAGTGGAAACTTGCTGGTTGGCGTTGCTCTTGTTCTGTTTACCCAGCTGGATCTGCCTGGTATCCATCCACCAGCCTCTTACCCTATCTGTATCCCTTCTGCCACTACAACAGGTAAGACTGGAGAGGCGGGCACCTCCCACCAACCCCAAGGAGATTTCATCACTCAGCCTGAGAGCACAGCCACTGTTACTCTGCCTGCTTCCAGGATCAGGTGGAGCTTTTCGAGTCCCTGCCCTCCTGCCACTACCGGGCTCCCCACAGCTCCTGCAGCCTTGTGGAGACTCTAGTCTCTATTTGGACTAAGGCAAAGATGGCATAGCATACAACGACACTGAGGAAAACAAACAAACAAACAAACAAACAAACAAACAAACAAACAACCCCCCAAAACCCTGAATCATGTAAAGTCTATTTGCCACTATGATCCGGGTCTGAGTTTGCTTTTGTCCTCTGCATTTGACATAATATTTACATATAACATAATAAGAGTGTCATACCTGAAGTTGATATAATCAAGAACACAGTATTTGATCATGGTGGGTGAACTTTTTGATGTGTTCTTGGATTTGGTTTGCAAGTATTTTATTGAGTACTTTTGCATCAACGTTCGTAAGAGAATTTGGTCTGTAATTCTCTCTTCACTGAGTCTTTACATGGTTTGGGCATAAGGGCTTCATGAAATGAGTTGGACAATGTCCCTTTTGTTTCCATTTAGTGGTATAATTTAAGGAGTATTGGTGCCAACTCATCTTTGAAAGTCTGGTAGAATTAATTCTTCACTAAAACCATCTGGCTGTGGGATTTTTTGTTGTTGTTGTTTTTATTTTGGGTTGGGAGACTTTTAGTGACTGCTTCTATTTCATTAAGGGGTTATAGGTCTATTTAAATTATTTATCTGATCTTGATTTAACTTTGATCAGTGGTATCTACTAAGGAAATTATCTATTTCTTTTAGATTTTCCAATTTGAATGGAGTACAGGTTTTTAGATATGCCCTTATGATTTTCTGGATTTCCTCAGTGTCTGTTGTTATGCCCCTCTTTTCATTTCTGATTTTGCTAATTTGGATAACATTCCTGTCATTCCTTTTTTTTTTAAAGTTAGGTTTAAGTCTTTTAGTTTGTGTAGATAAGGGTTTGTCTATCTTATTTATTTTCTCAAAGAACCAACTCTTTGTTTCGTCGATTCTTTGTATTGTTCTCTTTGTTTGTATTTTATTGATTTCAGCCTCGAGTTTGATTATTTCCTGCCATCTACTCCTCTTGGCTGTGTTAGCTTCTTTTTGTTCTAGAGCTTTTAGGAGTGATGTTAAATTTTTAGTATGAGATTGGCTTAATATTTTTTAAATGTAGGCACCTAGTGCTATGAACTTCCCTCTTAGCACTGCTTTCATTGTGTCTTATAAGTTTGAATTTGCTGTGTATTCATTTTCATTGATTTCTAGAGAATGTTTTAATTTCTTTCTTTATTTATTTTTATTCAGTATAGACTTGTTCACTTGGAGTGAGTTTGTAAGATTTTCATTGTTTATGTTGTTGATGTCCAGTTTTAATCCATGATGGTCTGATAGGATGCAGAGAGTTATTTCAATTTTTTCCTTTTTATTGATAATAATTTTTTAAATTTAAATTTGAAACAAGCTTGTTTTACATGTCAATCCCAGTTCCCTCACCTTCCCCTCCTCCCTTGTCCCTGACACCAACCCCCATCCAATCTCCTCTCTGCTCCACAGGAAGGGTGATGCCATCCATGGGAAGTCTTCAAAGTCTGTCATAACATTTGGAGCAGGGCCTAAGCTCTCCCTGATGTGTCTAGGCTGAGAAAGTATCCCTCTATGTGGGCTCCCAAAGTCCATTCATATACTAAGGATAAATACTGATACACTACCACAGGCCCCATAGACTGCCCAGTCCTCCTAACAAACACCCACATTCAGGGAATCTGTGTCAGTCCTATGCTGGTTCCCAGCTATCAGATTGGAGTTCAAGAGCTCCTCCTTGCTCAGGTCAGCAGTTTCTGTGGGTTTCTCCAGCCTGGTCTTGACCCCTTTGCTCATCACTCCTCCCTCTCTGCAACTGGATTCCAGGAATTTGGCTCAGTGTTTAGCTGTGGAGGTCTGCTTCTGCTTCCACCAGCTACTAGATGAAGGCTCTAAGATGGCATATAAGGTAGGCATCAATCTCATTATCGATAGACTCACCACTATTGCTTAGATTGTTAGTTGGGGTCATCCTTGTATATCTCTGGACATTTTCCTAGTGCCAGATTTCTTTAAAAGCTATAAGGGCTCCCTTTATTATGGTATCTCTTTTTTTGCTCTCCTCTATTCTTTCCCTGACTCAATCTTCCTGCTCCCTCATGCCCACATCTCTGTTGCTCTTCCTCCTAACTCCCTCTTTCCTCCCCATGCTCCCAATTTGCTTGGGAGATCTTGTCCCTTCCCCCTCCCCTGGGGGAACATGTATGTCTTTCTTAGGGTCCTCCTTGTTTCCTAGCTTTTCTGGCAGTGTGGATTGTAGGTTGGCAATCCTTTGCTCTAAGCCTAAAATCCAAATATGAGTGGGAACATACCCATGTTTGTCTTTTGTGACTGGGTTACCTCACTCAGGATTTTTTTTTTTCTGGTTCCATCCATTTGCCTGCAAATTTCAAGATTCCATGGTATTTTTTCCACTGAGTAGTACTCCATTGTGTAAATGTACATCATTTTCTCCATCCATTCTTCATTTGAGGAGCATTTAGGTTACTTCCAAGTTCTGGCTATTACAAATGATGCTGTTATGAACATAGTTGAATAATGTCCTTGTTGTATGAATGTGCATCTTTTGGGTATATGTCTAAGAGTGGAATCACTGGGTCTTGAGGTAGACTAATTCCCATTTTCCTGAGGAACCGCCATACTGATTTCCAAAGTGGCTGTATGACTTTGTACTCCCACCAACAGTGGAGGAGTGTTTCCATCTCTCCATATCCTCTTTGGTACTTTTGATTTTAGTCATTCTGACAGGATGTTTAGCATTTTCTTAAGGTTTTTTTTTGCCATTTTGATTTCCTCCATTGAGAATTCTCTATTTAGTTCTGTACCCCACTTTTTAATTGGATTATTTGGTGTTTTGGTGATTAGCTTTTTGAGTTCTTTGTATATTTTGGAAATCAGCCCTCTGTTGGATGTGGGGTTGGTGAATAGCTTTTCCCATTCTATGGGCTGCCATTTTGTCTTGTTGACTGTATCCTTATAGAAGCTTTTTAATTTCAGGAGGTCCCATTTATTAATTGTCTATCTCAGTGTCTGTGCTACTAGTGTTTTGTTCAGGAAGCAGTCTCCTGTACCAATTTATTCAAGGGTACCTCCCACTTTCTTTTCTAAGAGGTTCAGTGTGGCTGGATTTATGATGAGGCCTTTGATCCATTTGCACTTACATTTTGTGCATGGTGATAGATATAGTACTATCTGCAGTCTTCTACACACCATCATCCAGTTATGCCAGCACCGTTTGTTGAAGATGCATTCTTTTTTCCATTGTATAGTTTTAGCTTCTTTGTCAAAAATCAGGTGTTTGTAGGTGTATGGGTTAATAGCAGGGTTTTCAATTCGATTCCATTGGTCTACCTGTCTGTTTTTGTGCCAATACCAAACTGCTTTCAGGACTATAACATATAATAGAGCTTGAAGTCAGGGATAGTGATGCCTCTGGAAGTTCCTTTATTTTACAGCCTTGTTCGGCTATCCTGGGTCTTCTGTTTTTCCATATAAAATTTAGTATTGTTCTTTTAAGGTCAATAAAGAATTGTTCTGGGATTTTGATGGGGATTGCATTGAATCTGTAGATTGCTTTTGGCAAGATTGCCAATTTTACTATGTTGATCCTACTTAACCAAGAGCATGGGAGAGCTTTCCATTTTCTGGTATCTTCTTTAATTTCTTTCTTTAAAGACTCAAAGCTCTTATTATATAGGCCTTTCACTTGTTTGGTTAGTATTACCCCAAGATATTTTATATTGTTTGTGGCTATTGTAAAGGGTGATGTTTCTCTGATTTCTTTTTCAGACCCTTTATCATCTGTATATATTAGACCTACTGATGTTTTTGAGTTAATCTTTTTTTCCTGCCACTTTGCTGAAGGTATTTATCAGCTGTAGGAGTTCCTGGTAGAGTTTTTTTGGGTCACTTATAGTGACAAATAGTGACAGTTTGACTTCTTCCTTTCCAATTTTTATCACCTTGGCCTCCTTTTGTTGTCTTATTGCTCTAGCTAGAACTTCTAGTACAATGTTGAAGAGATAGGTAGAGAGTGGGCAGCCTTATCTTGTTTCCGATTTTAGAGGAATCACATTGAGTTTCTCTCCATTTAGTTTGATGTTGGCTGTAGGTTTGCTGTATATTGCTTTTTATTATGTTTAGTTATGTTCCTGTTATATCTGATTTCTCAAAGACCTTTATCATGAAGGAGTATTGGATTTTGCCAAAAGCTTTTTCAGCATCTAGTGAGATGATCATGTGGTTTTTCTTTTTCAGTTCATTTGTATGGTGGGTTATACTGATGGATTTTCATATGTTGAACTACCATCCTTGCATCCCTGGGATGAAGCCTACTTGATTACGTTGGATCATTTCTTTGATGTGTTCTTGCTTTTGATTTGATTTTACTGAGTATTTTTGCATCACTGTTCATGAGGGATATTGGTCTGTAGTTCTCTTTCTTAGTTGTGTCTTTGTGTGGCTTGGGTACCAAGGTAATTGTAGCCTCGTAAAAAGAGTTTGGCAATGACCCTTCTGCTACTATTGTGTGGATCACTTTCAGGAGTATTGGTATTAGCTGTTCTTTGAATTTCTAGTAGTTGGGAGAATTTGATGACTGCTTCTATTTTATTAGGGGTTATAGGTCTACTTAAATTGTTTATCTGTTCTTAATTTAATTTTGGTAAGTGATATCTATCCAGAAAATTGTCCATTTCCAGTAAAATTTTTATTTTGTGGAGTACAGTTTTTCAAAGTATAACCAGGAGATTCTCTGGATTTCCTCAGTGTCTATTGTTATGTCCCCCTTCTCATTTCTGATTTAGTTAATTTGCATATTCTTTCTCTGTCTTTTGGTTAGTTTGGATAAAGGTTTTTCTATCTTGTTGATTTTCTCAAAGAACCAACTCTTTGTTACATTCTTTGTATTGTTTTTCTATTTTCTACTTTATTAATTTCAGTCCTTGAATTGATTATTTCCTGGGGTCTATTCCTACAGTGTGAGTTTGCTTCTTTTTGTTCTAGGGTTTTCAGTTGTGCTGTTAATTCTCTAATGTGACTATCTTCCAGTGTCTTCATGGGGGCACTTAGTTCAATGAATTTTCCTCTTAGTACTGCTCTCAAAGTGTTCCATAATTCGGGTACCTTGTGTCTTCATTATTGAATTCTAGGAAGTCTTTAATTTCTTTCTTTATTCCTTGACCTAGGAATGGTGCATTGTTCAATTTCCATGAGTTTGTAGGGTTTCTGCAATTTGTGTTGTTGTTGAATTCTAACTTTAAAGCTTGGTGGTCTGAGGAAATACAGGGGGTTATTTCATTTTTTTTTTATACCTATTGAGGTTTGCTATATTGCTGAGTGTGTGGCTGATTTTAGAGAAGGTTCCATGTGGTACTGAGAAGAAGGTATATTCTTTTGTGTTTGAATGGAATGTTCTATAAATGTCTGTTATGACCAATTGGGTCATAACTTCTGTTAGTTCCTTTGTTTCATTATGAAGTTTCTATCTAGTGGACCTGTCTAGTATTGAGAATGGGGTGTTGAAATATCCTACTTTAAGTGTGTGAGGTTTTATTGCAATTTGAGTTTTAGTAATGTTTCGTTTATGAATGTCTTTGTATTTGGGGCATAGGTGTTCAGAATTGAGACTTTATCTTGATGGATTCCTCCTGTGATGAATAAGATATGGCCTTATTCATCTCTTGTGATTTTTAGTCTGAAGTCTAATTTGTTAGATATTAGGATTGCTACATCCACTTGTTTCTTGGGTCCATTTGATTGGAAAATCTTTCCCTAACCCTTAACTCTGAAGTAATGTCTGTCTTTGAAGTTGACGTGTGTTTCTTGTATGCAGCAGAAGGATGGATTCTTTCTTTGTATCCATTCTGTTATCCTGTGTCTTTTTATAGGTGAGTTAAGATCATTAATATTGAGGAATATTAATGACCATTGATTGTTAATTCTTGTTTGTTTTGGATTTGTTGTATTGTGTGTGGATTTCCCCCATTTTTCTTTTAGCTGTTGGTAAAGTGGGGTTATTTATTGCCTATGTTTTTGTGGTATAGTTGACTTCCTTGGGTTGGAGTTTTTCTTCCAGAACTTTCTGTAGGACTGGATTAGTGGATATTTATTGTTTAAATCTGGTTTTGTCATGGAATATCTTAGTTTCACCCTCTATAGTGATTGAAAGCTTTGCTGGGTATAGTAGTCTGGGCTGAAATCTGTGATCCGTATTGGTAGGATATCTATCCAGGATCTCTGGCCTTCAAAGTTTCCATGGAGAAGTTAGCTGTAATTCTGATAGGTTTGCCTTTATATGTTACTGGCCTTTTTCTTTTGCTGCTCTTAATATTCTTTTTTTTTTATTCTGTATGTTTGGTGTTTACATTATTATGTGGCGAGGGGATTTTTTTTGTGGTCCACTCTATTTGGTGTTCTGTAAGCTTCTTGTAACTTCATTGGCTTGTCATTCTTTAGGATGGGAAAGTTTTCTTCTATGATTTTGTTGAATATATTTTCTGCACCTTTGAGTTGGGTTTCTTCACCTTCTTCTATACCTATTAGTTTTTGGTTTGGCCTTTTTACAGTGTCCCATATTTCTTGGATACATTGTGTCAGGGATTTGTTGAACTTAAAATTTTCTTTGGTTGGTGAATTTATTTCTCCTAGTGTATCTTCAGTACCTAAGATTCTTTCTTCCACCTCTTGTATTGGGTTGGTTATGCTTGCATCTATACTTCCTGATCATTTGCCTAGCTTTCTATTTCCAGTATTCCCTCAGACTGCAGTTTTTTTTTTTTAATTGTCTCTATTTCAGCTTTCACGCCTTGCACTGTTTGAATTGTTTCTTGCAAGTTTTGGTTTGTCTTTTCTTCCATTTCTTGAATGTTTTTGTTTGTCTTTTCTTCAATTTCCTTTATGGGATTTTCTCATTACCTCTTTGAGGGTCCCCATCATTATCATAAAGTTGTTTTTATGGTCATTCTCTTTTGCTTCATTTGTGTTGGGATGGTCAGGTCTTGCGGGTGTGGAGTCCCTAGACTCTGGTGGCATCAAACTGATTTTTCTGTTGTTGAGTGTGTTCTTACACTGTCGTCTACCTTTCCCTTCTTCCAATGTGTACCAGTAGGGTCTCCCCCTCTCCTGGTGGGTACAGGACCAAGGCTCTCTTCTAATGGGTGCAAGCAGGTTCAATACTTCAATGACTCTCCTCTTCCAGTGGGTGGTGGCAGGACCAGGATACTGGCAGACTCCGGATGGGCCAGTCCACCATGGCAGGCTCCTCTGCATTCAGTCCCCAGTCCTCAGGAGGCTCTGAGCAGGGCACTTGAATTATTTCAATTTTGTAGTATCTGCTGTGTGCCCAAGTATGCGATTAATCTTGGAGAAGGTACATTCTTTGGTGTTTGGGTGAAATGTTCTGCAAATGTTCTGTTAGTTTCATTTGGTTCGTAATGTCTGTTAGCTCTGGATGACCTGTCCATTGGTGAGAGTGGGTTATTGAAGTCTACCACTATTTGTGTGAGAGGGTCATTATGTGATTTAAGTTGTTGTAGTATTTCTTTTACAAAAGTTGGTACCCTTCTGTTTTGGGCGTAGACATTAAGAATTAAAACATCATCTTGGTGGATTTTTTTTTCTTTTGGTGAGTATGCAATGACCTTTCACATCTCATTTGATTAGTTTTGGTTTGAATTCTGTTTTGTTAGATATTAAAATGGCTATACCAGCTTGCATCTTAGGTTTACTTGCTTGGAATACCTTTTTCCAATTTTTACCCTGAGGTAATATATGTCTTTGATGCTGAAGTGTGTTTCTTGGATGCAGCAGAAAGATGAATTCTGTTTTTTAATCCATTCTGTTAGTCTGTGTCTTTTTATTGGGGAATTGAAACCATTGATATTGAGAGATATTAATGACCAGTGTTGTTGAATCCTATTATTTTATTTCCTTATAGTACATCCTGTAGAGCTGAATTTGTAGGTAGATATTGTTTGAATTTGACTTTGTCATGGAATACATTGTTTTCTCTGTCTATGGTGATTGAAAGTTTTGCTGGGTGCAGTAATGTGAATGGAAGTTTCTATCCTGCCCAGGCCTGAAGCTGTTTAGTTCTACATAAACACACAGAGGCTAACATTAATTATAAACTGGCTGATGGCTCAGGCTTCTTATTGACTAACCATCTCTTAATTATTAAGCCATTTCTATTAATCTATGTGTCTCCATATGGTCCTGGCTCACTGAAGAATGCCCGGGCATCCTATCTTCCCTGTAGTTACATGGTGTCTCCCTCACAACTTCCTTTCTGTATACCTCCTGCCAGAATTCTCCTAGTCTGGTAGCCCTGCCTATACATGCTGCCTGGCTACATCCTGTCTGTTCATTGGCCAAAATAGCTTTATTCATCAACCAATAAGGGAAACATATATATTCACAGCATACATGACAGCCCCATTATAGTAGTCTGGGCTGACATCTATGGTCTCTTAGAGTCTTCAGTATATCTGTCCAGGACCTTCTGGCTTTTAGAGTCTCCACTGAGAAGTCAGGTGTAATTCTAATATATCTGCCTTTATATGTTCTCTTGAAGCTTTTAATATTCTATATTTGTTCTGTATGTATAGTGTTTTGATTATTATGTGGTGAGGAGAATTTCTTTTTTCTAATCTTTGGTGTTCTGTAAGCTTCTTGTACTTTTATTGGCATCTCCTCCTTTAGGTTAGGAAAATTTTCTTGTATGATTTTGTTGAATATCTTTTCTGAGCCTTTGAGGTGATATTCTTCTCCTTCTATTCTTAGGTTTGGTCTTTTCATAGTTTCTCAGAGTTTCTGGATGTTTAGTGTCAGGATTTTTTTTTAGATTTAACATTTTTTTCTGACATATGTATTTCTTCTATCATATCTTCAATGTCTGAGATTGTCTCCTTCATCTTTTCTATTCTGTTGGTGAAGCTTGCCTCTGTAATTCCTGTTATAATTCCTAAATTTTCCATTTGCAGAGTTCCTGTAGTTTGTGTTTTCTTTATTGCTTCTATTTTAATTTTCAAACCTCGACAGTTTTATTTATTTTCTCTGTTTGTTTTTTTCTTGGCTTTATTTAAGGGATTTATTCATTTTTGTCTAATTGTTTGTTTGTGTTTTCCTGGATTTCTTTAAGGAATTTATTCATTTCCTTTTTCAGGACTATCATCTTCATATAGTTGGTTTTATGATCTTTTTCTTGTGCTTCAGCTATGTTAGGGTATTCAGGGCCTGTTGTGGAGTTTTTCTTGTTCTGCCAGGTCCCTCTGCCCTTCTCAGCCCCAAGTAAAAACACAGATGCTATGTAATTTATTAAACTGTTGGCCGATGGCTAGGGCTTCTTATTGGCTAATTCTGTTTTAATTGTTAACCCATTTTTATTAATCTATGTATTTCTACATGGTCTTGGCTTATCAGAGAAGAGTCTGGACCTATTACTCCTTTATGATCTACCTGGAGTCCATCTTGCCTACTTTCCAGGAATTCTCTTTGTCTCCTAGTCCTGCCTATCTTCCTGCTTCTGCTGGCTATAGGACAAACAGTGGTTTGTTCATCAACCAATAAGAATAACATATTTACAGAAGGACATCCTCCATCAAGGACCTGCTGATAGCTGGGCTCTAGTGCAGACATATTGTCCTGGCTGCTACTGATTGTGATTTTATACTGGCATCTAGGCATCAGGGTTGGGGTGATTATAAATCTAGGTTCTGACTTCTAGGTTTTTATTTGCTGGGTAGATATTTTATTTCTTGCATTCTGTTTCCTCTCTAGATTTTCAGAGAGTGTAATTGCTGTGTGATGCCTGTTTTACTGATCTACTGGGCTGGTGTGTTCCTAGTGTTGGAGTCTGGGATGCAGGAATGGATAGGGGAGCAGTGTCAGGAGGGGATGTTTGATAGGATCCACAGGAGACATGGATGGGGGAAGGGAGGCTGTAGCTGATGTTCTGTTGCAGCACTAGAGGGGAGTCCAAGATATTAATTCTGGGGGACTAGAGAGAGTGGGGGAAGGTCTGTGGGCAGCCTATCTGGCATTCTGGCAGGTGTGGCCTGTGGTTGAACAGGGGGTTTACACCAGAGATAGGGGCTGTTACACAGCAATGAGTTGGCAGGGGAGGGAGGCCAGGAGGAGATGGTCTACAGGTCATGGGGGTAGGAAGGCTGCAGCTTGGGTTCCATTTCACGGATAGGAAGGAGTCTGTGGGATTGGGTTCTCAGGAACAGAGAGAGTTTAAACCTTTTAAATCAAGTCAAAGAGGCTCAGATGCTAATGTGAAAGAACTGTGAGACAAATAGTGAAAGGGGATGCATCTGTTTCCTGTATGAGTCAGTATCTCATACAGTCATTCTGATACACCAGACAGATGCATCTACATCACAGCTTGTGCATCTGTGACTCAGGGAACATTGAGGAAGTGGGGACAGAGAGCTTGTAGGATCCAAAATACAAGGAGGCCTGCTGTGAAGCAGTCTTTCCTAGAAATGACTGCATAAATGAGACCAGAACAATTGTAGAATCAGTGGGCATGCAACATGGAAGGGGTAAAATTTCATGGGGTTTTATCCCTAGGTAGAGAACACTGGCAATTATTGACAGCTGGGAAAAGCATAATTTGCCTTTCCCAAGGGTGAGCCTTCTTATTGATTGTTCAATGCAGAGTAGTCAGCCTTGAAACTATAAAAATATAAACAATGAAAATGGACTCAGCAGGTTTTGAGTGTGTGTGTGTGTGTGTGTGTGTGTGTGTGTGTGTGTGTGTATTTGTGCATACACATACATATATAAATGAGAGACAGAAAGAGTGAATAAGAAAGTGCCTGTGGGATGATTGATACTAAATCACTACTATAGGATGTAAGATCAACAATTGACAAATGGGATTTCGTGACATTCAAACATTTCTGCACAGCAAAAGAAACTAACTGTCCATAGAATGAATTTTTGACAGCTGTACATTATAGAGGTTCAGTGTTTAGACTATACAAAGAACTAAAAAAATCCTCAACACCAAGAAAACAAGCCAATTAAAAGATAGGCAATGGACTAAACCAAAAGTTCCCAAAAAAAGAAGACAAATGCCTAGTAAACACTTTAAAGTGTTCAACATTCTTAGCTATTAGGGAAATATAGATTAAAATTACTCTAAGAACCAATCTTATCTCTGTCAGAATGGTTATCATCAAGAGTACTAATGACATGGGGCTGGAGAGATGGCTTAGTGGTTAATAGCACTGGCTGTTCTTCCAGAGGACCCATGTTCAATTACCAGCAACCCATGGTGGCTTACAAACCTCTTTAAATTCAGTTTCAGGGGATCTAATACCCTCTTCTGGCTTCGTTGGGCACAAGTATGTGGTGCACATACACATATGCAGGAAAAACAGGAAATAAAATAAGATAGACTAGAAAACCAATGACAACAAAGGTTGGCACAGATATGGGGGGAGTATAAACTGGCACAACCACTTTGGAAATAAATATAGAGGTTTCTCAAAAAAACAAAAATTAAACTACTATATGACTTATCTATATCCCTCTTGGGTGCACACCCTATACAGGGACACCTGCATTTTCATGTTTATTGCTGACCTATTCAGGATAGCTAGGAAATAGAGGCAGCCTAGATGCCCAACAACTGATGAATGAATGATAAAGATTTTATATTTATATGTGTGTATACCCCCCATATGCCTAGTAGAATACTACTCAATTGTAAAGAAAAATGAAATTATAAAATTTGCAGGGAAATGGATGGAGTTGGAAAAAAATATTCTAAGTGAAGAAACTGAGGCCGAAAGGACAAACAACACTATTCTGTCTCTCATATATGGGTTCTGCTGTGCCCTCTGTACATATCATAAAAGATGAGTCCTCCAGATGAGGCAGCTGGTCATATTAAGAAATGAGAGGCAGACTTTAATCTGGGAGGCAGAGGCAGGCAGATCTCTGTCAGTTGGAGGCCAGCCTGGTCTACAGAGTTAGCTCCAGGACAGTCAGGACTATGTAGAGAGATATTGTCTCAAAAAGACAGAAACAAAACAAGCAAACACTGAGAAAAGAGAAGATGAATTCATTTTGACTTACCAGTTAATTAAGCACCACTCACAAATAAAGGAAGCAATAAGGGTACAGTACCTTTGGTCTAGAAAAATCCAAGCTAATAATATAAGGTACATTTGCTATGGTTTTTTTTTCTCTCTCTCTCTAGGTGGTGGACTGACTGGCCTTTTCATCCTTCTTTTTGGCATTTTCGTGTTTTAAAGGCACATAGAAAGCTTGCGGCCAGTGCTTAAAATGCGAGGTTTCTGCACATTCTTCCTCCCTTTAAATGATAGCAAGTTCATGGAAAGCCGGGAGCTTTGAAAGCTTTGAAAGATCCGAAAATAACAAGACAGTAATGAAGGTGGGGTAGTTGGAGTAGTAATGAGTTTATTAGACCCAAGATAAACAATAAATGGGTGTTTTATTAGGCAACAACTTACACAGATTATAGTAAAGAACCGCTGCAGCCTTCCTGCTCCAGAAGATGCAGTCTCTGCCCTTCTGATCGATCTCCAACCCAAAAGAAAGAGAACAAGCTAGTGCCCCAGGCTTTCCCACCTTCCAGTACATACCCGAAGCCACGCCCAAAGGGGTGTGGCCACTAACGCAAATCCATGACACACTATTGTGCACGTGTTTTAATTACCATTCTATTGCTATGAAGAGACAATATGGCCAAAGAAATTATTATAAAAGAAGGCATTGAATTAGGATCTTCCTTACAGTTTTAGAGGGTTAGTTCATTATCATCATGGCGGGGAGCATGGTAGCAGGCAGGCAGGCTTGGTGCTGGAGAAGTAGCTGAGGGCTCATACCTGATCCAAAAGTTACAGGTAGAGAGGGAGTCAGACTGGGCATGGTATGGCTTTTGAAACCTTAAAGCCCATCCCAGTGGCACAGGTACTCCAACAAGGCCACACCTCCTAATCATTTCCAAACAGCTCCACTAACTGGGGCCCAAGCATTCAAACATGAGCCTATGGCAGCCGTTCTCCTTCAGTAGTCACTATTCAGAGCAAGCGAACTTCCCTGAAGCATGCGGATGCTGTAAATCCCGAGGTAAGTGCAAGAGGGTGGTCCTGTATGCCTGAACTCCAGGATGGAGCAGGCATTACCCCACTCATCAACCTGGCCAGGGCTCCAACAGCTGCTACTCTTCTGCATCGGAATGCCCCACCTGCGTCAATAGTTAAGAAGAGGGAACTCCACATTCAAGGACGGATTAAATAAAAATGGCTCCGCCTAGTACTAAAAATGAAGTCTGAAGATGAAGGAGTTTAATTTTGGAGTGATATGGCTTTATTAGAGAGAGTTTAGCACCCCCTTAGAGGCCCTTAGAAGCTAAATCTGCATTCCTTTAATGGCCAGAAAGATTACTCATGAGAGAGGGGGATGCCTTTCTTTCTGGGGCTCTGCCCCAATGTGGGTGCCCATAAAGATGGCTGCGCTTCATCTTGGCACAAGGACAAATTCCAAAGCTGTCAGCAAGTCACAAGACCCAAAGGTCAAAAGTGTGGCTACATAAGGATGTTTTGGCATTCTTAGTCTAAATAACAACGGACCTGAATCTGAGGTGTGGCTACTGACTGTCAAGGCTAAGGAAGGAGAAGTTGGATCTGAGGTGTGCCTACTCCTGACCTCAAGGCTAGGGAAGGAGAAGTTGGATCTGAGGTATGGCTACTCCTGACCTCAAGGCTAGGGAACAAGAAGTTTAGAGCTAAGGTGTGGTTACCGAACCCTTAGAATAAGGGATGAAGAAAAGTCTATTTGTTCCATACACATGATTCTGTGTTCCCCTTTTTGGTTATGGTATATGAGTGGCGAAAAATAAACTCGTGGCATTTAAGTATTGACCGATCTGCCCTCTTGACCTTTATTCTGTCTCTCTGTCTTTATTATCTATAGCTAGCCGTTCCCTCAACCACACTCCCCCACTCCGGTATGGACTTGGGGCCGCTCAGCTGGCTCCGATTGCAGCCCCACAAAGACGGCTCCTGACACCCCAAGGGCACTGGGATTTAGTAATAGTTTTATAGACTTCAGTTCCTCGCTTAGTGGAAACCATCTGTCCGTTGTGCTGCTAGGTAAAGTGCCTGTTAGAATTGTTGCTCTTGGATTTCCGGTTTGCCCCCATGATGTTTTGAATCTCGAAGGAGGTCTAGAGCATTGCCTAGTATGCCTATGAAAAGTCAGTTGAAGCAGTGCTTCCCAAACTTTTCCCACTCAGATCCCTTTTACATCTGAGAAATTTTATACAGCTCTGGGCATACTGTTATACACACAAATCAAACATTTGCTGATAAAAATTGTATGGCTTAATTTAAAGCAATTCTTTCCTATACATATAATTTCACCACTTATTAAATATGAAAGAAAACTTACATACTGTATGAGTTATTTTATTATTGCTGTGATAAAACACCAAGGCAACTTATAGAAGAGTTTGAGTTCACAGTTTCAGAGGACTGGAGTCCATAATAGCAGAACTCATTGGTACAGAAGACCACTTCTTAAATATAACACAAACAGCAAGGCACTGAGAGCAACAATTAATAAGTGGGACCTCCTGAAATTGAGAAGCTTCTGTAAAACAAAGAACATGGTCAACAAGGACATGGATAAAACAGCTCACTACAGAATGGAAAAATATCTTCTCTAACCCCACAACTGACAGAGGTCTGATTTCCAAAATATACAAAGAACTCAAGAAACTAGACACAAAACTACCAAATAATCCAATTAAAAAAATGGGATACAGATCTAAACTGAAAATTCTCAACAGAAGAATCTCAAATGGTTGGAAGACACTTAAGGAAATGTTCAACATCCTTAGTCATCAGGGAAATGCAAATCAAAACGACTCTGAATTACCATCTTACACTGATCAGAATGGCTAAGATGAAAAACACTGCTGACTGCTGGTGGGAGTGCAAACTTGTGCAGCCACTGTGGAAATAATTACGGTGATTTCTCAGAAAATTAGGAATCAATCTACCTCAAGACCCTGCAATACCACTTTTGGTCATATACCCAAAGGAGACACATTCACACCACAAGGACATAATGCTATGTTCATAGCAGCATTATTCGTAATAGCCAGATCCTGGAAACAACCTAGATGCCCCTCAATCAAAGAATGGATAAAGAAAATGTGGTACATTTATACAACAGAGTACGGTAAGAATCAATGACATCTTAAAATTTGCCAGCAAATGGACAGAACTAGAAAAAAAAAAAAAAACCAAAAAAAAAAAAAAAACCAAAAACCAATCCTGAGTGAAGTAACCCAGATCCAGAAAGACAAATATAAGATGTACTCACTCATATATGGATTTAGACATAAAGCAAAGGAGAACCCCGGAAAACCTAGGTAACAGAGAGGCCCCTAAGAGAGACATACATGGATCAGCCTAGGAAGGGGGAAAAGACAAGATCTCAGTGTGTGTGTGTGTGTGTGTGTGTGTGTGTGTGTGTGTGATTGGGGAGGGGAGGGGGAGGGGGAAGGGCAGAGAGGAAGAGGGAAAGGGAGTAAGGGAGTGGGGGAAAAAGCATAGTTCAATAAAACATAGTCAAAAAATTTTAGAATTTTGGTATTAAAAACCAATATATATATATATATATATATATATATATATTTATTTGTGACTTTGAAGATTTGATGGCCCTGTTTCTGAATGTGATGGTGAGCTGGTTTCAATTGAAGAGAATTAGATGTGGTAGGACAGGAAAATGAGTGGTTTAGGAGAAATGGAGATGATGTGGGGTGGAGATGGGTAGAAAAGGAGATGGTGGGGTCTGTGAACAGTACTCTCCTGGAGTGCAGGAAGAAAATACTGAAACATCTGTTGGTTCTTACGAACCCCACTTTTTCCTTCTTCCTCTCTCCCTGCCTCCCTCCCTCCCTGCCTCCCTGCCTCCCTGCCTCCCTGCCTCCCTGCCTCTCTCCCTCCCTCCCTCCCTCCCTCCCTCTCTCCCTCCCTGCTTTCCTCCCTCCCTCCCTGCTTTCCTCCCTCCCTCCCTGCTTTCCTCCCTCCCTCTCTGCTTCCCTCCTTCCCTCCCTCCCTCTCTCCCTTCCTCCCTCCCTCCCTCCCTCCTTTTCTTTCTCCCTTTCCCATCTCTCCCCTTTTGTTCCCTCTTTCTTTCATTTCCCCCTCTAAGGTCTTGTTATGAGACCCCTGCTGGCCCTGAGCCTTTCTTTTCAGTCTCCTGAGTGCTGGGATTACAGGCATGTACTTTCACTCCAGCCTGATCTCATGCTGTTGGTGCTGTTTTATATGGAGAAGATGCGAAAGGACAGCCATGGGGATTTTGGTCTTAGAGTGCATGGAAGGCAGGTGGTGCAATCAGGACTTACAAACACTGGCATTGTGGAATAGATTATCGCACAGACGCTCTTCCTTCTGATAAAGCTGATGTGGCAGCCACTGAGAAGATTCTGGGGACAGTAGGCACTGAGTTGTACTAAGGAAAAGTGTGAGAGAGCTGCTGGGTAATGTGTGGCTTTTTCTTATTCAGTTCACTGCACATGAAATTTGCATACTAACTCATTCTTTAATTCATTTGATATTTAAGGGGCATTTAATATCAGCTTAATATTAATTAACAGCTGGAAAAAAGTCCCATTGTTCTCAGTTTAAACTCTAAGGCCCTCCGACTTAGGAGAGTATGTGGTTTGCGTGGCAGCATCGGTTACACCTCAGTTACTCTCCTCTTTTCCAGCCTAGGCCTGTTGATGATTTCCTCTCCTGGTAATTGTAATTACTGAACTCACACGATTGGCCAGCATAGTGGGTCTATAAATGATACAGAGGCAATGCTCAATCTTCTTTTCATTGCAGAGTGTTTCTCATTTTAGCCCTTTAAAGAGATTGCTTCTTCCCTTGAGTTGTTCCTGCCCCTCTGGCATGGAAGGGACAACCATGGATCTTATGTCCAGGAGTTCATAGTTTTGGGATGTGTAAGGGGGAGGGACCATACATTTTGTCTCTCTGGCTCTCTGTGAAAACTGAGGAGCCTAGGTTGATGGTATTATAGGACAGTGGAGTTGAAGCACAAGGGATAGCTGGTTATGGAGACATGGTTAAGCAGACTTGGTTCTTGTGTTTAACTGGCAAATCTGATGCAATTTCTGGGAAACTTCTTGAATGTCTTAAGGTATGTTGAAAAGGAACCATGCTCCTCCCCCTCTAAAAATAGTCAAAGCAATAAGGTCTGAAGACATCGCTTATTTCACACATAGAACTTGGAGGAATTAAGCTGGGGCTGACTTGATAACTCCTACGAGGACTGACTCTCATAGTAGACAAAGATGCTGTGCAAGATGCCAAAAGAGAAAGGTAATTAATAGTCCTATCTAACTGTAAAGCCTAGGAACCATAAGAATGGACCAGCATGGCAGTACACCCAATGGTACAGCAGTGGCACTTACATATTGGACATAGACAACAGCTGTCTAATTGGACTTAAGAACCACTCAGTAGGAGGGAGTTCATACCTGGTACTGTAAATCTGGCTAACTAACTACCCATGACTGGTGAGGTCATGGACCCTTGAGGAGAACCTACTGATAACTGATACCACATTCGCAAACCAGCATAATTCCCAACTGTATTCTAAAAATGTATCCTTATATCCACACAAGTGTAGCTCTCATCTATCAAAAAAGACCTTTTTTTCCCTTTCAGCAGATGGACACCATCACAGAAATCCACAACTGGTTATAAAATGCAGAGAACTGAATGTGGGGTGCCCAACCCCAATTGAGATATCTACAATACAATCATTTCACCCAAGGTCAAGGGGACATCTCAGAAAAAGGAGTAGAAAGATCGTAAGAGCCAGAGGACCAGGATATCTGCTGCAAGACTGTGTCTTCTATACATGATAGGGATGCTGCAGCCTTGAAATCTCCACAGTACGGCTGTGTCGGGAGCCGCATTCGCCATTACAAGATGGCGCTGGCTTCCTGTTTCCTGGTTCTTGTTTACAGCATTAGCTATGCTGACTGCACATGCGCCACTGTATGGTAATTTCTATATGGTAGCTCTCCCTATCAGAGAAGCTATATCATTCGGGCGTTTTGCGGAGCACCAATTACAGACGAATACGTCGCCCTGCAGGCTATTTAAGCCGTGCGTATTCGGGGCTTGGGGTCCTTCTCCATCAGCATGTAAAGAGCGCTACAATAAAGATTCTGCTGGACACATCTTCGGTTGCCGCGTCTTCCTTATCGGCAAAGGATGCGCGCGACACGGCTGCCTTAACAAGACCTGTGCAATTGTTGGCATGCTTGTGTGGATGGGAAAAAACCTCACAATACCTCACTCCTAGATAAAGAGCTTACCAACAATGGCTGATGAGAGACAAAGATTCTGTCTTCTCCAGGGACAAGCTCCCTGATAGGTTATCTAGTCCCAAGTGGTCAGTCCTAAACACAAGCACATATGAGCAACACTGAATAGACTCAGCAGGTTGTATTCTCTCTCTCTCTCTCTCTCTCTCTCTCTCTCTCTCTCTCTCTCTCTCTCTCTCTCTCTCCACACACACACACACACACACACAGATAATAATGATAACCAATAGTAACTAAGGAAGCAGAGGTCAGGAACGTTAGAAAGAGTGGGGGGGCACAGAAGGAGCTGAAGGGGGAGAGGGAGGGGTGAAATGATGCAATACAGTATTCATGTATGCAATTTACAAAATTATGTTAAGAAAAAAAAAAGACAGTCACAAACTATCCAGTGTGGTGGCACACACTTTTAATTCCAGTAACTCAAGAAGTAGAGGTAGATGGATCTCTGTGAACTGGAGATCTATATGGTAGGAAGAAAAAAAACCCCTGAAATATTGTTTTTATTTAATTATTCTTAACACACCAGAATCCCTCAAAAAATGATTCCAAACTGAAAAATTAAGATCTCATTCTATGAAACAGATGAAAGGGTTAACACTGGCATCCTGTCCTCTGCCCTGAAATTGAGGATGTTGGGAAAGAAGTATTGCCCTGTGCTTTAGATGTTGCTTGTGCATGCTTTGCTTTTATTCCTGAGAGAGCCAACTCCCTTTGTGACTTAACCCCTGCTGCTGGTTCTTTCATCTCTGGGAAACGGGTGGGAACTCCAGAGCTGCTTACTTATCTCCCTGAGTCAAGCAAGCAGACAGGTAGCCAGCTGGCTTGTATCTATCGATCACGCCCACCTTGGGGCGCTGACTGCCACAGACAAAGCCATCCTCCAGTTGCAGTCTCTTGGGAGTCCCCTTTTGTTTTAACCAGTTCCACCTGGCTGTGATAGCAAGCACCTGTAGGAGGAGGTGCTCCTCAGAGCTCAGACTCTTTCCAGGGAGTGCTCTCAAACCTGTCCCCCCTTCCCCAGCAGCTGCAATGCTGCTCTCTTGAAGTGACAAAGTGACAACATCCTTTCTTGAAGACTGTTGATTTGGTTGCTACCCAGCAGCTTCCGGTTGTGGTAGTGGTAAGCGGTCAAAAAAAAAAATTTTTTTTTTTTCCTTTTGTGAGTTGAGCTTTTCTAGGATGCCCCCAGAGAGTCAGTTTGTTTTGTCTAAGTACTGGAGCTTTCAGTCCTTCCCTGCTTTGGCACTGGTGTGCTCACCTGGTGGGTTCCTAGTTGATCTACCTGCATGGCTGGGAAAACTGTCTGAGGGGAGAAGGTTAGGCCCAGGTTGAGGTGAGTAGGTGGGGGCCACTCCGTCATTAAGGAGATGAAGTGGAGTTTTGCTCTGGGCTAGTTGAGACTTTTCAAATTCCTGCTTGTTTTGCTGTTTTTGTCTGTGTGGTTGAGGTTTAAGAAACTATTGTGTTATTTGTCTTGTCCTGAAAATAATTTTGGGGGCAATTAGCTGTGGATAGGGGACAGGACATTCTCTTTTCTTTGATTGAAATTTCGGATTTTTATTCTGTGAGCATCACATCTAAAGTGTCAGATGGGAGCAGCGTAAAGAACTTCTTGGCTTTGGAGTGCTTGCTAGCAGGTTTCTTCGGCATAGCTTGAGGACCTCCTGTTTATTCTATGATCAACT
The DNA here is from genome assembly GCA_030556225.1 of Cricetiscus sungorus. Lineage (NCBI taxonomy): Eukaryota > Metazoa > Chordata > Mammalia > Rodentia > Cricetidae > Cricetiscus > Cricetiscus sungorus. The sequence continues at coordinate 62,093,398 of JANBXA010000372.1, read as the reverse complement.
CATGCTTCAGATGTGTGTTCACACTGGCCTGTGTTTCTGAGGCTCGGGGGACAGATTTTTAGTGCTGGAATCTGTTGGAGGAGAAAAATTGATCCTCTAACTGTTTTGTTCATTGACATAACAGTGTTTCATTCATAGGTTAGCAGCAAGCTGTTTGAAGAAGAAAGAAGCTGGTGAGAAAACTTAACTGGGGATTTAAATATTTTAAGAACAGGATGAGGAAATAGAGGGGTTCGTGTGGGGTGCAGATGCCTGTGCCTATGAGCCTGCCCTTCCCTTAGATGTGACTGCATGCCAGTCTCCACTGGAGAGGAAAACTCAGATTTTGAGCGGCCTTTATTTACTAATGTGTTTTATATTGTTTGATAGTGTATGAATAAATCTTTAAAAATGGTACAGGTGATATTTTGTGCCTTGGGAGACTGCATGTGTGTGCTTGAGTACACGAGTGTTTCTGTTCATGCACAGTCACACAGAGGTCTCCTTTCTATGGGAGAGGTGGGATCTATGAGACTTTTGCTTCTAATCCCTGGGAGCCTGGGGCATGAGGGAGACAGGGGACAGCAGAGAGGATGATGGGAGACAGTGAGAAGAAAGGGCTTGTTCCTTCACTCATCTCCTAGTTTTCCAGCTTCAGGCGTTATTGCTTCTGCAGGTAGATTTTCAAGGTTCACCTAAGCACACATCTGGGATGCAAACCACCTAAGGAGCAATAGGAAGAAAACCTAGGGAAACAAGGAGAGGAACTTGAGAGATTTGAAAGAAGAGAGGCTGGGGGTGTTGGGGTGGGAGATGGGTTGGAGAAGAGTATGTGGGAGGGATGCACGTTTAGGACAGGAACTGCAGGTTAACAATACAATAGCTCATGAAGCCCTTATGGTATCCAAGTTCTGGACTCAGAGGTTGAATCTTAGGTATGAGGCTGTCTAAAGTGACTCATTCCTTTTCTCTAGGTTGGTCAGACCAAGGCTTACAGAGATTCACTCTGGCTCTGTAGTCATGCAGAAGGAAAAGCTAGAGTGTCAGGCATCAGAGGACAAGCTTCTAAACACTGCCTCCTGGCCCCAAACAGCCTGGCAGCCTATGGCCAGAAAAGACCTTTTGTCTTGAGGACTTTGAGTAACACTTTAATAGGGTACCAGAAGCATGCAAACACTAGTTCAGGACTGGAAAGATACACAGCAAGAATGGCAATTTATTAGTCTAAAACATGCAATGAGAGAACCAGATATTCACTTTAGCATGACTGGTGTATTCTTTCCCTGTAGGCAGGCTTCTGTGGGAAAGCAATTTAGTACCAGCAGGTTGCTTGGTGAGTGTGGAATTGGAGCAGGGGGAATTGTCTGTAATAACCTAATTGCTGAATGGACACCTATCATTAGAAGGAATTTCCAGTTTAATCATTAGCTTAAAGCACCAAGTCACCTGTACCCAGATGTGCCCACTTTCACCTTGAGGGGAGACCTCCTTTTCCAACTGCAATACAGACAAGGTGCCCACCTTCCATATGGATGCTTTCCTAGGTGTATTGTTTAATTTCAGTCAAGAAATCTTTCTTTCCTCTGTATCAGTTGGCAACTCCCTTTGTGACCAAGATTTGAAACCTGAACTTGAAATGGAAAGAAAAGGGGTAGAAGTAGAGCTCAGGGTTAAAAAATAAAAGCACATATGTCAAAGAAAGAAAATATTTTTGGAAAAGAAACTTTGAGTTTTAAAAAATATACTTGCTTAATTTTTTTTTAAATTAATTTTTCTTTACATATCGATCTCAGTTCCCCCTCCCTCCCTTCCTCCCTCCCTCCCTTCCTCCCTCCTTCCTTTCCTCTCTTTGCCCCTCACATGCATCCCGACCATCCTCCCCTCCCATCCCCCCACCCCCACTCCACATATAGAACTATGCTATCCAGGTAGGGTCATCTAAATCTGTTAAGTCATTTGAAGTAGGGACTTGGACTTCTGTCTCTAGGTTAGGGGAGTATCCCTCCATGGGGGATGTGCCCGCAAGGTCCTTCTGTGCACCAGGAATACATCCTGGTTCCACTGTCTGAGGTCCCTAAGACTACCCAGTCCTTCTAGCTGAGACCCATATTCAGGGGGTCTGAGTCAGTCCCATGCTGGATTCCCAGCTATCAGTCTAGGGAATTAGCTCCTCCTTGTTCATGTCAGCTGTGTCTATGTGTTTCTGCAGTGTGGTCCTGTCCTCCCTCTCTGCATCTGCATTCTAGTTCAACTCAGAGTTTAGTTGTGCATGTTTGCTTATGTTTCCAACAGGTACTAGATGAGGACTCCATGATGGTGGATAAGTTAGTTGTTGATCTCATTATCAGGGAAGGGCATTTATGGTAGCCTTTCCACGGTTGCTCAAATTGTTAGTTGGAGTCAGTCTTGTAGGTCTCTGGACCTTTCTTTAGGTTCAGTTTTCTCTTCAATCCTATAATGGCTCCCTCTTTTATGTCTCTCTCTCTCTCTCTCTCTCTCTCTCTCTCTCTCTCTCTCTCTCTCTCTCTCTCTCTCTCTCTCTCTCTCCTGTTTTCTATTCCTCCCCTGACTCAATCTGCCTAGTCCCACATGCTTTCCTCTCCTCCCCTTCTCTTTCTCCTAGTTTCCTCTCCACTCACTGCCTCCCCCCAATCCCCATGTGCTCTGGAGAATTTGTCCCTTTACCCTTCTGTGAGGGACCATATATGAATCTCTTAGAATCCATCTTGTATCCTAGTTCCTCTGGTGGTGTGAATTACAGCCTGGTGATCCCTTGTTCTAGATCTAAAATCCATATATGAGCGAGTACATACTGTGTTCCTCTTTTTGTGACTGGGTTATCTCATTTAGGATGGTGCCTTCAAGTTCCATCCACTTGCTGGCGAATTTAAAGATTGCATTTTTTTTTTTTTTCTGCAGAGTAGTATTCCATTGTGTAGATGTGCCACATCCTCTTTATCCATTCTTCAGTTGAGGGGCATCTAGGTTGCTTCCAAGTTCTTGCTATTACAAATAATGCTGCAATGAACATAGTTGAGTACATGTCTTTGTTGTATGGATGTGGATCATTTGGGTATATGCCTAAGAGGGGGATTACCAGGTCCTGTGGTAGACTGATCCCCATTTTCCTGAGGAACCGCCATATTGATCTCCAAAATGGCTGTACAAGTTTGCACTCCCACCAGTAGTGGAGGAGTGTTCCCCTTTCTCCACATCCTCTCCAGCATAAGCTGTCATTGGTGTTTCTAATTTTAGCCATTCTTGCAGGAGTAAGATGATATCTCAAAGTTGTTTTGATTTGCATTTCCCTGATAGCTAAAGAGTTGAGTATTTTCTTAAGTGTCTTCCAGCCTTTTTGATTTCCTCTATTGAGAATTCTCTCTTCAGTTTTGTACCACATTTTTTAATAGGGTTATTTGGTGTTTTGCTGACTAGTTTCTTGAGTTCTTTGTATATTTTGGAGATCAGCCCTCTGTCAGATATAGGATTGGTGAAAATCTTTTCCCAGTCTGTGGGCTGCCGTTTGGTCTTGTCCACTGTGTCCTTTGCCTTACAGAAGCTTCTAAGTTTGAGGAGGTCCCATTCATTAATTGTTGATCTCAGTGTCTGTGCTATTGGAGTTATGTTCAGGAAGCAGTCTCCTATACCAATTTGTTCAAGGGTACCTCCTACTTTCTCTTCTAAGAGGTTCAGTGTGGCTAGACTTATGTTGAGGTCTTTGACCCATTTGGACTTGAGTTTTGTGCTTGGCAATAGACATGGGTCTATCTTCAGTCTTTTATGCACCATCATCCAATTGTGCCAGCACCATTTGTTGAAGATGCTTTCCTCCCCCCATTGTATACTTTTAGCTGTTTTGTCAAAAATCATATGTGTGGATTAATATCAGGATTTTCAATTTGATTCCATTGGTCTACTTGTCTATTTTTGTGCCAATACCAGACTGTTTTCAGGACTATAGATCTCTAATAGAGCTTAAAGTCAGGGATGGTGATGCCTCCCGAAGTTTTTTTATTATACAGGGTTGTTTTGGCTATCTTGCGTCTTTTATTTTTCCATATAAAGTTGATTATTATCCTTTCAAGGTCAGTGAGGAATTGTGCTTGGATTTTAATGGGGATTGCATTGAATCTGTGGATTGCTTTTGGCAAGATTGCCATTTTTACTATGTTTATCATATCTATCCAAGAGCATGGGAGATCTTTCCATTTTCTGGTCTTCTTTAATTTCTTTCTTTAAAGAAACAAAGTTCTTGTTATATAGGTCTTTCACTTGTTTGGTAAGCATTACTCCAAGATACTTTATGTTGTTTGTGGCTATTGTAAAGGGTGATGTTTCTCTGATTTCTTTCTCAGCCCCTTTGTTGTCTGTATATAGTAGGGCTACTGATTTTTTTGAGCTTATCTTGTATTCTGCTAGTTTGCTGAAGGTGTTTATCAGCTGTAGGAGTTCCCTGGTAGAGTTTTTTGGGTAGCTTATGTAAACTATCATATAATCTGTAAATAGAGTTTGACTTCTTCCTTTCCAATTTGGATCCCCTTGATCTCCTTTTGTTGTCTTATTGCTTTAGCTAGAACTTCAAGTACAATATTGAAGAGATATGGAGAGAGAGGGAAGCCTTGTCTTGTTCCTGGTTTTAGAGGAATCACCTTAAGCTTCTCTCCATTCAGTTTGATGTTGGCTTAATGTACACACACATGTTACCTTTCTTCTTTATTTTTGTGCTTCTCTTTCTTTCACTCATATATGTATATGTAGATATACATATTCATACTTACCTGATATTAATCTTCTGTCTACTATGTCTCTATATCCTACTATCTATTGAGTTAGCTGTCTTAATCTGTTTTCTATCTACTTACCTTTCTCTATCATTCATTTATCTATAGATCACCTATTTATTGATCATTTACTTATCTACTGATATCTATTGGGGTATTTATCTACACCAATCCTCTAGCTATCTATTGTCTATTCATCTATAAATCATATCTATGTTTCTAGAACTTCTGTAGGAGGGAAACTTTGTGTGAGATGAAGCCAAGGGTAAGATATGATCTATCCCACAGTAAAATACATTTTTTATTCCTATAATTTAGGGTAGTTTTAAAAAGGGGTACATATTTATGTTACCCTCATTTACTTCAGTGGTTTATAAGTGGCTGGATTTCAGAATCCCAAGTTGCTACTTCTAGGACTCAAATTTATTTCTCACAAACTTTTGTCATCTGCTTGTGTTTACTGTATTCCCTCAAACCTCCAGAGATCCAAAGTTCAACAGAAGATGACTTTTCTTCACTCTGACACCCTCTGAGGTGGAACAAGTGCCATGTAGGGATTTTGGAGGGTGGATGACTGTGCAAGAAATAATGAAAAAAAAAAAGCCTAGGGCTGGTTTGGTAGTTCATTGGATTAAAGCGCTTGCTATGTAAGCAAGGGGCCGCGCGTTTGCATCCTCAGGACTCATGCCTGGGGTGGTGGCATGTACCTGTAGTTCCAGTGTTCCTATGGGAGGACAGGGGTGAAGAATGAGGACTCTCTGTCACTGCACGCTAGCTAGCATGGTTGATGAAGTGGTGGGTAAGAGTCCCTTCATCAGTCAAGATAGAAGGCCAGGACCAGCGTAGAGGATGTCCATGCTGTGATGTCTTCAAGTGCACCATGCTACATTCACACTCACGTGCATAAACACACACACACACACACACACACACACACACACACACACACACACACACTCTCTCTCTCTCTCTCTCTCTCACACACACACACACTCTCTCTCTCTCTCTCTCTCTCTCTCTCTCTCTCTCTCTCTCCACACACACACACACACACACACACACACCCCAACAGACACATGTTATAAAAAGAGAAAGAAGGTATTTCATCTCTCTTCTATACACTGCTATCGCCTAAACACCCTTAACCCAGAGGGGGAAGAACATTTTAGTATGAACAATTTTGGTGAGGAATAGGAAGAGTGTTATAGGCATTTTAATAAGTATTGAGGGAAATCTTTTCTCTTTCAAATTTGACAGAAATCTGCTGCAGTATTCTCAATCTTCCATAAAAACATATCTGCATACCATTGATTGGTACAAGGAAAAGATTGGATTGGTAGAAATGAGGCTTTAAAGTGAATTCTTTCTTTTATCATTGTATTGTTTTAGAGATTAAAAGCTTTTGAGCAAGATTTCTATTGAGAAAAAAAGTTTCCAGAAATCATGCAGAAGTAGTTTAATTCATACAGCAATGATGATGTTATATTCTCAGTTATGGAGTAGAGAATATTTCTATAAAACTAAGAATGTTTAAAGTTAGAGTGGATTTACTCAGTATCTTTAAAATAAATGGCTCCAAAAACACTTTAGGAGCTGGTAGTGAGAAGTTGAAAGTAAAAACATAAGAGTGGTATGAAATAAAGAAATTCTAGCAATGACATGGGTTCTTTCAAGCCTCCTCTGGGAGTTTTTGGAAATAAGAAGAACTTTCAGAAAGATCAAAAATAAGAGAAGAGTTACATGGCCATTTTATCATAGTTTCTTTTATAATCCACAATGTATTTAGCTTCATCTTTAACACTGGCTACTAGTTAGTGCCATCCTCTCAGCCCTGTCTCACAAACCAATAAGGGATTGGTCCCGTGAAAACAGAACATGCTGATTTATTCCCCAGGGAGAATTTTCATGTCTTAACAAGTCGGCTTTGGCTTGTTGATTAGCTTCTCTCTTATGGCCAGATGGGGCCACCAGAAGCACCTGATGCCATCCTGATAGGCTTCACATGTTCTCCCTGCTAACACCATTTAACCTCTGCTCTGACTCCTTTTTGCTAACTCTCTTGTGAAACAAAGAAGGGACAATTAAAAAGCTGTATATGGTAGGAATACCTGTAATCCCAACAACCAGAAAGCCGAGGCAGGTGGATTGCTGTGAGTTTGAGGCTAGCCTGGGATACATAGCAAGTGACAGGTCTTTAGGCCCTATATCAAAACAAACAAACAAACAAACAAACAAACAAACAAATAAATAAGTAAATAAAGAAACAAGAAGAAAGCCCTTCATGGGTGAGGACTGCCTTTGTCTTATTTTTCCACAGGGAAGGCTTACATAAAAAATGTCCTTTGTATCCTATTGGAAACAGTGGATATAGTCATTGCCTTTCATGTGTACCCAACAGCGAGACCACCAGGCTGATAGTGCCAAACCTGTGGTTTAACAGATGCCCCTGGTTAAAATCAGCGAGTCACAAAACAAAAAGAGGCATAGCTGTGAGAAAGAGGGGAGGAAGGATGGGGGCAGGAAGGGAGGACGGCAGAGGTGAGAAGGAGATAAGGGGAGGTTGTGGGTAAGAGTCAACCAAATATTCTTATGCTGTTGTCAAAGAACAAATTTAACCATTAAGAATATTCGTCCCACGAATCATCTTTTAGCTGCAGTGCCTCATTTCATCCTCCAAGATCTGGCCACTTCTCACTTCTTTTCCTGCTCTTCAATTTGCTGTAACACCAAATGTTTGTTCTTAAGTGTTCTTCTTCATCTGTATTAAGGGTGTTTAGGAGATGGTGGTGTATAGAAGGACAGGGGCCAGTAAGAGAGCTAAAACCCCCAAACAGGGAAGGTAGGTTGAAGCTGTCCCAGTGCTTGAGTCTTAGAAAAGATAGTCACTAAAAGAGGAGGGTCTTTTAGCACCTGTGTGTCCTTGCTTCATTTCCTAGGGACACAGAAGTCATTATGCATTCATACTCAATAAACACACGGAGTAGCACTGTGAGCCAGGCATGTGCCAGATGTCAGGGACACAACCGTGGGCCAGATGAGGAGGTTCCAGTCTTACTCGAGTTTGTAAAGTAACGAGAAGTCCGTTAAAGTAGACAAATAGAGTCTAGAGTGCCATACACTCTGAAATGAACAGTACCAGGTTTTGTGGAACATATAGGAAGTGACCCCATCTCTGATTTTAGAGGGTCACTGAAGGCCTCTTGGAGGAAGTGTCCCATGAGTTGATATATGAGTCGAAGAGGGTAGGGCTGTGGTTACATGGCTTTAAATACAGGTAAGAGGATTGGTAAAGGTCTCCAAATGCAAAAAGGCTAAACTGAGTATTTCTGAAGGTCAGACACAAGAAGTGGAAAGAGGTGTGAAGGCAGTGAAGGAGGGAAGGAGAAACTAGATAGGAAACATGGGCAGAGACCACATGGTAGAAGGACTCAACTCTCCTGTTACATTTCTTCCCTAAGGCTAATGTGAAGTGTTCTGGGTTTCTCAGCAGGGTCATGACATGACATGACATCATTCCCCTTTAATGAAGTTGTCTGTAGTTTTAGTTTTGATGTGGTCTCTGGGCTATAGCATCCCAAGTCTTGACCAAGATAGATCTGTGAGGATAAGCACAGAGGAAGAATGGTCTGTGGTCAGCCAAAATGTCCTGGGTGTCCTCCCTACCTAGACAGGGATGTGGGTGGTGAGTGGGCAGCCTTGTAGCTGATGGCATGGAAGGTGTACAGGAGGGAATGGGGGAATTTCTGATGGGTTATATTTGAGAATTTCTCCTGCTTCTAGTAGCACATGGCAGCAATATCCCACCTTCCCTATTAGACTCTTCAGTTTCGTAGTTTGGGCTCCAGGAAGTCTAGATTTCTACTATCAGTGCCTCTTTTTTTCAGGCACACCCAAGGGTGCTAACAGGAAGACAAATTGATGGTTTCCTGTGTTTTGGACACCGAGGGATCCATATTAGAACAGTGGGTGTTGCAGAACTTCCTTTTAAATGTCTTTTATTGTAACTACTAAGCCAAATGCACCATCCTTCCCCTTATTTGGTGTCTGGGTGGCTGACCACATAAAATTTCTTTAAGTACCCGTAGAACCCCTGCATTTACCCTCTCTGGGCAGATACATCATCTTTCTCTCTAACCAAAAGAATGCCACGAATTTCATATGTCTGCTTGCTCTGCCATGTGCTTGCAAAGCTGCCTGTGCTCCTTGACATGGGTTATGATTGTTGTGTATAATCTGTTTCTCATGGTAAAATGATAATAACGGTATTATTTTAGTTTTTTGGGTAACAACCAGGAGAAGGTCATATGTGTGAGTGAGTGGAAAATTTTGGATTGTGTTCAGTTGCAGCCTGGTCAATGACTCCCTGTTATATGTGGTTCCCTCATTCAGGACAGGTACCTGCTGAGGCTGTGGGGAGGAATTATCAAGCCCATTCCAGTTAAAGGCAGATGCTTGCACAGTCCCAAGAGATTCCAATTGCTAAGGTTGGGGATGAATTAGAAGAGTTGATTCTAATTTAACATCAAATCCAGTGCATGTATATGCTTACTTTGGGTAGCCATAAAGTCTCTACTGGGAAGTTCAAAGTTTCGCTATGGAGTAATGCATTCGAGTCTGCTGAGAAAAACCGACACTAAGGCAAATTAACAGGAATGAGGAAATGCTATGGCCTTTGGTGGTGTCACAAATGACACTGGATCCTTCAGGATGAAGATCCAAAGAAAGATCTAGGGTGAACAATCCATTTTCATGGGCAGCTTCAGTGAAGCAGAGAGGGTCATGAAGCTCTGTGATTGGACAGAAAAAGTCTGAGTCCCGAAAGATGAATCAGTGGAGGGTGCTGTCTGTCCAGATTCTTTCTGGCTTTTATTTGTGATGTTTCTTATTCTGGGCTGTGGTAATGGACCCTTTAGGGAATAGGGGTGTGGGACTCTTATGACCTTCAGTTAAAAATATGTCAGGGGATTTCTTCACACACAGTTCTATATAGAACTATGATTGGAGGTGTTTAGGGACAGTTTTATTTTTTAAGCTTTTTCTTTCTTTTGTTTGTTTTTTAATTTTTTTCATATTTTACATATTGATCCCAGTTTCCTCTCCTTCCCTCCCTCTCTCCCCCTCTCCATCCCCCCCACCCCATCCCCCCCACTCCACAGGGAGGGTGATGCCTTCCAGGAGGATGTGTTCCTAAAGTCTTTTTGTGCACCAAGGATACATCCTGGTTCCACTGTCAGAGGTCCGTTAGACTGCCCAGGCCTTCTAACTGAGACCCATGTTCAGGGGGTGTGAGTTGGTCCAATGCTAATTTCTCAGCTATCAGTCTGGGGGTCTATTAACTCCTCCTTGTAGAAATCCACAGAGACAGCTGAGATTTTTAGCTTTTATGACTAGGTTTGAGGGGAAGGAGCTCTGGGTTCTGTGACCTGTGCTAGGGAGGAGGAATTCTAACTTCTGAGTCTTTTTGGGCTGTAAAGGAGAGGAGATGAGGAGATGAGGGCAGAGAGAGCAGAAGGAGGGCACAGAGAAGCATTACTACTAAAGCCTTCACTTTGAAATATGTTATTTTGGACCCCAATTCATTTATAATACAAGCATAACTTTTTATGGTACAGAATTATGATTATCTGGTTAGACTTAGGCACGTTAAACTAAACTTATTATATTAGCAACTTGTCATCTGAATTTGTGTAGAAAGACAGTTGAAGAGGGTGAATGTAAATATATTGAGCATCTTTCAAATACTAAGGTGTGTTTCTCTTTTTAAAAAAATGTAGGCCAGCGCTCGTGCTGTGGTGAAAACTCAGGGGGATGATGCTCTTCAGTAAGAAGAAGCTGCCTGGTAAGGCTTGAGTTTTTCAGAAGACACAAAACAATAGGAACAGTAGTCTCATTTTACATTGGAGGGTTGATTTATTCAGAAAACACACACATTGGTTTTAAGTTTAAAAAAAAGCTTTGGCAGTTGTGTATATCCATGCAACTCCTGAGAGCACATGAAACAAAATACAGAACTTTCTCTATCATCTCATCAAGTTCTTGTGTTGCTGTCATCACCCTCTTAGAATCCCCAGCCACCTTCTGATCTCCGTCAGATTACTATTTTAAGGTAAATATAAATGAAACCACCCAGCACATATTCTTTCATCATGAGTCATTTGCTTAGTGTGAAAGTTTCATTGTATATCTGTGTGGTTGTGTCTATTTGTGGTTTGTTTGCCATTTTTCATTTCAAAGCAACGTTTTATTGCATGAATACACAAATACTTAAAACTGAGTCCATATAAGATAAATGAGCTTGACAAAGGTAGCAGGGAACACACTTTTTTGTATGTATGTTTGTTTTAGTAATTAGTCTCTTGAAAATAGGTTGAGAATAGTTTTTCTATACTCAATGTTTGGGGTCAGAAGTACTTCTGGGGTTTAGACTTTGTACTCTTTTTTAGTTTTTTTTCGAATATTTGCATTTTCCAGTTGAGTATTGCTATCCTGGAAATGCAAAATCTGAGATCCTCCAAAGATCTGAAACTTTTAAAAATCATGTCAGTACTCAAAACAGTTTGAGGTTTTAGAGAGTTTTGTGTTTCAGAATTTCAGGCCAGGGTGCCCAACTTGCAATAGTAACAGCATTCCATGTTGAGAGAGGTTCCTGGTCAGGGTTCTTTGGCTGTGAAAACACCATGAGCACAGTGACTTTTATAAAGAAAAGTATTTAAGTGGGGCTGGCCTCAGCGGTTGAGTCCAGGGAGCATGGCGGCACACAGGCAGACATGGGAAGGGATGAAGGAGATGAGAACTCCACATCTAGATCCAGGCAGCAGGGAAGAGAGAGACACTGGGCCTGCCTTGTCTTTGAGGCCTCAAAGCTTCCTCTCCATGACACACCACTTCCAACAAGGCCAAATCTCCTGATCCTTCTCAAGTAGTGCCGTTCCCTGATTACTAAGCATTCACACATATGAGCCTGTGGGGGCCATTTTTACTTAAAGCACCACAGAGAGTGCTGATTTTTTATTTCTTCACTTGTCAGTCAATGGCAGATACTACGTAGTTTTTATTTCAGGGGATAGTCTACATCTTATTACTAAGATTTTCTTCATTTTTGAACCAAGTTTTTTAAGGGTAAAAAGTTGAATTTGAGATTGTTCCTCTCTCCTTTTGACATCTCTGGCAGGTGATTATAGGTGAAATAATCTGTAATTACTTCATGATGCATCAGTTCCCTTATAGGACACACTGCAATGTTGAGCCTCAGAATGAGTTGAATTCTGTTCCAGTGTAGTGTCTATCTGAAGGCCCCCTGTAGGGGGATTTGTTGATATCCCCAGTGCCAATATAAGACTCTGGAATTTTTCCCATTTTTTTTTTGTTGTCATATGAGAGTCTTTATACAAATTGTTGATACAGGCTTTATAGTGTAAACATAAGGTTAACTAGCTTGACTGTGGCTGCGTCCAACAAGACCTGGGGTTGCAAGTCTTTGTTAAGACTATGTTTCAAGATCCAGGCCTAATTCTATTAATAGTTGAAACAATTTCTATGTACACATGAATGTAGACATGAGAATGTGGGCAAAATTTTATAAATTAAAGTGAGGAGGGAGGGGAAGAAAAAGAGGGCAATGGATGGGGTAGATGCATCCCAAGCAGGGGTTTTCTGTGAGATGCTGCTGAATTTGATGAAAGAGGCCTATACCCGCTCTTTCTGTTCTTGAACCTGATTTAAATCAGTTTGTCGTTTCCTAGTCACTTTTGCAAAGTACTAGTCGCCATCTCCCTGTTCTCAGACTCAGTGCCAAACCTTTGGCATTAGTGAGGCAGTTCCGCGTTTCAAATCTGACCCTACTGCATCCTCCTCCTCTGGCATTGCTTCTTTATTTGTAAAACAGGGCTGGGAATAGCTTGTACTTTTGAGAATTATAGCATACTGTTTTGAGAATTCCTGAAATAATAGCTGTGGATTACTTTATGCTTGTATCTAGCTTTTGACAAGTCCTCAATAAACATCAACTTTTGTCATTACCGTTATGGTAGGCTTTAAGTCTCTAGCCATGAACCTATTTGAATAGAAAACAAAATGTCAGGGGCTTATCTAAATTTTTTTACTTGTAATTTATATAATCCAATCCAGGTATACCAGAAGAATGAATTTGCTGTGATGCTATAGTAGCCATAGAGGAAACAAAGCTTTTAATAAGTTGAATTTTCCAACTCTCTGGACCTGGTAAACATATTTATATTGGCTTATCAAAGAGGAAGACAAACCCCAAACCCTTTAGCATTTGTTTGAATCCTCAAACTTCATTTCCAAGCTCTTTTGTGAAGATACAAGCACGAACACACACACACAATATTGTGGGAAGATTTTTTACTTTTCAATTTAAATATCAATAAACCCCAGAAGCTGCTGATGAACAGGAAACGGTGTGTTTCTCAGTTGGGTTAGGCTGTGTTCTTGGACCGGAGGCTGGGCCTATTGCTTTAAAGCTCTCCCACTCATTGTCCTCCTCTGTCTTTAGTTATTGCTCTGGCTTCCAACTGGCCAGATTTTGGTGAAAGAAAGAAAGAAAATTAAGGAAGGGAAAGGCTTAAGCTATTGATTTAGCTCGAGTGAGTATTCTGAAAAATTTGACCCCTCAGCAGAAAAATTAATAACCTCACACCCTAAACAATACTTCATGTTTGGAGACATTCTTTCAGATTTGGAGGCATTCCAAACTTAAGGTTATCAGCCTTTACCATCAAGGTTTCATATACAGACTTCAATATGTCATTGTCTAATGACTTTGGAACTATACAGCTAAGTGTCTGATGCTGTCTTCAAAGCCACACCAGACAAAGGGAAAAAATGAAGTGTAGGCAATTGAAGGAGAGTTGTGTTTATTAATTCTGTGCAAACTCATGAGTCCTAGGGGACCTGTACTTCTCCCTTTTGCTATGGGTCTGGACACAGAGTTCCTGCTCTCATTAAGGAGTGAACAACACTAAGTGGTTAAGATCTGCTCACAGACAAACTGACTAAACAAAGAGGCATACGTGACTTGTGCCCTTTTCCTGACTGAAGTGAGAGATAGTGAATTTATGATTTATTGTGTACTATGATGGAAAAGAACCCAGATTAGGAAGAAGCGAGCGCTGCCTTCAAGGACCAAGAGCAGAATCCATGGTCATTTACCGGTTTTCACTGAGAATGAGAAAACTACTTCAAGACTCTCTTTGGAAGTAATACAAGCATTTAGACGATTCTTCCCCTTTACCTATTTCATGTTTAATTTTTTTTTAAACAAGACTTTTTTGTATGCATTTTATATTGTTTGAGAATTTCATACATGCCTATAAATCCCGTATTTTTTTTTCTGTTTAAAAAGTGCTTCCAACACATTTTTTAGTTACATGATTACCACACAAAGTGGTGATGCTTTCCTGAAAAGTCACTGTTCAGGGGAGGCTCTCAGCTGAAGTGCCCTTGCCTCAGCATCCCTCCCCTTTGCATTTGCAGGATGTTCTTTTCTTTTTTTAAAAGTCTCACTTTCGTTTTACAGGGCCTCACATCATGTGTACAGGAAATAGAATCTTAATTGTAGTATTGTGGTTAAATATTCTTAGCAGATAATGTTTTAGAAGTCCCTCTTCCTTTCTGTGTTTGTGTCCTAAGGATTGGACAATGCTTTTGGATGTATTGAATGTGTGTTTCCTACTGCCACTTCCAAACAATGAAATAGTTTCTTTTCTTGATTTTTTGAGACACAACTTCCCTGTGTAGCTCTGGCTTTCCTGAAACTCACTCTGCAGACCAGGCTGGCCTTAAACTCACAAAGATCCTCTTGCCTCTGCCTTCTTAGTGCTGGAATTAAATGCATGTGCCACCACTGCCTGGCAGGTATTTTGTTTTTGTTTTTTAAGTTTTAAACTGAAAGTGGACTTAGTAGATCATTAACCCCACCAGAAAATTACTTTTTGGGGGTGGGATAGCATTGTTGACTATAAGCTGATCATCCCTAGACAAGGTTAAATGCACCACCATTGTCACTGTTCTGAGGGACCATTTCCTATCCTTATTTGGTCCCTGTAGAGAATGTGGCAAGCATAGGGCACAGGCACACATGTTTTTCCAGCAAGTCATTCCTATTGTACTTGTTTGAGGGAATTATCAACTACTGTCGACCTTGCAAATGGGGAAGTGAAGGTTATTTTTCTTTCTTTTTTGTTTTTAAAGATTTATTTATTTTTATTATACACATACTCCACATATACAGTAATAAATAAAAACTTAAAAGACAATAGACACAGCTTTGATTGGTCATCACCCTTGCTTCTGTATCTTCTATATTCAATCTTGCTGTTGAATTTTAAGTAGTTATTATTATTTTTGCTATAAATTCTTAAGTGAGTGGCATGGAGATGAACTTTTATGGAAACCTGCAAGTCCATTTTACTGGATTCTGATTGGAATCTGGTGGTCCATTCTCTTTGAAGACTGACATTCCTCCCCCTCCCTCCCGAGAGAGGGTTTCTCTGTGTAGCAGCCCTGGCTGCTCTGGAACTCACTTTGCAGACCAGGCTGGCCTTGAACTTACAGACTGCTTGCCTCTGTCTCCTGAGTATTGGGTTTAAAGGTGTGTGCTACTATTACAGCCCTGAAAAGACTGGCATCTTCCTCTGGAGTAGAGAGAGTCCTTCTGCGCGTTTGGTCATTTCTTCCTGTTTACTGTGTATATTCCCATCTTAGTTTTCTTTTTTATAATTTTCTTCACCTTAGAATTTTGATATACTTTTAAATCAAGGTTTTTTTTTTCTTCAAATTTATCTGTTTTTGTTCTTTTATTAAATGTATATTCCAGGGGGCTGGAGAGATGGCTCAGTATTTAAGAGCCCCAGCTGCTCTTGCAGAGAACCTGGGCTTGATTCCCAGCACCTGCATGGAGGCTTACAACTGTAACTCCAGTTCTAGAGGACCTGATGACCTATTCTGGCTCTTGCAAGCTTTCATTCAGGCAGTATATAAACTGACACAAACGTGAGTGCGCAAGTGTGCGCACGTGCACACACACACACACACACACACACACACACACACACACTCACACACTCACATATATACACACACCCACACGCAGGAACATTTTCTTCCAGGAACTTATCTTACTCTCTTTTTCATTGTTACATCACCTGCTCTTGTTTCACTGATATTGTGTATTCCTCTATATATTTAAGGCACTAATTAGAATTAATAAGAAACCCAGCTCATTCACCCACCTGTCTCAGCACTGTCTTTTGCCCTTGGCTCATGCTTTTGAAGTGTTAATGTAATTTATCATTTAAACCTAGATCCTTTTCCAGCTCTAAGACACTTTTGAGAATGAAAAAGGACCCTGACAACTACTTCGCAAAAATAATGTGTGTGAGATGGCCCTGTCCATAAGACTCACACTCTCTGTAAATGATGTATGGGAGATGATTCTATCACTTTGTCTGTAAGATACCCTCATTCTTTGTACTTTTAACCCTGAGACTTTTCCCTGGGCCTCCATGGATGACCAGTATTCTAATTTGATTGATTAAGTTTCTCCTATCTTCTTTATCTAGTCATATTGACTCCTTTTCCTTTCTAGTTTCTTCTCTAAGCATCCTTCAAAATCAGTGGCCTTTTCTCATTTATATCTTAATTCTTCTGCATGTTTTCTGTAACTTCACTGAGGCATAAGAAGCCAGCTCAGCCAGAAGGCATCTTAAGCTGAGAGCTCCTTTATATCTTTTTTAAACTCCTGCTGACTTACTCCCTTTGGAGCCAGAAAATCTCAGCGATTAATTATGGAGGTGTCAGGTACTTCTGTAGATCATGTACCCTATGGTGACCTGATGCTGGAGTTTATTGTCTGCCTTGCCCACTTTAGCCCCAAATAAACACACAGACACTATATTAGTTATACAATTGTTGGCTGAGGGCCAGGGCTTCTTATTGGCTAGCTCTGTCTTAATTATTAACCAATTTCTATAAATCTATGTATTCCCATGTGGTCTTGGCTTACCAGAGAATGCCCAAACCTGTTATTTTACTCCTTTGGCAGCTTCATGGCTTCTCTCTGCCACACCTCTCTCTGCCTACCTTTCCCAGAATTCTCCTCATTTTCTAGTCCTGCCTACCTTTCCTGCCTCTATTGGCAAAACAGTGTTTTATTCATCAACCAGTAATTGAAACATATACAGAAACATCCCACATCAGTGACCACACCCTTACATTATGAAAATCATCCCTGGAAAGAGCTTAGGAAACAGGAAGCATGTTTAAATCATTGCACCTCAGAGAAGACTTTCCCAATGGGAATTCTTAGAGGGGATTTGTGTCTCCTTTCCTCTTCTAGGATGTGACTGTCCCACTGCACACTGTAGCAACAGATGGAAGAAAGCTAATTTTTTTTTTTTTTTTTGCAAAGATAATGCAGGACTGGTGTAGCCAAGTTAAGAGCAGAGAATTGTGAAGATTTTAGAGTCAAAGCTAGTGTGTTTTAGAGTTTTATGAAACGGTACCAAAATCATCTTCCAGAATTAACGAAAACTTAGTCCATAAAGATAATAATCACTGAAAATGAAGACACGAAGATTAGGACTTAACCTTAAGAATTTAGAAACAAAAAGAGGTTATCCTAGATCTAATCAGGTCCTATGGGGCAAGAGCAACATTTGATCATTTAGGGAGAGCTGGTTGTGATCCTTTAGAATATGGTTATAGAGGTTATTGACATGGCTCAGCCAGTAAAAGTGTTTGTCACTCAAACCTGGTAGACTGTTTGATCCCTGGAACTCATGTAAAAGTGGGAGGGGAGATTAGACTGCCCAAAGCTGTCTTCCAACCTCCACACTTGTGCTGTGGTAATGCAGCTGTCTCCCACACAATGCATCCACACACAGAATAATAATAAGATTTAACAATTTACAATATGGTTATCTGCAGTTCTAGGTGGGTAATTCCTTCTTGGTTTGTAGGGTCAAAGTTCTGGTGTTGGAATAAGTACAATTTGGTGCAGAGCTACAAATTTGTGCTCTTGGACATGAACCACACAGATGTGGAATTTGAAATGACAGTCCTCTGAATGTTTGTATTCTAAGCCCAGGCCAATTAACATTTAAATTAGTGTATCCAAGTTTTCTTTTATTTAGAACTAAAATTAGTTGATAAGTCTATTACAGCTTGTTGATGAGCCAGGTTAATTCTTGCCATTTGGAAAAAGCCCTTTGCCCACTCTCAAAATAATACCCAATACTTTTTTTTTTGACGGAGTATTTATTTATTTATTTATTTATTTATTTATTTTTATTAGTTTGGGTTAAGGTGGTGATACACAAGTCACCTTACTATTTTAAGCCTCACTGAGTACTATTTTGTGTTTTGACTTTTTTGTTTGTTGTGGGACACTCAAGAAAAAAAAAATGGTCAGGCTTTTAAGAGATAGGATTGAAGAGTTTTTTTCAGGCAATTGGTTGGTTGGAAGCTGCTTCCTGGTGGTATCCATGACAGGAAGGCACATTCCATAGTTGTGAACTGATTCCTGCATTGTTCTTAGCAGCTAGATGAGTCAGGCTGGACTGCAGGAAAAAGCCATAGGAAATCAACTTTCCAGGCAAGAAGGGAGCCATGGAGATGGATGTTAGACAAACTATATACACCACAAGTGGTAGGAATGGAAATGTAACCAAAAGCACAGTGTCACTAATTGTCACTAATTAGCAGCAATCTTCAGACTGAGGAGCAGTGTCTTGGTGCTTTTGTCAGTGTCCTATTGCTGTGAAGAGACATAACGACCATGGCAACTTTTATGAAAGAAAGCATTTGATTAAGGCTTACAGTTTCAGAGGTTTAGTTCAATATTGTCACGGAGCATGTGGGAGCATGATGGGCCAGGCAGACTTGTGCTGAAGAGTAGTGGAGAGTTCTACATCCAGATCTGAAAGCAGAGAGGCAGTGAGCCTGCCTTGAACATTTGAAACCCAAAGTCCATCCTCAGTGACAACATTTTCTCCAACAGGGCCATACCTCCTAAATCCTGTCAAGTAGTGCCACCCCCTGTTACTTAAGTATTCAAATATATTCAAACAGACGAGCCTATGGGGATTATTTTTATTCAAACTACCACAAGTTGGGTGAGCTTTAGGAGAATTTTGGGGAAAAAGTTTTTACAACTTTTACATGTGATGTCTGACATTTTCTTCCTCTCTGGCTCTCTCAACTGGTTTCATTTCTCGAAAGCACCCTTCTTTTCTGTCCTCTTCCTTAAGAACATGTCTCCCACTGCTCGCCTACTCATTTTACAACTCTGTCCTTTTGGAGAACTGTGAATCAGTTCTTGAGAAATCAAGGGCCCTCAATCCAGATGGGTAAGTCAATAATGACCTCTGGCAACTACTTTGCAGACTGTCCCCATAGCCCTTAATATTATTGCAGCAGTATCCCAGTAAACACAAGACAGAGGCATGTCACATTACTATAGGAGATGCATGACCACTTTCCTGGGCGCCATCTTTTCTTTGACAATTTTAATTTCGCACTGTCACAAAATTTGGGCTCAGAAGAGATTAACTCACTGGCTATGTCTATTGAAGGCTCTTAATCATGTGATGTGCCTTTTAGAAATGCCACCTGTTGGTCTCTGGGTTTAAAGCATAAGGTCAGTAAATTAAGTGACCAATTCTGTATGCTTTTCTTTTGCCTGTGTTGTATTTTATGCTTTTTTTTAAATGTGAAAAAAGTAATTTTCAAGGTAAGTTTGGCTTTTAGTGGGTCTTTCCCTTTTTGGAAATGGCATGAAGTTAGGAGTAAGGATCTTTGTGAAGCTGAATGGATGGATATACAAACTAAAGAAATACAATGTCTTATTTTATGCATTTCATCAAAGAGATAATGAAAAAATTATAGCTTTTCTTTTTGAGACTTTCCTTTAACTTTTAAAATGTGTGTATGTATACAAGTACATGGATTCTTGTGTATATATGTGTGTGTGTGTGTGTGTGTGTGTGTGTGCATTCTTGTGTGTAAATGTAGGCACACACTACCACAGTACCCATGAAGTTGTTACAGAACAATTAGATTTTGGTCTTTTCTACCCTGTTCAAGGCAAGGTCTCTGCTGATTTTTGTCTGTGTAAACCAGGCTAGCCAGCCTGAGAGCATCCAGGGATTCTCTGTCTCCATCTCTACACCTGTAGGAGTTTTGGGATTATAGATGCCTATCCTGTGTGTTCAGCTTTCACATGTGTTTGGGAATTCAAATTCAGGTCCAGCTGATTTTGAATGTTCTTTTACCTGGTAAAATTTTTTCCCAGTCCATTTCCCCAGTCCCACTAAGAATTTTCCAACTGATACTCCAATGTTCAGGTTGGACAGAAATTTCAAAGTTCAAAGAAAAGAACTCAAAATCAAAGTATCCTCAGTGATGTTACTTAAACAAGTTATATTTCTGTGGGGTTAACGCTGAATTCCATATCTGATTTCTCTTTTAGAAGTAGAGCGGGTGGTGAAAGCCAATGACAGAGACTACAATGAGAAATTCCAGTATGCGGTGAGTGAAACACAGCGTGTTGCGGGAGGGACTTTACTCAGGGCTAGAATAAGGATTCATGCCATTGTAGAACCTCATGATGACAAAAATCTTTCCTTGTTGGCCTATCCTAAAAGCACAGATGATGTGCTCTCACATGAATTTCTCTTCTGCTCTAATAGCTTGGCAGATATGGGAAGATGAGAAAATCTAGTCTTCCTTAAGATTCATACTTAGTTCACTTTGGTGTCCATTTAGGTAGTGCAATGTGCTGGAAAAATATGAAAATGGGCTAGTAAAGTATCATTTGATGCAAAAGTGAGGGCAGTGATGATGAGGGTAGGTAGTGATTGATAGGTTGAATTTGGGGTTTTTCTCTAATCTTTTTTTTTTTTTGGGGGGGGAGATGTTGGATGAGGTTCCTAAATGCTGAATGACTCTGTTCATAAAGTGAATAGTGAGAACCATTAGTTCAAATGTTCACCCAGGCATTGTCCAGTGAGGGAGAGCTTTGGTCAATGAACACTTTAATAGTTTGTTCCTATTGGCGGGTCATAGGCAACTCCACGCTACTGAGCAGTGAGCAGAGGTACCCAACAGCTCTTCTTTTTTCTGTATGTTAGTCATATAGACTTGTAATCCCAATCTGACTTTTTGTGTAGGTTTCTACACAAGGAATCTGGATTTTGTTTCTGTACCTGGTTTCTCATTGTGGAACAACATATTGAAACTCTTACTTTAGTCATCAATCATATAAGTGTGATTAAGTCCACTTTGTCTTTGAAGGAAGGGCTTGCTCTTTCAAGATGATGGGCATAGTTCTCAGAATGGAAGAGAAGGGTTGCCTCAGATAGTGAATGCTACTCTGTGTGGTGTGAGTTTTGGGGGTTCCTATGAGGCATGGATGGGGTATGCTATTTGCCATAGTGGTCGTAAGGAGATTTGGAGAAACTCATTAGCCTTGTAAATTGCTCACAGATGATATCATGTTCAATAATGAACAACGTGAGACACTGAGAGTATAGAAGTTACTGCTAAACTACAGGTGATGCAGTTGTGGGGAAGGGAGGGTGTCACATGACAAGAGCAGAGTGGCCGTGGGAGTGGAGCTTCCTTCCCAGATGAGCCAATCTGAAAGAACACTGACTCATTGAGGTACTTCTCAGCCTCTTGTTCCATGCAAGGCACCAACCAAGGGCAGAACATTTTCCTTTAGCCTCCTGGTGGATTGTGGTAGACACATGGTTAATAGTAAGAACAATGGTAATAGTGACAGTTTAAACTCATGGTGCTTACCAAATGCAAGTTATTGAAGGCATGTTACTAAACGACCATACTGACATGTGATCTTCCAGCACTAAGTACTTCTATTATCCTGCTTTATGAGGCATGGAATAGTCCATTTAGGTGAAATAAAATCCATCAATCCTGCTGCATGTTAGGCAATTGGGCATGTTCTTGAGTCTCCCAGAACACCCACCCAGATGAAAGAAATGGGGCTATGCCTAGTAACCCATCACAATTGAACAATTCAAGGGCAGGAAGGCTGTGATTGTACACATTGGCTCGTAAACTGTTTTTATTTTATTTTATCTTATTAAAAAGTAGAGTTAACTGTTTACTTTTTTGAGACAGGTTCTCATAATGTTAACACTGGCAAGTTAGAATATTTGTTTTTGGAGGTTCTGGGAATTGAAATTGGGTCCATGATTACACTCAGTAGTAGAGGTGGGAAATGTAAAAATCTCTTGAGGAGTTTCAGATTGCCAAGAATTGGAGAGTGGGTAAAGTGGGTAAAGGCACTTGCTACCAAACCCGACAGCTAAATTTCTCCCCAGGGATCCAGGGTGGAAGAAGAGAACTGATTTCTGCAAATTATCTTCTGACTTCCACATGTGTATGTGCCCCTCTCCCCACAAATCAATAAATAAAATAAAAATTTTAAATATGTTAATGTTAAATTGTGTAAGTTATCCAAATAGCTCAAAACTTAAAGTAGATGGTAGAAATAATGAAAACACTTGTAGTTGTATTAAACTGTGATGTTAGGGGCTGGAGGGATGACTTGGTGGTTAAGAGCATTTGCTATTATTCCAGAGGACACAAGTTTAGGTCCCGGCACCCACACACAACTCACTAGAGCCTGTTCCTCCTGCTCTAGGATATCTGCCACCAGAAGTATCTGCATATGAGGCATATATTCACACACACACACACACACACACACACACACACACACGCACGCACAAATAATAGAAAATAAAGTGTTGTGGTATTTAATGTATCTTTAAAATTTTTATTTTCATTAAAATATAATAATTATACATATTGTGTTCAATATGATGTTATCATTATGTAAAAACTATATAATGATCTAATCAGTATAATTAACAAATCTATCTTAAATTTTTATCATTTCTTTACCTGACCACTGTCATTCTCTGTGTGTGACTTAGTCAATTAGTCAAATGCACCTCCCCAAGTGCATGTGCTGTGCCTGTGTTTCTCTGGGACCAATTGTGAATAGATTTATGATCACTGCTCTTTCTTTCTTTCTTCCTTCCTTCCTTCCTTCCTTTCTTTCTTTCTTTCTTTCTTTCTTTCTTTCTTTCTTTCTTTCTTTCTTTTCTTTCTTTCTTTTTGTGAGACAGGGTTTCTTTGTATGCTTTGGAGCCTATCCTGGAACTAATTCTTGTAGACCAGGCTGGCCTTGAACTCAGAGAGATCTGCCTACCTCTGCTTTTTGAGCGCTAGGATTAAAGGTGTGCACCAGCAATGCCTGGCCACTGTACTTTTTTAAAAATGATTTTCTAGGTTCAGTATTCCTAATATGCTTGCTCTCTACTGGCAAAGTGTATGTTTTTTTTTTTTTTTACTTACTTATCAAAGAATATTTGAGATAGTGTCCAAACAGAGCACAAAGTTCAAAGGCATTAAGAATATGAGAGGAAACTAGTATTGGTGGGGTAGTTTTAAGTGACCTTAAAACATGTGGAAGGGACTGTCTACTTACACAAGCAGTGTGTTCTGTGCTACTGCGATTATCCAACAAGAGGATAAAGATCCTGTTTCCCATCTTCAAGGAGCACATGCAATCTATGCAGGAAGAGAAGCCGAGCACACAAGATTAGATAGTGAGAACGAAAAGGAAATGACAAATTCCTGTTGTGTTACATGGCTTATGTCAGGGAGAGGAGAACTCAATGTTAGCGAAAAGTTTGGAGGAAATTTTGATAGAGGAAATGGCAAATGGTCCCAGTCTTGTGTGCTTATTTGGATTGACGGTGTTGGGAAGGACAGTGCTGAGCAAGGGTCAAGTGTGCCATGTGAAATCCCTGTGGTTCAGGTAGGTGAGACAAAGTGTGATGCTGGGCATGGTGATGCATGCCTATTATTCCAGCCTCCTAGGGCTGAGGCGCAGGATTGCTGCAAATGCTAGGGCAGCCTCTGTGGTGACATGTGAGGTGACAGGCTCATAGGAGCTGGGGAAACACAAAATAAGATAAGATTATATTTGGCCTACATATTAAATGGACTGCATGGCTACCCAAGTGGAGTGCCAGGTTAGTACTGAACAGAAACGGTGTGTGGCAAGAATTGTAGGTTTAGTAATGTCAGCATAGGAGGAGGTAAGTGATGCTGAAGGAAAATGGAAGCTGTTGGGATTGATGACTGACTGCAGTGAGGGGCAGACACTCGAAGCTGATGAGACAGCAAGAAGGAAAGAGTTTAAAAAGGGAAGGAGAGCAATGGTTGGGGACAACAACTCATCATTGATGTTAGTTAGGACATACTTTATATTGCCCAGACATAGATTAACACCCTGTAGGTATAGCAACTTTCTCTACATGTTAGGAATGTAGGAAACTTTGTATGAATAATTGGCCAGAAGTTAAACATTGCAACTTTACAAAATCAAATGCTCAGATTACTATATAAACCCAGATTGTGAAGTGTTAACAAATGTTAGCATCATTACAACGGATACAAAATCTTCCTTAGTTCCATATACACAGGAAATGTTGGGGGCCCGAATCATGATGCAATGAGATCCAAGAAATTCTGATGGCCAACACAACACTCCAAGCATATAGTTGCACTAAACACAAACTTGGGTTGCACTGGTACAGATCTTGAAGGCATACATGCAAAATTCACATTCTTCCAACCAATTGGCAAATCTCTCAAAGCACACACAATTATGTAGATCAGTGGCTCTCAACCTTCCTAATGCTGTGACCCTTTAGTACAGTTCCTCATACTGTGGTGACCCCCAATTGTTGTGTTTTGTGATAGTCTTTGGTGACCCCTGTGAAAATGTCATTCAACTCTCCAGAGGGGTCTCTTCCCACTGGTTGCCACTGACCTAGAGGTTCATGGTCTAACTGCAGCTTGTGACCTGGATCAAGACTGACTGATAGAACCTGACCAGCATAGTTTGGTCACATCTACAGGAAATGCTACTCTTGTGATTAGCAATTATATTTGGATTTTACTTGCTCTAGACTCAGTCCCTATAATGTGTCATGTATAAAGAGAATGTCTGACTCCTCCCACTGATAGCCATTGGGCAATTGTGCTGAGGATCTGTAGCGAATTGAGATGATGTAGTGGGACCTACTCTGCCTGGCTCTGTGTTGTGAGGGGAGGCAGACTTCAGGCACTTATAAGTGACAATATAAAATGATTATTGGTACTGCCGTGATTAAATAAATACCTAAAAGACAACCTAAGACAGAAAAGCTTTATTTTGGCCCATTGTTTTAGAACCTCAAATGTGAAATAATATACAATCGGAGCTAGGAGAATTAAGATAGGGGACCCTGATGGTAGAACTTTGGAACCCTGTAATAGTTTGGCTGTTCCAGGATGTATTTCTGCTAAGACTTAACCAGTGATCAGATGTAAGAGGAAGAAACGGAACTGCCCCAGTGAAGAGAGCCACAATCCAGTTTCCTTTGTAGTCAGTGTCTTATGAAATAGGCCCACAAATCATCGTGTAGACCAAGCAGGGCAGCGTCAGTAAAACTGTTGAAGCTAACTGAAAACCGCTGTCTCCAACTGTCACCAAGCGTTTTTTTTTTTTTTAATCACTTTTTTTGTAGTTTCATTTATCAGCCCAAGCAATATAGTTCCATAATCAGATTGCTAAAATCACAATAACTGTCATCTTACATTTTAGGTGGTTGAAGATTGATCAAATTATTCATGCAGAAATATAATACCTAATTCATGTTTACTGTTATGGGACCAATGCTCAGATTTTTGTTGTAGTTTTCATGTGGCTGTATTTCTTCTTTTTTGAAAGATAAAAGTTGTAGGTGTTTATGTTAAATATTTTGAAATATGTTTAAATTGTGGAATGGTTAAATCAGGTTAGTTAGCATATACCTTGCTTAATGCACTTACTGTTTTGTGGTGAGAATACTAAAAAATATACTTTAAAAAATTGTTATTGGCCAGGTGGTGGTGGCATACACATTTAATCCCAGCAGAGGCAGGCGGATCTATGGGAGTTCAAGGCCAGCCTGGTCTACAAAGCTACACAGAGACACCCTGTCTTGAAAACTTGAAAAAAAATTGTTATTGTTTTTGTTTTGTGAGACAATGTTTTACTTTATAGCTCAGGTTGGCCTGAAACACATAGCCATCCTCTTGCCTCAGCTTTCCAGTACTGAGCTTATAGATGTGAGCACCCCTCCCACTATAATATATTTTTATAGATAAAATAAGCTACTTAGGAATCAATTTTAAATTTTAATTCTTTACAAATGGGCTGGTGTGGAGCCATCTGTGTGTTTATGTGTCTGTGTATGACATGACTGTTAGATGACACAGTGGTTGGAAGGGTATGCATGGAGCATCCCAAGAATGAATTTTGACAAATGGGAAGTTCTTTGAGGAAATAAGTTTGTACAGCAAATGATTGACTTGTTTGGGTTGGTGATTTGAATCTGTAGCTGATGACACCCTAGACCAGCTGTGTCCAGTGGCCCTGACTGCTCTGGTTTCATGTATGCCTTCCTGTTGTAAATAAGTTGTAGCTGTCTAGGTGCTATCAAGATATGTAGAAGGGCTAACATCACTCCATGCCAATTATCTCAAAGCACTGGGAAGTGAGACTTTTTTTGGTTTTTAGTTGTGTTATTTGTGTGTGTGGGTAGGTACACATAGATGTAAGTGTCTGCAGAGGCCAGAATATGTTATTGGATCATCTAGGGCTGGAGTTGTAGGTGTTGTGAGCTACCCTGAATGGTCCCTGGGAACCAAGCTCAAGCCCTCTGCAAGAACAATATACAGTTGTTATGAGTATGTTTTTCCTGCCGATCTGGTCCCACTGCTGCGCCTGACCCAAATAACACACAGAGACGCTGTATTGACGTAATACTGTTAGCTTGCTACTATCATTTCTCATTGGCTAGCTCTGTCTTAAATATTAACCCATTTCTAAGTATTTCCACATGGTCTTATCTTACTGGAGAGAGGGGCCGGCCTTCTGCTTTCTTCATCCTCCATCTTGAATCTCCTCCCTACTCCTTCTGGAATCCTCCTTGTCTCCTAGTCCCACCGATCTTGCTTTCCTATTGGCCAACAGTGCTTTATTCATTAACCAATAAGAGAAACATATATACAGAATGACATCTCCCATCATACAGTCATAACTACTGAGACATCTCTCCAGCCCCAGAGGCTTTTTTTTTTTGTATAAAAGGAAAAACCTAACTGGATTCTCTAGTACTGTCAAATTAACTCACATTCATTGTAGGAGCTTGGTATGAAACTGTTTTTAATACTTTTTAGCTAACTCTCCCTATAGAATTCTAATTATATTTCCAATTGTGTTTCTCACTCTTAGAGAGGAAGTCACTTCTCCCAAAACACTTTGCTGTCTTTGAATAATGTATTTAATTGCTGTACACATTTACTGTGCTCACTGCCAGGCTTTATAGGAATAAGTATATAGCAGATGTTGACTGTGTTTCCTACCACACTTCCTACTTTTTCTTCTCTTATAACCCTTCATGTTGGTCACCTTCCTTCCCTGGATAGTGTCGCTTCTACTTTCATGACATATATGTGGATGATTTTGTATGTCTATATAAAGTGTTGGATGCACAAATGATAGAGAATATAACCTATAATGTTTGTCTGAGTCTGTCTTAATATAATGTGATAATCTCCAGTTACATTCATTTTCCTAGAAACAACTTAAATTCTTTTGAGACAAGGTCTCACTAGGTATCTTTGGCTGGTCTAGAACTCATGATGTAGATTAGGCTGGCCTTGAACTTGTGGCAATCTTCCTGTCTCTGATTACAGGTGTGTGCCACCACACCTAGAAGGATAGATTCATTCCTTTCTATTAATCAAGACAAATGGATATTCATTTGCTTTATTATTCTCTCTTCTGTATTTTTAGATACCAATTTTGCTTTTTGTTTGGATTCTAAAGCAGAGCAAACAGTTCTCCTATTTCACATGGCAACCCTTCTGATACTTGTGAATGAATGCTCAAACCTGAGCTCTAGAATAATCACCTGGAATCCTATCTCTTCTCAAAGAGTTTCTGCTTTTATGTAACTGCTTCTGGTGGGATGTCTCAATGTCAAGCACAGTATTCTAGACACAATTCAACTAGCTTGATGTAGAAGATAAAGCATTATTACAGTGGAAAGTGTTAATGAATGAGAGAGGGAGCATCACCTTTTTGGAGATTGTCAACAGTGATCCCCCACTTCTATTGCTAGTGACAAGAATCGGCTGTGTTATTAAGTTTCCTTTACTATTGTGTCATATATAGATTTATTGAGCATGCCTTCTGTATCTCCATCAATATCTAATCCAATGGACCAATTAAATCAGCAACTCTGTGGTTGGACTAGGTGTTTTAATAAGCTCCCCAGGATTTTAACTGTCAATCAGGGTGAGAGATCACTGGTCTAGGACTCAGGAGATGGACTAATAGGTAAGGTGCTTAAGGCACACATGAAGGAGGAATGGAGTTCAGCTCTAAGCACTTACATAAATGATAGGCATACATAATGGCTTGCCTGTAAGTCCAGTGTTTGGGAGTTAGGGACAGGGTATCTATCCATGGAACATTCTGGTTGGCTAGGCTAGCTAAACTGGTGATCTCTGGGTTCAAGTGGGAGACCTTACCTCAATGTATAAGAGCTGGGGAGCAATGGAGGGAGATACCAAATGTCAGCCTCCAGCCTCTACATCACAGACATACTTGAATGCACATTTATTCATACACATGTACCCACACAGATATGAACAGGCATACATATATGCATGCTTGTCATACATAAACAGGAATTACTGATCTAAGTTAGGATTAACAACATTGAACCCAACACTGCTAAGACAGCTATGTGCTTCTCACCAGTAGATGTCCTCTTCCAGAATGCTCATGGCCCATTAATCACTTCATCTTGTTTACAAATTTTAATTTCTATGGTTTACTGACTACGTCAACACCCTGACATTTGTGTAATTACATTGTACTATTATTGTTTTGTTGTTGTTGTTGTAGTAAGAAGAAATGTTTTTAGAAAATAAACGTTATTGAGGTGGACCTGATTGTGCAGGTTTATAATCCCAGCCACTCAGGAGCGTGAGACAGAGGGTCCCAAGCAGAAGTCAAGACTGATATTTTACTCAGAAGCACTGTGCTTGCACTGGACACCACTCCAGACTGAGAAAAGTTTTTAAAAAAGCAGAGCTGCGTTCAGAGACCTCTATGTTTCACCTCTCCACCTCCTTCAATGCATTGTCTAATGTGCAGTGTCACTGGTGATCCTTAGTGGGAGGGACACAGAGTATAATCTATTGTGCCCACACAATGCCTCCAGGGTCTATTTTCTTAAACACAGAAACCTGTCTGGATTCTTCCTCTTGAGAACCAGTATACTCATGTGTAAATGCATGTGCATGTGTGTCTTGATGAACTTCACTTTCTAACTCATAGAGAAAGTAGGGTGAAAGACGGAGAAAGGGAACACTCTGGGGAAGATGATATGAAGGAAGTACGATGAACTTCACTTTCTAACTCATAGAGAAAGTAGGGTGAAAGGCAGAGAAGGGGAACACTCTGGGGAAGATGACATGAAGGAAGTACGATGAACTCCGCTTTCTAACTCATAGAGAAAGTAGGGTGAAAGACAGGGAACACTCTGGGGAAGATGACATGAAGGAAGTATGATGAGTGGGAAAGGTCCCACAGCGGTGGCTCATAGCCCTTGTTTGCTCATTCATTCAGGGGGCAGCGGCACAGATTTAGTTGGTTTTGACCTGAAGCAGTTTTGTGCACGGGTTGTTGTTCTTAGCTGGGCTCCCAATGATGTTTGGCTGGATGGTCCAGCTTTTCATTTTTTGAGACAGTTTCTCTGTGCAGCCCTGGTCTATTGCTCTATAGACCAGGCTGGCCTTGAACTCACAGAAATCTGCCTGGCTCTGCTTCCCTCGTACTGGGATTAAAGCAGGTGCCACCTTGTGCAACTTGAATAGTAAGCTATTAAATAAATCAATCCCCATGGTTCCTTGCTCTGGAGCCTGGCATGGACTTGCTCCTGTGGTAGCTGCCCTCCTGCAAATCGGTTCAGTGTCTTACAGTATTTGATCACACCGGTTCCACACGGGTTGGAGGAATGCTGCTGGCCTGTTCAGCACTCACCCTAGGTTCCTACTGCATCTCCCACTGAATCTCTCTGTCAGCTCCACAGAAGAGGATGGGTTGTTTCCATCATGTCCTTAGAGAGTCTTACCGTCTGCCCTGAAGCAAGGTTAGGCCAGTGTTTATTTAACGAAGACCATCTTGTCTAACCTCAAAATTTGGTGAAAATGCATTAAACCTTCTGTGCATTTTGTGGTCACAAAATATTGAAGAATGACATTTTATTTATAAATTGTTCTTATTATTTTAATGATACAAAGATACCTCAGAGTCTTCGACCTCCACCCATCATCAGCATAGAGATTTTCTGTTCTCGTTGCGGGCCCAGCCATCCGTTCCCTCCCTCTCAGCACCTCATTCCCAGACAAAATCCATCCAACAAAGCTACAAAGGCAGGTGTTGCCATTTTGTGTGGATTTGGATTTATTACCCAATCCTGCCTGGGAAGGGGATACAGACTGGAAAGACTGGGACTGTTTGCAGGAGCCTGGAGAGCTGGGGTGGAGATGCAGAGTAGCAGGGCTTCCTTCTGGCCCCAATTTCAAACTTTGGGGTACCACTTGAGGCTGCATTATCCACCCTGATGTAAGAAGAGTCCTAGGAAGGACTGTTACTCAGAAAATTCTTTCTGTGTGCTCTTCTGGGTTAGCCAGACCATTCCACTCTGCCTTTGTCATTGTCATAAACTCTGAGGTCCTGACATTTGGCTCAGGTCCCAGACTACACAGTAGTGTGAACGTGGTCTGTTTAGTTCTGCTAAACAAGGAATCCTATGGAGGCTCTAAAGCCTCTGTGTAGTTAGGGAAGTGAGCCTGACCCACTAGCTTTAATGTCAGCTCAAAGCCATGCCCACTTTGTTCCTGGAGGGCTCTGAAATGGGCCTTGGGGCTAGCAGAGGCTGGATATCTATTGTAAGAAGGAGGCACAGGCACACCATGGCAAAGCAGGACGGAGAGCCGAATAGAGCACTAGTGGTGCTCCCGATGCTCCCAGAGATCACTGCCCGAGTACAGTCTCTATGTTCTCTAAGCTCACCCCTTTATAACTTAGCAGGAATGTTAAGTCCCTCTCCAAGTGTCACAAAAGAAAAGTTAACATTACATTTAGAATGACCTAAAATGTCCTAAGTGCCTAAACGTCCTGGAAAAACAAACAAAAAAAGTAGCATGATTAAATTAACCCCAGAGGAGACCTTAATTATTTCCCTTGGTAATTGTCCAAATCAGTCCTTTGTAGACACATCATTATTCATAGGACTTTGCTAGTTCTAGAACAGTCTTTCAGGCGCTGAAACAATAAACCAAGGCCTGAAGGTAGAGAAGAGAAGATGACTCTGATGGCTGCCTGGCAGATATGCTTTGGAAGAGACCAAGACCCAGGGGCTTTTCTTAGCCCGGCCTCTGAGGTTAGATGGGAAATGAGCTGTGAGAGCAGCTTGGTGACACTCTGAGTCAGGCTGAAAGTGACTGCTCAGGCTGATTGAATTAACATGAACCTTTCGCTGTACCACAAGGATCAGAGGCTGCTTTCCCAAGAGGGAAGCTGGGGATCCCACATTTGTGATACACCTGCACAAACAGCCTTTTCAACACAGGACTCTATGAAACATGACTTCTGGCAGCTGTCCTCAAAACCGCCCTCAGCCTCCAGTTTCCTCATTTGTAAGATGGCGAGGAGATATTCTTGGCTCCTGAAGGTTCTGAGGACTGTGCTTGGCATGTGGAAGGTGACACCTGTTGGGTGCAGGAACTGTCACCCCAAGAGCCAAATGTTCTTGTACCTAGTCAGTGCTCAGCCATTCTCAAAGAGAACACAGTCCCTACTTGTGAAAGGAAAGAGAAGTTGTGAGCATAACCGCACACATTTGTATAGGTATTTTCACAGCAGATACAGTATATGTGAATGTACACACACACACAAAAGTATACATACTCATATATAGGTATGTATATACATATATATGCACTGTGTATACATATATAATTGCTAGTATACTTTACAGTGAATGTAAGCATTCATCTATAATAAAAATATCTGTGTGTAGACCTTTACCTGTCCATATTTGCAGTCCTGGCTCAATGACATGATGCCTGACGCATGGTGTGTGTGTGTGTGTGTGTGTGTGTGTGTGTGTGTGTGTGTGTGTGTGTGTGGCTTTGCAAACATGAGGTGAATGAATGAGTGACTGTTAGGAGAGCTGAATTAATGAGTGACTGATAGGAGTAGCTGAATGAGTGACCGTTAGGAGTAGCTGAATGAATGAGTGACTGTTAGGAGTAGCTAAATGAATGAGTGAATGTTAGGAGAGCTGAATGAATGAGTGACTGTTAGGAGTAGCATGCCCTCTGATCTTTTTCTCTACAAAAATGTTTTGCACACAGCTGGGATCCTGGCTGAGGAGAATGCTGAGGTGTTGCATCGCCTCCTTTCCATTCAGCCTCCTTCGCAGCATCCACTGGTGTGTGCTCACCTCCATTTCTCTCAATTCAGAGCCCCATGGAACCCCACCAGGCAACATTTGACTCATACGGAGGAGCCTGGTATCAGAGAGGCAGGTACCAGGCATAACTGTGCTGCCCATGTGCCCCACACACGCATTCTTTGAGGAAGCTTTACATAAACGTGGGAGTTTCACACATTTCCTGAGTGGTGCAAATGCCTTCTGGCCACATCCTCTTTACGCAAGCACTCTGTGGGCACGGCTTCTCTTTAGTTTTAATGAGATGGTTTGGAGATGCTCTTTCCGTTAGCAGGAGTGTTTGTCTCCCTGGAATCTAGATTGTATCGTAACACCACTACTTCTGAGCATTCCTGTAGCAAGAAAAGGTAGACGTTTATACAGCTGTCATGACACACACACAAAAAAAGCATCATCAGATGACGAAAGAAGGAAGCCTTGGCAGTGGAAACCATGGAATGCTTGCAAAAGTTTTCGGGGTTGGACTTGTGAGATTCACAGAAGCAGGAAGTGCCCCCAGACAGCTCTAGGCAAGAGTAGAGAAAAAGTCACGCTATTGCGTGGAACAAGAATGGGCCTTGAATGTGTTATTAATGCTTGTGTCTACTTAGGAGTAAAAACAGAAAGAAACCTCAAACTGACTTAGGCAAAGATAGATGTGAACAGAACACATAGTTAAAAAGCAAATAAGAGATCATGGGGCCTCAGGAAAGGCCTGGCCTAATTTACCTCTTCTTTTGAAATTTTATTCATCTGTTTATTTTTTCTGTGAGGTCCCAATACAAGGCATCAAATTCAGGATGTACTCCAGACTGACCTGGAACTTACCAACTTCTTTCCATCCCCTGAGTGCTGAGAATGTAGCATGTGCTATCACACTCACTGCTGAGAATGTAGCATGTGAGGTCACACTCACTGCTGAGAATGTAGCATGTGAGGTCACACTCACTGCTGAGAATGTAGCCTGTGCTGTCACACTCACTGCTGAGAATGTAGCATGTGAGGTCACACTGCTGAGAATGTAGCATGTGAGGTCACACTCACTGCTGAGAATGTAGCCTGTGAGGTCACACTCACTGCTGAGAATGTAGCATGTGAGGTCACACTCACTGCTGAGAATGTAACATGTGAGGTCACACTCACTGCTGAGAATGTAGCATGTGAGGTCACACTCACTGCTGAGAATGTAGCCTGTGCTGTCACACTCACTGCTGAGAATGTAGCATGTGAGGTCACACTCACTGCTGAGAATGTAGCCTGTGAGGTCACACTCACTGCTGAGAATGTAGCATGTGCTGTCACACTCACTGCTGAGAATGTAGCATGTGAGGTCACACTCACTGCTGAGAATGTAGCATGTGCTGTCACACTCACTGCTGAGAATGTAGCCTGTGAGGTCACACTCACTGCTGAGAATGTAGCATGTGAGGTCACACTCACTGCTGAGAATGTAACATGTGAGGTCACACTCACTGCTGAGAATGTAGCATGTGAGGTCACACTCACTGCTGAGAATGTAGCCTGTGCTGTCACACTCACTGCTGAGAATGTAGCCTGTGCTGTCACACTCACTGCTGAGAATGTAGCCTGTGAGGTCACACTCACTGCTGAGAATGTAACATGTGCTGTCACACTCACTGCTGAGAATGTAGCCTGTGTGGTCACACTCACTGCTGAGAATGTAGCATGTGCTGTCACACTCACTGCTGAGAATGTAGCATGTGAGGTCACACTCACTGCTGAGAATGTAGCATGTGAGGTCACACTCACTGCTGAGAATGTAGCATGTGAGGTCACACTCACTGCTGAGAATGTAGCATGTGAGGTCACACTCACTGCTGAGAATGTAGCATGTGCTGTCACACTCACTGCTGAGAATGTAGCCTGTGAGGTCACACTCACTGCTGAGAATGTAGCATGTGAGGTCACACTCACTGCTGAGAATGTAGCCTGTGCTGTCACACTCACTGCTGAGAATGTAGCATGTGAGGTCACACTCACTGCTGAGAATATAGCATGTGCCACCATGATCACATCCATTTTTTTTTAATTGTACACACTCCATCCCAAGTGTTTAGTTTATTCATAGCAGGATCAGGATGCAAAGAGCGATCCCTCAGGGTTACTTTCTTCCATGTTGGACTGCAATAGGTAAGAGAAAGTCACTTCAGATTTTGGATTTGACATGGGTCATGTGCCATTTTCTCATCTCAGAAATGTAATTGGGAAGACAGGCTGTTCGATTGGTTTATATGAATCTGGGCTTGATCCTGGAGTTGAAGGTGGGAGTTGAATCCATTGTGGTGGAGCACTGTTAGTGGAGGTGGTTGAGAAAGTAGTCAAATGCACCTGCTGTTTACAGGATTGGATGTGGAACATAGAAAGCAGACGTGTGTGTGTGTGTGTGTGTGTGTGTGTGTGTGTGTGTGTGTATGTAAACAACGTTGTACAATATCATACAATATATACATACACAACATATAATATACTATATATATAGTAGCTGAGATGCCACATGTTAGTTTTCATTTCTGAGGTGGTCCTTCTGTTGTCTGTTAGCAATGTGCTGTGGGCATTTGGGCTGAAGCCTTATGTATGAGTATGGCCACCCAGGGACTTCTCTTCCTCTTTGGTACCGCATTGGAAGTGTTTGAGATATCCCTGGTCCATCATGAGCAATGAAGAGCAGCAGACTCAGGTTAGATGAGTAGCAGGAACAAGAAATAAACTATTGGTGAGTGAAGTCATAGACAGCAGAGTTGTTTGTCATTGTGACAGTTTGTTCTGCCTAGTACATTGTAATTACAAATCCCCTTGGGATTATTTCAGGATTTGTTCATGGAATTTCATATTTGTGTAAATCTTTTGACTTAGAAAAATAATTTTAATTTGGGGACTCATCTCCATGATAATCCTGTCTGAGAAATATTTCTAGGGAAATGCAGAGGAAAGTTCCCAAATGCTCTGGTGTCAATTCAACACTGTTTGCTATTTTTTTAATTGCCTTTGTGTGTGTTCAGCGGTATAGTTATGCAGCATGTGAGAACCTCATTCGTTGTCCAAACAAATATTTCCAGTTTATTGGCATTTTATTTGGTTTCCTGTCTCTGAAGAACTTCTCTTTTGCTTTACGTCTCTTCTTGAGTAGTCAGCATCGAACACATAAAGGTGTTTGGCCACCGCTGCTCCTGTTTGGAAAGCCAAAATGAGGGTCTAGCTGTCCACTCTTGGTTGGTCTTCATTGCTACTTGTCAGGGGCCAGTGGAATTGCTCTCAAGGGGAACTGCAAGGGAATACACAAAGCCAGCAATAACCAGGACTGTAAGTAAGGCACGGATGAGGAGGAAAGAGGCAGATGTACTGTTTGCTTTTGTAAGAAGGTAGCAGAAGGCTGTGGATGAAGAGTGGAGGCAAATGAAGGCTGCAAGGACAAGAGGTAATTGCTTGCACTGGACTGTAGCAGCAGTACAGTGGTGACAGGGTGTGCTCCAGGTGTAGAGGCCCCATCTGGCATTACCACCCGGGAGCTGTGGAACCGTGTACAAATTACTCTAAATTCACAAGAATATTCTGAGGATCAATCAAGTTACAAAATGTCAAGTTCCTAGAGTAATAGTCACAGTTAGGGCTAGGTAAATATTGGCCACCTCCGCCACTGCCACTGCCACCACCACCACCACCACGACCACTGACTTGGTCAAGCCTCTCATCATCCCTTAGTTGGATAACTCAAAGTCCTCAGTAAGAACTCCTTTTAGAGGTATTTAATTTCTTCCCCATCTAGTGGTCTTTTAAAATCTTGTCAAATTAACTTTTCCACTTCAAACCTTTCCGTAATTCCTCCTTTGTTCTCCTAATGTTGCCTTCCAAGTGGAAGGTTCCCTATCGGTACACTGCTTACCTGTCCAACTCCTTACTCTTTGCCAAATGAGAAATGGAGTCATTCACCTAAACCAGGAAGGATAACTGACTTCAGTACATGCCCCTCCCACCTCCCTTGAGAGTGAGCTTCCTATATAGAGAGAGTTTCTGTTCATCCCTGGGCAGGCTCTGTCCTATTGTGAGGAAGCCTAACGTGGCTCAGCATCACCTATGATGATATGCTTCATCATTAGGGCTAGTTAATTAGCTGACTAATGTAGCAGGCTTTCTTAACCAGTTCCTAAAGCATGACATGGAGACTTATTATTAGTTATGAATGCTTGGCTTTATTTTATGCTTGTTTCTTGCTAGCTCTTACAACTTAACCTGTTTCCCTTCATCTATGTTTTGCCTCAGGGCTTTTAAACCTTTCTTTATGTATGTCTTACTCTCTATCTGGCTGGCGGCTGCTTGGCTGGCTGGCCTGAGTGTCTTTCTTTCTCCCTCATTCTTTCCTCTCTTGTTCTCTCTCAAGCCTAGATTCTTCCTCCTACTTATTCTCTCTGTCTGCCAGGCCCGCCTATTGCGCTACTGTCTAGCTATTGGCAGTTCAGCTTTTTATTAGGCCAATCAGATGCTTTAGGCAGGCAAAGCAGCGCATCTTTACATAAACAAATGCAGCATAAACAAGTGTAATGCATCTTTGCCTAGATAAAGTAATATTCCACAACAGACTAATGAGCTAAATCTATGGCTCTAGCCTTGCTTTTACTAGCATCAACGATGTCATGTTGATTCCCCAGGTAACCCTTTCCTCTTCCTTTCGGATGGAATGTTTCTAGTGGTCCATGGTAGAAAAGTAGCTGCAAGAGGACAGTGGTGAGGACTTTCAGTGCTGTGTTAGGAATTGAGCTGCACCAGAATTTGTGCCCCAGTAGGATGGTTCAACAATATGACTCCATAGCAATATGTCTGATTGAAGATCTGAATAGCCTTTTGGTTAGGACACTAGGTCTGTGATTACATTGTAGCAGTGCCCATGGACTGATACAACCTTTACTGTATGTAAAGCTGAACACAGAGGAGAAAATGGCACTAGGTTCTGTTGGGCATTATTACCTTATCCCACAGAACTGGCTCTTCACCTGTAGAGTATCCAGGCCTGTAGGAGAGTTTCTTTAAAACTCTTGCTATGCTTTTGACTGTCTTTTCAGCATCATGCAAACATAACCTCTGCATAAGTAACTTAGATGAAAAGTATGAAACAATCAAGACTGAGACCTTTTCTATCTTGCAGTGCTGGGGTTTGATCCCGGGGTCTTACACATACTAGGAAAGCACTCTGCCATTGAGATACATTCCTGCCCTGGGAGATATGTTCGACTAACTGATCTTTAGTCCGTGGCTTTCCTCTTCCCTATTATTTTCTCCAAATTTCCAGTTCAGGAAAACATCATGATTGACAATTGCTAGGCCTCCCTGCTCAGCCCGGCACAGTGCAAGCCATGCGCTCCTGTGCAGTGCTCTGTGGTTCAGCAGATGGGGTAACCTGGCATTCTCCTAAGCTTTCTGAAAGCTCACCCCTGTGGCATGGAGCTGGTACCATAATTCCTGCTAGTGTTTGAGTGTTTGATGATTACATTTTGTTAAGATGGTGGCTGTGATTACTCTCTCTCTCTTCCTGGCTGATGAGATGCTCAGATCTGACCGTGTGAGTTTGATCCTTGGGATCCACATGGTGGAAGGAGAGAACAGATTTCCTGTAAGTGGGTTCTCTGGCCTCCACATGCTGACCTAGGTGTTCACCCTCCCAGCAATAAAAATTAAAATGTTTTAACAAATTATCAATTTAAAGCATTTGACTAAAATATAATTACATCATTTTCACCTTTCTCCCTCCAACTTCTTCTATATCCTGCCATCCCATTCTCTTTTGAATTCATGGCCTCTTGTTCTTTAACTAGTATTGTTACATGTATATTTAATAAATATATAAATGCAACCTGCTGAGTCTGTCTCTTGTCTCTTATGTGTTTTTAAGGGCTGACTACTTGGGCTTGAATAACCAATTAGGTCACTTATCTTTGAGGAAGGCCAATTCTCCCTCTCTTTGCAGTTTTTAATTGCCTTCGGTCTTCATCTGGGGTTGGGGCCCTGTGTGACTTCTCTCATCCATATTGTCATTGTTCAGGTCTGTTTAAAGCAGCCACAGTGTTGAGATTACATGGGTGTATCTTCCCTGTGGTCTCTAAAAGACACGTCCTCACAGCACACTTCCTGTCCCTCTGGTTTTTACAATGTTTTGATCATGTTTCCTTGATGCTCTCTGAGCCTTAGGTGCAGGAATTGTGTATTGTTGATATATCCACAGAGGCTGCGCACACCACAGTTAGTTATTCTCTGCCCTTTGAGCAGCTTTTCCGTAATGGTCTCTATCTAAGAAGCATCTTTGATGAGGGGTGAGAGCTACATCTTACATCTTATCCGTGGATGTAAGGGTACATATTTAGGATGTATTTAAAAATTGTTTAAATTGATTTAGGAAAGTAACAGTGGAATGTTCTCCTCTGATATCTATGATCTTACTAGCCAGGGGTGGGTGTCTAGGTTTACATTACCGGGCATGAT
The DNA here is from genome assembly GCA_030556225.1 of Cricetiscus sungorus. Lineage (NCBI taxonomy): Eukaryota > Metazoa > Chordata > Mammalia > Rodentia > Cricetidae > Cricetiscus > Cricetiscus sungorus. Next base: position 62,054,484 of record JANBXA010000372.1, on the reverse strand, counting down.
TTCCCTCTTGTTCAGTGGGCCTTAAGACCAAAGTAAACAGCTCTTGGTAACAGCTAAGATATCAGTGCACAATTGCACTTTTAGACAGAGATACCTTGCCATATTATCATTATTGTGATCCATAGACATAATAGTTTATGCAGGACTACTGAATGCTTTGTTGGCTTGACGGACTGCATAACACCTTCCACAAACCATGAAAGCTAGTCTTCAGGGAGGAGGCTTACTGATGAGATCAAACTTGAGTTCTCCAAGTTTTGTGTCCAAAATGCATGATGTCTTCAGCAACAGGACTTATCTTTAACTTCTGGGGGCAACCAAGGAGGCAGTGATAGCATCTGTTGTTTTAGGAATCTCTTGGACTCCCCTGACTGACAACTTGAAAGGAGGTTTCTCATGCCTATTGCTGGGGATTTGGTTATATAAACTATGGATCTTGTGGGAGGCATTATCATGCTAACTGGTATAACTTCATTTAAACTATATACATATGTATACATTTGTATATATTATAGGTAATTATGTAAATATAAAATCATGATTTCTTATGGCCTTTTCAAACATCCTTAGTGCTATTTATATACATACACAATGAATGCTATCCAGCTGTTAAGAAAAATTAAATCACACATTTTCTGGTAAATTGATAAAATTTGGAGAGATTTTGTTGAGTGATGTAACCCGGATACAGAAAGAGAAGTCCTGCAATTCTCTCTCACCTGCATTTCCTGCTCCAGATCTTTAGATGTGAGTATAACCAGCAGTAACCTCAGAAATGGGGAAAAGTAAAGAGACCATGGGAGGAGGAGCATTAGAGAGGAGACTGGCAGATAAAGATATATAAAGGGTGGAAATTGGTGGGTGGGGGGAGGGGGCTTTAGCTGGCGAGTGGGAGGGAGGCCAATAAAAACATCCCTATCCATACTATATTGATTCTGTATTTCATCATATCTTGTTATTTCAATCTTGTTATGCTATCTGTGTGGGCAAGATAGAGTTAAGCTTTATGGGAATGTAGATACATGGATTTGTAAGTGCTTAAATAAAAATTTAATAATTCTCTAAGATTCATACAGAGGTGAATAAAACATTCAATATATAGTGCATATAGAGTATGTGTGTACACGAATACGTGCGTGCTAGCCACCTTTAGTCAGTTATTTTCGAGACAGGGTCTCTCACTGGCCTGTAACTTGACAAGTAGACTAGGCTGTCCAGTGAACCCCATGCACCTGCTATCTCTGCTTCCCCAGTGCTGAGGTTATAAGTGACACCTTCTCCTGCCCCCCAAGCCCATTTTTGGACATGGGTTCTGAGGATGGAAGTCAGACCCTTGTGTTGCAAAGCAAACATTTACTAATTGGGTTTCTCCCCAGCCCCCTATATTTCATATAATGACTGAAGAAACAGCTACATCAATCTGTAGAAAGCTCATTGGTTATGCCCCAGACTTTATTGTTTCAGTAATAATTTCTTTTCCTGCTTGTCCTTTTTAATGTATTTGTCTTTAGCTTTATAAGAACACACAAAACACATGTATTTGAAACCTCCTGATGGCACAAAGTTGGAAGGAATATTTAATGCTTTTGGTAATACACTTAAGTTAAAATTATAGTTTTAAAGAACACATGAAAGATTTTTCATATTAAAGATAAATGCTTAGGGAAGAAAACCGATTTTAATAGTGGTTTCTAATTCTTTCCCCATTTCTGAGGTTACTGTGGACTATACTCACATTGAAAGATTTGGAGCCAGCAAATGTAGGTGAGAGAGAATATGCAACACTTATCTTTAATGGTAGTTTCTAATTACCACCAAGGCATGTCAGGTGATTAAAACTCAATATGGAAACAGTGAGATGTGGTTTCTAAAATCCTAATGGAATGTTGGAGCAAGTTAACATAAGAGTTCAGAACACAAGCCAGGTGGTGGCTCATACCTTTAATCCCAAAACTTGGGAGGCAGAGGCAGGTGGATCTCTGTGAGTCTGAGGCCAGTCTAGTCTATAAAGCTACACATAGAAAGCCTGTCTCAAAAAAACCAAAGGGGGGGGAGAAAGAGTTCAGAACACAACCCTTCACCTGCCATGTGGTGGCATGGATAAGGGAAAGATGCTCCCAACCCCTCACTGCCTAGGGCAGTTGAGAGAGCTGGCCCTTAGGTGGGAGAGTTGTCTTTGACTCTCACCAGCTGGAGCAGTCAGGAGAGTGGCCTCTGCACCTTGCCTAGGTAGCCAGTAGAGCTGGCCCTGGTGGTGTAGGTGTGGGTGAGCCAGCCCTGAGGGCATGAAAGCAAGAGAGCCTGTCTTGCCTCTTGCTCATTACTGTATAGGGTGAACCAGTAGAGATAATGCTGGAGAGCTCCCTCTGGTGGCGAGAATTGGGGAGAGCTGGTGGGTTGATAATCCTGCAGCTTCCCAGGCCCAGAAATGAGGAATCCACCCCATCTTTGATCTGCTACGGGAGCAGCAGGACCTGATGGGTCAGGTCCTGCAGATGCAAAGCTGCAGGATCTCCGTGACACAGGACAATAACAGGATATACAAGAGGAGTCCTAGTGAGGTGCAGTATCGATGGTGTAACAGAAACCAGAAGCCTCAAAGCAGACCAATGAACACTTGCAAGTAAAGACACATGGACTAAAGGGTATACTGTGTGACTAAGTGTGTACCACACCACAGCTTTCGTGACTAGGTTTTTCTTTTCTTTCTCTTAATTTTATTAATTTTTATTTTATTTTAGGTGGAAGCAGGTTGCAAGGGCAGAGAGTTGATACAAAGGGATGGGAGATAAATGGGATGGAGATAAGTGATGTGAAAGACGCAAAGAATAAATTTAAAAAAAAAGTTAAAAAAGAAGTTCCTTGACAATTTCCCAAAGAAGTCATACTTTGAGGAGATAGATCAGATTGATTATCATTCAAGTGCCTTCAGTCTGAGCTCAGGGATACTCAAGGAAGATGACAGGTACTCTTGCAATATCTACCTAAGAGTGCATAAGAAGAAAAAAAAATATCTGGAGCCAATCTGAGTGTGATAGTCCATGACTACAAAATGACATGGAGTAATTTTGCCTAGAATTTGGACAATGTTATCTTGGTACATGTGAAGGTCTTGGCTGCATGGAGCTTAGGACTTCCTAGATAATTAACTGCTCTATCTTACTGTGGCATAAACTGGCTAGGCTTTGTATGTGTAAGAGTTATAATGAGCAATGCCTTCATTCAAACTAACATAACACTATCTCTTTTTCAGGACAATCGTATCCATACATCCAAGTACAACATTCTCACATTCTTGCCAATTAACTTATTTGAGCAGTTCCAAAGAGTGGCAAATGCCTATTTCCTTTTCCTCCTGATACTGCAGGTAATCTTTAAGAGTTTTTTAAAATTGTATTTATGCATTGTAAAACATAAGTTAATTACTTAGTAAATGTTTATGATTGGATTGGACCACTCTTATTAGATTTTTAATGTTATTACTGCTTTTTATCTTAAAAACAAGGGAGGGCTAAGAACAGGTAAATCAAAAATAGTGCATTTATTTTATTTTATTTTTTAAATTGTTCACAGAATATCACTTTAATAACTATATCTTTCTGGGCTCCAACATTAAATATGTGCATTTCCTGTCTATACTGTGCATTTCCCCATCTTTCCCAACCTATCTGCTTTTTGCTCCCTATTCAAACACCTAGGTCACTTTAGTGTGTACCTTTATTTGAACTATATGAGAGTCTTGACTTTATTTGAATCATATTGAAGTCTAATAATTGCTACTCACGTCCTTCTTCTGTTTCTTATCATTCTCTTACATTGTCAGGGCCTGGGGCTTCTAAGATTAAAAGGTCATGGTCTTGGCAAAATTCCCTTTAATCCAAGAACAGTAGCATATTGTGTACATTCATAAAATAAATGATGTCTAACATATGTTATTTCACTATTTTTATAGTTTTGAGTAAATTAATTGTTACTTGTCTTCCCCCCATTTAACTAGAATTGGGCTTAAATGAAATGTCAACTTTTATTGCTATTTTGCGAAAGAAAATGGCATGTATCAAGAAGGATTCATACACACATCAGTAGTTCATATCAGCCAGTGACTTATTTAGTTTTTTTGGATGATTTACTTAGATCAGATTGGTAGATCCAGGAGAGGTGGTGTGCTATTTATAAAGAACTATGAGAGATCTAGATGGACAGGGTTGAGTACGATCTTGAGTTGGTTAACTATATGCATTAACCTTTTGATTGTAAGTGCCAGAGATCTATTAGCTTCAGCAGATGATGAACATATTCCAAGATGTATCTCTTTTATGTGTGACTGGGTTCACAGACAGTAATCCCTGAGCTGGGCATGGCTCCTCTTTCTCTGTTTTCTTCTATATTGTCAGATCCTACATGTCTGGTATTCCTGCCAGCTTCACAGCTTATCTTCCAAGCTTTCCAATTCATGTGAAGGATTGATACAGTTATTGTCATGAGGATGTGGCAAAACCCCTGTCAGAATAGAGTCAGTTCACAACAAGTAAAAGAACAGGAATTAGAGGATTAGAAAGCTCCCTAAGAAAAAAGATATTGTTGCAAATAACTGGATCCTAACTATGCATAAAACTAAACCAAACCAAAACACAAAAACAAAACAAACAAAAACCCAAACAAAACCACCCCCAAACCAAACCAGATAAAACCAACCAACCAAAGGAGAGTGAGAGTGATGAATGAACGAACACACTGCTATTCACAAAAGAACTGAGACCCAAGGTCTCTCCTCCCTCAGGGTCTTTTGCTTTTGGATTCTTGATGTGACCTTCACACCATTCCAGAATTTTGAATTTATTTCTCTAATGGCACTCTTACTTACAATCTCAGGCTTTTGTTCATGCAATTTTATATTTGTGACACTTGAGATGGTTCTGTTCAGTATTATTTATTGGCGAACATGCGGGAGCCATGGAGGTGAGGTGATGTATAAGGCCACAGATTAGCAAGAGTGGAGGAATAGTAGGGTTTTCTGCTACCCACCCGATGTCTCTGTTGCATCTCCAGGGACCTTTTGCTGTGGCTTTTTAGTATGTCTCTTAATACTATTTTATTTGAATTGACATAATAATACACACATCTATGTGATATGGGGTGAGAATTCAGGTTATGTACACAATGTACAATGACCAGTTAGGTAATTAGCTTTCTGTGTCCTCAGGCACTGGTCAGTTCTTTGTTTTGGGAAGCCTTGAGCTCCTTTTAAAAATTTATCTATCTATCATCTATCTATCTATCTATCTATCTATCTATCTATCTATCTATCTATCATCTATCTACCTACCTAATCTACCTATTTATTATTTAATGGCATTGGTGTTTTGCCTGCATGTATGTTCGTGTGAGCATGTTGGGTCCCCTGGAACTGGAGTTACAGATGGTAGTGAGCTGCCATCTGGGTGCTGGAAATTGAACCCAGGTTCTTTGGAAGAGCAGCCAGTGCTCTTAATCCATGTCGCCACTCCAGGCCCTTAAACTCCTGTCTTCTGGTTGATTATTTGTCCTACAGTCACCCAGTGAGTTGTAGGACACTGGAGCTTATGTCTATTACTTAACCCTCAGGGATTTTTTTTTGAAGTTTAAAAATTGCACATAGTCTATTATGTAAAATTGATTTAGTTTTGAATTATTTATGGAACTTGGTTCCCCCTTGCTCCCAATAGTCTCTACTAGACCCTACCCTGCCTGACAGTCCTGGAGCAGATCCTAAGGGAATGTGATGGGATTAAAAAAAAAAAAAACCAGACAGAAACACTTGTCTAAGAGGGTCACATGCTTCTTACATGTTTGTCTTAGGCAGAGATAAAGGTACAAAGGAGTAGTGTGGTCGGCAAGAGACCTAGGTCCATATTTTAGCAGTGTGTGTTCTTGTTAGGGTTTTCAATGCCCTAGACACTTCAGTTGTAGAATTGGGATAGGAAAATAAGGATGTTATAATAGCTCTTTAGATTTTCCTGACACTGGGTCACCATGCATAATATATTCTGGTGTGCACGGTGTGGGGGGTGTTATTTATGTGGATATGTAACTCATGGGTATTGTACAAAATGTTCTAGCATAGAAACTAATTTTCAGAGCATCCAATTATTATGATGGAAATACTTGGTTAGCTTTTGCAAGACTGAGGATCAAAGGCTGTTTGGCAAGTGTTGCTAAGAGGAGTTGGTAACTTATTAAAACTGAGACGAGAAGCTGAGGGGTAGGTGATGCATAACAGCTCGGTGAAAGATGTGTGTCTGTGAAGGAGCTCAAGGAGCCCACTTCTCAGCTCACTTTAAGTCTTTACTCTGTTTTTGTCAGGTAGTCAGAAAATGAGCAGGCAGGTTTTTCTCTGTATATTTTATGGTCGAATGCACATAATTGAATCGTTTTAGCAAGTTTACTTTTATACAAATTGCTGCACATAAACAAATTTACTTCTACAAGTATTATGCAAGTAATTGACAAAGGTTGGGAGATGTCTTCCTTAATTTACAATGTCTTAAACTGCAGAAAATGCTTGTTTCAGCTCATTCCAGAAATCTCTTCCCTGACATGGTTCACCACCATTGTGCCTCTGGTCCTGGTGATCTCCATGACAGCTGTCAAGGATGCTACTGATGACTATGTGGGTATTCCCCTCCTGAAAATGCTCAATGTCTCAATTTCAAACAGGAAGTGGGAGCCTAGCCAGTGCTGCTGGAGGGTGGTCAAGCATGAGGTAGAGGGGAAGATCTATAATTACCAAGCTGATTTATGTGATGTTTCTTTGAAGTTGTTGCATGTAGAATTCTAAAAAAAATTCACAATTTGGTATGAGTCACTTAAAATTGTGCACACACATATCGATAATGCACTTGACTTAATGTGGTATGTTTCTGTCTCCTAACAAAGTGCCTATTACATTTCAATGTGCATATTAATACTATAACATCTGAGGTTGAAAAAGAGAAGGCCTGACAGCAGTATAATGTAGTATATGTGTGCATATGTGTATGCATATGTGTATTTGTGTATACAAAAGGAAAAGCTCTCACTTTTATTATAATTTGTGAAATTAAAGCTTCTTATCACTGAAAGCACTCCTGTTTATCCATTGAGTGTGCACTAATACGCTCAGATGACTTTGTGCACATATGAGAGAAATAGGAACTGGTTCTGAGTTGAAGTTTTCAAAACCTGTGTATGGTTGTCTCTGGACTATGAGGTAGACATGCTGCCTTCTTAGAAGCAACTAGAAACGTGTAATGATTAATAGTTGTGGGCCTAGCATGCAGCATGTGCATATAAGTGTGTGTGTGTGTGTGTGTGTGTGTGTGTGTATACACGTGAACCCGTGCATGCGCGTGCGCACACACACACACACACACACACACACACAGACAATTTGAATGGTGATATATATGCCAGGATGAGATATAGGGAGATGAGTGTTGATTAGCTGTGCATAGACTCTGCTCAAATTGAGTGTAAGCTGTGTTCATATTGAATGGACAGGCACATTGTTCAAACAGATGAACTCAGAATATGCCCAGTGTTGCTGCTAGGATTGATAAAGTGTGACTTAAGATGCTCTTTCCTAAATTTTGATTTTTCAGTTTCGCCACAAGAGTGACAATCAAGTGAATAACCGGCAGTCTGAAGTGCTCATTAATAGCAAGTAAGAAATTCATTCTTTGGGCTTTTATTAGGATTTCTGGGGGCTCCCAAACAGGTTTTGATGATTGGTGGCGTTCTATTAGAATTAATTGTGTATTTCTATCCTTCTTTAATTTATTGGAAATTAATTCTTTCTTAGTTTATCCTGTGGAACACAAACATATCTTTAATACTATAGCAGCAAGTAAGTAGAGCTGATAAGATTTTTATACACCCCCACAGGGGAATGTAGAACACAGTATCTATTTTCTTTGTATTTAATTTTGTGTATTAATGGATATTATCTGTAGAAATAGTACTAACATCAACAGTGATTTCAAACACTAGAAAACTGAGAGGGAAATCTTCTAGCTCCCTTCTAATGTTTCCTTTTATTTTACTTATTTTGGTATGGACTGCTTCTCATATCTTTTAAATTCCCCCTTTCATATCATTTAGATTTTTAATGAATTTCCTGAATTAGTTTACACAGTAGTAGGTTTCTTTTTTCCCAGGCATGTCTCATTTGCTTGAGTCTCCATCTTCCCTGCCCTCCTTTTCCTGCTGTACACTTTTGCCCCCAGCATTTTTCCTATCCAGTTGTTCCAATGCCTTTCCCAACTCCCTCCTTTATAAATTCTCTGTTTTGTCAGTCTTATGGGTTCCTTTCTAGTTTTGTGGGCTCTACCAGAATTTTTCCCATTTGGATACACATATTTAACAGTTAGAGACTAGAACCCACATATGAAAGACAATATACGGATTTGTCTTGACCACTGAGCCTGGGTTACTTTGCTTAATAGAATATCCCACTGAGAGGTGGCTCGGTAGGTAGGAACATTTGTAGTTCTTCCAGAAGACAAGAGTTAGATTTCCAGAATTCACAATCGGAAATTCACAATAGCCTGTAACTTTAGCTCTAGGGGAATCAAATACATCTGACCTTTGACATCTGAGGACACCTGCACTCATATGCATATATATTTAAGAATAATAAAATAATTATGAAAAAAGGGTATATTCAGGCCAGGAGAAATGGCTCAGTGTTTAAGAGCTCTTGCTGTTGCAGAGGGCCAGTACCTACATGGTGTCTCAGAACTATCTGTAACTCCAGTTCCAAGGGATCCAATATCCTCTGCCTGTAACAGATACATTCATATGTGTACAGATATACATGTGAGCAAAACACAGAATAAAAAATATGTATCAAAGAAAATGCTTTCCATTCTCAACCACTTCCCTGAAAATTACATAATTCTATTTTTTCTTCTGGGCTAAGTGTAACTTCATTGTGTATACTTACACACTGTCATGGTTCATTGATATGCTGGTGGATATCTAGGCTGATTCCATTTCTTAGTTATTGTGAAGATAGCAGTAATAAACATGCATGTGTAGATATCTCTGTGGAAGCATGTAGAGATCTTGGGTATATGCCTGTGTGTGACGACTGCATTCCATTGGAGCTGTATTTTTGGACTTTTGCAAAGCCACTATATGACTTCCACAGTGACTGCATGAGTTTGCACTCCCAGAAACAGTGAGCAAGGGTTCTCAAATCCTCACCAGCAAGCATTTATTGTTATTCATTTTCTCCATGATGGCCATTCTGGCTAGGGTGAGATGTAATCTCGAAGTAGTTTTAATTTGCTTTATTCTGATGTCTAGAGTGTTTCCTAGCTTTTTAAATTTTTCTTTTAAAAGTATTTCCTCAGATTGTTGGCCCATTGTTTGTCAGGGTGTTTTAGCATTTAATTTATTCAATTATTTATATATTTTCAATGTTAACCACATGTAGCCTTTATTATATTGAGCTTTCCTCTGCCTACTCTTGGTTTCATTAGAGCCTTTTCCCTTTCGGTGTTTTGGGACAGGGTTTCTCTTTACAGCCCTGGCTGTCCTGGAACTCACTTTATAGACCAGGCTGGCCTCAAACTTACAGAGATCCACTTGCCTCTGCCTCCGGAGTGCTGAGATTAAATAAGTCTGCTAATATGGTATATTATGTTTATTGATTTGCTATATTGAACCCATCTTGTATCCTTGGGGTGAAATCATCTTGTTTATGATAAACAGTCTTAATGTGACTGAATTCAGCTGGAAAGCATTTGGTTGAGAATCATGTCCATAAGGGAGATTAGTTTACAGTTTATTTTCTTTGTTTGGCTTTGGCATCAGAGTTATAATGGCATCATAGGATGAGTTTGGTAGTGTTGCCTCACGGGGCAATAATGGTGTATAGGATGAGTTTGGTAGTGTTCCTTCCCTATTTTATAGAAAAGTTTGAGAAATGTTAATATTAAATCTTCCTTGAAAAGTTTGCAGAATTCAGCAGTAAAACCATCCACTCTTATATATGGTGACATTTTGCAGACCCAATTTTGTACAAGTCTTGTATAGATTAAGACAGCTCATGGTTTTGTCCCCTTCAGAAGCCACCTTTTTTTGCTGCACATCTTCGCTATCCCCTGGCTCTGGCATTTTCCCCCCTCTCCCCCTTCCATAATGCTTCCTGATAGGCTCTTACATTTTGTGGTTGAGACCCTGCAACAAAAGCAAACCGAAACACCATTGAATTTGGCATGTTTTTTTTTTTTAACTGGAGGAGTGGGACTCTTGATCCCCTGGGTGAATTAATGCATCCTACATTGAATTACAAAGTCACCTTACTTTGATTGGAATGGAGACTTTTAGTTTACAGTAGGAAGAAAACTAAGTACTTTTACCTCCAGCCATCTAGATTACTTGTACATTGTGGTCACACTATTGGGATCACATATGATTGCACTATGACCACATCATTGGGTTCACATATAATTACATTTGCTATGAGCAGTTTCCCACCAATCTATTCCCAGAGTCGTGTCAGCCCCAAATAACACACAGCAACAGTGTATTAATTATGGAACTGTTGACTGGTTACTAGTTTTTCTTATTGGCTATCTCTGTCTTAAATATTAACCCATTTCTACCTATCTAAGTGTTTCCACATGGTCTTATCTTACTGGAGAGAGGGTCCAGACCTCTTCTCTCATGTCATACATCTTGACTCCTCTCTACTACATCTCACAGAATCCTCCTTGTCTCCTAGTCCCACCTATCTTGCCTTCCTGTTTGCCAACAGTAGTTTATTCATTAACCAATAAGAGAAACATGTTTACAGAATGACATCTCCCACCATCTCCTCTTTTCTGTCTAAAATAAAAAGAAGGGTTTTAACCTTAACATAGTGAAATATATAACAAAACAGTTATCAAACAAGAACAACAGTTAACAATATTTAGTCCATAAACATTTAGTAAGATTTAAAGAAAATATTTCATCATCTATCCTATCTTTGTGAGTCTGAAGTCCTATATGTAACTTATCTTAATCCTAACTAAGGAAAACTATAACCATAACTATCGGTCTTCAACTCCTTCAAAGACCACAGAAGGATAATATATAAACTCTAGAAATGACAGAGACAACTCACCTTGTCAGTCACCCGAAGTTCTTCTGTAATGTTCCATCTTCAGCCATTAGGCCATAGTGTGTCTGGCAGACTCCTCAGCAAAGCAAGAAATTTTAAAATGTTCCATCTGTGTTGGCAGTTTGTCAGTCATCTTTCTCCATGTCCTGCAGAATGTCTGGCAGACTCTTCCATGAAGTAGGAACCCTGTAGCAATGTCCATCTTGTATCAGCAGTCACTTTCCTGTGGGTCCTGTATGTTCAGTTTATACAGCATAAAGTCGAACAGCCCAGACAAGATCAGTATCTTGTCTAAACGGTAGTCTTGACATATTGAAAGCAAACTCTGTAACGTGTTTCTTCAAGGTCCATCTTCCTTTCTGACACAGGTGGTGTTGCCAGGAGCAGTTATGTCTCACTGTTAAGAAAAATCCTAAACCATTTTAAATGACATATTCTGTAGGTCTTTGAAAGGTTTGAAGAATGCCTATCCATCTGAAATACATCTTGAAAACCTAACTAACTTAACTCTAAGTTTTGACTAACATAGGTAACTATCTATAATCTGTACTAAATGATACATTACATTTCTAAATGAGCTATATAAACACCATACCTAAACAAGAGGAGAAATATACATATCATAAAATTGACCTTAAATTTGTATCAATAAATGAAAACCCATTTCAATACAATGTAGGACCAACAGGGTAGTATGCTGGGCCTTCTCTCTGGTAAGATAAGACCACATGGAAATACTTAGATGATTAATTATTAATATTTAAGACACAGCTAGCCAATAAAAAATGCTAGTAACAGGCTAACAGCTTATATTTATACAGCATCTCTGTGTGTTATTTGGGGCTGGTGGGGCTGAGGGACCAGGTCAGCAGGAAAACTACTTGTAACAAAATGGTGCCTTCAACATGGCTAATAAGAACTTCCACATTAAACTTAACAAAAGCTTAAGAAAGGGTTTTAGAAACAAAAGAACAGAGACAAGCAAGGCTTCTTGGTAATGGCATTTTTCTCAGTTGGGCTCTGTTTTGCTAGAAGCAGAGACTTGTGCGGCTCCTTTAAGGGAGGTTTCCTGACTCAGCATACGTGGCAAAAAACTGCTAACAACTTAATGGTGTGTATGAGAGCTGGCAATGGCAGTGATCAAATATCCAAGATGATAGCATGCTGCTGGATGAAACATAGACCAAGGCAGTGAGCACAGCTCTCAGTTCTGGCTGTAAACTTACCCCCACCATCTTGGATAGACGGCTGCTAATACAACTGTGGCTTTCATTTTAGCAATGTTGTTGTTTACCAGATGAAAGACTCATGGCCAGAAAAAGATAAAGATTTACAGTAAAAACAAATTCAGATTAAAAAAAACCTCTAAAGGTTTACAATGTGTTTTAAAATATATGTAGGCTTAGAAAAAAAAAATGGTTTAAAAAATGACATCTCCCATCACCTAACTATAAGTTTGACTATTAGAGATAACTATAATTTTTTCTTAATTATACATTACATTTTAAAATGAGTTATATAACACAATACTTAAACAAGAGGAGAAATATACATATCACAAAATTGACCTTAAATTTGTATCAAAAAATGAAAGTATTCATTTATATACCATAATCCCCTTATTACCTCTAAAAAGAGAATGGTTGTGGTCATTAATCATTTATAGCCAATTCCATTTAAATGAAAACATTTAGAGACAATATTTGGGAATTTGGGAGTCGTTCTTTCCAAACTGCGTCCTGCTGGCTGGAGACAATGTAATACCATGGGAATCCTAAGAAGACACAGAAATCCTGGCAGTAGTCTGCAAGACTGTCTTGCCCCAGCTGTTTTGAATGCTAGATCACCTGGGACACTGTTTCAGGGGGTCTTGATCTTGTTAATCTGGAAGGAATCCACAGCTTTTTATTTTCTGTGGAAACAAAAATAGAAATTCCTTTCCCCAGTTACCTGTCCTTAGACTTAAATTTTGAAGTCAAAGCATTTTTAAAATATATAAGTTGGATTAATTCAGCAGCATTGATAACCAAGTGTGTTTTAGCAATTGTTGTTCCTTCCTTAGCAATTGAGCAATTCTAAGACAACATAGTAGCATACAATATCCAGACTCTCTGTGTGCTTTCCTTCTTCATGTGGCTATTTTATTACTCTATTTCTTCTACTTCTAATTTTTCATTTCTTGAGACAGGCCTTCTGTGTATGTTTTCGCCAGTCCTGGAATTCACTCTGCACACCAGGCTGGCCTTGAAATCATAGAGATCTACTTGCCTCTGCCTCCAGAGTGCTGGGATTAAAGATGTATGTCATCAAACCCCGCTACTCTCTCTTTTTTTACTATTTTTTAAAACCACTTTATCCTGTTTTTTTTCTCTCTCCCAAGCTTACTTTATTTTAAACACACTGTAAACCTTTAGAATTTTTCTTTATCTTAACCTGTCTTTACTGTAAATCTTTATCTTTTTCTGGCCACACGTCTTTCATCTGTTAACATTGCTTTCCATATGGCATGAGTATGTTTGCCACCAGCAGTGAGAGCTGTGCTCACTGCCTTGGTCTATGCTGTCATCAAGCAGCATGCTTCTGGCTTGGAGATTTAGTCACTGCCACTGCCAGCTGCTTGTACACACTACTGAATTGTTAGCAGGGCCTCTTAAAAGTGCCCTGTGGGTTGTTTTTTTTTTTTTTTGCCGCTTATGCTGAGTCAGGAAACCTCCCTATAAGGAGCTGTGCAAGTCTGTGTTGGTCTCTAGCAAAACAGAGCCTGCCCAAGAAAAATGCCGCTACCAAGAAGACTTGCTTGTCTCTGTTCTTTTGTTTTTAAAATCCATTTTTAAGCTTTTGTCAAGTTTTTAAGTGGACGTTCTTAGTAACCACATTGCATTTTGTTATGAGAAGTTTCCCACCATCCTGGTCCCAGAGCTTTGTCAGCCCCAAATAACTCACAGAAACAGTGTATTAATTATGAAACTGTTGGCAGGTTACTAGCCTTTCCTATTGGCTAGCTCTGTCTTAAATATTAACCCATTTCTACTGATGTAAGTGTTTCCATGTGGTCTTATCTTATTGGAGAAAGGGTCCAGACCTCTTCTCTCATGTCCTACATCTTGACTTTCTCTACTGCATCTACCAGAATCTTCCTTATCTTCTAGTCCTGCCATCTTGCCTTCCTATTTTCCAACAGTGCTTTATTCATTAGCCAATAAGAGAAACATATTTACAGAATGACATCTCCTACCACTGTGATTACATATGATTACATTATGGCCATACCATCATGATCACATAACATGTAAAAAGATCTTTGTAGATTTGAAAGGAAAACTTGAGGAGAAGTATCATGTTTTATAAAAGGAATGTCAAGGAGACATAATTTCATGGACTTAAAGATATATTAAAAAGTAAAGTTATGGGAATAGTTTGAAGTGCTGTATGGATGCAGTAAAAGTACAGAAATAAAATAAATCTTTACTTCATATTGTGAATTCACAATAAAAGTATTTCAATAAGAGTTTCACTTTCAAAAAACTAATTGCATTTTTAAAAAGTCTTGGCCTGATTATTTCTTGGGCAGTTTCTGTTTTTCAGTTTTGCAGGCAGAAGGATCTGCTTGCCAAAGGGCTGACTTCTGTATGCAAGCTGTAAAGTTGTTATACTTATTATAACAATTTTCCATCATATCCAGTGACTATGCTGCATAGATAGGATTTTTAAGGGTTGACTTTGTAAAGGGCACCTATTTCTCCAGATGAGGTGCATCTTGATATAATAGGGAGTTGAAACATTTTCCAAACTCTGCACATGGTGTATTCAGTAGCAGCCCTATTTTCTCTTAAAGTTTTTTATAACAGAGAGACCTGTTAAAGCTCCTTCAAAGACCCACTTACACAACAGTCTCAGAGAGTGCAGTAGAGACCCCAGCTTTTGTACAGTGGGCTCACATCACACACCAGTCAGTAAACAATATGAGATTCCAGCTTTTTTTCCTCTCAAAACTTCCTCTGGTCTTTTACTTTCCTCCCCTCTCATGTTGGGGTTCAGTCTGGCTGGCCCAATATCTTTTCTCAGCACATGGGGATCATGTGTGCCCCCTCTTTGTCACTCAGTATGGCTTGAGTCTCTCTTGGCTCCAGTTGGATCCCGTTGCTGGTGTAACCAGTGCTCTTATTATAGGTGACAATGGGAGTTAAACTTACAACAGATCCTTTGTAATCTTTAATTTGGTTCGTTTCTTCTTTATAAAAAGTGATAGATTGAGGTTCAGAATTCCCTTTGAAAAAACCCAAACCCGAACTCCAAAGACCTTGGGGATATAAGAATATTAACTTTAGAAATGTGCTTTGCTTTCATTCTGAGCTCAAAGGCTGTCTATACCAAAGCAATGTTCTGACAGTATTTGATTGACAACTCACCCCCATCAGGGTTTCCTCACTAAAATTTTCTACTATTGGATTATTCTGCCTTCAGTTCCCTGAGATACTCTTAATGGGTTCATTTCCTTTATGTGGCCAGTCTATCATGGATAGAAACTTTAGAAAATTAAAAGTATAAATAAAATATAGAAGTTATTCTTGATCTAGCTTCCTAGATTCATGTGAGCTACATACAGTTCATTCATATTTTATGCACCTGTTGCCCCTTCTGTCTCCTTTGTTTTCACTGTTTCTGTTTTATTTCACCGTGCAATGTTCTTTTCAGATACAGTTGTGATTATACTATACTCTACTGTCCTGGTAGCCTATCTGTCTCCCACCAGCAGAACACACCGGTTTTGGTCTTATTTGGAATAAATTCTTTTTTGCAGGTATAATTAAGATGTTGAGATAAGGTGATCCTGGATCAGGGCTTGTCTTGGGATACAGAAATAGCACAATGTGCAGATGGAGGCCCCACAGGAAGGAACTCATGGGCCACCAGAGATTAGCAGGGAAAGCAGACAGATTACCCCCTCCCCCAATCTCCTGAGGAATTCCGTTCTTACTGACACCTTGCTTTTGGATTTCAAGTTCCTGGAATAGAGAGAATAATATTCTTCTCTTGTAAGACGTATATTCAGGGTGATTTGTTACCACAGTCCACTAAGGCAGGCTAGTGACTTCTAAATTAGACCAAAAGACAAAAGAAGTTTGGAAATATCCCAGCTGAGAAAATGACTGTGGTGCAACTGACCGTTTACTAAAATAAGGGGGCACGGTGAGAGCAGAGGAAAAGCGAGCTGAATGTTGCTGGAGGAAAGAAACCGACTCTAAACAATGGAGGAAAAATGGTGCAGCACGGCATACAGAAAAAACTGCCAGGCAGGGCTGGCTCTAGTCGCTGACATGGAGGGCGAGGATGGTCCACAGTGCCTAGTGCAGACCTTGCCCGCCTAGCGGGACTTTCTGAATTGTCGGCTGACAGTTTGTAGTCACCCGAGGTCCCATATTGTGTCCTTGTCCCTCCCAGGAGTGTGTGTTCAGATTGGCTTTCCCTTCACACTGCTAAATTTAGGGCTTCATTTCAAATCAAATGCTCTTCTGGCTGGCTGCCTGAGGCATCACATGTGGAACAGAGACCGGCAGAGGGATGAGGCCCTTGCTTCTGGAGAAGGGATCTGGAAACCATATGAACTGTAAATAGTTTTAGAATATAAAAAAAATATTGCTTTCTGCCAAAAGAATTGATTTCCCCCTTTTCTAGACATAGTTATTAAGTGTCTGTTGGAAATTACTGGCCCCGATCGATCGCAGTCTGTTTACTGTCTCCATCAGCGTCAGTTGAGGGGTGTCTGAGGGGTGTCGGCTCTGCAAACACTTGCCCAGTAGAACTAGGGCCTGGGCTATCTGAGCCAGGACAAATTTCTAGGCGCCTGATTTTGGAAGGAAACTTGCTTTCTTCCACATAACATTTTCCGCTGAAATTTTAATGAAACAAATAGTTTAACACATGTCTAAACATACAAGAACAAGGCAGATATACTTCCTCCTCTGTATGCCACCCGGAATCTGCTCTGCTTCTGGCCCCCCAGGGACAGCTCAGGGCACATCCTATCTTCCTGGATGGCCTTTCTGCTTTTACACCCGACCCGACCCTTCATTACAGAAAGAGATTTCAAAAGACTTATCTTTCCTTGTGCATTAATTTGTGTGACTAAGGGACCGCCACTCTTTGTGCACCCAGAATGGTAAGGACCCCCTTTCCTATTGTTTTGGGGGCTCTAACTGCTGATTCTTCATTCGTCTCTTTTATTTTCCTCTCTCTCTGTATTTGCAGTGTGTCTCTTTTTGGATCCCCTGTTGTTGAGTTCATTTCCAGGAAGTTTATGCCAATTCATCTTCCTATCCTGGCTATGAACTTAGTTTTCCAGCAGCATCATCATGACATTTGAGTACTAGCTTTTAAAAATCTGGGTCAATCTGTTAAGTGTGGAGATATGTCTTTCACACCTGATTCCTAGTGATGATGTTTTCCAACATGTTTATTATCTATTTTTTCTTATTTTCTGGGACTTGCCTACCCAGTATTTGTTCTACCTACTTGTTCTACCCAGTATTTAACAACGGCCTGCATTTCTTTGTGCTCTGTTAGAGAATATATTTTAAATATTGTCTTCTAAAAACATTCTTCCAGTAGGAAACAATATTGTATTCTAGGGTATCACCTAAGGGTTCCTGTTGGCTTGAGTGGTGCTTCTCCAAGCCAGATTAGGCATTGCTGAACCATCAACATTCCTCCCTATTTTCTTCTCACAAAATAGCACAGATCAAATACATTCCTATATTAAATTTTCCCACCCACTCCTTCCAGAATGGCCTCTGGCTAGTCTAGTTTTTTAGCACCCCCTCCAGTCACACCAGAACACTGGCCTTTTCAAAACTCCCATGCATTCTTTCCTTCTAGCTCCTCCCTCTACTTTGTGCTGCCATGGCAACTGCAATGCTGCCATAGCACAGAGCACATCATTCTAGAAGTCAGGTCTCTTCAACACTCTTTCTTGTCAGCTTCTTCAGAACTTACGGATACCATGCTAGGTTTCTCCCTTGCTTAGTTCAAGTTTGACTGAGAGTAGGTGCTCCGTATTTGTGGGATTCAGTAGAATGCACTCACTTTTCAGCTAGAAGGATGTATTCAAGACATTATTCTGGAAACACTGGAGACTGAAGAGTGAAGGACATGAGCTATAGGAGATGCAGCTTGAGTCTTTGGACATGTGAAATATGTGAAATGTAAATCTGAAGTATGTTCTTTATGGAAAAAAGATCAATGCATTTATTCTCCAGCCTAGAGTATTTTATGTTGTAACCATCCACCGTGCCCCTCACTTCTTGCTATTCTTTGTGTTATTTCTCTCACACTGTCTTAGGGTCTTGCCAGTAAGGACAGTCATATGAAATTATTTCTTACCTTTATTCCAGAGCTAACTGAGGAAATGAGTACACAGTATGAGTGATTACATGCACAGATACCCCACACAAATTTCTACTTAGCAAATATCTCCCAAACTCATAGCATGCTAGGTGCGCTTCTACATGTCAAAGATATGGAAACAAGCAGCCAGACACAGCCTTACCCTGCTTGCCAATAGAAAAGACAGTCATTTAAGTAAATAATGTGATCTGATGTTCCTCATGTTTCAGTGGATGATTCCACATCCACACACATGTAGTCAGCACCAGCTGAACTCAAGGGGTTAGTTAGTGAGGGTGGGGGTGGGGGATGGTGGCAAGTAGTTGGTGGGGGTGGATATGATGGCCTCTTGATTGAAGTAAAATTTTGTTCCAAAGGGAGACAGTTATGGGAAGGTCATGATTAAATCATAACAAGTATGAGAACACAAGCTTGGAAATGGTCTGGGTGATGATAAGATCCCATCAATGCTGCTGTACTTTGTTAAAATAGATTTCTGAGGGGCTAACAAAAGCCAGATACTATTTTTATATTTTAGACAGGGTCTCATTCTGTAGGATAGGCTGTTCTTAAGCTCACTGTGTAGCCTAGGCTAGACTCAAACCTGTGGTTAGCCTCCTGCTTCAGTATTCCAAGTGGTGGGATTCCAGACACAAGCAACAGTGCTTAGCCAAGAGCCAATTCTTACTGGTGATTGTGAAGAAATGCTAACTTCAGTTTTATGTTACATGTCATAAGAGGCTATGAAGGCTTTTTGACAGGAAAATTATAGGGATAACATGAAAGATTTTCTGGTTGCTGCATAGATACTGCACAGTAAAGGAAGACAAGATATGTCTGAGTGAGATGGCAATATTGTAAAATTTGGTTGCGTCAGTGAAGGGCACAAACATAAGTAGGATTATCTATCTATGATCTGTCTATCACCTATTTATCATCTGTCTGTATGTCTTTAAAAATCTATCAATCAATAAATCTATCAATCATCTGTTTATGTACATATAATTTACATACCAATCAATCAATTTATCAATTATCTACCTATCTATCATCACATATTTCTATCATCTATCTACCATCACAGTACAATAAATTTTTATCTATATATTACCTCCTGATAGTTGTCAACAACTTCTTGATATTTTTTTATGTTCATCCTCACATTTTGTTTTTTTATTATTTAATTATGTATGCATGTGTGTGTCTATGTGAGTATATGAATGTGTGTGTGTATTTGTTTGTGTGTTTGTGTGCATATGGGGGCCAGAAGAGGGCATCAGATTCTTCAGTGCTTTAGTTTCAGATATTTACAGGACACACACCTTTTAATGTGTGCATTGGGATTCAAACTCAGGCCTAATGATTTTGTAGCAAGTTCTTTTAACTGGATCTGCCTTTCCAGCACCTCTTCTAGAGTGACAAAAGACACGAGAAAATGAGGTTAAAAGGTAGAAGGGTTTATTTTAGCTCCTATTCGGTTGTCTCCATTGATTTTGAACCTGTAGTGAGGCTTAGGAAACTAAGAGAGAGGTATGTGCAGGAAGAGATTGTTCCCTTCATCTTTGTCAGGAAGCAAAATGGGAGTGAGGGTTTTGGGCCTGGATCCCAATGGCCTCCTCAAGATTCCCCCCAGTGACCTAAGTTACTCTTATTAGACCTCATATGTTAAAGGTTTCCTCACTTCTCAGCAGCACAAGCTGTGACCAACTCTTTAACAAATAGGTCTTTGGTGGGTATTTCTAAACTATGGTATATTAGCTAGTAAGTAAACAAAGTCAGTTGAATTTTTGTTCTGGAGATAAAGCAGAGAGAGTAAAAACAGATGGGCAATCAACTTGGATGAGTGAAATAAACTATGAAGACTGGTCGTAGACTTAAAACTATTTATCACTAGGGAGTCTGTGATTGGACTGGTAGAGACAAATTTCTGATGGGAGAAAATACAGGCAGCTAGCATGCACAGTGAGCACAGATGTTTCCCTCAATGACTTAACATAAAAATCAAATTGCTATCCTTAAGATGAAGTGCCTAGAAATAATAAAAATAGCCACAGTACTTTAGATGCATGCATTACTTTACAGTTCAGAAATACTTTTATGAATTTGTCTCACTAGAGGGTTACAAATGGCATGATAGATGGGTGCTTAAGTGTCTGCTGGGTTTATGCAGCTTTGAAGACCTCAGTAGAACAGATACTGTGAAAGGCTGACAGGAGCCAGCTCACGCGGTCATGGATGTCAATTCCAGGGTTAGTCAAATTCTTGAGCAAAGTCACACTGTTGGCTATTGGCAAAGTGTGTGTTTTCTGATCCTACAGTATGCACTCTTCTTCTAATCCCTTCCAAACAGAGTTTTGTATTTTCAGGTATCAAGATTGTTACCTCCAGAAGGCAGAGTCCTTTAGTAAAAATTTCTAGTTTTTATTTAAATGATTCACCATGACTTGTTGCCCGAACATTGGAAATATGAGCTTAAACTCCGTTTCTCCTCATAACAGAGGTGCTGAGGATACAAAACGGATGATCTGATGGACAGATGTATTATCTAGTGCCCATGAGCTGTGTGATTTATCCTGGTGCTGAGAGAAATGTGAATGACGTAACAGTTGAAGCCTGAGGGAGAGGGATATTTCACTTATGACCCTAAGTAAATCCTGATTGAAGTCATGGTTCTGAGAAGACAAGTCTAGAGGGATCAGAATAACAAAGTCCAGGCATATAGTTTTCTGATGAGCTCACTGTACATGAGGGAAAGCTTGGAATATTTTGAGGACTGAAAGTTAATATATCCTTTATTAGACAATCCCTCGGCTCTATCAATTTTCTCGCTGGACTACTGATGACAAATGCATGGCTAACACTCTAATAGTGAAGTCATTTTTCTGAAGTGCAGGTGCTCATCATTGGGGATTGGAAGAATATTCATGCATTCCAAGTATTAGAGGACAAAGATGATTTACATGTATCCATTTAAGAACCAAATTTATATTTTCCACTATGTTCTATATTCGATGAATATAGTTTGTGTCTAATGCTCTTTGTAGCTCTGACACTTAGCATGGTGTCTAGCTTACAGTGATGACTCTGGCCATATTAGGGTGGTCTTGAACTCATTAGTGGAGGATGACATCACATGTCAGTGGGTGGTCAACTACTCAAGAATTTTACCTGTATATTATTCTATTTCAGAGGAACTCAAGATAATAAACATTATAATTTATTTTAAAGCGAATTAAAACGTTTCCTCTAGAAACCATTTAGAACTAAATAGGCCTGCAGATCTAGTAATTGACAAGGCTGATAATCTCTTGGGTTACTTTTAGTTAGATTTTGTGTTAAGAAATTAGGGGTGTTGTTTCCAGAAACATTAGGTTCTTAGAGTAAACCATGTCAAACCACTGAAAGATGCTTTTTACCATCTCTGCTGGCATGTCCCATTTCTACACTTGATATAATTAAGATTACATATAATCTGCTTCAGTAGACATCTGCTTGTCTGAAGCATTCAAAAATTACGAGGAAATGTAACACACTTCCTTTATCCTGGAATTACAACATTCAAAGTTCTTTCCTGAGAGATGTGTCAAACAAATCTTGCCTACTGATCTCTGTGGATGTGCTGTCACAGGATTCTGACTGAATATCTGCTTCCTCTGTGGTCAGTCTAGGGCATTTCCCCCACTGCCAATACATGCAAGCAGATGAAATGATCTTCCTTTGAAATGATTTTAAATCCCTTATGGCTTCATTCTGGTTTAACCATCTATTACCTGAATCCTTCCAAGAATTTATGAAAGTTAGAGGGGCTCTGAAATGATTGATTTAGAGAAGTTCATTTTATACAACACTCGGCAAGTTTATTGTTCAGGCAAAAATTAGTAAGTGGAGGGATTGCATTGTCTTCAAAAGGGAAGGCTCAATACTGTCTGAATGTTTCTGCCTCTGAATAGCACACCACAAGGCTCACATGAATCAGGCAGGGCATCTCATGGCTGGTTGCTCTTCTCAGCAAATTGTTACACTATCTGTTCTGTGCACCATAGCATTTATAATCTCTGTTCTCCTTTCCCATCTTCTTGATAAAATCAGCAAGGAAACCCCTCCAGTTGCTGACCACAGCCCTCCCTGTGCGATTATTGTAACTGTATAGGCATTTTGATAAGAAGAAGGGACAAAAAGGAGGGAGACATCGGAATTCTTCAAAAGAAGTAGATTCTAAAGGTATCAGCATTTTGTTCATTTTCAACATAATGAGATTCTGCTCATCAGTATATTTATTAGTCATGTGGGGGCCAAATGATCCTCTTCACTCCAGAGTGACTTTGACAGTGCTGGGGTAGAAAAAGAACCAGAACCTTCTGCTGTCTACTGAGCATCTATGTCGGGGACCAGGACTGCATGCTCACTTTGGACCAGCTGGTGTTGAATACTGGGGATGTGCACCATCATCCTGCTCAAATTGCTTCAGCTCCTTAGGGCTCATTCCCTTTTTAAACAGGCAGGCTATACTTACTGTAGAAAGTAAAGTAAGATGAGAAGTAAATGCAGGTTTATTAATGATATGAGTTTCATAGCCAGACAAACTTTTGTTCTAGTTGAAACCTTGCCACTGATATGTAACCTAGAGAAAGCTTTCATGGGGCTGCAGAGATGATCCAGGGGTTAAGAACATTGACTGCTCTTCTAGAGGAGCCTGCACATATATGGTGGCTCACAATTGTCTGTAACTCCAGTTCTAGGGGATCCAATGCCCTTCTCTGACCTCCTTGGGCATTGTATACATGTGGTTCACAGATATACATGCAGCCTGAACACCTATGTACATAAACAAATAAAGAGGAAGCTTTCATTAATTTTTTTGCACCAAATTGACCTATAAATGTTAATTTATGTAATTATGACAACTGAGTACACAATGGAAATGAAACCTTCCATTCCTTCTGGTTTCCTGAGTTTCCTTTCACCAGTGGTGACTACTCAAGCATTTCAAGGCATGGGTGTGCTGGCTAGTTTTCATTAACTTGATACAAACTAGTGTCACCTGGGAAGAGGGAACCACTTCATCAGACTGGCATGTGGGCAAGTCTGTGGGGGCCTTTCCTTGATTAATGATTGATGTGGGAGGGCCCATCACACTGTGGACAGTGACACCTCTAGACAGGTGGTCCTGAGTTACATAAGAAAGCAGGCTTAGCAAGCCATCGGGGGGCTAGGCAGTAGCAGAACTCCTCAATGGTCTCTGCTTTTGGTTGCTGCCCTGATTTCTCTTAGTGACAGGCAGTGACCTGGAAGTCTAAGATGAAACCAGTTCTTTCCTTTCTAAGTTGGTTTTGGTCATGGTGTTTATCATAGCCACAGAATCAAACAAGAACAGCATGTTAAGATATATATGTAAGCAACGATCAACATGGCAGATAACCCTACAGGTGCAAGAGTGGCAGACATACCTTGGCAGTAACCAACATGTCTGTAGTTGGGACTTACGGCCCATTCAACAGGAGGGAAGTCATGCCTGGGACTGGAAACCTAGCCAACTACCCAGCGATAGTGAAGCAATGGATCTTCCAGGAGAACCTATAGCCACTACTTTGTTAAACTATCACAACCTTTACCTGTACTCTAAATATTTGTTGTTATACCCACAAGTAAGTGTATTCTTCACTCCTCATTAAGAAAACTTAATTTTGCAACAAATAGAGATCATTACAGAAAACAACAACAAGTAAAAATATACAGTTGTGGAGCCTAGGGCCATGTGCCAATGGAACATCTACAATACCACTCTCACACCTAAGGCTCAGGGAACAATGAAGAAGAGCGGGGTGGGAAAATTGTAGGAGCCAGAAGGTCAGGGAATTTGCTGGGAGACTGTGCCTACTAAGAATGTCAGAAGCTATACCCATAAGGTCTCAGCAGCATGACTCCCTAAGCAGGAGCTCAACAAGGATAACACCAATAGACACACTAATGATGACAGGGAAAGCCTACAAGACCTCACCCCTACATGAAGAACTATAGGCTACTAAGAAGTGCTGAGACTGGGAGAAATAGTCTTCCCCAGGGAAGAGCACAACAATTGGTCGTCCAAAATCAAGTGGTCAGTTCTGAAAACACAACACAAGTAGCATACAGACTAAGCAGAATATATTTAGGAATATATATATATATGTGTATATATATATTCCTATCAATTAATGAAAAAAGAGAGCATGAATTTTAAAGAGCAAGGAAGGGATATGTGTCAGAACTGGGAGAGAAAAAAAGGAAGGGGAAAATGGTGGAATTATATTACAACCTCAAAAAAATAAAAGAGTGTGTTAAAAAAAAAAAACAACTTGTGTAAGAACACTCTTGTCTCAATACATGGACCTTACCATGCACATACATGCTTCTGAACACTCATCTTTTAACTAACAATGGAATTTAGACCCATTTCATGTCAGCACATTTAGACCTGTCATCTTCTTTTGGTTACACTATTCTGCTGAATATGCTTGTTAACAACACTTAATTCTGCTGAACATGTATGATGTGTGATTAAGTAATTATACCATGGTATATTAGTTTCCAATTGAGTTCTGTAAATAATGCTGTACTGATCATCTTTGTATACTCATGTTTAAGCTCTCATATAATCAGCTCTTTAAAGTGGGGGTGCTTATATCAAAGTATGTGGGCTTCTGAATTTTAAATAGATACTTCAAATAGAGTAAACATCCCAACTTCTCTGAATCCCAGGGTCTTGAAAAATCCAAGTCAAAGCAGAACCCAACTCATAGGTTGTCATGAGGATGAATGGAGATAAGATAACTGTTAGTAGCGCTGCTACATGAAACAAGGCTAAATGTAAAATGATTTACATTCGGATTCTAGACTAACAGCAATAACATTTAGTGTCCAACATCCCAAGTATCACAAAGAGTGTTTTTATGTGTGAAATAATTTGTTTTGTTGTATCTGAAACATGAAAGTAGAAGGTGTAGAATTCAAAAATGAAACAGCACAATCCTAAATCCTAGCTTCTCCTCAAAACAGACACTTTCAATAGAGACTGCCCTACGGCCATATCACCCTGAACGCGCCCCATCTCGTCTGACCAATAGAGACTGCAGAACACGTCAGTAGCGGTGCAGTTTCTGTAAGCTACACAAGATGTCCTTCTCTATGCCATCACTTCATATCTCCAGTAGACAGTCCCCTGAGGAATGTCACTGATGCTGCAAGGAAGGAGTTCCCAGGAGAAACAAACGCAATACTCTGTACTTTAAAGAGAAGGACAAATGCGTTTTACAAGGGTTCCTCCATTCTCCCAGTGTCAATGGGCCAGAGAGTACAGCAAAGCACAGCACTGAAAAAAAAAAAAAAAAAGATCAAATTTTGGCTAGAGACAAAAATGCTACAGCTGAGAAACTTCCAGAACAACATGTACTTGGACCCAAATTAAAGAACAAGCCTTTGAACTCTTGGGCCAAATGACCCGGCAGGGTTGATAGTGTGAGGCGAACTTCGAAGTGGCGTAAATATTTACATCTATTTCCAGCCTAGAAAGCAAGTAAGTTGGGTTAATTTTGAAAAGTTGCACAGCGGAGTTCACCTGACATACTGGGGACGCCTACTTTGTTAACAGTCAGGACAAGACTGACCAGTTTGGAAAGCAAAGCTGCTTTACATTTCAAGGAGTTTGTTTCAGAAGGAAGGTGGGGCCAGTGTCCTAGTATCTAGCTGCAGGTGGTCTGTTTCTTCAAAGACTGTCTGGCTTTGGGCAACCCTGACTCACTTGTCACTCAAGGCTAGATCCAATGAATACATCTGCTTCTCCTCACAGGCCATTTGTGAACTTGCTGAAGAGTGGGCATGGGACTCCAATGCATACAAAAGCTTCAAGGAAAGCTAGACGTTAGTTCATCTCTGTCTGAGCTGCTCATCCTAGGCTGGTAGAATGCCACCAAAGCCACCCTTCCACAATAGCACTGTGGGTATTGTATAGGCATCTTCATTTGGTCTTTCAGGCAATCTTTTATCACCCATCTTTCTTGTCCTTTCCAACATTGTAACTTTTCCTTTCATTTGTGTTTTACCTATTGCACTTTGTTGCTATCTTCTCATTTTCTTTTTGTTTCTGGTTAAATGGCTTCAGGATCAACGGGAGTGCGGGAGTGCTATTCCTGAACTTACTAGTTAAGAGTAAGTAGATGGATTTTCTGAGAGACTGAAGAGATTGTATAAAAGTGGCATCCAGCTGGCATCATGGCATGGTCTCACAGACCCTTAGTTAGGCATTCGGAGCTTTGTCTTGGTGTGTCACTACTCACTGGTATAGCCACAAACAAATTATTTAACCTCTCTGACACCCACATTGCTCATTGATTGTGATGAGTCTCTTGAATTTCCCATTTTAGCAGTGTCTGTTCTGGTTCTTCTACTCTATTTTGTGAATATGGATACAACCCTTAATTATACTTTTCATTCTTCTCCATTGTAACAAAATATTTCTGTTCTTTTCTCAGACTGCAGAATGAAAAATGGATGAATGTTAAAGTTGGAGACATCATTAAATTAGAAAATAACCAATTTGTTGCTGTGAGTATCCTCTATTGTATGACTCAGCCTCAGATTAGAATAACACACATTGAAGTATTTACATGTGTAAATTTAGTAAATCTGCAATAATCTAGGGCCACCAAGGAAGTATTGCCATTATACATTAGTAAAAATTCTCAACTATAAATACTTTAAAAGATTCGACTTTCAGAGATGCAGTGACTTGCATAATGCTGAGGGGCACTCTCCCTGTTCGTTCCCTTAAGGAAGCTTACACAAATGCAGAACCATTTAAATCAATATATGGGTTATTTATGTAAATAAGAGTTTTTAAAATGCTTCTGAGTACCCTAAAATAGTTTGTTTTCATACACTTTGAGTGCTTTTTTTCATTTTTGCAATTACTGTTCTTAAACTGCAACCTATTTGAAAAAAAAAACACACTAAGGATAAAATTCATGTTAATTCTACATTGGTCAAAGGTGAATTAGTGAGGGATTTTCACATCAAATGCATCATAATTTTTATTTGCAAGAAACCAGTGTTTAATTTCTTAAGTAAAAGTCAGTTCACTCACTAAATGTAGACAACTGCAGTTAAAGTCAAATTTAAGGTTATAAAAATGGTAAAGATCAGAAACTAAAACTTCAAATTATTATAGTGATTATATAAAATATGTATTAGACCACTTATGAAAATTTTTGTGTTGTTTGAAATTTTATGAATCAAACTATATTCTTTATTAAAGTTGTGATTTTTTTGGGGGGGGGGCGGTTTCAAAACTGTTTCGCTGTGTAGCTTTGAAGCCTGTTCCAGAACTCACTTTGTAGACCAAGCTGGCCTTGAACTCACAAAGATCCAACTGCCTCTGCCTCCCAAGTGCTGGGATCAAAGGCGTGCACCACCAGCTAAAGTTGCTATCTTTTATAATGGAAAAATATGGCCCTAAAATCTCTTTAAAAGAACAACAACCCAGTTGAGAGCGCTGGACACTCCCCCTCAGAATCAGTTTTCTATCATTGTACCATCTGTGTCTGCAGAGTGCAGAGGAGCATGTGCAGAGGAGCTTCCTGGTGGACAAGCCGTTAGCAGATGAGCTCAGACTTCAAGTGGCTTATTCTCTGCCAGTCTTAAGGTTTTGGAAAATAACTTGTACCACAAACAAAAATAAGCAAGATATCAGGACAGCCAAAACAGAGGTCTCAAACCCTGTGCCCTGTGGCTTGGGCTTCTTAAGCATGGGATAGTCTGCCAGGATCTCATTCATAATGGATTTACTTTTGTTTCATGTGGCTTAAATGACATGTCTGGCTTATTTTCCACTCAGTAAATATTGGGAACTAGGAGGTGACACCTGTTAGAAGAGGACCCTCTGTAGGTGGGGTTGAGGTAGATGATTAAAAGAACTAGCTGGTAGCGAAGTGTCTGTTTACTGTTGCAGTGCCTCCCATGAAGTGGGTTCCAGGAGGCAAGCATAAAAATGTATGCTGAATTTTAATTGCTCCATATTCAGGTACCTACATATGACCTGTGGTCCCCACACTGGGTACAGTAGATGTTATGGAGAGAATGCTTATGATCCTTTCATTGTCATGATGGAGTTATGGCACCAAACCCACACTCTCAATACCATGCATCCCCTCACCCCTGCCCCTGGAAAAGTATCAAGAAGACTTTTAAAAATACTCCATTCTTCTCCACTCAACTGTTTGGTTAAAAGAGAAGGGACCTCCCAAATTCCCAAAACACCATTGTACCTCATAACCAAGTCCCTCCACTCAAGGTTTGTCCAAGTGTAGGTACTTCACACTTATGAGTAGTTTCAGAAGTGAGCAAAGTTTTTATAGATGAAGCTCTGTAATCTCCAGACACAATTGGTGTTCCTCCCTGCTGCCTGGAGGCATGGCCTGCCCAGCAGGGTTGGGGGGCTTATGTCTGGGGAGCGGTATTTACAGCTCCCTAGAAAAGACCCACTTAGGGCTTTCTATTCTGGAGTAGACCTTAGGAAGCCTGTTCATGAAGATAATGACCACAATGGCTAAGACTATGCCACATGGTCTCATTTTTCTCGTTTCTTGCCAGCTCTTCTAACGTATATTAACCTGTTTCTCTTCAACTATATTTTTGCCTTGGGGCTTTTTACCTTTCTTTTATTCTGTACATCTTACTCCGAGTCTGGCTGGGTGGCATCTGCTTGGCTGGCTGGCCCTGGTTGTCTCCCTCTCTTTTTCCCTTATTCTGTCTTCTCTCATTCCTTTCTCCCTCCTCCTTTTTCTTCTCCCCTCCTACTTATTCCCTGTGCCTTCCAGCCCTGCCTATTTCCCTACTGCCTAGGTATTGTCTATTTAACTTTTTATTAGACCAATTGGGTACCTTGGAAACAGCAACACATTATTACATAATTAAACAAATGCAGTAAAAACAAATGCAACACATCTTTATCTAGTTAAACAAATATTCCACAGTAGGATGCATGTGTTCACACATGTATGTGCAGGTACATGTGGCTATGCAACTGGTGTGCAGGCCAGAGGAGACACTGAATGTCCTCTTGTGTTCTGTGCGTTTTCCCCTTGAGACAAGGTCTTTCACTTGACCCAGAGATTGCCATCTTTCAGCTGGGCTGGGGATGTGAAAGTCTCAATGGTCTGTAGCTCTGGGGTTACAAAGGTAGGTGACCACTCCTGGATTCATGGGTGCTAGGATCTGAACTCAGGTCTTCATGCTTGTGAAGCAAGTGTTCTTAGGCCCTGGGCCATGTAGGCAGACTTTTTGTGTTCCATCAGTTGGCTCCCAAATAACCACACAGAGACTTAATATTAATTATAAATGGTTGGCTGGTAGCTTAGGCTTGTTACTAACTAGCTCTTACAACTCAAATTAACCCATATTTCTTATCTGAGTTCTACCACATGACTCATGGCTTGTTACTCATTTTCTACATGTCCTGCTTTCTCTACATCTGGCTCAAGACTCCTCAGACTCTACCCTTCTTCCCACTGTCCTCCTAGTCTGACTTTCCTGCCCAATCTCTTCCTGCCCAGCTATAGGCCAGTCAGTTCTTTATTAACTAATGAGAATATACATATTTACAGTAATACATATGCACAAAGATTGTTTCACAGTAGGGCCATCTCCTCATGTCCTTTTCTTATTTTCAATTGAAAATTTTTATTGATAAAACAAAGCAAAACAAGGCGATATATCCAATACATATTCAATGATTTTCAACATGTGCTAACTGGATTTGAAATTTAAAGTTTGAATTAAAATGTTACTACCTATAGTCACACACATAATCACTCCATTTTAATGTGAGCTTTGTATAAAATTCGTATTTTGTACTGAAAATAAAGATAATGTGCATGTTGGTAAAGATGAAGAACTCTATGGTTTAGAAAGCTTGGGAGCTCTCAGAGTGGAGCATGCTCACATTGGTTCCATAAATACACCTTCTCCTCCTCTACAGAACTGGTATCCCAACACTGGATCACCTGGGTGTTCTGAATGTCAAAAAACAAGCAGATATCCCAAGAAAAGGGAGCTACTTCTGTTTCTCATAGCTGCCATCTCAGTGCCTGGCAGCCACCAGAGCTGAATTGTTCTCTTGCGATCAAGGGCTCCAACTTTGCTTCTAGTCCCCTAACTTGAGCATTTTCAAGGATAGTGCTAAGACTCTAGCTTCTGGTTCTTCCATTGGGCATTGTGAGACTCACGACTTCTGGTGGCCACTGACTGCTCATGAGTTAATTCAGTTCACTGCTGGATATAGGGGATGCCCTTCTCCCTTCACTGTTGGGCGAGATATGACATACACAGGTTCTTTGTACAGACAGCAAGAGTGGAGTTTTTCTCTCACAGAGTTTCAGAGAGAATGAAGTGATTCAGTTATGAGAGTGATTCATAAGTTCTTAAAGAATTTCATAACTGTGGTTTGATATTCCCTGATATTTTCTTCTTTTATTCTTTAACTCAACAAACACTCATGCTAAATGAACCCTGGAGACAATGTCTTTGGCTCTAAGGACTCAAAGACACCCAGTGGATTATCCTTGTTTCTTCTGTTAAGGAATACTGCCTTCAGATTCAGTTAGGTACCAGCTTGGGTTTTTCTCTTCCCCATGGAAGCTGGGGGAAGGGGTCTGTGCTGGGATATGCTGCTTCATCTGTGGAAGTCATTGTTGAGTCCTTGCATCGATAACTGGTAAAAGAAGACTAGGGGTTATGGACGTTTGGCCTGGTCCAACTGTGCTTTGGACAATTACACTTTTGCTTCCTGTTCTATATCTCTGCTGTGCCCTCACACTAGCAGCCCACCATCTCTGACAAAAGGATGGCCAGGGCCTAGCGAGGCTCTTGCTAAAATTCTCTTGCTTTTTCCTTTCAGTATTATTGCAGAATGCCTTAGAACTGACTGGGTGCCTATGGCTTCTACAATGTACTCTGCTGGATTCTGTCAATCCCTTCCCTCCACCACCCTCCTTAACAATAACTGGAGAAACCTCTAAGGGAGCAGTAGGGAAGAGGGAATGAGCAAGGAGAGGAAGGCCAGAGATATCACTGATGACAACAGAGAGTACAGGAAAAGGCAGCAAGGCTGATATCCAGGGAGACAGTAGGAACAGTGAGGCAGGGAGGCTTAAGGTGGTAGATTAGATGTGGTTCGGTCTGCGAAGGTTGACTGCTTCTTGAGGAAACTGGCCACTAGGTGGCAGTGGTACCTTGGTTGCATGTTCTGAGATCTGCTCCTTGTTTACCACAAATGCAGCTGAATTCAATCAATATTGAACACTGACATTGCATCATTGTCTTTACAGAGTTTTGAAGCAAAGCAACACCAGGTACCAAAGGCGTCTTTATGTGCTCATTGTAAAGATTTCCAATTATCCATGATTACAACTAGGGAATTGTAGATTTTGTTTAAGATTACTCTTTTATCCTTAAGATGGAGAGTAACAGCCTCAAAGAGTATTTACTTTTTTGTCGTCATGCCTTTTGCTAGAACATATTGAAACTTAGATATGTGACTCTGGATCAAGATGAAGCTGCCCCTCAGCCCAGGTATTTCCTTTTTAGGTTAGGATTAGGTAAACTTTGATTCGAGAGCGGCAAACTGTTGGACACACTCTCTGTGTGTGTTTCCTGAACACACCGAGGGGCTCCTAAAGCAAATTCTGCCTTGACTGGCTTCTTGTGGATATTTCTTCAGAGTTGGAGAGGAGCCACAGTGACGCAAACACATTTGTTCTTCTAGGAGCTGTCACAGGGACTTAATTTAGACAAAAGAACGCTCATAATTTTCCCCACCCCAATTTTAGTTGATAATGTAAAAAAAATCTAGACAATTAAATGAGTAGATTGATTTTGAACTTAACATCTAAGACTTGAAGATAAAGCAATTGTAATGTTTTTCAAAATAAATGATTTTTAGACACTTGGACTGTTACTATCCAGACGTAGGTAGAAAATCATTTGGCTGAAGTTTCTTAGTAAGTTGCTGAAACTTAGGTCAGTCAGTTAGTTCTCTTTTGATGAACCCTTCAGAATTATATTTATCTTAAAACAAAAATTTAAATTCGAGGGGAACCAGATTCCCAACCTGCCAGAATTCTAATGCTGAACTGTGACGTTCTAAAGCACAGCGGACTGTGGAGTGGGGACTGTGTGGTGTCTGTGTGGTGGCATACAGTGTGGTGTCTGAGCCGCCCGCCCACTGTTTTCTGGTCCACCCTCTGTGCTCTTTGCTTGGCCTCACTCTCTCTGCTCTTTCCCATGTCTTTTTGTTTCCCACCATTTCCTCATCTCCACCTTTTACTTCCTCGCTTCTCTTGTTTGCTTTTATTTCTTCTTTTCTCTAATTTTCCTCCTGTTTCATTTCCCCATCCTTCATCTCCGCTACCCCTTCCCTTCTTTGAATTGCTCATATATACCAGCATGTAAGGAGTGTTAACTAGCTTATTTATTGGAAAGAGACGTTTGATTTTCATTAGTAATTATTAAACCCAGAAAAATAGAATTTGTATATGACTTTCAAAAACAGCACTAGAAGTCACTAGTGATTTGCATGTTGCCCGGAGCCCTGCTCCTACCGTGATGACTCAGGGGCATGACCACAGGGGCAAAGGAGTGGGAGGGCCTGCCTCCCGCCTCATGGTTGCTAAGGCTCTGTGGCTGTCCAGGGTTGATGCAGAATGGAGAAGTTTCATCGCCCCGATTCTTAAGTGTCTTTCTGTCATGGTTTCTCAACCAGGCTGACTTGCTGCTTCTGTCCAGTAGTGAGCCTCACGGTCTCTGCTATGTTGAAACAGCTGAGCTCGATGGGTAAGTACTAAATCAGGGCAGCCTATAGGCTGCTGTGTACCCTGGATGTCTTCAGAAGATAGACAAACCTTATTCTTTAGTTTCTTGTGAAACACAGAAATCTGAATTGTAAAGTCCATTGTTGTTTCCTTGGCAGTCGTTTTGAAGCAGTTTTTCTCTTGAATTTATTTGGAAAACACCAACTTTTCCCTCTAGTGTAGTTTCTTTCGAAAATACTACGTTAAACATGTGAACATAAATAATGTCACACTAGGGCCATTCAGTGAGGTTCTATTTAGGGTTTTTGTTTGTTTTAATTTTATTTTTCTAAGGAAAATGAGAGGGTGGGAATCAAGGTCCCTGAGAAGAAAGGCTGGTACAGCTGTAAAAGGCAAATAAAGACACAGAGAGACAAGGGAGATGAATGTGATGCAGTTTTGATGCTGGCTTTGAGAGCCCGGATACGGACCACCTAACAGTTACATTTCAGAGATTCTGTTGTCTGGATGACGCCACTGACTGCTCACTTTGTATTGGTACTATATTTGTGTATGTGCGAGGCTCAGGTGGTGCGTTATAGAATACTGATGTAGGTATTGGATGAGACCTATGCAGGACATGAAGCCACAGCTCAGACAGCCAGGTAGCTTGCCAGATGGCAGGAGGCACACTGTTTTAGCCTTTCAAGTCCTTGCCATGTTAGGATACTGGAGCAGTTCAGCCTGTGTAACCCAGTGGACAGGTTCAGACCCAGCTAAAGCGGTGTTAAGAGGAGAATGGGTGGCATTGAAATCATTCATGCACCAGAGGAGAACACGCTTCAGACCAATTGTCCACTCCATCTCAAGAATCTAGAAAACAGCAAAATAAACCCCCAATTAAGAGCCAAACCCAACAAGCTATATACATGACAGGACAAAATGAAACGATGGGACACGGTTGGTACTCTGAGCAAATCAATTAGTCTATAAACCTCAGTCAAGACTAACAAAAAGCAGGAGAAAAAACACAGCTTAGCGATAGCCTTAGCGAATGGGGAATTGACAATACATCCTGAAAATGGCAGCTGGGTCATGAAGACATACTACAAACGGCTGTACACACATACCTGGATGAAGTGGGCTAGTCCTTAAAACCCACACCATGCACTCACTATGAAACAGAAAACTTGGATAGCTGTATAAGTAATAAGGAAATTGAATTCAAATGTAAGGAATAAAACTATAAAAAAATAGGAGAAAGCTAGTCAAAGAATTGTTAGACTGGACATAATAGTTATTACAGAGATACAGAGATGGGCATTTAGCTCAGTGGTAGAGCTCTTCCTTAAGTAGCACAAGGTCCTGGGCTAGTTTTTCCAGGAGGTGGGTGGAGACAGAGAGCAGCTCTCTCTCTCTCTCTCTCTCTCTCTCTCTCTCTCTCTCTCTCTCTCTGTGTGTGTGTGTTTCTCTGT
Organism: Cricetiscus sungorus; assembly: GCA_030556225.1. Classification (NCBI taxonomy): domain Eukaryota; kingdom Metazoa; phylum Chordata; class Mammalia; order Rodentia; family Cricetidae; genus Cricetiscus; species Cricetiscus sungorus. The sequence goes on along the minus strand of JANBXA010000372.1, from coordinate 62,019,676 downwards.
CTCTCTCTCTCTCACACACACACATACATACATACATACACATACACACACACACACACACACACAGAGAGAGAGAGAGAGAGAGAGAGAGAGAGAGAGAGAGAGAGAGAGAGCACTTCACCTTAATTATCTTGAAGACATACAAAAAAAGACAAGAAAAACAAGCAGCCCTAGCTAGAAAACAGGCAAATGGCATTAGTAAACTTGGGTAAAGCAATCACACAGGTAGCGAACAAGCACACAAAAAGGTACTCAAATCATTAGTGACATAAAAGTTAGTGACTCAATGCTCTGTTACACAGGTCTGTAAGAATGGCTAACGTCAGCACCAAAGCTGGCAAGGATTTGGAGAAGCAGAACCCCTTCACCTTACTGGAGGGAACACAAAGTTCAATACTCATTTTGGGAAAATAATGTCAGTTTCTTAAAAAAAAGTAAACATAAAGTTACCACACAACTCAGCGAGTTCAAACTGGATCTTTAATCATAGGAGAAAAATGAAATAAATTCAATGAAAACTTATATTTATATAAACTTTATAGTGAATACTTAGCACATATGCATTTCTTACATCAGAAAAGAAACAACTTGGATATCTTCCAAGTGAATGGTTGAGATGAACCGGGGCCTCACGGAATACTGCTCTGTAACCAAAAGGAATAACTTTTTAATAGATACAGTGGCTGGGCTGATTCTTCAGAGAACGGTGCCAAGCAAAACCAGTTAGTCCTTAAGGTCACATGGTTTCATGGATACAAATTAGTGTTTGCTGAAGAGGGAGTGAGGTAAGTATTCCGAGGAAGCTGGCATGGCACACTCCCTTTACCACAGTATAGGAGTGGGGGCCATATGATCACTCCCGGTCATTAGCAGCAGAGTACTAAATATGTGTGGGCTGTTCATGAGAAGAGCAGCTCTCTGTGATCTGCCCAGCATGTTGGTTGTGCCATTCAAAACTCAAGAGTTTCTTGGATTGACACTCTAAGAAGAAGGCCGCATTATTTTCCCCATTAAAATTTCAGTTACTGTAAAAATGGCCATGGCTATCTTTTGCAAATAGAACTCCACAGAGCAGCTGCTGGAGTGATACTGGCCTCCTTTGGGCTACGGTGTTTCTAGTTCTAATGTGTTTTATAACTCATATAGGATGTGTGAGTAGGCTTGGATGAGACCATATTTCTTTCCTTCTGTGTTCTTTTGAATGCAAATGCAAAGCAGACCTCTGTGTTGTTACACAGATGTGCTGTGGGTGGAATGCCAGTGTCAGAATCCTGAGACGCCCAGTTGCTTTGCTGAGATGGTGTGCAGGGTGTGAGTGGCTTGGAAGCCAGGTTCTGTGGGTCTCCTCAGTTACGTTTTGTGTGCTGTCACCACACAGTAGCTTTAGTAAGAAGATGTTGGATTGTTCTGTACAAAAATTCATGTCATCTTTTTCATGTAACAGGGAAACAAACTTAAAAGTTCGTCAAGCTCTACCTGTCACCTCAGAACTTGGAGCAGATATTAACAGCCTTGCACAGTTTGATGGTAAGTGCTTTGAATAGACAAAACAAACAAACAAACAAACAACAAAACTAAAAGACAGAAGGCAGTTAAACAGCAAATTATCCGAGATTCCATTACATTTCTTTTTTTCTTTCTTTTTCTTCCTTCATTCCTTCCCTCCCTCCCTCCCTCCCTTCTTCCCTCTCTTTCCTCCCCTTCCCTTTTTTTTTTTTTTTTAACTTACTGTTGGGAGAACATGAAATTCTGCAGGCATTAATGACTGTCATTTGTGCTCAAGCTAAAGGCAAGCATGGCTTTATTAAGCTACCCCCTAGCTTGTCCTCATGTCTTCTTTTGTGGATCTCATTCCCTTCGACCCACAGTGCCCTTCTTTTGCTTCTTGGAGCTTGGCACAGATTTCCTGAGGGTGAACAGGTTGGCCTTTTAGTTCCAGTCCTAGGCCTGGCTTTTCATCCAATGGCTCTGTAACAAAACAGCTGCTTGGATGACGGCACATGAAGACAGGCCTCCTGCCTCACAAGCGTCTTTAGTTTGCAAAATGCATACTGTTTGGAAAGCAATAGGTGTTCAGTGAGAGTCTCCAAGTTGCAGTCAGCCATCAGTTGCCTTAAATTTTCACCATGGTTTCATCATCATCATCATCATCATCATCATCATCATCATCATCTCATGTCATCATCATCATTTTATTCAACCAAGACCTACTTCTTCAGTAGGTCCTTGCTTCTACAAGTTTCTGGTTGTATTTTGTGCTAATATTATTTTCTTAAGATCCATGGAAACCTCTAGATACCACCTGCCTTAGATAGCTGTATTTTATGGTTCCATGACCACAAAGGAATTCCTCCTAAAAGTAAAGGAAATGAGACACTACTTGTAGTTTTATGCATCATGCTTAGGAGGCTGAGTCTTTGCTGCCACCTCTCAATAGTCTTTTGCATTACTCTCTTGCAAGTTTGGTTTTGGATACCATTATTTCCATATAGGTTGGTTTGATTTATCAAAGAGTCTTATGAACTTAAGCCTATCCTTCTGAAATGTTTTCTTTGGAATTTACTGAGAGATAATGACAATAAAGGGTCTTGGCAATGCCTCTTGAGTTAAAGGCCAGGCAAGTTTATAATGTGAATTTTCTCCAGCACACATTTCAGAATATATATGGTCTGTGCTTGGCATTTGCTTGTAAATTCTGCCTGGATTATGTTAATATTTTAATCTCTCTTAAATGACTGTTATTGTAATAAATGTTTATAGAAAAATATTCTTCCAAATTAAGATTTAATTTAGAGGAGTAGCCAGGAAACTTTGAATAGCTCAAGAAATATTTTGATTAGATTAAAACAAATTACAAATTTTCTAACTAAGTAATTTTTTTTCAATGAAATGTTACTGTTATGTGAATCCAAGAAAAGTAAATTGTATTCACAGATCAAAATACTTCTTAAAATACTATGTTGACTATTTATAGAGCCCCAAAAAAGCAACTTAAATATAATTTATCATTATTTACTTCTTCCATAGCAAAATTCTATGTCTGTCAGCCTACAATGAGGTATGAGTCTAAGACTTTTTAGTTTTCTTTGCCATCAGAAAGTATAAAATGATTGTTTAATTATTTACTTCCTTTACATAGATTTTGGTACAGATAGCCTAGACTACAATGCTGTTATGAGAAACCATGAAATCTCAGTGGTGTGAGCACAGTGAAAGCCGCTTACTGCTCATGTCAGTTCTGATGTGGTTGGGGTAGATGGCCCTATTTTGTAGCCATGGAACTTGGACTAAGGGTGAAGATGAGGTGAATGAGATGCGGTACCTTTTATTTATTATTTTCTTCTTATATTTCATGAACCCCAATGTTACTGCAAGGAATATTAGGAGGTGACAAATGTGATTATTTGTTGAGAGGTACCTGTCACGACCACCTTGACTGCCATGCCTGCCACATCTGACCCTGGTATCTTAGGATTTTCAAGGAGAAAATGACCTCCCTCCAAGTCAGAGGCTACACCTTTGCAACCCTCGGGGGACTTCAGTCTCCAGTGTTGCAGGACTCACATGAGGCTCCTGACTTCTCAAGTCAGAGGCCATATCTCCTCTTTCTATTGGCATCCTACCCCGCTGTCTCAGGACCTGCGCAGAGTTCCTGCCACCCACTCAGGTCAGAGACCATATCCCTGTTGTCTTCTGAACCCTAACCATAGTATCTTCCTGCCCAGCCCTTCCATCCAGACACCCCTTCTCTGCTAACTCAAGCAAGTGCCTGCTGATGAGATCAGCAGTCTCGGTATGACTTAGCCTATTTAGGATCAACTCCCCTACCTCACATTCAGATCAAGACTGAGTAACCTCAATTGAACTTAAAACCTCAAGTAGCTGATCCAGAACCAGCCAAGCCTGAGAATCAGCAAGCAGAGATGTAAACATCCACTCAACACAGGTGCATCAGACACCTACACCAAAAGCTACAGCTGATGAGAAAGGTGTAAGCCAATACAAAACAAAACAAAACAAACAAACAAACAAACAAAACCCAAGATTAGAATGGGGAGATGGCTCAGTGGGTAGAGTGCTTGCTGCACAAACACAACTGGGGGTTTGATCCCTAGAACACACATACAATTCAAATGGCAGTGGTGACCCACTTTGATTCCAGCATGTGGGAGGCAGAGACAAAGAATTCTGGGAGCAAGCTGGCCAGCCAGACTAACCTAAATAGTGAGCTCTGAGTTCAGCAGGGACTCTGCCTAAACAGTATACAAGTTGGAGCAATCTCCAACCTTCACACTCATGCACACAATCATGCACTAGCACGTACATGAGCACACATACAGTCATGCACAGTACATATACATGGTCCCAAATGAAAGTTGTCTAGACAAAACTCCAGAAAAATAATAGAAAAAAATATGTTCTAAGGATTTACAGAAGGCCTGGATAAACTCTTGTAGAAATTTAAAGAAGACTGTAATAAAAGGCTGAATAAATTCCAAAAGCATACACACAAACAGATACTGGAATTAGGAAGTCAATTCAAAGTATGAGAACAAAATTCAATGAAGAGATAGAATTGCTGGAAAAATAACCCCAAGTGAAATTAAGCTGGAAATGAAGAATTCCACAAGTGAAAGAGAGTGTAGTAGGAAGGCTTACTAAGGTATCCCGAGGACAGGAGAACATCAGGCCCAAAAGGCAGATAATTGATTATTCAAACAAATAAAATGAATTCTTAGCCAGAGAATACCCAGAAATCTCCCAAACAACACAGAATAATGCCATCACTCTTGGTTGCCAACTAGAACCAGACAATAAACCCTAGTGCTGAAGACACCTCATAGATTTGTTTAAAGAACATAGAAAATGAAGCTGGAATGGTAGGTGTTGGAAGGTGCTGTGTAGCATGTTGGAGAAAATCACCAATGATCTTACCCAGCTGTAGATTATGTGTGCAATACTCACCTGCCCAGAAGCATATGCCCACTGGGGTACGAGAGTATTCTGGGGGTTACCAATTACTTTTTGGCTGAAGTTGAGATCTGGTCCATTGGAAGGAATCTGTGCTTGGTGCTGGCTAGAAGTTAGGGAGGTCACTGGCTCTAGAATGAATCTGCTGCTGAAGCTGGAAAGTTGGGCATGTAGTTATGCTGTCTCCTGAATATTTGTTTAAGCCCATAGACTAGTGCAGCTCTCAGCCTCTTCTAGCAATGGGTAACTGTCAAAGCTGGGAGTCAACTGACCAAAGTGCTGAGGATAAGTGACTATTGAGTGCTCGGTTCCAAACAGGACATATGTGTCAACCCCTTCAAATTCTGAGAGCATTGCTGAAGAGAGGGAGGAGAGACTGGGGAAAAGTGCTGTGAAACACTTTCTTTTGGAAATGACCTGGCTGTTGCAAACATAAACAGACACCTGCACAAGACCTGTAGCGTGCAGAAAAGGAAAACATCATGGTGGAGGGGACTAGTCAGGAAGAAGGGGTCAGTTGGAGGATTAGAGGAATGAGAGGGCAATGGGGTGTGAGTATAATCAGGGTTCCTTGCATGCAGGTTTACAATGACCACATTACATTAAAACATTAATATAAAAGAGAGATCATAAATTTCAGCTTTCTTCCGGTGGTTAGAAAGGCTTCCTTCCTCATATATCATGGGAATCAAACCCCAACGTTCCATCTTTCAGTTTACATTAATGATGTTAGTGTCACCTATTTTTGGAAATGTCCTGACCAGCTTTGGGAAGTTGAAAAAAACAAGACCCATTTATGAGGCAGGTCCTTGCTCATGCCGTGCTACATATATGTATACATAATGCATGACATACATACATACATACATACATACATACATACATACATACATCTTCCAAACTGTCAAAAAACCCAAATCCTCACTCCTGTTCTTAGGGAAGTCCCCACTAAGGGCAGCAAGTCCAGAACTTCAGACCAACACTTTGACAATTTCTGTCTACACTTTTACATCTATACCTATGAACAGAGTCCTTAAGCACAGCATGAGTTCGTGTTCATTCATGAATTCTTTCATTCATTTATTCCTTCAGCAAATGTCTATTTCACACAGTGCTAAAGAATGTGAAGACAGTGAGTTCATGTCCATCCATCCATCCATCCATCCATCCATCCATCCATCCATCCATCCATCCAACCCCCCCATCCATTCTTTCAGCAAGTGTGTATTTTATACAGTGATAAAGAGTAGTAGACTAGACAGTAGTTCATAGGACCCAGGCCTTGTATTCACAAAGCTTAAGGCACAGTAGAGAAGACATACTTTCATTAGAGTCTTGTCAAACAAGCCTTTAATTGGGTGATCGATAACGTTCTCAGGCCTGAAACATGATGTTGATATACAGGAAGAAGCACTCACTGTATATTGTATCAAATACATACAGAATTTTATACATTTTGAGTCTGGCATATGTGTACATGTGCAAGTGTGTGTGTGTAAGTGTGTGTGTGTGTGTGTGTGTGTTTTATATATACATCAGGTATTTTTCTCTATTGTTCTCATTTTTTTTGAGACTTGCTTGCCAATTGGGTAGTCTGGCAGGCCAACAAACCCCAGGTGTTGGTCTTTACTTCGAAGTACAGGGATTATAGTCACATGATACCATGCTTTGTTTTTTTTTCCCACTTGGGTGCCAGAAATCCTAACTTAGATCTACATTCTTTATTTTTACTTTTATTTGATTGGTGTTTGACATGCATGCCTTTGTGAAAGTGTTGGATCCACTGGAACTTGAGTTACAGAAGTAATGAGCTGCCATGTTGGTGCTGGGAATTGAACCCAGGTCCTCTGAAAGAGCAGCCAGTGCTCTTGATTGCTGAGCCATTTCTCCAGTCCCCAGATCCATATTCTTGTGCAGTAAGTGCTTTAACCTTTGAGCCATCTCCCCAGCTCCATCTTTATAGTCTCTGAAGGAAAAATTATCACTAGCTCCTGTTTGTGGATAGAGAACCTAAGACCCAGGTAAATAGAATGGTGCCTATGTCATGTGGCTGCTAATTAGAGGAGTCAGAATGCAAACCAAACACTGATGGAAAACTCTGTCCTAAAAAAGACCAACAGAGGGCTGTGTATCACAGTCTAGCTTCTGAGAGGATGAAAAATGTGTCTAAGTAAGGTAAACTGAAAAGAACAAGCCATTCAAGATGATGTAGTCACATTTTTAAAAAGGTATTAAAATTCTCAGTGATTTAGAATTCCATCAGGATAGAGAATTTAGAGACACTGTCTAAACAAACAAGTCTACTTGAGACAGAAGCAAGTTTCAGTAGGTGAATCTGTTTATTTGAAGAATTCTCATACAAATAAATATTTTTTTTCTGTTTCGAGTGTCTAAAAAACTAATATATAATCAAACTATAAGAAAAAATAATTTGATCTAATATTATAATAAATAAAAAATACTTGAGTTTGACAAGGCTTTTCATGTTAAGTTTTATAGAAATTAAACAACATTTATACCTGGAAATATTTGTTTGTCACACATTTGTAAACCAGACATTTTTATGCCTTGGGGAAATCCCCTAATATACATGTGCTCAAGATTTTTTTTGTATATTGTTACTGACTGGACTGTGGTCTGTGTTTTGCAATGAGTGACATGTTTATATATTTTGTGTGACTGTTAATACCCGTCTGAACCAGAGAAGGATTGACTCTTTAGTTAAGAATCTTTGTGTATTTTGTGGCCTTTTACTAAAGAATAGCATGTGTGTAATTAAAACAAAGTAAAATGACTTCTCTTTTGGCTAAAATTATTAAGAAAGTAAGTAAGTAAGTAAGTAAGTAAGTAAATGAGTAAGTGAGTGAGTGAGTGAGTGAGTGAGTGAGTGAGTGAGTGAGTAAGTAAGTAAGTAAGTAAGTGGGCTTGGTTAGCACCTTGCAACTATAGAATTTACCAGATAACTCTTCCACTCAAATGGATGGATGCACAGTCCATCATAGCACAACTGATAGATAGGATTCCATTAAAAGATATGAAGAATCATTTCTGTTTTTCTGGTGATGCTAATATGATTATTGAGGTGTTAATGTTGGGTGGCTGCTGGCTTAATATTAAGAAAGCTGTGCTAGGTCTTGGTTTCCAAGAACTCAAATAAAATCTCTTGGCTTTAAAAATTATGGTTATTTTTGTTTTGTTTTGAGACAGGGTTTCTCTGTACTGCATTGGAGCCTGTCTTGGAACTAGTTCTATAGATCTGGCTGGCCTTGAACTCACAGAGATCCACCTGCCTCTGCCTTCTGAGTGCTGGGATTAAAGGTGTATGCCACCAATGCCCGGCTTTCTTTCTTCCTCCCTCCCTCCCTCCCTCCCTCCCTCCCTCCCTCCCTCCCTCCCTCCCTCCCTCCCTCCCTTTCTCCCTCTCCCCTCCCTCCTTCTTTCCTTCCTTCTCTGTCCTGGTACACACTCTGTAGACTAGGCTGGCCTCAAACTCACAGAGATCCACCCCCCATCTCTGTTTTCTAGGGAAAGAGATAGTCATCTCAGTAGTCAGCACAGCAATAGTTGGGCAATCGCCTAAATATCAAGAAGTTCTTGGCTAGTGAGATTCTCTACTAGCAATGATGGTGCCTTGTCCAGTGCCCAGCCTATCCTATGGAAGAGTTGCAGTGTGGAAAAGCAAGAAATATCACTAATAATATGCAGAAAGAACAAAGCTAATTAGTTTTGGAAAATCATGGGGCATTTTTCTTATAATTTTCACTCATAAAAACTACATATTTCCTCCTTGAGTAAATAGTTGATAAAACTTATCAAATTGTTAGTTACCCAATAATCCAGCAGGCTGAATTTAGAATTTAAAATACCAAGGACTGTTCAAAATGAGAACTTGTAGCGTTTGTGCAGTATAGGTATGTCTCAATCATTATAAAATGTACAAACTACTAAATGTTTTCATGCCTTTTTTCTTCAGAGGGGAAAATGAGATTAACCACCTTGATTATGTTTACACTTAATCATTCAGATGACCCCTCTCCCCACCAAGTTGTATCATTTCCAACCAAGATTTCCCCAAATGGTTTTCTTATCCTTTCCAGCCATTTTTCATCTCTTCCTCTAGTAGAATTAGAAAGAAGAAAGCAAGGTCCCAAGAGAGTCTCCCTTGGTTCTTACACTTTGTGGGTGGGGAATATTTTTGATTATTTTTGATGTGCTTTAAGATGCCTGCATGTTTTCATCATTCTCTTTGGCTTCTATTACAGTTAGGTCACACCAAGATATTTGGTATCTGAATTCCCATTTTCATGATTCCTGTCAAAATATACCTACCTTTTTATTTATCATATATTTGCTGTAATACTTATGCCATCTCCCAACTCCTTTCCTTTTGAAAGAAAATTATGTGTTTGAGTGTTTTACCTGCATGTATATAGGAGTTCCATGTATGCACCTGGTGCCCTTAGGTACAGAAGAAGCCATCAGATACCCACCCTGGCGTTATAGAAGCAGTTTGAGTGCAGGGAATGGAACATAAGTTTTCTGCAAGAGCAGCAAGTGCTCTTAGCCATGAACACATCTGTTCAGCCCCATAATTCCTTTCTTGAAGACATTTTCCCCAAGTGTCTCTCCAACAAATATTTTTGTGATTTTAATTGGAGATGGTAGGTTGTGGGAATACATAGAAACGAGTGCAGTGTTTCTCACAAAGGAAGCTGGTAGCCCATTTGGAAAGAGTAGAAGAGAAATGGGAACATTCATGTTTAATGCCAACGAAGCTGAGAAAGGGGAAACAGAATTTTTATCAGTTAAAAAATACTTTGGCTTTGTACCCAATGTTTTGTTGTGACAGAACCCTGTGTTTACACAGATTTTGAGATCTGGGGCCACACTATTATGAAGCTATGCTGGTGCTTTCTTGCTCTCCAGGAGCTCATATAGAACTTGGCCCTATAGTCCCTGGCAGAAAGGCACCATCAATATCAGGCTAGATGTGGGCACATGTTCTTGCTGGAAATAGTGAGCCAAAATATTCAAGGTTGAATTTACTTCCTTGTCTACCTTTGTTTACGACAATGAAAATGATCAAACGAATTGCTTTTTATATTGTTATTGGCAAGGAACCATGAATCATGTTGTTTTTGTCCAAATCACATTTTTTTTGAATGGTGGCCAAATTTGAAGTTTGAGTATTAGGTGAGGAAATTAAGATAAATTTTAAGGGCTCCTGTCAGCCTGTTATTTGCGCAGGTTTTGCTGGTGAGAACCATTCAATTCAAGGTTATGTGAAACTCAGAAGTGAAAATTATTGGTCAAGGAAAAGATGATCACAAAATCTGAGAATTCAGAAAAAGCTCTGGGTCCATAATGTAGTGTTCTAAAGAACTTGAACTAGTTGAAACTCCTTTTAGTTTACTTTTTAATAAACAAGTAAGATGTAATGAGAGCTAATTGCAATTTAGTTATGTGGTCTAAGAAACAACCTTGTACAGGCTGTTTGTTTCAGTGAAACCCAAGCTAGCAGGCTCTCCTTTAGCACTGGATGCCTGGGAAGCCCACAGAATTACCAAAATGGAGGTCTTTTCTTTTCTAATTAGGAAATGGTAAGGAGAGGTTAGAGAAGGTGTCATTTGTAATTTTGAAATATGACTAGCCTTGCTGGTCAGGAGTCATCAGGCTCCTTGATTCACAGCTGTAGCTGTTGCTATGGTTTGAAAAGGAAACCAGCATTCCAAGAAGGGAAGAAACCCTTGAGAAAAAGTCTTCAGTATCAGAAGGTGGCTTAAAGAGAGGATTGGCCCCCACCTACTATGCTTTAGAGCTTAAGTCTTAGATGAAGACACAGTGCCCAGCTCAGTGTTACTGTGTGTTGGTAGAATTGTAAGATTCATGACCTAGAGGGAGGATGGAGTCATTAGCGGTGTGCCCTTGAAAGCACTGTAGGAGAAGCCAACACTTTTCACTTCTCACACACCCCTCCTCTAATGTGCCACCACAGACTCAAAAGATTGGAACCAATTGGTTTTGAACAGAAAGCTCCAAAGCTATTGTATTTATTTATTTGGTCTCATTTGACAGTTTACAGTAAGTAAAATGAAAAAATATGGACATTTGTCATTTTATATTTGTAAAAAGTCACTTTAATATATCCTAAGAGTAAAAATTGGTACTTTAAAATATTCTTAAGGGGAAAAAAAATCTCATGGCTCTTGTGGGCTCTGTTCTTATTGGCCAGAGTAGACAGTCCTGCTTAGAAATATTTGATGGATTTCCATTTTCACATGTTTCAGCTTACTACTTCCCATCACAAATCCTGCATGTGTCACAGCATGCTTTCTAAAAGGGAGGGACAGTGCATTACACATTAGCAGTTGGGTGATGAAGTGAATTTGCAGTGAGTCTAAAGAGGCTTGCTTCTTTTCCAGGGATTGTCATCTGTGAGGCGCCTAACAACAAACTAGACAAGTTCTCTGGAGTCCTCTCTTGGAAGGAAAGCAAGCACACCCTCAGCAACCGGAAGATAATCCTGAGAGGCTGTGTCCTGAGGAACACCAGCTGGTGCTTTGGAATGGTTCTTTTTGCAGGTACAGCATATAGGCCAGGGCCATCTCTGCCCTTTCCCTTCCTACAGTCATTTTAGTGTAGTTCATGGTTCTCTATGGATGTGGACATGCACAGTTTTTATTGAATGCCGAGTGCTGGCTCCTGAGTTCACCCTAGAGTGGGGTTTCCTTAGAGGAGACAGCAGTGTTCTGAGTATAATCCACATGGTCCCAGCTTGTGGGAACCACTGATAACTTGAATTCATTCTTAAGGATACTGAAACCTTCAATATCTGATGCTACATAAATTTTTACTGCTCAGTTTCTTTCTCTTTAGTCCTATCATATGCATCTATTAGTCTATGCAGTAATCTGCCCTTAAAACCAAAGATATGTAAGAAAGAGGGCCCTCCCTCATACTGCAGCTCACATTGGGAAAGGTCAGGAGGCTCTTTTGAGAAAGCCTTCATGGAGAGTCATCATTATGTTTGTCACCAGGGCAGATGGGTTCGAAGGCTGTGTTTCATGGAGGGATGGAGGGATGGAAGGATAGAGGGAGGGATGGAAAATGGTGCCTTTTTCTTCTTTGTTTTTATTTGTTCCTCACATTCAATATATCAAACCCCAGCTTACCCATTCTACTCCTCCCAGGCCCCTCTCCCAGATCCACTGCTCCTCCATTTCCCTTTAGAAAAGAGCAGGCCTCCCAGGGACATCAACTGAACATGGCATAACAAGATGCAGTGAGACCAAGCACAAACCCTCATATCAAGGCTGGGCCAGGCAACCTAGTAGGAGGGAAAAGGGTCCCAAGAGTAGGCTAAAAAGTCAAAGACACCCATGTTAGGAGTTCCACAAAACCCTAAGCTAAACAATCATAGCATGTATTTAGAGGATCTAGTACAGACCCATGGAGGGTCTGCATTTGCTGCTTCATATCTCTGTGAGTCCCCATGAGCCCTGCTTAGTTGATTTTGTGGGTTGTGTTCTTGTGGTGGCCTAGACTCCTCTGGCCACTACAATTCTTCATCGCCCTCTTCTGTGGGGTTCCCTAATCTCAGTCTAAAGTTTGTCTGTGGTTCTCTACATCTGTTCCCATCAGCTGTCAGAGGAAGCTTCCCTGATGATGATTGGGCTAGGTACCAACTTATGAGTATAGTAGAACATCATTAGGAATCATTTCATTGATTGTCCCCAACCAACAAGTCTGTTTGGCTCTACCCTAGATCTCTGGCCCATCCAGCTTCTGATTCTGTGCTATACAGGCAATGTCCAGCATGTGCTCCCTCTTGTAGCATGGGCTCAAGTTAGATCAGTCACTGGTTGGCCACTCCCACAAGCTCTGAGTCACCATTGCCCCAGCACATTTTGCAAGAAAGACTGATTGTGGGCCATGGGTTTTGAGACTGGGTTGATGTCTCAGTCTTACTACTGGGTGCTTAGCCTGGTTACAGAAGATGACTGGTTCAGGCTTCATATCCTTCATTACTAAGCATCCTCACTAGGGTCACCCTCATGGGTTCCAGTCACTGCACTAGGTTTCCATTTTGCTCCCTATGTGTCCATTTATTCCATAGTCTTTCCCCATACCATCACTTTCCATCCTCCATCCTGATTGGATCCATTCTCTTCCCATCCCCAACTTTCCCCATTCCCTCCACAAAATCTATTTCCACTTCCCAGGGAGATCCATGTGTCCTACTAGAGCTCTCTTTGTTATTTAGCTGCTCTGGGTCTGTGGATTGTAGCACAATTATCCTTTATTTAACAGCTAATATCCACTTACAAGTGAGTACATATCATGTTTATATGTCTGGGTTTGGGTTGCTTCACCTCACTCAGGTGATTTCTTTTTCTAGTGACATCCATTTGTCAGCAAGTTTCATGATGTCATTTTCTTTTTTAATAGCTGAGTAATACTCCATTGTATAAATGTACCACGTTTTCTTTATCCATTCTTCAGTTGAGGGACATCCAGTTTTTGGCTATTGTGAATATAGCCTCTGTGTACATAGTTGAGCAAGTGTGCTTGTGGTAGATGGGGGTCTTTTTCTATTCAACGTTTTTGCTTTCTTTATCTCTGTGACTCTGAGGTAGCATTCTTCTCAGAAACAATAGCATAAGCTGACAGAGCCACCCAGATTGTACTTATAGCTTTATTTTCTAGCCCTGGATTAAAAAAACTCCTGTTTATTGTGACATCAAATTAAGATGTGTTTTGTGTCTGTTGATTATATGTGTAATTGAAATTGAATTATTTTTCTTAGTTGACTTTTCTTAACAACAACAAATGTTCATTAAAGGCTTAATGTGTTTCAAAGCCAGGAAAAGTCCTTCTTGTTGCTTCTAAATACCTTCAGTTGTGGGGGTGAGCATTGTTTCTCTCTCAGGGCATTGCCATGTGTAGAGACCTAGAAAATCTCTAAGTGAAGCAGAATTATGCTTTTGTCTGTGTTTGAACCTAGTTTCATGTTTCTTTCATCAGATTTTTTTTCATTAGTTCAATGCAGACCCAAAGGTCTCCTATCAATAATCTCTTGTTTTGATCCCTGCTATCAGTGAAATGGAGATGTCTTATCCCAGTGATGGGCTGTCATTCAAAAGTTGCTTACATTTGTATAATCTTGTTCAGTATGACTAGTTCAAGGCTCTAGTTCAACTGAGTCATATTATGTGTGCTAAGACAGCCATTGAGAGCCTGAGAGCTGTTGAGGGGGCCAAGGTTATTGTGATTTAATAAGAATCAGGATAAACAATTAGGCCGAACAGAAGTTTATTAAGGGAGAAATAACTCACAACATAGGCAGATGCACGCGGCGGGTTCCAGCAGATCCTGAGCCTTCCAGCGTCCACCACCCAAAAGGGGCGGCCCGACCCTCTCCCAACCTTTTCTCTCCGCTCCCATCCGGCCCTGTCTCCGCCCCAATGGGCATGGCCTAAGCCACAGGTGCAGACAAGGTGAATATCTCGCTACACAAGGTTTTCATAAGAATGTCTCTGTGGGAAGGCCATTTTATGTGAATAGAAGGAGGTGAATTAAACAGAAGTCCACAGACTAGGGATGAGGCATGTGTGGGGGCAGACCAGGCAGAGAATCCTTGCTCTGAGACTTCTAGGTTCTTCCTTCTGTGGAGCACAGGGTAACAATGAACACACTAGGACACACCACTTGGGTGCAATGGGAGATGTGTATAGAAGAGGATACTTGTTGATATTTTTTTTCCATGCCTACTTTTCAATTCTTTTATCAACAATTCAGAGCACACTGACATCTCCGTGGGCTGAGCTGGGAAAAAGAAATATTCTCTGTATTTTGGTGGAGAAGAAAAGGAACTCTCTGTTCTTTTGTGTTGCATCCAGATGTTCACTTTTAGAGGCTTTTTGACAGGAAGACATTTGTAAAGTACACAAATGTGTTTGCATTGACTTTAGTTGAGAGAGAGCTTAACTAGGATACTGGCAAGCGGAAGAATTCAGGGTTGATTTTGTCCATGTCAGAGTTGGACAGGTGGGTATTCTGAGTCCCTAAGTCTTGAGACATTTGATTAGGAATCAAATTCTAGGCAGTACTTAGAGCTTGTGAAAATTAAACCCAAAATTAATTATTAACTCTTCTTTTTATATTTAAATGCCTCTTATAAATCCTGTTTAGGATGTGCAAAGATGGAGTTCAGAGGCTTGGTTTACCTGAGAAATATGTCACTCACAAGGTTAACACACATGGACACCTTGTCATGTTCCCATGCTACTGGCTTTCCTTTGTGTTCAAGAAGGAGCAAAGCTTGTTCCTGACAGAAGGGATGATACTCAAGGAGTCTGTAGAGCTCTGTGCCATCTTAGTGTATATAAAGTCTACTTCTGTGCAATTAGAAAAGCCACTTTGAAGCTGTGGCACCTGGTGATGAGGCTTTTGCAGTTAGGAGATGATGGTATTTTACACCAAGATAGGGACTGTGAAAATAGAGATGATGGAATGTCAGAAGCTTCTCAGAAAGTTGAATATAGAAACTTTACTGACCAGATTTAAAGGTGGGAGTAAGGCTTGTTATCTATGATTCTTTGTTGTTGTTATATTCTGTGTTCAAGGAATCATTTCCTTTTTCCTCTATTTGTTAAGATTTGCTTTGAGTCTTAATTGATGATTATTTTAGAGACTAGTTCATGGGTTGTTAAGAAAGCATGGATTCTTCACTGTTGCGATGGAATATTCTGTAGACGTTTGTTAAGTCCATTTGATCTATGATGCTATTTAATTCAGGTATCTCTCTCTCTCTCGATTGTGAGCCTAGCCTTTAACAGTTGAGCCATCTCTTCGGCCCTATTTATATTTTGTCAGGATGGTCTGTCAGTTGGTAAGAGCAGGGAATTAGACTCACCTATTACTATTTGGCTGAGCTTAATCCATGACTTTCCATGTAACGGCTTTTGTTTAATGAAATTGTATGTTTTGTGTTCAGGACATGTATGTTTAGAATGATAATAATCCCTTTATAGGTTTTCCCTTTAATTAATATAAAATAACTTTATCTTTTCTCACTAGTTTGGGTTTGAAGTTTATTTAGCCAGACATTAAAACAGTAACACCTGGCTGTTTTGTAGGTTCCTTTTGACTGGAATATATTTCCCATCCTTTAACCCTAAAACAGTTTGTCTTTTGTGGCAGGTTTCTGTAAGGAAGAAAATAAATGATTCCTGCTTTTTGAGTTAGTCTACTAGCCTGTGCCTTTTGATTGGGGGGATTTGTAACATTAAGAGTTATTATTGATTATTGATTCCCGCCATTCCGCCATTATTAGATTGACTTTTTTTTTTTTTTTTTCAAAATCGTTATTTTTCTTTTGCAGGTCCTGACACTAAACTAATGCAGAACAGTGGTAAGACAAAGTTTAAAAGGACAAGCATTGACAGACTGATGAATACCCTAGTCCTGTGGGTAAGTCTGATAGTTGATGAGTACTCCTGTGCTATGGGTGAGCCATTAGGAGATTGACAAGAACTCGTCTAGTACTCTGGGAGAGTCCCTGGCAAGTTTGTGAGCACTCTGGTGCTATGAATGCATCACTGATCGAATTAGGCAATGCCACTGGTCATTGCTATTTTAATATACTTAATTTGCTTTTCTGAGAATTATTCAGAAGTCTGAACTCTTTTTGAAACTTGTATTTGTATATTTTATTTTTAGGGCTCAGTTTATTCACTTTTATTTCACAGGTTAAAATAAATTATCAGCAAGTGGTAGGATTTAATGTGAAAGGTAGCCTAGTTTTTATACGAGGCCTTTGTCATCAAGGCTTTGTGTTTGGAAAACTAAATATTTTCCTCCTTAAATGCTGTCTTTTGAATTTATTTTGTTGATAGAAAATGGTGACACCCAGACTCATTGCTCCCCTTACCATTGCTGATACAGGCATTCCCCTTTGTGTATGGTTACTTTTGGCCTTCTTGCTCTTTAAGCATTACTGAGGTAATGCTAAATCATTTTTGAGAGAAGTGAACTCTTATCTTTGCTTAAACCCTCTTTACATAGCTGTGGATAATGGTGGCTTCACTGGTATGTGATCTGTGCAACTAAAAATGGCTCTATTCCCATAAAAGTCAGGTTTATTGATTTACTATTGCTGATAATTTTTAAACAAGGAGACTTATGTTTTTGTTTTACATTGAACCCTGCCAACTTTGGATCTGACTTTCCTTAGGAAGTCTCTGCTTTCTAAGTCATAGTTGTCCTTCCTCATGAAAGAGCCTAGATCTCATTAGTTCATAATTATATTTCCCTGATAAGGCTTGGTTTTTCTCTTCTCAGTTTTGAAGGAAAATGAGTAGAAACCACCACTTGTTTAGTCCAAACATGTACTTCTTCTTAAATTCCATCCCTTGACCAGCTAAGTTTGTTCTTATCTCATACTGTTGATCTGATCATTTTCTTACTTGAGTCCTAAGGATTTGTTCATTTATGAGATATTTGGTTTGAAAACTAATTTAACTTTGAAATGTGAGGACAGAAACATTGAAGCATGTCTCCTAGTACCTCATCATGGACTTTCCAAGAGGCTTAAAGAATCTAAGCTCTAATGTATTTGCCTAATTGACATATAATGTAATAGCTTGGCTTTGAATAGGAGAAGAAAATCAACATTGACTGAATACTAATATTAATAAGACTGTGCTTTTCTTTACATATAACTGTCCAACTACATTCATCCCCTTGTCTTAGGGTTCCTGGAATGGAAGTGATATGCTCACAAGGAATCTTACCCACTCAAAGAATTTCCAATTTAAATGGCTCTAACCTCCTTCTGGGGTTTGAATTGTCTATCATCTATCTTTCTTTCTATCTATCTATCTATCTATCTATCTATCTATCTATCTATCTATCTATTTTCTATCTAATATATCTATAATCTATTATCTATCCTATTTATCTACTACCATTTATAATCTATCACATATACTATTATTTATCCTATCTATTACCTATTTATCATCTATCATACATCCTATTTATATATAATTTATTACCTATCCTATCTATCTATCTTCTATCTAGCACATCTATAATCTATCCTATCTATCTACCTACCTATTTATCATCTATCATATATCCTATTTATATATAATCTATTATCTATCTATCTATCTATCTATCTATCTATCTATCTATCTATCTCAGTTAAAGTCACTGCCTTGGAAGCTGGCACTGTCCTCCATTTCTGTGGTAGGAAATAGGATGATTTTTTTTTGGTGGATTTAAAAGATAAATCTATTCTTAAGTTAGGATACTTAATGTCAAACATCATTAATTTTAATGTTTTAAAGTAATCCAATTCAGTTAATTTATATTAACAATCATTAAAAGGAGAAGATATGGCGGTACAGATACCAAATTGGTAAGGTATAGGGGATACAATTTATTCTTTCTCTTATATCTAGTTTTGCTAATATATCTTCAGTAACATTTTCTTCTACTCTGTCTTCATATACTCCTATTGTATTCATGATAATGAAGAAAAAAACAGTTCTAGATCAAAAATAGTACTTTTTGGAGAAAAGTGCCATATTCCTACTTTGTGGATCCATTTCTGCCTTGATAGTGGCTAGTATGAGCCCCTGACACAGAGGGACCCTTAGCAGAATAAATCTCCACAAATTCAATTTCAAGACATTGCATTTGTGTCCTTCATCTGTGAGATTGTGGGTATAGACTCACTGATGACTTACTTCATTGTCTCTCTGACTGATGAACTTCTAGAATGTTCGCTTTTCTAATTCGGAGAGTAATAGTGATTTATTAAAATCTGGCGTGTTTTTTTTTTTTTTTTTACCTTGCCTCCCACTTATTTGAAATATTTTAAACTCAAAATATCTACATCATGAGGTGCTTTGGTTCATCCTTCTATTTTTTTTTTTTTGTTGTTGTCTGTGTGTAAGGATTTGTGGACAGATCTACAGCTAAGAGTTCTGACAAGTTTGAGTTGGTGAAGGTAGCATTAGTCAGGGTGCTAGTTGCTCATCTTGTTGCTATGATCAAACACCTGACAAAAACCACTTGAAAGAAGAATTTAGTTTGGTTCGCAGCTCTGGGGATGCAGTCAGTCATAGTGGTGAAGGTGTGTCAACAGGAAGTGGCTGGTCACATTGAATTGGCCATCATGGAGTAATAGTGAGGCAGCTGGTCACATGGCACTCACAGTTAGTGAGCAGAGAGAAATGGATGCTGGTGCTCAGCTTGCTTCATCCTTTAGTCTGGGAACACCTGCTGGTGGAGCATGGCTGCCCATATGTGGTGGGTCTTCCCTCTTCAGTTAATCCAGTCCAGATCATTCCTTATGGACTTGCCTTTAGGCTTGTTTCCGTGATGACTCTAAAGTCTATCAAACTTCAATAGAAGTGAACCTTTACACTAATTACAGCTGGACCACAGATATAAACTGGGGCCTTCCAGGGCACTGAGGGCACACGGTCTTCTGGACTTCAAGCATTGAAGCATGTGATTTGTTAGGGAGTACGGATATGTAGCTACCTAAGTGATGGGGGTCAATCTGCAGCATAGTCTCTTCTGTGCTTCTTTTGTTTTTTAATCTGTGGATAATGGTATCTGCCTGAGAGAGAGGGAATAGAGAGAGAGAGAGAGAGAGAGAGAGAGAGAGAGAGAGAGAGAGAGAGAGAGAGAGAGAGTTAGTGGGAGAATTAAGTAAGGAAATATATATCAGATATTTAGCCATATGCATTTTATTTTATTGTAAGTAAGAAAAAGGTTTATGTAACTTGATTTTCAAATGGCAATTTCTTATGGGAAATTAATTTGTTTTATTGTGTTGATTTGACTAATTTAGGGTTCTCGTTAACCTTAACCAGACATCTATACTTCTATTCTTGTTTCAGATTTTTGGATTTCTGGTATGCCTGGGAATTACTCTTGCAGTAGGAAATTCAATATGGGAAAGTGAAGTTGGGGACCAGTTCAGAACTTTCCTCTTCTGGAGAGAAGGCGAGAAGAGTTCCTTGCTCTCAGGATTCTTAACTTTCTGGTCATACATTATCATCCTCAACACGCTTGTCCCCATTTCATTATATGTGAGGTGAGATGAGAGTTTATGCTACAACGAAATTGTTTCATCATTCACTGTGTATGATCTGCTACATGTGCTAGGAATGGGGTGACTTAGCTCTTCAATTCTATTTTACCTGAACTTTTTTTTTAATCACAATAAATATTTTTTATTTTCTCCTTGGTTAGTAAGGTTTCTCAGGGATGAATTTCTTTGGAAGGTGTAAACTTCTGCCACAAGCTCATGTAATCTGATCAGTAAAATTGAGCTGGTCTAAGGTAAGAAAAAGAAAACCTGAGATATTTTGAGATGTGGCCTCCCTGTCAGTGGTCTGTCTCAGGTACCAGGATGCAGGTGCTGTTCTACCATTCACTAGATCTGTAATGTTGGGAAAGTTACCTTATTATTGGCAGCGATTATAAATACAGAAAAGACTCAAAGTAAGGTAGGTGGTTGTACCTGGCCATTGTTAGATAAGTATGGTTCATCTTTTCCACTAGCCTGATCTATGGTTCCTAGATTTAGTCCTACAGAGTGATGTAAAATAATCTGTCATTGTCTGTAGCTGCCTTCATCTTTCTCATGTATGTATTCTCTCTTTTCCTCTCTGTGAGTGTCTGTTTGCTCTCTGTGTATGTGTTCTCTTTTTCTAGACATATGCTCATTTTCCTCTCTGCTTCCTTCTCTTCTTTCTCTGTACGTGTATGTGTGTGAATGAGTGTGTTCAATAAGGCTTAGATAAGTCTACCTGAGACATTCTCCATCCCAATTCTTCCAAGACTGAGTCAGATAGTTCCAGAGATCCTGTAGCCAAGATAGGACTTGGTTGTTTGCCACTCTTTGCAATTATTACTTTAACAACATACAAAGCCATCAGCTCTGAATCTCCACTAATTATGACTAACCTCTCTTTTCTCTTTCCAAAAACCGAGTTTCAATGAAACAAGGGAGGTTTCATTGGTTACTGACCAAAATTCTTGTTTTGGATAGAAGTCAGGAAACTGATATGTCAAGTTATGGGAAATTGACTTGAAGTAGAGGCATGTGGCCACAACACCACAAATTACTCTGGGCATTCTGGAGTTGTGGGTAGCCTGGGCTCTGTATGATCTGTATTCTATTGACTCACCTTGGGTACTGAGAACCTCTTATGCTTGAATTCCACTATAAAGCCTGGAGTAAATGCTGCTCTTTGTCAGAAAAACTGTGATCAGTCTTGTAGCTTTTCCTTTTAAGTCCTAAAAACCAGTGTGACAGTAGTGTATCATCTGCACATGTGCACAGTGATCTACCATCGTCACACGCACAGTGTATGTCCTTTTGGAGGACACATAACTCTGTAGCTTCTTTCATTGTATGACTCTGATGCTTTTCATTTAATCTTCTGAAAGATTCCTTCCTTCCTTCCTTCCTTCCTTCCTTCCTTCTTTCTTCTTTCTTTCTTCCTTCCTTTCTTTCTTTCTTTCTTTCTTTCTTTCTTTCTTTCTTTCTTTCTTTCTTTCTTTCTTTCTTTCTAAAAGAAGCCATGGCTAGATTCCCAGGTTAACTTTCCTTTTGCTTTTAGTTTGTAGTTTTTAACCACCACCACCACAACAAAATCACATTTATAATATTAGAAGCCCAGGGTTTGGTCTTGGCATTGCTAATAATATCCATGGCCTTTGCAAAAGCACTTGGCATCTTTTTGTCTTGTGCTTGTCAAACACGTGCTACTCTATAAGATGAGGGCATTAAGAATAATTGATTTCTAAATCTCTTTCATTGAAATGGTAGTGTCTACCTTTAGATACCACTATAAATGTGTGTATTCACATATATTTGATGTTGGCACAGCACATCATTGCTTTTACTACTTTAATTACCTTCTTTTGCATCACGTTTTATGATTTCAAAACCACTCCCCAGTGCTCTATAATGTAACATGAAAATGAGGCCTTGCCACATTCCATAGATGTCTTTGTTTCCTCTTTAATGCTTTGCATAAGGAGCTTCACATATTTTATCTCATTTATATGTCCCCCCAAGTCTTCTCAAATAGCTCTTGCTGAAATGGGGAATTTTCAGTTTAGGATTACATAGCTAATTATATAGTCAGAATGAAGATCTAAAGCTGCATGGCTGACATTTGTACCTTGTTTTCCCACTGTCCCTAAGCTGTGTGGGATTTGGGATGGTGAAGATGAAAAGCTGAGAGTTTTCTCTCGATGAGTAACTGTGATCTCAACCTGAGGGGAAAAGCGTTCCAAAAAATTTCAGGTTGTATGGTCCTAAATGCTTGCACGCTATGATCCAGGAACAGACAACAGCCAGGTGTCTCTGTGATGAGGGCTAAAGGCCTTCCAAGAAAGCCCCCATTAGGTTTTTGGATAGGTACAATACATAAACTAATGCCATATGGCAAGAGCTCACGATTCACTTTGAACAGTTAACAATTCCAGGTGAGCAAAGACATTTATTTTGATAAGATATTTCCATGCTGTCAGTGTGTTTATGCATTAAGTAAGGCCTAGCCACAGGGTGTGTGTGTGTGTGTGTGTGTGTGTGTGTGTGTGTGTGTGTGTGTAAAGAAAAGGACTGCATGTTGTACTATCACTCACAAATGTTCTTTTCCTGAGCAAAAAGGAGACTTATCTTCTCTATAGGCTATTTTAAGGCCCCAGAATTTGAGAAGATTTTGTAGCTTTTCATTGGCTTGGAAGGCAGCATGGGAGACTCAAAGGCTGCTATGTTCATTTTGCTTTGAGTTTACAAGGAGCTACCAGGTTTGCAGACAATTGAAAGCTTTGACTTTTGCATAGTGACCCTCCTTTCAGGGGTAACACATCTTCCAGGACCACAGGGGATATCCAGGACTGAACCATATGTGTATATTTTCTCCATGTATAGCTATAATAAAGTTTGTTTACAAATCGGGAACAATAAGAGATTAACAACAATAGTGAACAAATATAGAAATCATATAGTAATAAATTTATATTAGCTGGGCAGTGGTGGTGTAATCCTTTAATCCCAGCACTTGGGAAGCAGAGGCAGGCAGATCTCTGAGTTCAAGGCCAGCTTTCTCTATAGAGCTCTATAGCCAGGGCTGTCCTGTTAACATGGTTTTCCTGTTTCAAAGGATTACATTTTTCTTTTGTTTTCTTCCTTCCTTCCTTCTCCTCCTCATTCTTTTTCTTTTATTGATTTTTTCAATATTAAAAGAGTTTAATCCAACTCATAATGACTTTGATTTAAAAAGTATTTTGATCATCTATTTGAGCTCCCCCAAACAACAGTCATCCAAACTTGCGTGGCCATTACTGGTGATTACAAACATGTTCTTGAGTGTTTTTCTCGAAGGAGAAATTCCCAGAAGCTGCTTCTTATTTTGAGATGAAACCTGGATACCTGTAACTTTTATATCACAGAAAACCACAAAGCACATGGTTATTAATCAGTACTTAGGAAACAATAGGTATTTTAGTCTCTTCAAATATTTGGGAAAAAAACTGTGACCCTTCAGAGTTCTTTCACCTTCAAGATTCTCCCTGAAATCAAATACACTTGCTGTCTTGTAGGATACAGTTTTCAGTATATCCAGCTGGTACCTATGGATACAATGATGGTCCTTGTCTGTAAATTCCAGCTTATTTCAGTTGAATAAGTTTACTTAAACCAAATTGTTATCAAACCTCCCCATGCATCTGACTTATGAGGAGAACCTTGGAAAACTTCTTTTCACTTGATGACATTTTTTTTAGATATAGAGCTATTAATCTATTACTAGCATTACTTATTGGCTAGCTCTGTCTTAAATATTAACCCATTTCTATTAATCTAAGTATTTCCACATGGTCTTATCTTACCAGAGAGAGGGCCTGGAGTTCTCTCCTGGTCTTACATTTTGAATCTCCTCCCTTTCCCCGAAACCTCCTTCTTTCCTAGTCCTGCCTATCTTGCTTTTCTGTTGGCCAACAGTGCTTCATTCATTAACCAATAAGAGAAACATATTTACAGAATGACATCTCCCAACATCTCCTCTTTTCTGTCTAAAATAAAGAGAAGGGTTTTAACCTTAACATAGCAAAATATATAACAAAACAGTTTTTGATTTTTTGAGACAAGGTTTCTCTGTGTAACTTTGTGGACCAGGCAAACCTTGGACTCACAGAGATCACCTGCCTCTGCCTCCTAAGTGTTGGGATTAAAGTTGTGCACCACCGCCCCTCTGCTCAGCTTACATTATTTTCTATATGCACTCCTCTTTTGATATTTGATGACAGCTAAGATGGCTGCTGAGTGAATGGTGTTTGCTGAGTGAATATATCAGACAAGGGTCCTTCACACCTCAGTTGTGGTAGAGCCACACAGAGTAGGATGGTGTGACATTTCATTTACTCTGAGCAGTCCTCAATTTAAAGCGAAAAATGATTTGTTTTTGGAATTTTCTACCTAATGATTTTTTGACACAGTTAATTGTGCAGAACTGAAACTATGGGAGGTGAATCTCCAATAAATTATTGCATAATTCATTGTGAAGGCTAGGTACGATGCTGGAGTTCTGGTCAGGACTCAGGCTAATTTGTGTGTGTGTGTGTGTGTGTGTGTGTGTGTGTGTGTGTGTGTGTGTGTTGATTAGTCACTTAATCTCTTAAGCCTTAATTTCCTTATTTGTGAAATTAGAGACTATAGGGCCAGGAGTTTCATTTGGCACTCACTGTCTGTCTGCTTCTGACAGGTAAGATAATGGACCTGGCCTGTTATAGTCCTAAGAGTTTTCAAGTTAAAGTAATACAGAAACAGGAAGCAACCCTGCAAATATCTGAATCAGAACAGTTAGGAATGCACAAAGTGTAGGGGCAGAAAAGTAAGATACACATGGAATATAGAAATACATGTAGAATAATATCTGTTTATTTGGGGGCTGGAGAGATGGCTCAGCAGTTAACAGCACTGACTGCTCTTCCAGAATTCCCAAGTTCAATTCCCAACACCCACATGACAGCTCACACCTGTCTGTAACTCCAGTTCTAGGGGATCTGACACCCTCACACAGACAAAACACCAACGTACATAAAATAAAATAATAGATTATTAATAAAGAGATCTGTTTATCTTCCAATCATATGATTTTATGTAGTCACCATGTGATTTTAGTTTAGGAGAAACTCAGAGATGACCTGTCTGTACTACACTTAGATGGAATGTGGATGCTCCCCGTGTACTGAAGAACCAGAGGCACAGCATTCAGTGCTCAGGGAAGATGTGTGTATTATCCAATCTTCTTCTTGTGTAGATGAGAAAAACCACTCAGAGAAGAAATAAACTATAGGTCTCTGCTATTATCAGTGCAATTTTGTGTTCTTCTGGATGTTCTTGTTAATACACAAAGACATGATTTGAAATCCAGTGAGCAAAGACAGGAAACTCAAACTAAAATAATCCTATCCAGAAAAAAAAGTAATGCATACAAGTGATTATAAACCTAGGCATCCAAAATAATCCTGCCACTGCTGAAATTCAGCTACGTTTCTAATCATGTGAGTGGTGTGTGTGTGTGTGTGTGTGTGTGTGTGTGTGTGTGTGTGTGTGTGGAGTGTGCACACATGTGTGTGACTTTCAGGCTTTTTTTTAGGTCAGCAATAATTTTAAAACATTTTATCAGTAAAACTATATAATGTTCAGAAACAAATGTGTTAAGCTGTGGTGTGGAACTGTATAAAAGGAAGAAAAACTGAATAAAATCACCATATGTTATCAATAGAAGCACTTTCAAAAATAAAATTCCTTGGAAAATGTATCTTTTTCATTGAAGTTGCACTTAGTTTTATGAAACATAGTTCTTTCAAAACAATGAACAATTTAACACAAACCTAAGAAAAAACCCAAATAAAGTTTTTGAGAAGACTGATACCTCACATTGTCCCAGTCTTTTGGGCCACCCACTTAGCATTATAGATGATAGACATTTGGACTAAGACCCTTGGCCACAGAATTTCCCTTACTGGGGTTTGAAAATATAAGTCATTAGTAGAACACAAGACTAGTCTTTCCTTAGTAGATGGGAAGTGGGAAGCCCTGTTTTTAGTCAAGATTGATCACATTTTGCTTGCTGTTTAATAGAGACTTACTGTTTCTTTAGCAAAGTAAAGCCCTATCAATGTCTTAGAATGCATTTCTTCCAACTAAATATATGCTGCTTATCTTCAATGAGGATTTGTTTACTCTGAGATGCATATGGAGTTTCAAATTAACATGTCATAAAAAATTCTCCACTGGGCTTTTTAATATAGAGCACCACAGGCCATTGCCTGAGGTTTCCTGCTGAAGCAGCCATTTTGCTTATGATGCTTGTAAAGAAATACCTTGGACACTAAGGTTTATGAGCAGACTCTCAGTTGAGGCATTTCTGAAGATCACTAGGACCTGGGGACAGAGCGCTTACATTTTCTTTCTTTTTTTGAAAACTCTTGAGATTTTGGCAAAGCTTTGTGTACTCAGACGTTAATGGAATCAATCGATTTTTCTTTCTTCCTTCCCTTCTTTCCTCCCTCCTTAACCCTCCTTCCCTCTCTCCCTTTTTTCTTCCCTCCCTCCCTCCCTCCCTTTCTTCATTCCTTCCTTCCTTTCTTCTTTCTTCCTTTCTTTCTTATTCTAATGGACCACAGTGTGGAAGTAATCCGTTTGGGACACAGTTATTTTATAAACTGGGATCGGAAGATGTATTACGCTACAAAAGCTATGCCTGCTGAAGCCCGGACAACCACACTCAATGAAGAGCTGGGCCAGATTGAATATATTTTCTCTGACAAAACAGGAACCCTCACTCAAAACATCATGACTTTTAAAAAATGTTCCATAAATGGCAGAGTCTATGGTAAGAGAATAGTTTCTTCCTCTTAATGATACTGGATAAATAAATAAGCAACATCATTATAAAATAATATCCTGTTACCCAAACCATCATGAGTTTTTAATTAAGCATTCCTGTGATGCATGACAGGTAATGAACACCCATAACCTAGTTATTGCACACATTTGGAACAATTTGGTGAAACTTAGGATCTGTTGCCATTCATAGGTAGAGACAGTTCCCTTTGAAACTGTTACGCAGTTTTGGTCTATAGTGCTGAAGAGGTCAAATCCACTGGAAAGATGAGTTCTAGGCAGCATGGTTTATCTTGTTCAGCCAATGTCTTATTCTTCCTCCCATGTTTGCCATGGGACTAATGTCAGTACAAGTGTTTAGTGAGGATTTAGTATTTATTTCCTGAAGTGCACACTTTCTTGGACAGAGTTCCCCTATGCATTCTTCTGTATGGATAAATAATCTGTATTTGGGTCCTCAAGCATCCCATTTATATCTGGCCCTTTCTTTCTTTCTTTCTTTCTTTTTTTTTTTTAATGGGCTCAAGGGCAGTTTTATTCTTTTCAAGGACATCTTTTTATAAGGTCTGTGGGAAAAGGATGGAACCAAAGGTTACTGGTATAGTATCCCTAAGTTTTCAAGGAGAGAGCTTGCTTTAGCTTCTTTGTCACCTGGTCCTTTTCAACCCAGTATTGGCTAGACGATTCCCTTTGTAAGGAACATGGGTGCCCAATGGGACCTTCCATGGTGTTCTCTTGGATCTCTTACCTTCATTCATGGAAGGCAGACATTTTGGGAAGTCAAGGAGTTCCAAGAGAGAATACATTTTCTTTGTATCCTAATGGGAAGAAAATTTCAAACATGCCTAGTAAATAGCATAAGGACCATTACTTAAAATGTATGGACATTATTTTCAGAGGCATTCTAAAAATACTGCCTTGACCTAAATAGTAGTGAAAGAAAGACTATTTTAGAATGTTAGAGGGTGTTATGAGATCTGGGACCCTTTTGCCTCATTTTAGCACAGTATTAGAAAGTATTAGCCGAGTGAACCAATAACTATTTGCAGAAATATTTATGGCAGACTACTTTTAGAAACAACTTCTTGACATTTTCAAGTAGAGATCTCAAGATCTTTGCCAATGTCCATATTTAAAAAATCATATGAAAGTTTGAAATTTCTCTCATACTATATATGAAAGGAATGGGTTAAGTATTCTCTTTTGTTTCTGATTTATATGTATTATAATATATAATTTATTTATGCCGTTCAAACATGCTCTTCCTTGCACACTCTAAGACTGTTAAGAATTGCCTTTTTTTTGGGCACAGCTTAATCTTGTTTTGAATCATAGATCTAGGCTTTGGGAGATTTTAGCTTTTTATTCTGACTGATTGTTTTAGTTTACTATCGCTGTGATGAAACACTATGACCAAAGCAACTCAGGGAGAAAAGGGCTTACTTGGCTTACATTCCCACATCACTGTTCATCATCAAAGGGAGTCAGTGCAGGAACTCAAACAGGGCAGGATCCTGGAGGCAGGAGCTAATACAGGAGATACGGAAGGGTGCAGCTTACTGGCTTGCTCAGCCTGTTTTCTTTTAGAACCCAAGACCACCAGATTAGGGATGGTGCCACCCACCATGGGCTGGGTCTTCCCACATCAATCACTAACTTTAAAAATGCCCCACAACCTTACCTTATGGAGGCATTATCTCAGTTGAGGCTCCCTCCTCTCTGATAACTCTAGCTTGTGTCAAGTTGACATAAAACCAGCCAGGACACCTATCTACATCTTGTTTTTGTATTCAGAACTACTGCCTTCTTAGACTTTTAATTTTTCTTTTCTTTTATCACTAGTCCTGCAGTGGGATCTCTTTGGGGGACCATTTAGTAGTAAATAAATATATTTTTGCATACAATAGCAATTAATAGAAACAGAGGCCATTAACTTAAAGAGAGAAAGAAGGGGTATATAAAAGTGTCTGGAGAGAGGAAAGGGAAGAGATAAATTATATGACTATGTAGTAATCTCCCCAAAATGTAAAAAAAAAAAAACCAAATAAAACAAAATACTAAGTTTATTTTTTGAAATTTAAATATGTAAAACTAGTTTCAATTTTACTTACTATTTACTTTCAATGTTTGTTTTAGCAGGTGAAGTACTAGATGACCTGGACCAGAAGAAAGAAATAACTAAGGTATAGAAGATATACATTTCATTTTCTGTTTTAATTTTAAACTATATATTCTTTTAAAGTATGGCACATTTCTAAAGGCCAGATTTAAATTATCCGTCATGATATGTGTAAAGTATAATATACAAAGAAATAGATTCACATGGTTCAAAGTTTCTTTTTATCCGGGTACCTTAGTCACACAGTTTCCAAATCTTTAGAGCTGTTTCTGCATATGCAAAAATGTTTCACTGTTCATAAATGTGATATTCAATTATACATACTCTTCCCAGCATCAGAAACCTTAACAATTTTAAATGCTTATTATTCTCACTTGTTAAATGATGTCCTGTTATATTTATGTCCTACAATTTATGTGATGAAACACTAGTGGGAGTTTAAAATGTTTCTTACAGCCTGACAGTAAAGAAAACCCGGAGGAGCACTGGTTCTATGCTATTTCATAATGTTCTAGTGTTCTATGGAGTGCATTTCAAGAAATGGAATTACTACTTAAAAATGTATGGATATCTGTAGCTTGATAGATTTTACAGTTACATTTTAATCATATAAAAAAGAGACACATAGCCCCTTTTAAGGACACACTGTCAACGATCAAAGTCATTCCCACCAGGATTACCCCCTCTTAAAACTCATAGCACTGCCTAGTATGCCCCCTATGAACACCAAACGTTCATCTATGGACCTTTCAAAGACATTCAACATTTATTACATGTAAAATGTAACAAATCCTTACATTCGTATAGTAAATATATATTATACATTTATATAATAAAAACATGTTGAGACATGGTAGTGATTATTAAATTGTGTTTAGGTAGGAAAATAATCAAGAGCTAGATTAGGGATATGTAATTACAAAATGTTTAGAGCAGTAAATTTTGCTTAGTTTTGACTTTGGCCCTTCCTACACAGCTGTTTTTGACAATTCAGGTACTCATCAGTAAAATGGGAAAGTAGTGTTTATTCCAGATGCTTGGTAGGATCTCTAAGTGCCATAATTCATAAAGCTGTTATTTCTGGCCTACATCAATAATATTTATTTTATTCAGTATTATTCATTTTAGAATAAAGCTGGTTTGAGGAAGAAAGAGCCTACACCTGGCTGCAATTTTACCTCAGGTGTTGGCAAACTGTATATTGAAATGGAAAATTTCTCTTAGCCTTGTTTCTCTTTTAAAAAGTAGTTATAATAGCATCTGTTATTTCAACTTCAGAATCAAATGCCAAACTGTAACACAAATGTCAGTACTAAATTTAGGGCAGAATGGTTAGAAATTCACAAGTTTTGGGTTGTAGAAAAATAATGTTTTGTATCCATCACTTTCTTTTGTAATGTTCAGTGAGAATTTTAAGAATATGCCTTCCAATAGAGCACATTACTATTATTTGTAATACCAAATGTTAATTCACAAGTAAGCAAATGTTAATTCACAAGTGTTAGTAGTTCAAAAAGGCTACAAGATACATACTATTTCTG
This sequence comes from Cricetiscus sungorus, assembly GCA_030556225.1. Taxonomy (NCBI): domain Eukaryota; kingdom Metazoa; phylum Chordata; class Mammalia; order Rodentia; family Cricetidae; genus Cricetiscus; species Cricetiscus sungorus. The sequence continues at coordinate 61,989,090 of JANBXA010000372.1, read as the reverse complement.
GTCAGATACTGATCTAAAAATGAATTTAGTCAGGTCAGGACTACCCACCAATTTAGGTGTCAAAGGGTACTTGGAGTTCTGTGACTTTGAAAGCAAATGCCAGAATTCATATTCATATTCCTGTTCAAATGAATGGAAAAATGCATGTCCCATTGTAAGGTAAGCCACCAGCTGATTATCACCTCTTCTAACACCCATGTTTTGCTTAGTATGCTACTAAGCAAATACGGATGTGGGTCCTGTCCTGAGTCACACGAAAGATGTCACTAAAGGCTTTGGTCCTGGGAGCAAGGCTATGCAATTGGTAGTGCCCCATGTTTCAGGGCCCCACATTGAGGTGCTATCTGTCAGGGACCAACATTGGGCATCATCTGCCCTGACACCCAAGCAAGCCAAGGCACATAATTGCCACACCAGGCATTCAGGCTGTCCTAATCCACACAGGCTTGTTGAATGTGGTTCTCATAAGCTCTGGGGCTCTTTGTTTTCAGTCCCGTGGACATGGCTATGATGGAGCCCTAACCTCTGTCTCCGGGGTTCAGAGGAAGTTTTTCCAAGTCCCTCAATATTACCAAGTCTCATTACTCTTAGAGATAGTAGGGGCAGGGATGCTTGTAGAAAGAACTACTTAGTTCTCCCCACCATTCACTCTTCTTTGGCCTCTTGCAAGTTACTTTATATGGGAGACAGAGCCCAGACAACCAGTTAGAGCTTCTGTGAGCCCATATGGCCTGATGCCAAGGAATAGTGAATGCGGTTAATGCTGTTTCAAGCTCCAGTCCCAGACATCACTTTTTTGTTCTCTGCTAAATGGCTTTGTAGGTGATATAGTGGTGGAGGAGTTGAAAGAGTGGCAGCTGCATAGCTCTGTAACTCTGTAGCCCCTTGAGCTCTGTAGCTCCTATAAATACTGGATCAGTGAGTGAATAAAACCATGCTAAGGGAGAAAGAACCATGTTGCTAAAAATATCATTCATTCATCCCACAACAGGATGCACTGAAACTTTTGTAAAATGAGAATGCACGAAAATAAGTATCCCCCCGCCCCAAACTAAGGATGAAATGCAAAGGGATTCTGTGTGTGCGTGTGTGTGTGTGTGTGTGTGTGTGTGTGTGTGTGTCCAGGTATAGTTGTACTTCAATATCCCTGTGAGACTTTGGAGTCAAAGAAAAGGAAGTCTAGCCACAGTGTGCAGCTTGATTGTTAACTGGATAACACTAAATATGTACATATGATTTCATCTGTGGAAGGGATACTTAATTTTGGTTACAAAATAGAAGGCATGTGTTATCAGCCTGGATATGGGAATACAGTGGAAAAGTAGAGGTACAAAGTAATCGAACAGTTGTAGTGCCCTTATAATGTGAGAAGTTGAGAGATACTATATGTTTGTGAAGGGAAATGGACATTTTATTATTTATAAGACTGTCATAAAGCTTTCACAACTACAATATAATTGTCCTAAAATTGGGGGATAACCATCTGAAATCAACAAGATGCCAAAAGATGGAGATCAGGTGGAGTTCTCAAGTGGATGAAAGTAGTGAATGTGTTGTGTGACAATATTCTTAAGTATTCGAGAACTAACACCTACTCATCTCAGATAGGGAACTGAGGGCAGACCAAGTAACAATACCACCAAGGTCCATCTTGGTGAGCCAATGAGTTTTATTAGGGGATGAGTATTTATAGGAAAATAGGCGAGAGGTTTACTTACAGGAGCAGAAAATATTAGACAGCTGCACCACCAGAACCCACTGTAGAGTGTTGACAGCTCACAAAAGCTGGAAACCTGAACAACCTACAGGCAGCTCAGCAGGTTGGAGTGTGTCCTTTCCAGGTTGGTCTGAGTCTCTTCCAGGCAGCCTAGCTGGTCTCTGCCATTTCCAGGCAGTGTTTCTGGTCTGAGGGTGTCCTTCACAGCTTACACACACCTATACTGCTTGTAGAAGGAGGGCTCTGTTGAATCTGTTTGGTTTCAGGGACCCACTGAAGCTATTCCGAGTTGTTTATTCACTGAGTTTAAGGGTCTTCCTTGGGAGATGGAATGTTTAAACCGCCCCCTTTTTAACATTCTGTGTCTTAATGTACTTTCCTCCAAGCCTTACTCTGCTACACAGCAGTGTGTGAATGTACACTAGAGATTTTCTATTTTTCAAACAATCTGGGATGAATTAATGGTTGCAGATTCTTTTTAAAGTAAGGTAATTACAACCCCATGAAAAGTAACAAAGGTCAAAAATGAAAAGACAACAATGGATTATTGTTGGAAAAAAATTTGGTTTGGTGGTGGTGTTCTCTTACAGAAAAAGGAGGGTGTGGACTTCTCAGGCAAATCTCAATCAGAAAGAACACTTCATTTCCTTGACCACAATCTGATGGAATCCATTGAGCTGGGGGACCCCAAAGTGCATGAATTCCTTCGCTTACTTGCTCTCTGTCACACTGTAATGTCAGAGGAAGATAGTGCAGGTAAGTGAAATGTGTTTGAGTAGTGAGACTTTTAAAAAGCATAACACAGTTAAGCACTGCTATTAAAATGGAAGAATTTATGATAGAGTATTCCAGACAACATTATCTTGTCACCAGTTTTTTATTTGTTTAATCCCAAATGCTTCTCATAAACAAGGAATTATTTTTTATTTTTTATTAGTTTTATTTACGTGTATGGATGTCTTGCCTGCATGTGTGTCTGTATACCACTTGTGTGCAGTGCCCATGGAGGCCAGAAGAGGGTATCTGATCACCTGGGGCTGGAGTTACAGACAGGTGTGAGCTGCCACATGGGTGCTGGGAATTGAACCTGGGTTGTCTGAAAGAGCAGCCAGCATTCTTAACTGCGGACCCATCACTCCAGTTCTCATAAATACTTTAAAGAAAAAGATACAGTACCAATGGAAAGCTAACGATCCAAATGTGTCCATCAACTGGGATGAAATGCTTCTTATGACTGAGCACCACATTTGGCTGTGAAACTTCTAGTTCCCAGAACAAGTAGGGAGATAGAGTTGAGTCACAGCACATGAGCTTCTAACGGATTAAGATGACCATAGAATGGGGATAAATCTACATCAAAACATTGTGGTCAACATGCTGATCAAGGTCTTTTACGTGCTACATGATTGTTTGGAGCTCGGGTTCATAAAATGCAACAAAGCCAGCTGGCTTACTTTACATTTTGATGCTAGGAGGCAATCGATGATGCCAGAGAATCAACTTCTTCCTTCCAAGTCTAACAGTCTCACCTGTAAGTTTTGTTTCTCTTTTTGCTACCAAGTATTAAGCTAAAACTACTACCCAAGGAAGTAATAAGTGCTGGATTAACCCATTCTTTAGATTTTAATTGCTTTGAAGATTCACATAATTATATTTATGGCTTTAATTGATCTTTATAATATTAACACCACAAGAAATTATTATATTCCCTTCTGGGAATTGCCTTAAGGAAGTCTCTTTTATTTCTGCCCTTTGAGTTTATTTCATTTCCCAAACCCTATTTCATTTTAATAGCAATCTGTTTTCCATTAATGTTATGGTACTCTTTAGATCTCATTGAGGATATTAATTATACTTAATTTGAAATTTGCTTTTGTTTTGTCCAGTATGCTGTATTTTATTGAGTGTGTTCTCTCTGTCTTTCTCTGTCTTTGTCTCTCTCTGGTCTCTGTCTTTTTCCCTCCCTCCCATACCCTCCCCCTCCCTCCTTGTGCATTCAGCTTTCATATTGTTCTCAAATGTTTGATGATTTCTGATTGTCTGTACCTCTTTGTGCGAGAGAATCCCTGCTTGGTGGCTGCTGTTTATTACTGTATTCTGTTGTTCAAGATTGCATAGATGAAGCAGATCATGAACTGGCCTTCTGGATGTGGGGTCCTCTGTTCTGGGATTCATGCCACCTATGTTGCTGTCTTGCTTTTCCAGAGCTGGCACAAGACGTTTGCCAGAGCTCTTATTAGAGATCAAAATGTGTATAGATAGGTTCCCTTTCTCAATTCTCCTTCTAGTCTATGGTAGCCTGACAGTACTGCACTCACTCACCTCTGGTCTTGGGTCGTGGACTCAGATATTGACTCTTTAGGTGGCCTGAACACAGAGTAGAAAAATACTTTTAAGGATGTATCCTGGGGAGAAGTAACAGGCTTCCGCCTGTTATTTGGGGCATACTGGCTGGAGAGGGAGCACAATGGCTCAGGGGTGCTGAATGGAGTTCTTTAAGTAGTTTTGCTAATGAGGCCTCTGAAATTCTGTTCCCATTTGCTGAGTTTGGAGACTATTGGTGCTTTCTCTTACCTCTGCTTCCATTTTTTCTTCTACAAATGTTTTGGACTGTGATTATTTCCCTACACTTCCATTTCTTTATTGATCAATTTGTCATTTTACCTTTCTGATAGTTCTCATATTTGTAGGTTCATTTTCAATTCTAGTATTATTAAAAATTTATATTGTGTTACAATTCAATGCATTGAAGTGCCTGGATATACACAGTGTATACAAGAATACACATGAATAAACACTGAAGTTTGATGAGATTAGATAGTTCCAAATATCCCTAGAAGCACTGCTTGGATCAAGGCATAAATCTCTTCCATCAATGCAGCGAGGTTACTCCTGACCTTTCCATTCAGTTTCTATAAACTCCAGCACCACCAAGCTCTGTTGTGACTTCTGTCACTAAAGATGAGTTTGCTATTCTTGTCTTCCATATAAGAAGAAATGTACAGTATACACTGTGAGTCATGTTCTGTTATCAGTGCTGGTATGTCAGTCACTAATTTCTTTTATTTTCTTTTTATTAAAGTAGATTTCCCCTGTGTGAACATGCTACAACCTTTTCCAGTTCTCTATTAATACATGGTTAGATTATTCCAGATTTTGTGAGAAAAGTTGCCACACAGACTTTTTTGTATCTTTTTAAATTATTTGTTTAAAAAAATTGGAAGGAGGATGTCTAAATACATAGGAATGGAAATTTCCAGCTCATCATATATGGATATGAAACTTCTAAGAAACTGTTCAACTGTTTTCTTTTAAATATTTATGTATCCTTTTGCATCTTCACTGCGTATGAATGAGAGAGAGCTCCAGCAATCTGCACTCCCCATTCAACATTTCCTGTAATTACTCTTGCATCTTAACTCTTCTTATGACTGGTTAATGTTTCTTGCTACTTAAAAGGATCTCTGAAGAGACAAGACTTAGAAATGTGCATGATTTCAGTAGTTTCTACCTCTTGTCTCAAGACACCAAATTCCACTGATGGGGGGGTAATGTCTTCAGGAAATGTGAACTTGCTTTCGTTTCAAAGCTTTCATTGTGGAAATGTATAGTTCAGACTCTATCAAATCTCTTCATGTTAAAGAACATTAAAAGCTAAACTTTTCCTTATAAATATCACTTATAGAGAAGAAGAGAGTTCAAATCTAACATTCAGTTTTAATACTTCAAATTCAGCTCGTGTTAGAGGACATGGCAACAAGTATGTGGCATTTGTTTCATGGGAAGATATTTGGAGAGGCTGTGTTTTTCCATCTCTACCAGTTTCAGGACAAGAGAGTGGGAAGGAAGATGGTTTTTTTTTTTTTTTTTTTTTTTGAGATCAGGTTTCTCTATGTAATATCTCTGGCTGTCCTAGAAATCTCTTTGTAGACCAGGCTGGCCTTGAACTCACAGAAATCCTCCTGCCTCTACCTCTTGAGTGCTGGGATTAAAGGCATGTGCCACCACCACCTGGTAGGAAGATTTTTTTCTTTGATTTTATGTTTTAGTGAATGGCAATAAAATAAATATTGAAAGTTTAAAACTTATTTCATTGCCTTATTATACTAATTTTAAAATTTGTTGAAGCTTGATAATGACTTGGTATGTGCTTGATTTTGATAAACATTTAATAATGCTTGAGATGGATGCATATTCTATAACTGTGTCCTAAATATATGCACCCAACAATATTTCAATTATATTACTAAAGCTTCTCCTTCTTTTGTTTGTTTGTTTATTTATTTGATGTGGACTGCTATTTTTTGGCTCAGGATGCCTTCAACTCATGGCAGCCCTTCAGCCTCAGCCTTCTAAGTGCTAGAATTTAAAGGTATAAGCAATTATCCTGGTTTTTTAGTGGACTGTTTTGACAACTCAATTTCTCAGCTCACCAAAATATGCCAAAAGCACCAAATAGAACAGTACACTTGTATGATATTTGTAGTTTTTTCCAAAGTTTGCTTTATAAGGTCATGTTATATATGGGTTCAGATTTCCATCTTCATTAAATCACAGTCTGGAACAGTATATTCTGATCTCAGTTATCTCCAGTAGTCACTTTTTTTGTCTTAGCCTTAATGAACTGCTCTTTCATCATAGAAGTTTGTGCAGTTAGCATTTGTCTCTTTCCTTATATTTTGGGTACATCTCTTGTAAATAATATATTTTAACATTAAAAATATCAGTGTAGACAAAGCTAAGGGTAAAGAGAACACACAAGTCCATTTGCCTTCATTTCTTGTTAGTACACTTAGTTATAAATATTTAAAGCTCAAGTGTTGGTAACATTTGGAGTTCTTTACAACCACCCATCTTATTTTGTCTTTGCCCTTCTTTTTTTTTTTCTCAGACTTTTCCTGTTTTTTTTTTTTCTTAGTCTTTTTATAGATTTAGTCCTTTTGAATCCTGCTACCTTGGAAACAATTTACCTTTATTATTTTAGTAATTATTATTAGAATTTAGCACAATAAACTCATGAAAACACAGGCATTTTTTGAGTAAAGCAAAGATCCTTCAGTGGTTATCAACCCTGTCCTGGCACATGGGATATTCTCAACATAGTCTCCATTCCCTTAAAAACTCACAAGTGCTATTTTTTCAACTACAGTCATTATTTGTGTGATTCATTCATATATTTAATCTATTTTATATTCTGTAACATTTGTTTCTTTTTTAAGCTTTAAATACATTTATCTATTTTTTTAAAATAAATTTCTACCTATTAGTGGCAATTTTATGGCTTACCTATTACTGGTAAATCATGAGATATTCTGAAGTAACTATTTTATTGTTCTTTTTTCTCTTTTGATTTTTTGAAACAGAGTCTTGCTATGTATCCCTGACTAGGTTGGTATTTACTGTGTAGCTCAGGCTGACCTCAAACTCATGGAAATCTTCCTGCTTTAGCCTCTTGAGTGATTCACTCATGGACTTGCTTAGAAATGTATATTCAAGAATATATGCAGAGAAGCAGGGTTTTATTTTTCACAAGGAATCATAGTATGCCTACTAATAGAAAACCCAATTATTAACAATTTATCCTGAGCACTACAACCAGTAAATATGGATCTACCCATACTTGCATCTTCTAATTAATTTTTTTCAAACATGATCTAAGTTTTTAGTAAACAGAATTGCTTTTATTTCTAACGTATTTTTAGTCTTCATGTTTCATTACTTCTCTTTCTTCTTAGCTCCACCCCAGCACACAAACTATTAAGCACACATCTCTATTTTTCTTATTTTACATATAGATCCCAGTTCCTCTCCCTCCTATCCTCCCATGCTCCGCACCTCCACATCCCATCCTCCATCCACTCCTCAGAGAGTATGAGGGATGATCAAAATCTGTCAAGTTATTTGGGGTAGGGCCTAAGCCCTCCCTCCTGTCTCTAGGCTAAGGGAGTATCCCTTCATGGGGAATGGGCTCCTGCAGTCCCTTCCTGCATTAGGGATACATCCTGGTTCCACTGTCAGATGTCCCATAGACTGCCCAGGCCTCCTATGGGACTGGGTCAGTTCTATGCTGGGGGGCTGGGTCGGTTCTATGCTGGTTTCCCAGCTATCAGTCTTGGCTCCATAAGCTCCCCCTTGTTCAGGTCAGCTGTTTCTGTGGGTTCCTCCAGCTTGTTCTTGACTCCTTTGCTCATCACTTCTCCTTCTCTGCAACTGTATTCCAGGAGTTTGGCTCAGTGTTTAGCTGGGGATGTCTGCTTCCATCAGTTACTGGATGAAGGCTCTAGGATTGCATATAAGGTAGTCATCAATCTCATTATTGGGAAGGGCATTTAAGGTAGCCTTTCCATTGTTGCTCAGATTGTTACTTGAGGTTATCCTTGTAGATCTCTGGACATTTCCCTAGTGCCAGATTTCTCTTTAAAACTATAATGGCTTTCTCTATTGTGGTATCTCTTTTCTTGCTGTACTCTATTCTTCCCCTGACTCAATCTTCCTGCTTCCTCATGTCCTCCTCTCCCCTCCGCTTCTCCCCTTCTCTTTCTCCTAACGCCCTATCTCCTCCTACCCTGCTCCCAATTTGCTCAGGAGATCTTGTTCCTTTTCCCTACTGTGGGAACCATGCATGTCTCTCTTAGGATCTTCCTTGTCTCCTAGATTTTCTGGCAGTGTGGATTGTAGGCTGGTGATCCTTTGCTTTATGTCTAAAATCCATATATGAGTGAGTATATTATCATGTTTGTCTTTTTGTGACTGGGTTACCTCCCTCAGGATGGTTTCTTCGAGTTTCATCCATTTGCTTTCGAATTTCAAGATTCCAGTTTTTTCCTGCTGAATGGTATCAATTATGTAAATACACCACATTTTCTTGATCTATTCTTCAGTTGAGGGGCATCTAGGTTGTTTTTAGGTTCTGGCTATTACAAATAATGCTGCTATGGATATAGTTGAACAGATGTCTTTGTCGCATAAATGTGCATCTTTTGGGTATATGCTTAAGAGAGGAATTGCTGGATCTTTTGGTAGCATGATTCCCATTTTCCTGAGGAACCACCGTACTGATTTCCAAACTGGCAGTATGAGTTTGCACTCCCACCAGAAGTGGAGGAGTGTTCCCCTTTCTCCACATCCTCTCCAGCATAAACTGTCATTAGTGCATTTGATTTTAGCCGTTCTGACAGGAGTAAGATGGTATCTCAGAGTTGGTGTTATGTTCTTGTACAAATTTGTTCAAGAGTGCCTTCTACTTTCTCTTCTAAGAGGTTCAGTGTGGCTGGATTTATGTTGAAGTCTTTGATCCATTTGTACTTACGTTTTGTGCATGGGTATAGATATGAATCTATGTGCAGTATTTTACAAGTCAGCATCCAGTTATTCCAGCACCATTTGTTGAAGATGCTTCCTTTTTTCCGTTGTATAATTGTAATTGCCTCTTAAAGCTGATAAACACCATCAGCAAAGTGGAAGGACACAAGATTAACTAAAAAAAATCAGTAGCCCTACTATATACAGACAATAAATGGGCGGAGAAAGAAATCAGAGAAATATCACTCTTTACAATAGCCACAAACAACATAAAATATATTGGAGTAATGCTAACCAAACAAGTGAAAGGCCTGTATAGCAAGAACTTTGAGTCTTTAAAGAAAGTAATTAAAGAAGATACCAGAAAACGAAAAGATCTCCCATCCTTTTATATGGGTAGTATCAACATAGTAAAAATGGCAATCTTGCCAAAAAAATCTACAGATTTAGTGCAATCCCTATCAAAAATCCCAGCACAATTCCTCATCAGCCTCAAAAGAACAATACTCAATTTTATATGGAAAAAACAAAAGACTGAGGATAGTCAAAGTAACCCTGTACAATAAAGGAACTTTCAGAGGCATCACCATTCCTGACTCCAAGCTCTGTTATAGAGCTATAGTTCTGAAAACATCTTGGTATTGGCACAAAAATAGACACGTAGACCAATGGAATCAAATAGAAGACCCTGATATTAACCTAGACACCTTGAGCACAAGCCAATTTGATCCCTTATATTTTGGTGGATTTTTTTTATACATTTGGTTTCATAAAATGGTCATTAGTTCTTGCCAAAGGAAAGGCAAGAATATGTGCTTCCTCACTTCTTGTTTGATCTCTTTAATGATCATATCATCTCTTTTAGCAATAGCATCAGTATAAAAATGAAAATACTTATTTAAATAATCATTACTTCCAAAGACACACCTTGAGGATCATATGAGTTAATAGATTACAATGTCAATGAAAGTGAAGAGCTATGATCAATGACCAAGAAACTTTTATCACAGTGGAGAGACAGACTTACAATAGTTACAGAAGGGGAAAGGTTGCATGGTTGTATGAATGGAGACTTTGGATTTCCCAAGCCTTTGAATGATTGATGAGTGGACATTATCTAAAGATAGGAAAGTGTATAGCGTTGATGCCAGAATTGGCTATTAAAGAATACATTGGGATTTGAATTGCATTGCAATTATGAATGTGAGTTTTTATCCTCAATATTGAATGTACTTGTCTTTTTCATTTTAGGACAACTAGTTTACCAAGTTCAATCACCTGATGAAGGAGCTCTAGTTACTGCTGCTAGAAATTTTGGGTTTATTTTTAAGTCTCGGACTCCAGAGACAATAACAGTAGAAGAATTGGGAACACCTGTTACTTATCAGTTACTCGCCTTTTTGGATTTCAGCAACATCAGGAAAAGAATGTCTGTCATAGGTATGTTTTTGTTTCTGTAATCGTGTTGGTGCTTTTCAAGGCTAATTTAACTCTTGGCTATGTGCTATATTTTTGTGACTTTATGAACTCTGGTGATCTTCAACTTAATCTCAGAAATGCAATAATCTGTGAATAAAGTTCAACAAGAGCTTATTCCATGCCCAACATTATTCTGAAGTCTCTACCGGAAGTAACTGCTTTGTCACAACAACTCTAATAAAGTACATTTTTTTTGTGCCCATTGTGTAGTCAAACTGAGATACAGAAAAGTTGTGCAACTTGCCTGAGTCCACAAAGCTTACCAGTAGCTTGTTGTCACAACTACTGTGGGTTCATTTGTAGTGGAGTTAAATCCAGAAGTTTGACTGGAGAGCTATTCAGGAGAATTTCTGAATGGTGTAGCTTGTTCTGGTTGTTGTGGGCCTCACTGGCCATTCTCATACCATTTATGATTCTGCTGAGCATCATTGGCTGTTCTCACAGCATTCATTATTTCCATTATCCCATTGCTGGAGAGATGGCTTATTACTGCATTTAGTACCACATTGCATCTAAATTTTTCTATCTTAGTGTTAACCCTTAGCACCATGCCAGAATTCTCAGATTAGTTGTGTAACCATTTTCCAGTCCTCTTACATCTCCAAGAAGGTTTTAGAATAAATCTTTTAAAATTATCCCTTAGTTCTTTGAGAATTTTCTTAGTTCTTTGAGAATTTTACACAATGTGCTTTTGTCATCTTTATTTCCTCTCCTCCCATATCAATGTTCTTCTTCCCTACCCACCAACTCATTCCTATTTTTTCTCTCTTTATCGTATCAAGTTCAATTTGTTCTACCCATATATTCTTGGATGTGTGGCCTTCCAACGGAGTGTGGTCAACTTTCCAGGGTCTACACTCTTAAAGAAAACGGATTCTTCTTCTCCCAGAAGAACAATTTCAAGTAGTTCATTGGCTAGAACACTTGGTATACATCCCTTCCCCACTTCATGCTGGGATTTTGTATGCCTTGAGCTTGCATAGGTCTTCTGCATGCCATCACAGCTGCCATGGGTTCATATTGCTGCTGCCTTGCTATGTTTGAAAGATACTATTTTTTTTGTAGTCATCCTTTCTTTGAGTCATTCTCTTTCTGCTTCCTCTCCCACAGTGATGCCTGAGCTTTGGGACAAGAAGTATAATATAGATAATATAGATGTTCCATTTAGGGATGAAGATCTCACAGACTCTCATTCTCAGTTATGGATCTCTATGCTACAAATCATCTATTGAAGATAGAAGCTTCTCAGTGAGGGTTATTGCAACAATATATTACCCTCACATAGGACACAAGAAACTAAATTAAAAGATTTTAAGTCATTTGTCTGAGAGTATCACATAGCTCAACTTGTTTTTTAAATTAATTTTGTTTTTAAATTAATTTTTATTTAAATTAAAAATAATAGTATTTTACAAACCAAACCTATTTCCCTCTCACTCCCATCCCCCCATCCCCTCCACCAACTCCCCATCCTACCCACCATTTACTCCTCATAAAGGGTGAGGCCTCCTATTGGGATCATCACAGTCTGTCACATCATTTGGGGCAGGACCTAGGCCCTCCCCCATGTATCTAGGCTGAGAGAGTATCCCTCCATAGGGAATGGGCTCTCAAAGCCTATTTGTGCACTAGGGATAAATACTGGTTCCACTACCAGAGGCTCCATAGACTCCCCAGCCCCTTCCCTTCAACTGACACAGTCAGGGGGCCTGGTTTGGTCCTTCTGCTTCCATCAGCTACTGGATGAAGGCTCTATGATAACATTTAAGGTAGTCATTAATCTCATAAGGGAAGGACATTTAAGGTAGTCTCTCCACTATTGCTTAGATTCTTAGTTGGGGTCATCCTTGTGGATTCCTGGAGATTTCCCTAGTGCCAGATTTCTTGTTAAGCCAATAATGGCTCCCTCTATTAAGATATGTCTTTCCTTACTCTCTTTCTCTGCTCTTCCCCCAACTCAACCTTCCTGATCCCTCGTGTTCTCTTCCCCCCTTCCCTTTTCCTGTTCTCTCTCCTACCTCCCTCCCCTGCCCTCTGTGCTCCCAATTTACTCAGGAGATCTTGTCCCTTTTCCCTTCTCTGGGGTCCATGTGAGTTTCTCTTAAGGTCCTCCTTATTTCCTAGCTTTTCTGGGACTGTGGACTGTGGGCTGATTATCCTGTGCTCTGTGTTTAATATCTATTTATGAGTGAGCACATACCATGTTTTTCTTTCTGTGTCTGGGTTACCTTACTCTGGATCATTTCTTCTAGTTCTATCCATTTGCCTGCAAATTTCAAAATGTCAGTCCCCCACCCCCACCCCAAAGTAGAACTCCATTGTGTAAATGTACCACATTTTCTTTATCCATTCTTCGGTTGAGGGGCATCTAGGTTGCTTCCAGGTCCTGGCTATTACAAATAATGCTGCTATGAACATAGTTGAACAGATGTCCTTGTAGTATGAATGTGCATTCTTTTTGAACTTCCAGAGGCATCACCATCCCTGACTTCAAACTCTACTGTAGCACTATAGTAATGAAAACAGTGTGGTATTGGTACAGAAAATAGACAGGTAGACCAATGGAATCAAATTGAAGACCCTGATATTTATCCACACACCTGATTTTTGACAAAGAAGCTAAAATTATACTATGGAAAAAGGAAAACATCTTCTACAAGTGGTGCTGGTATAACTGGATGCTGGTGTGTAGAATACTGCAGATAGACCCATATCTATTGGCATGCACCACACTTAATTCCAAATGATCAAAGACCTCAACATAAATCCAGCCCCATTGAATCTTTTAGAAGAGAAAGTAGGAAGTGCCCTTGAATGCATTGGCACAGGAGACCACTTCCTGAACATAACACCAGTAGCACAGACACTGAGATCTACAATTAATAAATGGATCTCCTAAAACTGAGAAGCTTCTGTAAGGCAAAAGACACAGTCAACAACACACAACTTCTCTACTTTTTAAGTTCTAGGATAATGACTCCTAGTGTTTAGGCCCCATTAGAGTAAGCTGGAAAGCTATTAAAGCACACATCATTTGGCTTTGGTCATTGGTGTGTGACTTTGTTCATTGGAGGCAGAGTCTCCAGTTTGCACCTCTGATTAATTTCCAGGTGTTGCTGAAGATACACTGCAGGGGACTGCAGATGGATAAGCAAGGCCCTAGACTATCATTTCCATGTTGTTAGTCATTATTTTTCATAAGAATATTTGAGATGTTTCTCAAATATATCTCCTTCTTTGTTACTCTCTAAATTCAGAGTTTCTCTAGAATCCTGTCAATATAGTCCTAAATTTTTCTTTTCCAAATGCATCCTAGAATTATTTGCAAAACCAGTGTCTATTAAGCCACATTCCCCCCCCCTTAAAATTCTATTGTTCTTTCCTCTTAGTTACCAGTATTATTGCTTCATTTAGGGGTCTTGTCACTGCTTACTTGAATTAATCCAGTGTCTTCAAAACTGTCCCCCATTAAAATAACTACCTGTATGCTGGCAATATTCTACTCATTCTAAACCATAGACCGATTATATCATCACTTAGAAAAGTGTTGGCTTCCCAGTATTCACAGGGCAATGCTCCTAGTGTGAATTGTTAATTTCTAAACTTTGTACTCAAGTGTCATCACACCTCACTATTCCTGAGATGTACTGTATACTTTTACACTCTGTGTACATGTTTTTTTGATGCATATATAGATAATTCTTTTCCCTAATTCCTTTTTTGCTTAAAACACTTTCTCATCTGATAATGTCCAATTTAAATGCCATTTGTTCTTATTTTCCCCAGAATGATTTGTTTAATACAGCAGTGAGATTCTTTCTCCTGGAACTCATGGTTATTACAGCAGCATATAGGTTGGGTGCTACCTGAGGTCAGGTAGACTTATCTTCATACTGACCAGGGCTGAACACCAGGCTGGTGCATAATCTTTACAAATATTCATTGAATGGAGTACTATCTAATATATATATATATATATATATATATATATATATATATATATATCCACAAGGTAGGGTTTGGGGTCTTTACAGGAATATAGTATGAAGATATTGTTCTGAGGCTACTCATTTTATTTATTTATTTATTTATTTATTTATTTATTTATTAATGATAACAGGCCACAGGCAGTTTCCACCCTCTAAGAAGCACACAGGCTGTTCTAGGTGTTGGCTTAGAGCTACATCAGCAGGAGCTATCCTCTATTTCCAGCCCCCAGGGAGATGTCAGTGGTCCTCAGTTGGCTCAGCATGGATTTCATTTTGCTCTGAGGGTGTTGACAAAAACCTAAGATTGTTATATGGGGAGAAGTTTGGCTTTTGCTCAGTATCAGTCACCATTACAGGCTGTGGGGAATTCTCTGCCTAACCGCAGACATCAGATGTCTGCCTTAATGGATCCCACATGGGGAAGGGCAATGCTCAGTGCAGAGTGGGGTGGGCGGGCTTCATTCTGGCTTGGTTTTCAATGGGGCAGCTGGGGGGGATTCAAGAGGAACTCTCCTAGAGCATAAAAGCCTGTTTGATTCTAGGCAGGAAGCAAAGCCAACCTCCTGATTGTCATGTGGCTTGTTCCACAGGGACAAGGTGAGGACACAGACACTGCTGCTGCAGTCTCTCCCTCAGGGCCCCATTGCCAGGTCTTCCCTTTCTTCCTCTTAGACTTTCTTCTTCACTTTTCTGCTTTATTGTTTGTTTATTTTTGGGTCTGTCATTCATCAACTTATTAATGGATAGTATTAATACCAGCATGCTTAGCTTTCAATTGTCCTATGACAATTAGTGCTGTTTATTTATTTACTATTTTGTATAATACTATTTTTATTTAAATTTGAAAAAAGCTTGTTTTACATGTCAATTCCCATTTTTCTCACCCTCTCCTCCTCCCCTGTTCCCCCTCCCAATCTCATCCCCTTTCTGCTCCCCAGGGAGAGTGAGGACTTCCATTGGGGATCTTGAAAGTCTGTCATATCACTTGGAGCAGGTCCTAGCAACCCCCCCCATGTGTCTAGGCTGAGAGAGTATCCCTCTATGTGGAATGGGCTCCCAAAGTTCATTCATATACTAGGCCCCATAGACTACTCAGTCCTCTAAACTAACACCCACATTCAGGGGGTCTGGGTAGGTCCACGAGCCCCCCATTGTTCAAGTCAGCTATCTTGTTGGTTTCTCCAGCCTGTTCTGGACTCCTTTGCTCATCACTTCTCCCTCTCTGCAACTGGATTTCAGGAGTTTGGCTCAGTGTTTAGATGGGGGTGTCTGCTTCTGCTCCCATCAGCTACTAGATGAAGATTCTAGGATGGCATATAAGGTAGTCATCAATATCATTATTGGGGAAGGGCATTTAAGGTAGCCTCTCCACTATTGCTTAGGTTGTTAGTTGAGGTCATCCTTGTAGATCTCTGGGCATTTCCCTAGTGCCAGATTTTTCTTTCAAAATATAATAGCTCCATCTATTGTGGTATCTCTTCTTGCTCTCCTCTATTCTTTCCCTGACTCAATCTTCCTGCTCCCTCATGTTCTCCTCTTCTCTCCTCTTCTCCCCTTCTCTTTCTCCTAACACTTTATCTCCTACCACCATTCTTCAATTTGCTCAGGAGATCTTGTTCCTTTCCCCCTCTCAGACTATGTATGTCTCTTTTAGGGTCCTCCTTATTTCCTAACTTTTCTGGTGGTGTGGATTATAGGCTGGTGATCTGTTGCCCTATGTCTAAAATCCATATATGAGTGAGTACATATCATGTTGGTCTGTTTGTGACTGGGTAACCTCACTTATGATGGTTTCTTCTAGTTCTATCCATTTGCCTGAGAATTTCGAGATTCCATTGTTTTTTGTTTTTTTGTTTTTGTTGTTGTTGTTGTTTTTGTTTTTGTTTTCTGCTGAGTAGTACTCCATTGTGTAAATGTAGCAATTTTCTCCACTCATTCTTCAGTTGAGGGGCATTTATGTTGCTTCCAGGTTCTGGCTATTACAAATAATGCTGCTATGAACATAGTTGAACAAATGTCCTTGTTGTATAAATGTTCATCTTCTGGGTATATGCCTAAGAGAGGAATTGCTGGATCTTTTGGTAGACTGATTACTATTTTCCTAAGGAACTGTCATACTGATTTCTGAAGTGGCTGTACAAGTTTGCACTCCCACCAGCAGTGGAGGAGTGTGTCTCTTTCTCCACATCCTCTCCAGCATAAACTGTCATTGGTGTTTCTGTTTTTAGTATTCTGACAGGAGTCAGATGGTACCTCAGAGTTGTTTTGATTTTCATTTCCCTGATGGCTAAGGATGTTGAGCACTTTCTTAAGTGTCTTTCAGCCAGTTTAGGTTCCTTTATTGAGAATTCTCTATTTAGTTTTGTACCCCACGTTTTAATTGGATTATTTGGTGCTTTGGTAACCAGCTTCTTGAGTTCTTTGAATATTTTGGAGATGAGCCCTCTGTCAGATGTGAGGTTGGTGAATATTTTTTCCCATTCTGTGGGCTGCTGTTTGTCTTGTTGACTGTGTCCTTTGCCTTACAGAAGCTCCTCAGTTTCAGGAAGTCCCTTTACTAATTGTTGATCTCAGTGTCTGTGCTGCTGGAATTATGTTCATGAAGTGATCTCCTGTACCAATTTGTTCAATGGTACCTCCCACTTTCTTTTCTAAGAGGTTCAGTTATGGCTGGATTTATGTTGGAGTCTTTGATGCATTTGTACTTAAGTTTTGTGCATGGTGATGGATATGGATCTATATTCAGTCTTCTGTAAGTCAGCATCCAGTTATGCTAGCACCATTTGTTTAAGATGCTTTCTTCTTTTTATTGTAAATTTTAGCTTTTTTGTCAAAAATCAGGTGTTCATAAGTATGTGGGTTAATATCAGTGTTTTCAATTCAGTTCAATTGGTCTACCTTTCTATTTTTGTGCCAAAGCCAAGCTGTTTTCAGGACTATAACTCTTTTTTAATTTTATTTTCTTATTTTACATATCGATTCCGTTCCCTCTCCCTCCCTTCCTCCCTCCCTTCCTCCCTCCCTTCCTCCCTTCTTCCTTTCCTTCCTTCCTCCCATGCTCCCTGACTACCCTCCCATCCCACCCACCCTTCACTCCACAGGGAGGGTGATGCCCTCCAGGAGGGATCAACAAAAATCTGTCAAGTCATTTGGAGTAGGGACTAGGTTTTCCCTTCTGCCTCTAGGTTAAGGGAGTATCCCTCCATGGGGAATGTGCTCCCAAAGTCTTTTCATGCACCAGGGATAAATCCTGGTTCCACTGTCAGAGGTCTCTTAGACTGCCCAGGCCTTCTAACTGAAACCCATGTTATGGGGGGTCTGAGTCAGCAGGACTATAACTCTATAATAGCACTTGAAGTCAGGGATGGTGGTGCCCCCAGAAGTTCCTTTATTGTACAGGGTTGTTTTGGCTAACCTTGGTCTTTTGTTTTTCTATATGAAGTTGAGTACTGTTCTTTCAAAGTCTGCGGGGGAATTGTGCTGGGATTTTGATGGCTATTGCATTGAATCTTGCTTTTGGCAAGATTGCCATTTTTACTATGTTGATCCTACCTATCCAAGAGCATGGGTGATCTTTCCATTTTCTGGTATCTTCTTTAATTTCTTTCTTTAAAGACTCAAAGTCTTTCACTTGTTTGGTTGGCACTACTCCAAGATATTTTATGTTTGTGGCTATTGTAAAGGGTGATGTTTCTCTGATTTCTTTTTCAGCCCCTTTATTGTCTGTATATTTTAGGACTACTGATTTATTGAGTTAATCTTTTATCCTGCCACTTTGCTGAAGGTGTTTATCAGCTGTAGGAGTTCCCTGGTAGAGTTTTTTGGGTTGCTTATGTAAACTATCATATCATCTGCAAATAATGAAAGTTTGACTTCTTCCTTTCCAATTTGTATCCTCTTGATTTCCTTTTGTTTTCTTATTGCTCTAGCTAGAACTTCAAGCACAATATTGAAGAGATATGGAGAGAGTGGACAGCCTTATTTTGTTCCTGATTTTAGAGGAATTGCATTGAGTTTCTCTCCATTTAGTTTGATGATGGCTGTTTCTTTGCTGTACATTGTTTCTTTTGTGTTTAGATATGTTCCTGTTATCCCTGATCTCTTCAAGACCTTTATCATGAAGGGGTGTTAGATTTTGGCAAAGGCTTTCTCAGCATCTTGTGAGATGATCATGTGGTTTTTCTTTTTCAGTTTGTTTCTATAGTGAATTGCATTGATGGTTTTTCATATGTTGAACCTTCCCTGCATCCCTGGGATGAAGCTTACTTGATCATGGTGGATGATTTTTCTGATGTGTTCTTAGATTTGTTTGCCAGTATTTTATTGAGTAGTTTTGCATCAATGTTCATGAGGGATATTGGTCTATAGTTCACTTTCTTAGTTGTGTCTTTGTGTGGCTTGGGTACCAAGATAATTGTAGCCTTGTAAAAAGAGTTTGGCAATGACCCTTTTGTGTCTATCATGTGGAACATTTTGTGTGGTATTGTTATTAGCTCTTCTTTGAATTTCTGGTAGAATTCTGCACTAAAACCATCAGGACCTGTGTTTTTTTGGTTGGGAGACTTTTGATGACTGTTTCTATTTCATTAGGTCTATTTAAATTGCTTATCTGTTCTTGATTTAATTTGGGTAAGTGATATCTATCCAGAAAATTTTCCATTGCCTTTAAATATTCGAATTTTGTAGAGCACAGGTTTTAAAATGTGACCTGAAGATTCTATGGATTTCCTCAGTGTCAGTTTTTATGTCCCTCTTTTCATTTCTGATTATGTTAATTTGCATGTTCTTTCTCTGCCTTTTGGTCAGTTTGGGTAAAGGTTTGTTTATCTTTTTTATTTTCTTGAAGAACCACCTCTTTGTTACATTGATTCTTTGTATTGTTTTCCTAGTTTCTACTTTATTGATTTCAGCCCTCAATTTGATTACTTCCTGGCATCAACTCCTTTGGGATGAGTTTGCTTCTTTTTGTCCTAGAGCTTCCAGTTATGCGCTAGTGTGACTTTTCTACAATTTTTTCACGTGGGCAGTTAGTACTATGAACTTTCCTCTTAGCACTGCTTTCAATGTGTCCTGTAATTTTGGGTATGTTGTGTCTTCATTTTCATTAATTTCTAGGTAGTCTTTAATTTCTTTATTTCTTGACTGAGGAATGGTGAAATTGCACATTGTTCAATTTCCATGAATTTGTAGGATTTTTGCAATTTGTGTTGTTGTTGAATTTTAACTTTAAAGCGTGGTGGTCTGATAAGATTCAGGGAGTTATTACAAATTTTTTGAACCTATTGAGGTTTTCTATATTGCTGAGTATGCGGTTGATTTTAGAGAAGATTCCATGTGGTGCTGAGAAGAAGGTTTATTCTTTTGTGTTTGAATGAAATGTTCTATAAATGTCTGTTAAACCCAATTGGGTCGTAACTTCTGTTAGTTCCTTTGTTTCTTTGCTAAATTTCTGCCTGGTGGTCCTGTCTAGTGTTGAGAGTGGGGTGTTGAAATCTCTCACTATAAGTGTGTGAAGTTTTATGTCCGATTTGAGTATTTGTAATGTTTCTTTTAGAAATGTGGGTGCTTTTGTTTTTGGGTCATAGATATTCAGAATTGAGACTTAAACTTGATGAGTTTCTCCTGTGATGAATAAGTAATGACCTTCATCTCTTTTGATTGATTTTAGTTTGAAGTCTAATTTGTTAGATATTAAGATTGTTAAACCCGCTTGTTTCTTGGGTCCTTTTGATTGAAAAATCTTTTCCCATCCCCTAGCTCTGAGGTAACACCTGTCTTTGAAGTTGAGGTACATTTCTTGTTGCAGTAGAAGTGTGGATTTTGTCTTTGTATCTATTCTGTTATCCAGTGTCTTTTTATAGGTTAGTTAATGGGGAATATCATTGACCATTGATTGTTAATTCTTGTTTGTTTTTGATTTGTTGTTGTTGGTGTTATTGTGTAGGATACCCCCCTTATTTTCTTTTGGCTGTTGGTAAAGTAAGATTATCTATTGCCTATGTTTTTTTGGGGGGGGTTAGTTAACTTCCTTGGGTTGGCATTTTCTTTCCAGTTCTTTCTGTAGGGGTGGATTAGTTGATATATATTGTTTAAATCTGGTTATGTCATAGAAAATCTTGGTTTCTCCATCTATAGTGATCAAAAGCTTTGCTGGATATATAGTCTGGGCTGGCATCCATGGTCTCTTAGTGTTTGTATAATCTGTATCCAGGACCTTCTTGCCTTCAAAGTTTCCATGGAGAAGTCAGATGCAATTCTGATAGGTTTGCCTCTATGTTACTTGGCATTTTTTCCTTTGCTGTTCTTACTATTCTTTCTTTATTCTGTATGTTTGGTGTTTTGATTATTATGTGATGAGGGAACTTTGTGTGTGTGTGTGTGTGTGTGTGTGTGTGTGTGTGTGTGTTCCACTCTATTTGGTGTTCTTTAAGCTTCTCATACTTTCATTGGCATGTCTTTCTTTAGGTTGGGAAAGTTTTCTTCTATGATTTTGTTGAATATATTTTTCTGGACCTTTGAGTTGGGATTCTTCAACTTCTTCTATACCTATTATTCTTAGGATTGGCCTTTTCAGTGTCCCATATTTCCTGAATAATTTGTGTTAGAGATTTGTTGGATTTAAGATTTTCTTTGGTCAGTGACTCTATTTCTCCTAGTGTATCTCCTAGTGTATCTTCAACGCCTGAGATTCTCTCATATCTCCTGTATTCTGTTTGTTGTGTTTGCATCTGCAGTTCCTGTTCACTTACCCAGCTTTTCTATTTCCAGCATCCCCCCAGACTGTGCTATTTTTATTGTCTCTATTTCAGCTTTCAAACCTCGTACTGTTTGAGTTGTTTCTTGCAATGTTTGGTTTGTCTTTTCCTCCATTTCTTTAAAGTATTTTCTCATTTCCCCTTTAGGGAAGTTGTATTTAGGGTTGTTCTCTTCTGCTTCATCTCTGTTGGGATGGATGTTCAGGTCTTGCTGGTGTGGAGTCCCTAAACTCCGGTGGCATCATATTGCTCTTTCTGTTGTTGACTATGTTCTTATACTGTCATCTACCCATCCCTTTTTCCAGTGTGTACCAGTGAAGTGTCTTCCTCTCCTGGTGGGTATGGGACCAAGGTTCTCTTCCAGTGGGTGCAAGTAGGTGCAATACTCTAATGGCTCTCCTCTTCCAGTGTGTGGAAGGCTCTGGGAGACTCTGGATGGGCTGTTCTGCTAGGATGGGCTACTCTGTGCCCAGTCCTCAGTCTTCAGGAGGCTCCAAGCAGGGAACTAGAAGTCAGCCTCTTCCTGTTGGTAGATATGGGATCAGGATGCTGGCAGACTTTGGACAGGCCTATCTGCCAGGATGGGCTCCCCCTCCCCCACCCTGTGTGCAGGCCCCAGGCCTCAGGAGGCTCTGAGCAGGGTCCAGGAAGCTTACCTCCTCTCATGGTTGGAGGTGGGACTAGGATACTGGCAGACTGTGGATGGGTTGGTTTCCTGGGACAGGCTTCCCTGCATGCAGTCCCCAGTCCTTAGGAGGCTCTGAGCAGGGCATCAAAAGGTGGGCTTCTCCCATCAATTAGTGCTATTTAAATAATAGTTGTTTTTTTTTTATAGTATTCTGTAAAAGGTTATAGAATCTACTGATTACCAAACACAAAAATCTCATGATACCATTATGGAAGAACCCATTGCACCAATTCAGTATTTTGAGGTCTAGAGATAAGAACAAGCAAGCAAGCAAGCAAGCAAGCAAGTAAACAAGCAAACAGACAACAACAAAATGATTGAATACAGGCAGGTGGCAGATAACCATTAAAAAAATAAATTACATTGGCCCTTAAAATCTGTTGTGAGTTGAAGAATTTTCAACTGTAAACTTTGAAGAAATTAAAAGCCAGGTGGGGTGCTCACCATAATTCCACCTTGTAGAAAGTCTAAGGGCAGTCTGGGCTATTCAGTGAGAACCTATTTCCACCCTCCTGAAATCATCAAACTTTTATAAAAAGATTGTAACTATTAAAGAAATGCCAGTGCTTAATTAGCCATGATCAGCTCATTGTATTCTAGATCCTTCCTGACTTGAGCAGATACACAATACTATGGAAATCTCTCAGCCCTGGGTCTCATGGCTTTCTGTTTTAAGACTCTTGGCCAGCTTTTGTAGATACATGACATGATGCAATTTTTGTTATACCCTGGCTTGAATTACCTATATTGGGGAAAAGCGTGCTCAGACACCCACCTCTTTCTAGACTGTTTCCTACTGTCTCCTTATTCCCATTAAATGAATAGTAAAGTATATTTGTTTTCTTCTGTTCTGAGGTGTTCTAATTTTAGAGAACACTTTAATTGGAAATCATCAAATGATCTCTATGATTTAATTGATAAATGGAGATGTGTGTTCAGACTATGAAGTGAAGTTGTTGCCCAGGTAGTTGTCTCACATTGTTGGATCTCCTAGGAAGAAATATATAACCTCACCATCCCTCTATCCATCCATCCATCCATCCATCCATCCATCCATCCATCCATCCATCCATCCATCTGTCCAGGTTAATTGCCTACTGTGTGCTAAACTGTAGAAGCTTTATTTCTTTCAATTCTGTGAGGTATGTTTGTAGCTATAATTGACCCAAGAACAAACCACTAAAATGAATGAGCTTTCCCTGCACCAGAGGTCATAAAAGAGCAGCAGAGCAAGGACAATGACTGATGTGCATCCAACATCCTGAAGAACTAGGAGTTATTAGATCAGGTAGGAAGTTAGGCAGAAAGGCAGGGAGGGGCCCTGACTAAAGTTTAAAGATAGCAGCTTTTTTCTTGCCCTCCTGACCTGAGACAAAAGGTTGGCAGTTTAAAACATAGGCCCAGAGGGCTCTCTGTTTTCACCAATATGGCTCCCTTTCTGTTGGACCACAAAGGAGGGATTAGGTCAGGTTCACCAAGTTGGGTTCCTGTCAGCCATCTTGTCTTTGTTCACACTGGCCAGCCCTAAAGTAGGGGAGAAAGAACTCCCAAAGATGCTTAAAACCCATGGCCCTAGAGGAGAGAATGAATTTGGGGCTCTGGAGTTCCCCTATGTTTTGAAGGTTTTCTATCTGTGTGCTTTGCTCTCTCTCTCTCTCTCTCTCTCTCTCTCTCTCTCTCTCTCTCTCTCTCTGTGTATGTATGTGAGGGTGTGTTTGTGTGTATGTATGTATGCACGTATCTGTTTGTGTGTATTTATGCATGTATCTGTGTGTATGTATGTATATATGTGTGCATGTGTGTATGTATGTATGTATGTGAGTGTGTGTATTCTTGCCTCTAATAAAATTCTTTCTTCACTACTTGACTCTGTCAGCTCTTTATGAGATTTTTGCTGCCTTTTAATTCTTGAAATGGCAGAGAAAATGAACAATATCAAGACCCTTAGATGGTAACAACTTCAGTGGCTAGAATTCCATGTGGAAATGTGTTGGTATGACAGTGATATTTATTTAAATAGAAGACTTGAATTCTACACCAAGAGCTTTCAAGTAAAGCTCTTAATTCTCTTTAATACACATGTCTTGATTTAGGCTTTCAGCCATTTTGCAATAGGGAGCTTGGTAGGTCATGTATAAAAGTATAAAAATACTTGCTTCTGAGTTTGAGGATCGAAAACTTCTAGTAGAAGGAATATTTTTAAATTAATTCAACACTGACTTAGATAGTGATTGTCTAGCCAATGGCCCTGAATACTTTCTTTGTTTCTGGCTGAAACCTTATTCCCATTTCCAGATGGTCTAAACTGGGATAATCTAGTTTGCACAGATTTCAGTGATATAACCTGCTTTTCCAAACTCTTTTTTTTTCCCTCAGTTCGAAACCCAGAAGGACAGATAAAACTTTATTCCAAAGGAGCAGACACTATTTTGTTTGAGAAACTCCATCCTTCCAACAAAGACCTGCTGTCTTTGACGTCAGACCATCTCAGTGTAAGTGCCTCAAATAAGGTCAGCACAGGAGTCCTTTGCCATCCCCTATGATACCAGTTAATGAATATCAGCAAACAAGCTGACTTCTAAGATAGAAAGCAGCTGGGAGCCATCCCACAGAGGGCAGTGACAGGGAGCATCTGGGAACCAGATGCCACTCAGAGTTTCAGCACAGGTGGATTAGCACAGGACGGCTGGGAGAGCCACACAGTTGCAGGAGCCAGGGTCAGCCAGGGCCACCACTTTCTGGATGTGTTTAGATGGTCAGGGAAAGAAAATCTTTGGAGATAACTAGCTTTGTCCTGTGAGGCTTCTTTCACTCCTGCTACAAATTGTAAGTCCCTTATGTGTTACTGGTGTCGACCCACACACTTTAGGTCTAGTGTGATATTTTTTCATAAACTTTCTAAAGGGTATAGAGATGATTATTGTACCTTCACTCCCCTCTCAAAGGTAAGGGTCTATAAAATAATAGGGTCAATGTGGACATAAACCTGTTGTTTACCTGTCATGCTAATATATTGTTTGAGATTCTGGTTGAGCCCTGTGAACTTTGCAGGAAATGGTTCACAATACTCATTTTATCAGTTTTTATTCCTCCACTAAAATTATTGAAGATTTGTGTTCCTTTGTCAGTGTCAGATGTTGTTTTATTATAAAACATCCCTTCAATTCTTCTAAAGACAAATGAAATGTAAATATTCTGACCAACTTTAAGTTTAAAGTGATAGTTTAGTAATAATTGTTACAAACAGCTATTTTTTTCTTTTTAAATAGAGGATTCTTGATTTCCCCTTAATGTTTTCCAGAGGCTGACATGGTCTTTTAGTTTTCCTAATTAAAACAATATTGGAGTAGTAACTATATGATTTTTGTCATTACCCAAATACCAAGGCTCTAGACATTTTCCTTTCATATTAAAAGTTTAATTTGGTCTTTTCTTTGCAGTCTAATTGTTTCTTAAGGCAGATCAACTGTGCCTGCCCTTTCCTTCACACATGGTCATCATTTTGGTTTCTACGTTGTATGCTTTTAAATTTGTATTCAATCATTGATTTTGGATAGTTTAACGATAGGAAAAGGCCTTGCTCAAATGACCATTTCGGATTAAATGTGTGTTTCATAACTAATTAGATGACTTAAGGCATCTGCTCTCTTTTCTAGTGTCCTCGTAGAGTTGATTCACTGTCGTGTGGAACAGAGAGGGGGGCAATGGCAATGCCCAGTGGGGTTGAGAGTTAAAGGCAAAGACGCGTCTGTGTGAATTGAGAAGACAAAGGATGGTTTTAAGGCCGTAACTAGATTTTCAGATCAGAAGGGGATGTGGTGATGTTCTTGGGAGATAGGGCTTGTAAATGTGCACGAAATGTCCCAGATACTACCAACTGCCTGGGTGATGAATTCAGTTAATGTTCCTTGTGGTCTTTCTGGGCTAAAGCACATCTTTGCACCATGCACCAACTTTTCTTTTTACTCATTAGGGTGCATCATGATTTAGCACATGTCTGAACACAATACTCTATTTTCACTATAAAGCAAAATGATAGGCAAACATGCCTGGTGACCAGCAATGCCCAGAGGAGCAGAAATGGCTATTAAAATGCTTTGCTCACAGTTTGGGGCCCCATAAAATGACCACTGGAAGCAGAAGTGACGTGTGAAGTTTTCAACATTGCCCCCAAACTCAATCTACTTAAGTTTCTAGCTAATGTGGCTGTGTGAAACACATAGCAGCCACCAATCTCTGACCCTCCATCCTTGCTAGAAGAATAAATTACCGGAAGAATCATATGAGATTGTCACTTTACCAAATGTTCTAGTTTATTTGGCTTATATGTCTGGGTCCATTGTTGGGGATGGCAAGGCATGAATTCAAGGCAAGAATGTTAACCAGAAATTATGGAGGAACACTGCTTGCTGGGTCATTCTTTGGTCCACTCGCTTGCTCACTCACTCACTCACTCACTCACTCACTCACTCACTCACTCACTCACTCACTCGCTCGCTCACTCACTCACAAGCTCTTGCTTACTAATTTTTTGTTTTTACATAGTCCAGAACTACCTGCCCGGGGATGGTGCTGCCCATAGTGCACTGGGCCTTCCTGCAGCAGTTAATCAAGACAACTCCCCATAGACATATCAAAAGGCCAATCTGATCTGGACAATTCCTCATCTAAGTCTTTCCTTTTAGATGGCTCTAGGTTGTGTCAGGTGGACAATTATCAGAAACTTAGGAAAAGCATGACTTCTCAATCTGTGATTACTCATTAAAATTCATTCTATGAAATATAATTTCTAACAAATAATGTTTGAGCTGGTCTGACTTGATGATGGTATCTTCAAGATTTCATAGAAGTTTTATTATCAAACATGAAAATTTAATGTAGGAAAACATTAAAGAAGGAAAACATTTCATAGAAGAGTCTAGAATGAAAGACCCAAGGCAGCCCTCAAAGTTTACGTGTGTAGTATCTTTCATTCCTTTCTTTTCCTTTTCCTCCAAAGGTTATTATCATAACCATAAGTAGCATACCAGACTTCTCTTACTCAACTATTTAGCATCTTCTTATTTATCAGTTATTGCTTCTAGTTTCTATTATGGAAATTTTCAAGTAGATACAAAAGTAGGACTCATTGAATTTTCATCAAGGATGCTTGACTGGAGTTGAGGTGGGGAAATCTTGTGGAGAGAGACTGATGCAGTCCATAAAGGGCTTCCTCTCTTTGCCTGGAAACTGTAACTCCTCCAAGGGACTCTCCTCATCACTGGGAGTTAGGGCTCTTACTTATGGACAGGAATGCTTCCTATAGGTAAAGAAGGTTGGACACTGATGCAGTTGTTTCCAACAGATCTTTTACACCCTTCCTTTTCCTCTGATTAGAACACTGCAAAAGGCATTTTCAGAGTTTTTTAGGGGAAAGCTAGTGCCCCAATAGGCCAAACCTCATAGACATGAACATAAAACATAACCATTCTTTCCTTTGCCTGAGGAGATAAGGAATTAGAGTCAGAATGGCGATGCAGTGCTCTTGTGACCAAATGGATGTGAGTGAACCCCTCCCTATGTTGTGGGGACTTTTGCTGTATTTATTGTTTACCTGTTCCTAAGACTGCATCTTCTCTTTCAGGAATTTGCAGGCGAAGGCCTTCGAACCCTGGCAATTGCTTATAGAGAGCTTGATGACAAGTATTTTAAAGTGTGGCAGGAGATGCTTGAAGATGCAAATTCTGCCACCGTTGAGAGAGATGAACGGATATTTGGGCTGTATGAAGAAATCGAAAGAGATTTAATGGTATAAGTTTGGAAGTGTGGTGCTCTATGCTTAAGCCATTGGTTAAATCATCTTTTGATAGCAGATGGTTCTCTTTCAATGCTGAATCTAGATTTATATGCTGGCTTTGAGCTTACTACGTATGTCCCCAGTGATTCTAGAGGACTGGCTTTATTAGCCAATAACTAATGCAATGGAAACCCTCCCAAACTAGAGGACAGTAAACACCTTATTTATCAACCCTAGTTTATCTTTGATACAGCATATTTATTTCCTTTCTCTGTTTTGTGATACACATTTTTAGTATAGAGACAATTGATATGGAAAGCAGGACTATAGCTTTGAACTTCTCTGGGTCCAGGAGACTCTGATGACTACCCAGAGAGTGGTCTATTTTAGAAGTCACTCTTCTCAGAGACCCCAGTGACCAAGGAGTTTGGTATCTGGGAGTCATAGGAAGCAGGTCTCATCACTGGGGTGAAAACTGAACAATCTTCACTTTTTATTAGATTACCCGATGACCTCTTAATTCATGGAGGGACACAACCTTTTGTGTCCTCAGTTTCTTGACTATGAGGTGTGAGGGCCTCTTCTTTGGACCTCTCCTTCGCTGCTGAAAGTGGAGAAGCAGCTAGGGACTTCTTAAATCTCTAGATGTGGAGTGGCCTCTGTCCATTTATGCCAGCATGCTATCTCAATATCCCATCTCTCTCATGTAAATTCTACCTCTCTGGGCCTCTGTTATTAACTAGGCTTGACTTCTATACTTCCTTTTGAGTTTCTACACAATCAATTGATTTATATACACAACAGAGTTCTTGTTAATACCCACATTTTATGTTGTCTTCATTTTCCATTCCTTTCTTTAAACTCTGGCTGAAAGCTATGGATGTTACATGTGTTCTTTGCATGTATTAACATGTTATTCTTTTCTCTCCAATGAAGCTACTGGGTGCCACTGCTGTAGAAGATAAGTTACAAGAAGGTGTTATCGAAACAGTTACGAATCTATCACTAGCCAACATTAAGATCTGGATTCTAACAGGAGACAAACAAGGTAATTTGGAAATGGGTGACAATGATGTTTGAAGAGGGGGAAAGTAATTCCTTGAAAAAAATTGTTAATTAGCAACTTTATATACTTCAATATTTTGTTAGTTCTCTACATAGGAAAAAGTTGAAATGAGAAAAGAAAGCTTTTTTAAAAATATAAACTTGTTATTTAAAACTAACAAAAACACCTTCCACAGCAGTTTCTGTACAGTTGCTACCCTTACAGAGAAACTGTCTTAACATGGTTTTCATGTGAGCATTGTTCTGTCCCTACCAAAGGGGGACACTGGAGTTTTTTTTTTCATTTAGTTGGAAAACCATAAAAATTGTCATGCATATGCCTTCCATTATTAACCTGTCATATCAGTATTGGATATTAGCCAATTTAGTATTTTGGCACTCAAAGGTATTCGCAGTTTGTGGTAAAAAGTTTTGTTTTTTTTTCATTGTACCTTAAGATCTTAGGATAGCTAAATGAGTATGGATTTGAGAATCTAAAGGTGGTTTTGAAAACCAAATGAGATGCCATGGACTTATAGATGTTCCTGGTCCTCCAAGGGCTTAGTGATGGGGTGACTGGCTCTGGGTCTCAGGTCTTAGGCCTCTCTTCCAGTCAGTTGTGTTGTATAAAGCATTGTGTGTTTGCTAACCTCAATGAGTCTGATAGGCTCTAGGTAACATAGTCACAGCTTCCAAAATTTCTGAAAAATGTAACAGAGGTGATCTTTCTCTGTACCAGAAACTGCCATCAATATTGGTTATGCTTGCAATGTGCTGACTGACGCCATGGATGCCGTGTTTGTGATAACGGGGAACACAGCTGTGGAAGTGCGAGAAGAGCTCAGGTATGTGTTGAAGGAGAGGGAGAACTCAAGTGTGGGGAGGAGAGGGACTACCAGGCATTTGGGAAGGCAGTAGTATGTGTGCCACAGTCCCCCAGTGATTCCTGCAACTTCCTTAATTCTCATTCCTGTTAGTAACAAAAGCTAGGATAAAGGTGGCATTGACAACAAATCATTCATTGTCTTTGGACTTCACTATTTCTTATGTGTTTTAAGAAAGAATCTCAAGTCATGCATGTTTTTTTTTTAATTGTTGGCAAAAACCTGGAAGATATTAAGTGATGATGAATAACAATGTCACTGAAGGTGCGTTTTAAAAACACCAGTTCCCAAGCTTCCTTCCTTCTTTGCATCAGGTCTCTGGGGCATTGGTATTGGAATTAGTATTTAGGAGGCACCTGCAGTTCATGATAAGATAACTCTGGAAAACAGTAGGAGGTGCTGTATGGTCAGAAGAATGAGCACTACTCATCTGGGATAGCTGAGCACTCCATATGAGAAGTGGAACACTCTTTGTACAGCTGCAGCCCAGTGCGAGGAAGCACAAGAATGCTGGGCAGCACTGAACATAGGAACACGTAGATGCTGACTTTGGAAAACTAATGTTTCTTAACATCTATCTGTTCATTATTTTCTGTCACTTCATTTGGAAAAAGTATTTAAAACCTACATAATGTAATACAAAATCGTCAATAAAATGATGTTGCTTTTACTGACTTTGGAAGATGGGTAAACTTATCTAAGTGAAATATGAGATTATAAAATATGCATAGAATGATATATTTTGAAAGCACACACGCACACACACACACACACACACACACACACACACACACTCACAACTACACATCTAAGTACCTATCAAGCCCTGGAAAATATATGCTGTGGTTCTTTCTAAGTAATAGAATCAGGCAATAAGAAGTAGTAGTATTTGTGCAAAGTCTTACAATTGATAAGAAACTAAAAACACTTATTTTTTAGTGAGAAGAAAAAGACTCAAAAGAAAAGATTTGCAGGTAGGTGTAGCATTTCACATCCCATGAGGGTATGTTGCTCAGCTACACATTTGCTTCCTAAGGAAACTGAGGGGAAAGATTACCTAAGGCAAGCTATTGTGTGGGGATCTCCACTATATTCCTAATCTTGGTGATTTTTATATATATAAGTCCATAGCTTTGGGGCTGATGTATTAAAGCCATAAATTAGTGCCCTTCCGCGCATATTCTTATGTTATATTTTCAAGTTCAGTGAAGGTTCATGCAAAATAAACAAAAACAAACAAACAAAAGTGTGTCAAAAGTGCAGGACCTGAGGGATAGTAGTCACTGGAGGGAAATTACTTAAATGCTTGTAGTTAAACCTGTCAGGTGTGTTTAGATTTTGTCAGCATAACATCTATTATTTTACATCATGATTTTCAAGCTACATGACATGCATCCAGCTTGCTTACTGTTATCAGTGCCATTTTGGACATGGGGAATCCCCATTGATTTTGATCCCATTGATATTTTATTGTTAGCAGTGTGCCTGCAGATCTACAGTTAAGCCCTGCCAATGTTTCTGAGGTTATATCATGGATTGCATATTAATGGTGCATGCATCTTCTGCTCCAAAGAAAACAGCAAATGCAGTGTTGTTGGGCCAGACAAGAAACCTCATTCAGCGCTTCATTTCTGTATCACTGATCACATGCTCTGTTCTTGGAAACATCCGTTAAACTGACTCTACTGCCTCTGAGCAACCCACTGATGCACAGGGCCTCTGTACTTCCTTTTTAAGCAGCAGACATTTTAATCGTTAGTACCTTTTGCAAATGCAAATAGCTCCTGGGGCCGGTAGATTAGATTAGTTGTGTGATGTAGGCTGCTTATAAGATATTAGACAGGAGTCCTTTAATGAAGCAGAGTGTAACTCTGGCCATAATGTCATCTAGACCAAACAAGAGGCACCATGGTTTAAATTCCCAGGTTCTAGTCTCCCTGGTAAAGTGTTCTAGTAGGTCAAGTTTCTTTTCATAAATTGTAAAATTCCAGAACACTACATTCTGCATTCTGGCACATTCTGGTATAGTTGCCTAGGGTTTCAAAAGTACTGCCTGTTTGGTTCATGACCTTGTCTAGGCCAATTCCCATTTCTGATAACGGATCACTGTCTTCAAAGGTCTTTGGGGCAGCAAGAGACGGTAATCCCGAAGCTCTAAAAACTTCATTCTTTTGCCATTCCTTCACTGTTGGTAGGGGTAGGGTCATGCTGTCTCTGATTGCCCTCTGTCATTGTATCTTACTTTATCCTAGAGAGAGCCTGTGGCTGACTGTAGGACTAAAGCCATTTATTGTGGTAACCAAGAGCTAGGAATTTGAAGTCCTAGGCTTGCCATGGACTAATCAAGTTACCAAAAGTCAGATAGCTAATCTGTCAGAGGCAGACCCAAGTTCCCAGGAAATAAGCAAGCACAAAACACTGGCCTTTGTTCCAAAGTCTGCATTCTTTTCCTTTAAACACAATGTTTAACCTATTTCCTAACAGATCCTTTTAATTCTTGGATATAGGGTGCCAGAAAAGGACTGACAAATGGCCTGTTGCTTCCTCCTTTCTTCTTTGTAGGTTAATTGCATGCCTGAGTATAGGCCTCACTCTGCTGTACTGTGCCTCCGATGGTATGGACTGTGAATGCTGTAGTCAATTCAACTCCCAATTTATCTCTGCATTTCAACATTGTACTAAACTTCCCCTCATCACAAAGCCTAAGAGGCACAGGCATTCTTTTGTTTTAGTGTTTGTTTGTATCCTGAGGTTAAACAGTGTGTGTGATGCCTACATGATGTACAGTTTATCTTCGTTGAAAGGTATAATATGCAGCTTCCCTCCCTCTTAATGAATTGCTTTTGAAAGAACCAGCTTGTATTTGGAGAACTGAGTACCAGGAAGTAAAAGAAATGACAGCTATGAATAAATACCCCCGCCCAGGTCCAACAGTGAGCATCCAGTCTGGCAGGGAGTAAAGGTCTGGGAGGAGGGAGCATTAGGAATTTTAGTTGAGCATGAAAGTTGTTCCAGAAAAGGGCTTGTGTCACATATTAGGAAGACATTGTTGGATAAAAACTCCTAAGTAAATAGAATTTCAGCCAGTGTGTGCATGAACTTCACCCTCCTTTGGAATGTTTTCATTCTCCACCAAGGGGGAAACAGGTTGAGTCATGACACAGCAAATGGGAACGTCACTAAACAGGAAACCATGGGAGATTTTTTTTTTCTTCAGGGCTTTTTAAAAACCCAGTTTATGGGATCTGCAGCACTGTCATAGAAATGCTCAGGTCCAATTTTATTTCTTCCATTCATCACGTAGGGCTGTCAATTCATGATGAGCATTCCTTGGGTTGCTTATCTACTGTGAAAGCCTGCACCATGTGCCTGCCGCAGTCATCCTTCCTGCCTGCTCTGTCTTCTTCCCCACATGCATTTCCCACACAGTCCTCCCTCTCACTTTACACAGGACTTTTAAGTGAAGGTGCGATTTTGTCCCTGGACAGCAGGAGGCAATGTTGAGCCAGGAAACAAGGTGGCATGAGGGCCTCTGGGTTGCCTTTGTAGTTTGTATGTAAACTCTTAGCGATGCATGTTTAAATAACTCAAAAGCTGAAGGAAAAATGTTTGTTTTAATATGCTCATTCTCTCCTATCAGAGGACTTCAGTATAAACCTATTTTAATAAATGTTTTCTATACTGGGTGGGGCTTCAGGGAGATAGTTCATTTTGCCATAAGTCAAAGCATGTAGTAACTTATTTGTTACTTCCTGTTTTTGTTTGGCACTCATTTATACAGTAATTGTATGTTCACATGAAGTGGCTGGCTTGGGCACCCTTATGCAGGGGACATCTGCTGGTACTCAGATGACAGAAGCTCCTAAGGTTATACTAATAGAACTATTATTTATAACCTTGTCACCCACAGGTCTTCTGGGAGGCAATTTCCCTTCACAATTTTGAAAAAAACAGTAAAATGCCACTTCTAAGGATGCTATGTCATCAAATAAGTTTTCTCGTAAATGGGAGACATGAGTGAGATGTGTGCAGGCCTCTTATGTGTCTATTGCTGATTAGGTTTAGAGCATTGCAAAGAATTTCCATTTGCAACAATCCAATCCTCATGCTTTGATGTTTGTAGTTTCTTCTAACATTGTATGCCAAATTGGTAATCACGCACACTACACACTCACACACACGCACACACGCGCACATGCACAGGCACACACACATGCGCACACATACTTACCCCACATTATATGCACACACCCCATATTATATACACATATATAATGTGTATATATACATACGTACACATGGGGCAGGGCGGGGGAGAGAGAAGAAATTAAGAAAAGGAAGGGGGAGGAAAGGAAGAAGGGGAACACTCTGTGATGATAAGGTGTCATTCATAGTCTTTAGCATATTTAAAATCATTGCACACCAGAGAGTAGCTCTCCACCCTTTATACACCAAAGCTATTGAGATCCCATCATTAAAACTAGCTTTTAGGTCGTTAAAATGTTTGAGATGATTTTGTTTTCATCATTCATAGCTGTCTATTTCCTGTGTGTCACCCCATACCACATGTATTGCTGTCTGTCCATCGGCTTGCTTGGTGGACCTAATTCTTGGGCCTTAGTCTGTTTTGAGTAGTGATGGAGTGAATTAACTTCCAGGGCAGTCTTTTGGTGCGGTTACATAGATTAGCTCTGTGTACTGTGTTATGCCTTTTTAATTTTCCTATTCTTTAAGGAAAGCAAAGGAAAATTTGTTTGGACAAAACACGAGTTTTTCCAATGGACATGTAGTTTATGAAAGTAAGCAGCAGCTGGATTTGGACTCGGGTGCAGAAGAAGCTGGAACAGGAGAATATGCCTTAGTCATAAACGGCCACAGTTTGGTGAGTTTGCCTGAGGCTATTGTCCTTTCTTTTTCTTTACCCCAATAATTATCTCTTTTGTGCTGTCATAATGAGAACCCCTTTTGTGTTTTTCAAACAAATGACACTACAAGAAATAGGGCGTGCACAGGATATCCTGTTTACAAAAGGGAACACTTCTACCGTGCATTTCATACATTGTTTGAATGATCACACTGGATGTGAGGAACTGAAGAAACAGTTCACAGGGAATCTATGAATTTCGCCTAAACAGTCACTTTACAGAATTGTTTAAGTGCCTTTGTAAGGAGGGATGTCACAGCGCAGTGTCACTTAATTGAAATAATGCAACTGGATGGAAGGGTTTCAGTTACTGCTCTTTGCTAATGTTTGTGATTTGCGAGTCATAACCTGACCTTCATAGAATTACCATGCCAAATTATTGCCATTAAGACACCTCTGGTGGTTTTTCTAAATAGCAACATTCTACAGCAAAGCCAAACAATTTGATTTGATTAGGAAATCTGGTTCTTGCCATAATAGAATAAACTTGCATTGTATTTTTTATGCAGTTCAGGTTCCAAGCCTCAAATGAAACTCAAATGGCTTCTCCCAGTCTCTAATTAGAGTACAAAAGCCCCGACTTTAGTCTAGTGAAATTATCATTTCTATGTACAAAGAACTTAATCTCACATCTTTGTTTGGCTTTGATGCTCATTTTTCACTTTGGAGTTTGGAAAAATGTACATTTTTTCTTGAAGACAGTTTCTCAGTGGACAAAAGAAGTTGGATATGAGCATATTAGAGTCCCCTTGTGACTATCCGCCTGTTAGCTCCCAATGCTCTCAGTTTTGTCCAGCTGGATCCCAGACACAGCGATGTGTTGCCTTCCACACCATGGAAAGTTACAGAGCTCAGCTGCAGGCCAAACTCAGTCGAAAGTTGGTCCAGATGACATGAACTTTTCCCTTGCACAGATGAACACCAACTCAAAGTCATGTCTGTCTGCTGAGTCTAGAGCTGAATGGCACAGCCAGTGCAGTTGGCCAGGATCCCTAATGGGTTATGCTTTGACTGTCCTGTGGGCTTGCGGGTGTGGGCTCTCAGGTGGTAATCACCTACGTGATCTTTCTCTCTGTTGAAAGAAAGAGCTAAGATAGATGCTCTTCAGGAGCCCTGTTTGCTAAGGACTACTCACTCAGGGTTACTCAAATATCTGTTACTTAAAACTGGATTCTTGTTTTCTTTGACCATATCTACTATGAAGTGCAGAGTGAGGTGTTCCTAGGAAGGTAGCTGTCCAGTTAGTTGGAGGAAATTGTGCTCTCTTTCTCAGGAGTTTCTCAGAGTACAGAAGGGCTTTCAGTATATGGAACAAGGATAGTAAGGGTTGGGGAACCTTGGTTGAGGCACAGGTTGCCTGTCACCCTATTGTTCAGGATTTTGGTTTCAACCACAGTGCTTTTTTAGGACAAGCCTCCCATCATGTCCTTTTCATCTTGCTTGCACATGGGCATTCACAAACAGTAACAGTACAAAACAATACAAAGGAGATGAGCAGCCCCAAATGTAGAAATCACCATGGTTTGTAGTTCGTGTAAAACTATTGAGATGTGGGTGGGTCCTGTCTGTTGCTTCTGCTGATTTTAGTGGTTCCTAGAACTTTCCCAACATCTATTATAGCTATATCTCTGCCAAGATAGCATGGTGACACATCAAAGAGGCACACTGAGGACATGTCTCTTAATTTTATGTTAAATTTCCTTGAAACTTTCTGGTGGCTCAATATTCATGCCTTTATTCTTGTTGTTGCTTTTGTGACTCTGAATTAACAAGGTAATGAAATGGCTCTGAAATTAAGCCAGTTAAGGACCAAGGAATTTGCTTTGACAATTGTCATGCGTTCTGTTGCTGTTCATTTCTGCTTGTTTGGATGATACAGGCCCATGCTCTGGAAAGTGATGTCGAGAATGACCTTTTGGAACTCGCCTGCATGTGTAAAACTGTGGTTTGCTGCAGAGTCACCCCACTCCAGAAAGCCCAAGTAGTAGAGCTGGTCAAAAAACACAGAAATGCTGTAACCTTGGCCATCGGCGATGGGGCCAATGATGTCAGCATGATAAAAAGTAAGAGGGTATTTCCTCAATGAGGTATACTCCATGCATGGGGTCCCACTTAAGCATGTAGTAATATGTCATAGAAGTGTGCATTAATTTAACTTCCCCGTGGTTCTTCCATAAATTATACTTTCCAGGCTTCTACAATTATTAGCTTTCCTGAAATACTTCTCTTCGATAAAATAACTTGTGTATTTCTTGCTCTTTACTGTTTGAAGATGAGAGAAAAACCAGCCAGGGCAGGTGAAAGTAGCCAGGGCTGCATTCCTAGCAGCTGGATTGATCCCGTCTTAGTTATTTACCAGTGCTAAGTGCAAATTTCCCGACTTTTCCTAGTCCAGTTTTCTCTTATGCAGAACTAGAATTGATACTTAACTAAGTGACTAATTCATGATAGATGTGGAAAACTATAATAATTACTGTAGCTACACAATTACAATAAATGACTGACATAAAAGAGGAATACGTTCCTTAAAGGTACTGCAATTTTCTTTGACAATAAAAGTTCCTCTTTTCCCTCCTAGGTGCTCACATTGGCATTGGCATCAGCGGCCAGGAAGGACTGCAAGCAGTCTTAGCCAGTGACTATGCTTTGGCTCAGTTTAGGTATCTCCAGCGGCTGCTTCTTGTTCATGGAAGGTGGTCCTATTACAGAATGTGCAAGTTTTTATGCTATTTTTTCTACAAGAACTTTGCGTTCACCCTTGTGCATTTCTGGTTTGCCTTCTTCTGTGGTTTCTCAGCACAGGTAAGTAAAAAGCTCCTTGAGTCTCCTCTCACAATGTCACCACTTTTCTTCACTCTATTTAACTAATAAAAGGTATTATATATGCCCGGCCTAGGAGCGTGTATTCATTAGGTGATTGAATGTTGATGAGCCTTGCTTGACTCTAACCCACATAGAAATATATGTGTAGCTAGAATTTTTATGTATAGAACAACTAATTACTACTTATCACATATCTTTTAGTTTTTATTGCAATGTTTTGGTATGATAACAGGTAATCTCAGTGAAGAGATTTTAGGAAATGTTTTTATTCTTTAAAAATTTCACACATGCCTTTAATATGTTTGATCATACTACACCCACCTCACCCCAACTCCTTCCAGATCCGTTTCAACTCCACCTCCCCCAATTTTATGTCTTAAAAAAATTACAACCTGCCAAGTCCTACTCGTGCTACCCATAAACTCACGGGCATGGGGTCATTCACCAGCACATGGTCAACCTAGCAGGGACTACAGCCTTAAAGAAAACTGAGTTTTCCTTCAATATCAGCCATCATGGATTAAAAGATCCTCAGCCAGGTTGGTGGGTCATGAACCCCTCTCCCATGCAGGTTGGAATGGTGACTGACATGATCTTGTAGGTCTTGTGTAGGCAACCATGGTCACCATGTGCTCATGAGTGCAGGGCCTGTCATGTTCAGTGGTTCTGCTCTCTCATCTCACTGGCATCTTCCTCCTCTGTCCTAGACCTCTGGCTCTTATAATCTTTCTGCCCTTCTTCCCCTGTGGTCCCTTGGGAAATTGGGTTTAATATAGATGGCCCATTCATGGCCCAACAGTCCATAGACACTGTGCACTCTGATCAGTTATGAATTTCTGTTTTAAGCATCACCCACTGCACAAAGAAACTTCTTTGATGTGGTCTAAAAGCTGTACTAATTGGTGGGTACAGAGATGTGGATTTAGAGGGAAATGTGTTTTTTTTACATCAAGAAGAAGTAGCTGATGCTCTGACATAAGAGCTGTTTTGATGTTATCCCACTAGCTAACATTCATTTACAGGTGATGTTGATGTCATGTAAGTAGTTAGCAAATTCATATACAGTATTCTATTTTATATCTATAAGCAGACGACGTTTAAGCTTTAAAATGATTTATTTTAAAATTCTTGGATATTTCATTCTGTATATGATGTATTTTATTCATTTATATGTCCCATTACTCTTCCTCACCCCTCCTCTTACTTCCACTAACCCCTTTCTTATTCTCAATAAGTTGTTCTACTACTGCGGTGGAGAATGGATGAGTCTGGAGAGTATATTAAGTGAGGTGATCCAAACTCAGAAGGACAGATGCTTTTAATTTTTTTATATTTTTAACTAATGTACCAAGTGATAGATATTTCTTATGGCTTTTTCATACATCCTTAATTGTGAGTATGCCCAGCCTGCTTGTCTTCCTGTCCTGTCCCTCCATTCTTGCATGTGTCATTCTCTCCCAGTACTCCCGCCTCGACTCTTATGTCACACACATGTGCTCTCCTATCCTATCCACACTTGAAGTCCCTTTCCCTCCTGATTATGTTCATAAAGATGAGAAGCTAGAATCCACCTATGAGAAGACACGTGAACCATTTGTCTTTCTGAGCTAGGGTCATTTCCTCACTCTGTATAATATTTTCCAATCCCATTCATTTTTCCTGCTAATTAACAACTTAATTTTTATTTGCAGCTGAGTAAAATTCCATTATGTGTATGTCCCACAATTTCATTATGTGTTTATTAGCTGGTGAGCATCTAAGGTGATTCAGTTACCTTGCTGTTACCACTAGAGCAGCAATGAACGTGCATGTACAAATGTTTCTGTAGCAGTGTCTAGAGTCCTTTGTGTATATGCTCAGGAGTGTTACGGATAGGCTGCATGGCAGTTCCTGTTTAGCTTGTTGAGAATTCTCCACACTGATTTCCACAGTGGCCACACTGATTTATACTCCCACCAGCAGTATGTAAGGGTTCCCTTTTTCCACATCCTGCTTAGCATTTGTTGTCATTTGTTTTCTTGCTGATAGTCATTCTAACTGGGATGTTGATTTGCATTTCCATGGTGGCTAAGAGTACTGAACACTTAAAATGTATTTACTAGCTCTTTGCATTTGAGACTCCTCTGTTCAGTTCTACATCCCTTCTTCAAGATGGATTGTTTGTTTTCTTAACATTTAGATTCCAGTGTTCTATACCCCAGATACTAACCTTCTGTCAGTGGCATAGTTGGAGAAGTTTCTCCCTTTTTGTAGGCTCCCTCATTGACATGATTGACTGTTTCCTTTTATGTACAGAAGGCTTCCCCCCCACACCATAGGGTTCCATTTATCAACTGTTGTCTTTATTTCCAGAGACCCCACAGTGCTATTCGGAATCTTACCTATGCCAGTACCTTGAAGTGTTTTCCCATTTTTTTCCTTTAGCAATTTCAGAATTTCAGGTCTCACGTTAAAGACTTTGATCAATTTGGAGTTAATATTTGTGAAGGACAAGAGATAAATATCTGATTTTTATTCTTCAACATGGGTGCATCATTTGTTGAAGATGCTATTTTGGCATCTCTGTCAAAACAAGATGTCTATAGCAGTATGGTTTCTACCTGAGCCTTCTGTTATGTTCTGCTATCTACATGTCTCTTTTTGTGAAAGAAACCAGTTAGGGTGATACCTACAACTCTATTTGTTTTGTTCAGGCCTGCTTTGGCTATCTGAGGTCTTTTGTGCTTCCATGTGAATTTTAAGATTCTTACTGTTCTTTGTCCTATTTATTTAAAGAGTAGTGTTTGAATTTTGATGTGGTGTGCTTTGAATTAAATTCTCACACCCCCCCACACACTTAGTGTTGCTCCTATGTGTAATTGTTAATAGATGACCACTTGGGATGAACAACCTATGAGGAGTCTCAGTCCTGGCAAAGAGTGATTTCCCTTCTTTGTGCAGCCATTAATTGCCTGCAACTCTTCACCTAGGGTGTGACCTTGTGGGATTTCCCCTGTCCGTGTTGACATGACAACTGGCGTTGTCATTGTGCTGGTCTTATTTAGGTGTTGAGACTCCATATTGTTGAGATTTTGCATGTATAGCTCCCTGTAATGTATACAAGAAGGTGTGTCTCATGGCAGGTGTCCCGTGGCTCTTACAATTTTTCCAACCCCCTTCTTCTAGTTTCCTCAGCCTATGGAGCAGTGGTTTTGTTGTAGATATATCAGTTGTGGTTGGGAACCCCAAGATTAGTTACTACCTGCATATGAACCGGCTGTGGGTTTCTGTAATGGTCTCCACTGCTGCAAAAAGTAACTTCTTAGGTGAGGGGTGAGAGATCCACTTATCTGGGGTATAAGGCTATATGTTCAAAATGCAGTTGGTAATTATGCTGGTTTAGTAAAGTGGGACTAACAGTTTCTCCTCTGGGGTCTATGGCCTCTTCAGTCATGGGGAGTTGGATAGCTTTACAGTACGAGGCCTGAATGCATGGATTCACTCCTATTGAGCAGACCTTAGATCTAATCATATGGTCATTAGTTACTCCCAATATAAGTGCTAATATTGTGTTCTTTGGTATGTCTTGTCATCCTGACTATTGTTGTGGCTCATTCACTCCACAGCTGGTTAGGACTATTGGTTGCTTTCCTCCCTTTACAGCTCATATAGAACCTGCAGATACCATGAAAACTAGTACTTGGGGAGGAGGCTTCAAGGTCAGTTCCAATTTCCTTCCTTCAAGCCCTGTCCAAAGTGTGTCTCTAGCAATAGGGCCTTAACTTTAAGTTCTGGAGGGCAACCAAGGGTAATGGCAATTGCCTAGATCTTTTTCTGAAATCTCTTTGACTCTTCTGACCTAAAAATGAAGCAGAGGTATCCCATGCCTGGCACTGGCATTCTCTTAGATTCCATTTCATATAAGCTCATAGAGAAATATTTTGTAAAATTGGCAGAACACAGAGAGGGAATTTTTCTCAATGCTGCTGTGTAGAGCAAGAACCCTGTTCTACAGCTTGCATTTAATCACTCTGAAGATTGACGCTGGAGGTCCCTAACCCCACAGCCTTGTGTGTGATCTCTGCTTCAGGAGTACTGAGAGCTAGCTGTGAGGGCCACTGGGAGCGAGGGCTAGGATTGCCCAGGATCGTTGTCTCTTCTCCCCGTTTTTCACTGGAAGGGCTTGATTAGCACCGGGTTTGCAACATGTTTTGGCTTCCTCTCTGAGTCCCGTTCCTCTAAGGACATTATGTTATAATGAGGTGGATTCAAAGAAAACTTGTTTGGAAGAGACACTGACCAGTCTGCAGAGCTTGAGAATTTA
Source organism: Cricetiscus sungorus (assembly GCA_030556225.1). Taxonomy (NCBI): domain Eukaryota; kingdom Metazoa; phylum Chordata; class Mammalia; order Rodentia; family Cricetidae; genus Cricetiscus; species Cricetiscus sungorus. The sequence goes on along the minus strand of JANBXA010000372.1, from coordinate 61,947,406 downwards.
TGAATGGGGGACATTCTTGCCTCCATTGAAACCATCTAGGCGGCTTTGGCCTCCAAAGTCATGTGCTGGGTGTAGAGGTTTCCACAGCTCCTAAAACCATCTGTCCTTAGAAGAGAGCTGGCTATTTGAGGTTCCCATACTTTCCGCCAGTATTCTCCTTAAGTGGCTTCTCTGTGCAGTCCTGGCAGGAGCAAGGCTTGTACACATTCTCCCATGTCCATGAATGTTTGCTCACTTACCAGCAATGAGCTGAGGTCTAGTTTAGGGCAGGTGCTCTGATGGTCTCTAGAGACATCACAATGAAATGGAAGGTGGTAATTCCCACTGACAGAGAACCTACCGTCTGGGAGTAATTTTATTTGTATAAATGTGAAACGGATGTTAAGTCACTCCATTGTCACATTTCTCTTATTTGTTCAACCAACTGTTTTTGATTACATTTTTTTCATAAAATACATTTTTATATTTTCCCCTCTCCCAACTCCTCTCAGATCCCACCTCCCTATCTACCCAACTTCACATTCCCTGTCTCAAAAACAACAATTCTTCCAGAAAAAAAATTTAAAACTTCAAAATGTAACTCCAAAATGCTCCCCCCCCACACACAATAAAGCCCAGAATGAAATAAAAGCCCCATAATAAACAAACATGATGTGTTGGCCAACTACTTCTGGGCATGGAGCCTGCCCTGGACTGTAGTTGATATACCCAGTGACTCTCCATTGGAGAAAATTGATTTTTCCTTTCCCAATACGTATAAATGGCAAATAGTGTCTTGGTTAGGGTTGGGACATTGGTACTGGGATTTTTGTCTGACTTGAACCTGTGCAAGACTCATGCAAGTTGCCACAGTCTCTTACAGCTCATATGTATGCCAGTCCAGTTATGTCTAGAAGACACCTTTTCCTTGCAGACACTCACCAGCTTCGACTCTTACAATTCTTCTACCTCCTCATCTACTTGGAGCCCTGAGCCTTGATAGGAGGGGTCAGATGAGAACATCTTGTTTAGGACTGAGGGCTGCAAGTCTCTCACCCTGTACACTGTCCACTTGCACATATCTGTGTTAATTCCCCTCTACTGTAAGAGGAAGCTTCTCTGATGCGTGTTGAGTGATGAACTGATCTATGGATAAAGCGTTATGTCACTATGAGTCATTTCATTGTTCTGCTCCCTTAGCAGAATAATAATAGTAAGTTTTATCCTAGGTCTCTGACATATTCAAGCCTAAAGTTCTTGGCCACTTTGGCTGTGTCAGGTATGGGTACCAGATCATGGAATGGGCCATAAATGCAATCATTAAAAGTGGTTGGTTATTCCCCTAATATTTGTGCCACTTTTACACCATACCAGTATATTTTGCAGGTGGGTTGTTTTTACAGGTTGCATATTTTATAGCTAAGTTATATTAATGATTCCTTTCTCTCCCTGTGGCATGCAGAGTACCTTCCAGTCAGTAGGGGTGAAGCTTTTAGTTGGGCATCAGCCTGGTTTTTTTTCAGTTATATGTAATGTTGTCTTCAGCAATAGGACCTTACCATCAGATTGTGAAGGGCAACCAATGGCCTTGACAATAGCCTGTAACATTTGGGGGTGGATTCCCTCAAGAGCATGTATCAGTGGTGAGCATGGTCAGGACTGCAACTCTCGTCTCTTTAGTTCTCTCTCTACTCTGCTCAACCAAGCTTCCCCAGGTGAACTGCTTTTCTTCTAGAATCATCTGGAAGCTAGAGTCTGCCTTCTGTCAACAAATATCCTAACTGAACTGCCGCTGAGGGGCAATATAAATACAACCTGTCTTAATGAGATTTCTGGCTGGATTTCTAGTCCAGCAGAGTTTGGATAAGATTGGCTCATGGCTCTTTCTGCAGGGCATGCCTTACCCAGACCCACTGTTGCATGTTGCAGCATGCTTGATTTTCCTTGAGGTTTGTGTGTGTGTGTGTTTAATATCTGTAACTTATTTGAAAAACACTCAGTCCTTTGGGGACTTTAATAAAGATGGCTTGTTCCCTTAAAAATTGCTAAGGCCTAGTTTAGGAGATTCACATTTGAAAAACCGTGTAAGTGTTGGCACGGGACACTTTAGATAATATTATCTGATGACAATTTATCATTGTCAGGGAGATATAGAGATGTCTATTTAAAAAAATCCATGTAATATGGAAACAATTATCTTGTCAAGGCTGGAAAAGTTTTGTCAGATAATACAAGAAAATATACAGTGAAATTTTGGAAAGTGATGGGAAAGAGTGAGACAAACCTTGAGGCCAATAACGTCATGGATTTTGATACCCGAAACCTGTTTTCACAAGGCAGGGGAGTCCCTCTGCCTTTGCCTTCCAGATGTGCCCTGTGGAAACCCTGAGCCAGGATGATGTTCAGACTTGGTCCTTCTACCTGATCATACTAGTGAGTCACTGCTAATTATGCAGACCAACAACTAAAGAACTAAATCAGAGACCTCCTATTAATTTCAGTTTATTTTCTTTAACAGATAAATGTTTTTAAGAGTTGAAAGAAGTTATACAGCTTTTCTCTGCAGCACATAGCCAAAACAGGACTATACATTTCCAAAGAGCTGCCTTATGCTGTTGTTCCTTCCCTCCCTCCCTCCCTCCCTCCCTCCCTCCCTCCCTCCCTCCCTCCCTCCCTCCCTCCCTTCCTCCCTCCTTCCCTCCCTCCCTCCCTCCTTCCCTCCTTCCGTCCCTCCTCCCTCCTTTCCTTTTGCAGTGTTGGTGGCAGGTGTTCGAATCCAGGGCCTCACTGTGTCCCCAAACCAAACCATTTTATGACAGTTTGTACTCATCACATGCTGGACTTTGAGTTAAGTTCTTGGGCTCCTGGATGAGTAAGTCTCCAGGAGCTGACAGGTTGATGTGGTGGGGCTTGAAACTAGCATGTAAGCAATTATAGGTCAATGTTATGAAGCACCGAGATGTTGTGAGTCATGGTACTAACAAGTGGCCTGGAATCCAGCCCTGGAATGAGCCTGTTGGAGAAGGGCTGCTGTGGCTTTTCTGCTTTTGGATGCTCTTGGCTTCTAGTCTACTTCAAGCTGGTGCCCATTACCTGGGAATGTGAGTCCTGAGGTGATGGTATAATTTACTTTAAGGTATGGGAGTGGGTTAGCTCGGAAAGGTACCCTAAAAGACCTGCCACCTACACCAAGTTCATCCCTCAGGATCAATCAAAGCTAAGCAAGCTGGATCCGGAGGACAGGCACCCCAGGTCTGCAGGGAAAGGGAGGGGGAGTGAGTACTGGTTGGGAAGGGTATAGTCATTGAACAGGGTGACATCATGAATTTGAGGGACAATTTGGTGATGAGGCCTGTTGTACTGAGGGAGGAATCTCCAATTTCCTCTTCCCAAATGACTCTAGCTTGTGTCAAGTTGACATAAAATTAACCAGCACAGATACACAGAGAATAAAAAAGAGTTCCTCCCTGTTGTGTGAAAGTTTTCCTGGGGAGACACAGCACACATGTTCGTTCACCAAGAAATGGAACCCACAATGAATCAAAGTAGCAATCACAGTAATGTCCATCTTGGTGGACCAATGCGTTTTCAGTAGGGTTGCTAACAGGAGTGTGGGTGAGGAGTTACAGGATCAGAGATGACATAAGGACTGCTGAATCACCACAAGGACACATGGTGACTCTCATGTCACTCTTGAGTATCCTGAACAGCCTGCAAGCAGCATGAATGGTCTAAGCCTCACTTCTCTGCTCAGCTGGTTAGTCTCCTCTTGCTGCTGTGGCTATTTCCTCCTATTATAAAGCTGGGGGATAGAATCTTCTCAGTTTATGCTTTTTCATGCATGCAGCCTTTTGTTTATCTGTTTCATGTACCTCTAACACCCTCCTGGAAAGAATGTTTCCTTCATTTCGAGGGAACTGCCTCACGCACTTCCTCTCTCATTTACCAGCCCTCCCTCCATCCCATTTGTCCTTCAGATCTAGTTGAGGACACTAATGCTCCTCCGGTGCCTTTCTCTCACCACAGGATCTAATGTGCTGAAAATGTCTCCAAGGCTGACAACCAGCATGGCCTGTGTCTGTGTTAGTCAAGTTAAACAGAGCTCCACAGAGTTTCAGTGGTTGTGATTTGGCTTTGGACAAATAACTTTCCGCTTCTCCTTTTCTTTAACAAATCTATCCTCCTGTCAAAAACAAATGATGCTGCTAGGACACAGCATACTTCAAATGCATATTGAACATGCAAAGACCAGAATATTTTCTCCTCAAGGTGCTTTACACCAGTAGGGCATGGTGAAAGAGTCATCTTTCTTGTGTAACTAAGTACAACCCACCTTGCCTTCTTCTCTGGCTCATTCCATTCTAAGTGCTAAGTGCTAGTGCGTTAGCACTTCCCCACAGAGAAATTGTGCTTCAGGATACACTCCCAATCTGGTAGCCTGGCCCAGGGCCTTTTATCTTCTATCGGGAGCACTGCTGAAGACTCAGGTAACTCTGAGTCTTTCAATGGGAGATGTGCTTTTTGCTGGGCATATGGATGATTTTATTTGCCTAAGGTTTGCGTTATCAGATCTTCCTAGATCATGGGAGTGTGCCTGTGCTAGAAATCTGTTCATCCGGTCCCTTTCTTGCTTCCATGTCACTTCTCAATGAGGTTGTCTTCAATCACCTTGTTACAGTGACAACCCTCTCACATCGCTGTCTGCTTTCCTCCCTGGTAATTATAGTATTCTAATTCACATACTCACTCACTCACTCACTCACTCACTCACTCACTCACTCACTTCTTTAAACTTTGATCTCTTATTGTGTCTTTCCTTTGTCTTCACAATGCAAATTTCTTGATGAATTCCTGTGTGAGTCATCATGTTGAATTATTACTATACAGAACCTAGTATTTATTGTATATCAATTTCTGGATACATATTGAATTATAAATGAATGAATGTCATGAAGGTGTTAGGATAGTTATTGGTTAGGAGCCAGAGATCTGTATTTCATTGTTTACATTTTCCTATAATAAGAGACTCTTGAAGAATTTCTCTCTGCCTCTCTATGTCATCAACAAAAATGGGCAATAATTCCTGTTCTACTAATGGGACTTATGCAAAGATTTTCTTTGATTTTTGGAAACAGGGTCTTTTCTAGGCCAGATTGTCCTCAAACTCACTATGTAGTTGAGGGTGACCTAGAATTTCCAGTCCCCTGCTTCCACCTCCTGGGTGCTGTGACTGTGAGTCTCTGTCTCTGGGTTCTATAGTGCTGAAGATCAAACCCGGGGCACCATGCATGTTATGTAAGTGCTCCATAGACTGAGATGCACTGCCAACCCCCTATGCAAAACAAAGCTGTCATAGGCACTCTACCCTGTGCACATGAGGAAATTATTTATTATCTTGCTTACACCCAGTGCAATGAGCATGGGACTTGTGCTCCCTTTGCTATAAGCCAATCCCAAGAAAAGGTTTGAATATAGTGTGAGGATAACAGTCTCATTTCTGTGTTTCTTTGGTAATACTTTAGTGCTTAGATCATGCATTTGAACTTGTGACAAGCTATTGGAAACTTGGAGAGTAGACTAGTAACTACTACAAGGGTCTGGGGTCTCACATATGTCTGGTGTTGTGTGTTGATTTGGTGTGCTGCACACTTAGTTCATCTCACCTCCACTGATCTCATCTCACTTTCAGAGGTGAGATAGAGTTGAGCATGGCGATGTATGCCTATAATCCCAGCACATGGAGTCAGAAGCAGGAGGATAGCTTCAAGTTTGAGGCCAGCCTGGGCTACCTAGTGACTAAGGCCCCTCCTTAAAAACAATGAAAAACAAATCAAGCAAAAACAAAAGACCTAGAGAAGCCAACACCCCAAAACTCCAGCAGTCTCCAAAAGAAGCAGAACATGGAGAGATCTCATGTCTTTGCCCCTGACTCTGAGTTACTTAGCCCTGATGACTGTTTTCTCTCTGTGGATGGTTTTCTCATGGATATGTTCCTTTTTTTTCAGACTGTTTATGACCAGTGGTTCATCACCCTTTTTAACATTGTTTACACATCACTACCTGTTTTAGCCATGGGGATTTTTGACCAGGTATGTATTTTTTTCTTTATTTGTTGCTTACTTTCTCTATTGAGTCTTTTGGCTATTACTGGCTAGCTTTTGAGTAGAAGGCTGATTCATGAAAAGATCCCTAGAAGTGTAGTTTCAAAACAAGCATCTTATGGGTCACAAGTCCTTCCGGGTCCTCTCCCCTACCTGTTGCTTTTCCAAAAAGGTTTCTGTCCAAGTTTGCCTTGTCTGTTCTTAGGGATTCACATATAACAGTATTGACGTAAGGGTCTGAGAAATCATTCATGAAGTCTTTTCTTTCATTTAAATCCAGCGTGTCTCAAATTTCTGTGATTGTATCTTTTTAAAAATATATAATATTTTGGGACTGGAGAGATTGCTCAGCTGCTAAAGTCTAGGCTCAGAACCAAAAATATAAAAATATAACATTTTTAATTAAATTTTGAAGACTTTCATAAACACATACAATGTATTATGATCACACTCACTGTGAGCATGGTTGACCTACCAGAGGCCATATTTTTAAAAAATTGCTCTCCTTCCCCTAGTAACTATTAATTACCATCATGAGTCCTTCTCCTATCCAGGCTGGAAGAGTGATTAGACTGATCTTGTACAAGTCTTGTACAGAAAACTGCAGTCACTGTGAGCTATGTCATTTCCAGAAGCTGTTTGCCCTACCCCACACCCATCCCTGGCCTCTGGCTCTTAGTATTATTTTTACCTCTTCTTTTGAGATGGTCCCTGAATTTTAGAGTTAGGGCATGTGATACAAATATTCCATTTATGGTCGAGCACATTATAGATATTATTCTTTGTGCTTTGAGCAGTTGTGAGTTTCTGTAGTAAACATCATCTACTTCACAAAGAAGCCTCTTATGAGGACTGGCATTAATCCATGGGTATAGAAAGACATATTTAGAAGTCAATTTGATACTGTGTCCATTTATCAAAATAAAAGTAGTAGGCTCATCCTTAGGGCTTGTGAGCATGCCTGCCACTGGTTATTGAAAAGATTGACTGTATCAAACATGAGCTGCTTCCTGTGGCACAGGTCTTATCCAACCAGGAAGCAATTGGTTGTTTTTATAACGAATGTGCCACATTGTTGGTTATTGTAGTTTGAAGGTTTCACAGCTGGGTAAAATCGTTGATGACTTTTCTCCTTCAATGCCCTGCATAGCACCTTCTGGAAATGTGAAAGCTAGCCTGCAGTGATGTACAGATCGGCATGTATCTCTGTGGAAGGGTATAGGATTCTTTGGATATCTGCCCGAGGTCACATGGTAGATCTATTTACAGCTTTTTGGGGTACCTCTCCACTGATTTCCATGGTAGTTGCATAAGTTTGCACTCCCACCAACAGTGAATGAGGGTTTCTATTCCCCACATCCTCAACCAGCATTTGTTAGAGTAGTTTTAATTTGCATTTCCCCGATAGCTAAGGATGTTGAAAACTTTAACTATGTTTATTATCCATGTACATTTTTCTATTAAGAATTCTCTGTTCAGATCCATAGCTCATTTTTAAAATTGTACTATTTCTTTTCTTGAAATGTGGGAATATTCTAGACCAGCAGGTCTCAACTGAGATTGGCCAAACAACTCTTCCACAGGGGTCACCCAACCATTGGGAAACACAGATATTTACATTACAATTCATAACAATAGCAAAATTACAGTTAGAAAGTAATAACAAAAATAATTTTATGGTTGGGGGTCACTACCACATACTGTGTTAAAGAGCCACAGCATTAGGAAGGTTGAGAACCCCTGTTGTAGACACAAACCCTCTGTCCTATGTGTAGCTGGTGAATTTTCTCCCATTCTTTAGGTTCCCTTTTACTTGATTAACAGTTTTCTTTGGTGAACAAATGCATTTTAATTTAATAAGATCCTACTCACTGATTGTTGATCCTATTTCCCGAGTGACCAGAGTCGGATTCAGAAGATCCTTAATTGAGCCTGTAGCCTGACATGTACCCCCCTACTCTTTCCTGTAGGTGTTTTCGAGTCCTTGATCTATTTGGAGTTGATTGTTTTGCATAGTGAGATATGCGTTTTGAGTTTCATTCTTCTCCATTTAGCTATCAAATTTCCCATGTACTATTTGTTAAAGATGCTATGTTTTCTCTTCTGTGTACTTTTTGTCATCTTTATAAAACAAAGCAGGTGGATTTGGGTGTGTGAGCCTACACCTTGGGTTTCCATTTTATTTCACTGATTAATGTGCTTGGTTTTTGTGCCAACACCATGCTATTTTAACATCTTGGCTCTGTGTTTAAGTTAAAATAAGGAGTGGTGATGTTTCTAGCAGTGTCTTTGTTGTTCCAGATGTTCCTAGCTATCTTGAGTCTTTGGTGCTTCCATGTTAATTCTAATGTTTTTCAGTTTCTGTGAAGAATTGCATTAGAGCTTTGATGGGGCTGCCTTGAATCTTTAGTTTGATTTGGTAGGATGGCCATTTTCACAATGTTAAGTCTACTGGTTCACAAGTACAGAGGTCTTCAGTTTCTTTCTTTGGCATTTTAAAGGTTTTCATTGTACAGGTCTTTCATTTTGTTATGTCACTATATTCTTATTTTTTTTCTTTTTCTGTTAAATGTTAGAGCACAGATTCTCTAGCTTTCTCCACCCCAATCAGGTCATGATGACCCACAGTTTGTCAAAGAGTTGACAAGACACTTCTGTGACTCTTAGAGCACATGCGCGCACACACACACACACACACACACACACACACACACACACACACACACACGCCAGGAAAAGAAACAAAAAACAAAAAACTAGCTTTCCTCCTCTGCTACCTAGGACAAAGGAAACTTTAAACGACAATGTCTGCCATTCAAATATTGTGGTATGGAAATTCCTGCCATTCCTTGAGAGTCTATAGTCGTTTTAAAAACAGCAAACAAACCTCCTTTGTTCAGAAGACTTAATGGCTTCTCTTTTAGCTTCCCATCATGCTAGACATGGTGGCTGAATGAAAATGAGGGCATGACCACTCCAAGGTCTGGTTGAGGGGAAGGATTTTATTGTTGATATGAGTGAGAGAACAGCCAAAGACATATGAAAGAGTCCAGACTGAACCAGGCTATGATAATGGGGGTGAGAAGGGTGAGAGAGGAAGAGAACAGAGAAAGAAAAGGAGAGAGGACAGGTGGAAAGAGAGTGCATGGCCCAATGCAGGTTTATACAGGAATGAGGAACTGTGGGAAGAAAAGCAAAGCCTTTGAGCTGGAGAATTTTAAGATAGAGAGCAAGGTGAGACATTCTGGGAGGAGTCACAGGTACTGAGTAAGCCTTGTGCTGGGTTTCTTCGGGACCTGACAGTGGCTCTATTTCCTAATGCTCTCGCACTTCAAGCCCTGCCCGTTTCCTTTCCCTGCATAGTTAGCAAGGTTCTCTCTTCTCACAAACCTTATTATGGAGGGCTCTTCCCCTCAGGCCCATCTAGGAGAGATGAACACACAAAACCCCTCAGTTGTGGAGAGAAAAAGACACAGACTTTTATTTAGTGCTTATGTGTGTGAGACAGGGGAATGAGGAGAAATCAATGGTAAGAACTATAAGATTGGTGCTTCATGGCCTGCTCCGGTTTGGAACTTACTTCCTGGCAAGAAAGGAAGTCTGGCTGCCTGTGGGGAGGCAGAAACTCTAGCCAGTAGAGTTTCCATGGCACAATTAAAGTGTATTACTTTAAAAAAATTTTTTTGTAAGTATTTTTGAGACCGTATTTTCTCCAATCTGTTATTAGACCTGTTTACTAGACTTCGTTTTCTGGCCCAGAGCTCTCCATTGCACAATGCACTTCTTCATACTGTGAGGTCACCCATTCTCCCATTCTGTCTACTTTGTAGCTGGTGCTGAGTCTCCTGTCCATATGTACAAAGGGCATCTGCACAAAGTACCAAACTTCAAAAGGCCTTAGATGTAAAGGATTAAGCACAGGCTCTTCCAAGTGCTGGTGTTTACAAGTGTTTCTTTTCTTGGTGCTTTGTAGCTGCCCACAATGTGGAATCAAATAGTAAAAATAAAGCAGTTCTGGGAAAAAAAATAAAACCCAAAAACAGTTATTGTGCAATTTGAAAAAAGCAAAGCAAAACAGAACGAAACACAATAAGCCTTCTTATTGCCGTCTGATCCTCTCCTTTCTTGGTTTGTTGGTGTTGGTCCTTAAACTGATGGCAGAGTCATGCATGCTGGCTGCAGAAGGCCACAGGATCATGTCTGGTGTCACTCTTTTTGTGAAAGGAAGCAAGCTCTGGAGGTTCTGGTCACTGACCAACCAGCTGATAAGTGGTGAAACTAAGCTCACCACAAGCTTACTCGAGTTTGGGCTGCTGCATTCTCCTATCATTGTTATTTATTATCACCGTTGTTTTATCAATGTTTTGTGTTAGCACAGGTTATTGACTACTTAATTCTGGGCAAGGATTTTACAGAAACATCTCTTAGTCATGCCAGTGGTTTTCTGTGTGGGAGGTATTACTGTTTGCTCTGTCGATGAAGAAACCAAGTCTTGGGTTAAGTAACAAGACTACACACTGCCAAAACCTGTTACCAGGCCATCAGCTGTTCCCTGTGTGGTTTCAAAGCCTGTGACTATAACTATACCAGTCACCACACTAGAAGAAAGTACACTCATATCCGACAGCTTCTCCAGGGAGGACTTCTTAAAGAGAACATGCCAGGGCCCAGGGAGCAGTGTGGGTCATTTTATAAGAGTGAAGAGGAATTAGACTCCCCTAGAATTTACCATACATGCCTGCTCCTTCTCCAACAATGGTCTTTAGTTTTTTGTTTGTTTGTTTTTTCTTTTGTTTTTCAAGAGAGAGTTTCTTTGTGTAGCCTTGGCTGTCCTGGAACTAGCTCTGTGCACCAAATGGTCTCCAGTTTATAGAGATCTACCTACCTCTGCCTCCTGAGTTCTGGGATTAAGGGAATGCAATGCCATCACCTGGCTGGGCTTCTGTTTTATTCAGTCTTCTGTGACAACCATCCTTTGGTCTTGGACCTCGGTTGTGATTCTCACAGTATGGTTGTTGGCACCACTTTGCAGCTAGCCAGAAATGCAGAATCTGTTTGATAGATTGGTGTGTCCATTAAGTTTTAGAGAAGCCAGTTGTGTTTTTGCTAGAACTTGGTAGATGATAAATATGAAGCTTCCTATCCTGTCTGGTTCTCTTGTCCTGAGCCCTTGGCATTTTTCTACTGAATTCTCACCAGGTCAAGCACACAGATCCTAACTGTTTAGTCTCAGCCCCTTCCCACTTTAAACATCACGTGGGATTCCCCATTTTATCATTGTTTCTGCTCACTTCATCCACAAATTGCCAATTCTGACTCTGCAGCTCCCTGCAAATTATGTTAGCTAGTCTCTTCTGGTCAATGGCTATGCATAATGCGCTGGAATTCTGGAGCTTGAATTCTTCCAATTTGGCAGCAGCCACGGCAGTCTGTGGAGGATATAGCAAACAAGTGTTTACTTGAGTTCAAGTATCTGCATTCAAGTTCAGTCAAGTCCTGACTCTGCTATTTAAGATCCGTGTGGCCTCTCCTTTGTTTCTCCTATGGATGGAAACTTCTTCATAGCAAAATAGGGGTCATTTTTAATCTGGTAGGTAGGTTCTTCTGGGAATAAAAACAAGATAGTGTCTTGTTCTAAACCAGTGACTAGTAGGTAACAGGACATACTTACAATGACCTTGTCTATTTCTGGGGATAGGGAATACATGGACTTCCTGCCTCTTCTCTGAAATTACACTCTGTTTACAGGATGTGAGTGACCAGAACAGCATGGACTGTCCTCAGCTCTATGAACCTGGGCAACTGAATCTACTTTTTAACAAGCGTAGATTTTTCATCTGTGTGGCACATGGAATCTACACTTCATTAGCCCTTTTCTTCATTCCCTATGGGTCCTTTTACAACATGGCCGGAGAAGATGGGCGACAAATCGCTGACTATCAGTCCTTTGCGGTTACCATGGCCACATCTTTGGTCATCGTGGTCAGTGTACAGGTAACCCTTTTCTTTAAAGTGCCTCTGCCTTGGTGTGATCGGTTTACTGTGCAGGCATAAGCATTTGTGTGCAGGTGCCCTAGCCTTTGTCCATGCACAAGCAGGCCAGAGCCTGATACCAGATGTTGTCCCCAGTCATTAAGGTAGAGAATACCTTATTTCTGGGGCCAGGGCATCTCACCAAACCTGGAGCTTATCATTTCAGCTAGAGTGGCTATCAGCTGAGCCCCCGTGACCTGCTATCTTTGCCCACCCAGCACTGGGGATGCAGGCATGTGTTGCCATGCCTGGGATTTTACACGAGTGTTAGGGATAAACTCAGACCCTCTTGAATGCCCAGCAGGTGCTTCCTTCATACATTGGGCCAGTGCTCCAGCCCCAGGATTTTCTTTATAATTGAACATTTTAAAATGAAATGAATAACCTTTAATACATAATAAGATGTGGTAAATTTAGCATTAGGAGTTTATAACCTTCATGTTTGTAGAAAGATAGCAATCACTTACTTAGGTTGGATATTGTGTATAAAGAGAAGTGATTAAGGGTCTGGAGGTGTAGCTCAGCAGTAAAGTGATTGTCTAGTGTGCTCAAGGCTATGGGTTCAAGGCTCAGACCGAAAAACTAATTAATGGAGTGACACATACCTGTTTTCTCAGCACTAAGAGGCTGTAGCAGCAGGATTGCTCAAGGGCAGACTACAGTGTGAGACCCTGTCTCAAAGTAAAAAGTTATACCACTATTCCCTGCTTGTGTTTGGAGAAGAAGCATTTCCAAGGATAACAAAAGTCTCCTATAATTTCAGACTTAATAAGCCCTAGGTTCTAAAGTGAGAGCTAGAACTTACTTTAAAAAAATCATTCAAGAAGCTCAGTGCTCAATTCAAATGTCATATTAAGGAGACACACTGACAGGGGAGTTCTTGGTGTTCTGAGTTGTGATCCAGTTTGTTTTCTGGTGCAGTTGAGTTAGATTTCACACAACATTCTGGTCCATTAATACCTGCAGCACCAGACTGATGTGATGAGTGATGCAACCTCTGTGTTATTTTGTTTTGTTTTGTTATTGACTGAACTGTTAAGAATCAGATGATCTCTTTGTCACAAGTTTGTGACCATTTCCTGAGTATTGAGTAAATGAGGGAGATGATAAAAGGGAATTTCCTCTCTACCGATCCTATCATAAAGAGTTTGTCATTCGAAAAGAATAATTAAAACTAACTTGATTTTCCAGATTATATCTACAGTCTTCAGACACATTTATAACCAGTGTTCAAAAGGCCTGAGACACATTCCCCATGCTGAGCCTAGACAACAACAGATTCATCCATGGTCTGTGGTCTCTCATGGTGTTCAGAAGTCTTCAAAAGCAAGGCCCTGCAGGGGAGTCACACACAGAACTATAGCCATAAGTGTTCATGGAGTAATCATGGACAGAGCAGAAAAGTACAGAGAAAAATTAAAATTGACCCACAGTCTCACACTGGTGTAAACATGGCAAGAATAGTATAAATCAATTTTGTGTGATTTTATAATTTTGCTTCATGGGTATGAATCTTGATTTAGGATTATTCTCTGAAATGTCCTTTTCATGGCTATAATACTTGAGCATATGAACATATCAACCAGGACACCATTAGATTGCTGCTACTATTTCCACTCTGAAAAACAGCAGCACTGTGACAAACTTTCACATGCCAGATTTTCAATGTTTCTTGATTGCCTTAAAGTATACTCTTTATTGGCATTTCATTTGTTTTTGTTTGTTTGTTTGAGACAGGGTCTCACTGTCTGGCCTGTAACTCACAATATAGACCAGTCAATTGATGGACAGCTAGGCTGATTCCATTTCCAGCCTGACTTCTTATATTGTAGCATGCAGGATCCAAGCACTGTGCAAGGCCATTTTCTCACCTAGCAATCTACCTAGTACTTTCTGACACTATGTAACCTGCCAGCAGGAAGGAAGTTTTTTAGTCAGTAAGAAATTGATTTCTGTGTGTCCCACAACCGAAACATTTGGTGTTTTCAGCAATAGGATCTTATTTTCTGGTAATGGTGGACAACCAAGAGCAATGATGATAGCCTGTGTTGTTTGGAAGATGGGCTCAAAACAACAATAGAGAATATTCCATGCATTGAACTGAGATTTTTGTTGATAATTCATGTCTTTTGGGAATACTGTACCTCCATTCAAATTCCTTTTTATTTTAAGTTTTTACCCCCTTCTCCTTTATACTATCTGTGTTCCCATCTCCCTTTAATCTCTATTGACACCTTAAATAAAACATACAAATGTAAAAATGCAAAGCTAGGGTTCACATATGAAAAAGAGTAATCAATGTTTGTCTTTCTGGGTCTAGATTCTCACCAAGCATAATATTTTCCAGTTATGTCTATTTTCCTACAAACTTTATAATTTCATTTTTCTTTACAATGAATTAAATTTGGTCTTGCATATGTACCACATTTTAATTATCCATTTATCAGCTGATTGGCATCTAGGCTATTTCCATGTCCTTGCTATTGTGAGTAGAGTAGCAATGATCATAGGTGCACAGGTATTCCTGTGGTAGATTATAGAGTCTTTTGGATGTCTGCCCAGGAGGAGTACAGCTGGATCAAATAGCTTGATTTAAGTTTTCTTGCATAACTACCACACTGATTTCCTACTAACAGTAAATGAGGGTTCCCCTCTTTCCAAAACCTCACTAACATTTATTGAGACCTGCTTTCTTGACCTTAGCCATTTAAAATGGGGTGAGGTAGAACCTCTAAGTAGTTTTAATTATCACCAAACATTTCACACTCATGTTTAGATGTTTCTTCATCCACCGCTAATGAAACAAATTTGGGACTATTTGTTTGTTTTCTGTCTTTTAAACTTTCTTTTTTATTGAAATAGATTTATTTTTTCTCATATAATATATCCTGATTGTGGCTTCCTTTCCTTCTTCTCCTCCCAGTTTCTCTCCACCATCTGGGATCCCAACCCTCTGGCTCCACCCCTTTTTTGTCTCTCCTTAGAAAACAAACAGGCTTCTAAGAGATGATAGAAATATTTTGACTGCAATTTAGAAGATTATTCTATTGTCTCATTTCTCATGAAAAATTAAAACCTTTCACATTCCACTTCTTGAGGCTGTTTCCACCTTGGCAGATACAGTTGACCATGTGCTAAGTTCTAGCCACTGATCTAACATGCCAATCTCCTGTGTGTGCAGAAGTGGCTGAGAGTAGTTCTGGGGGCAGGCTTCTGTTTACAGTGACTCCTCTCTCGCATTTGACTGTATTTGCAGATAGCCTTGGATACCAGCTACTGGACTGTAGTTAATCATGTCTTTATCTGGGGCAGTGTTGCTACCTATTTCTCCATTTTACTGACCATGCACAGTAAAGGCATCTTTGGAATCTTCCCACACCAGTTTCCCTTTGTTGGTAAGTTGCCCTACCTTTCGTGAGGCCCTGTGTGATACTGAAAGTTTTTTGTCTTATTTATTTATTTATTTATTTATTTATTTATTTATTTATTTATTTTTTGCGAGTGTGTTCTGTGGCTAACGATATTTTTTTTCCAGATTTGAAAGGGGTTCTAAGAGACTGCAAAAATGCAACTTAAAGGTTCTAATAGCCCAGAAGCAATTGACTGTGTCTTAGAAAAGAGGGGCATACCATGTACATTGGGACAACTATGAAGAGTTCATTTGTTATATAGAGAAAAGACTAAGAAATACTCAATTCTGCTTATACCAGGTTACCATCAGCATATCTATCAGAATTCCCCTGTAGACATTATCTGCATTTAGATAAAAGGGAAATGTTGCACACATTACAGTCCTCTGTAGATTTCTGACCATCCTTCCTGAATTGGCCAGAAGAGATGACTGGATAGTCAAGCTTCAAACACTGGTTTCATCACTTAAAGAATTGTGTGATGGGGCTGGAGAGATGGCTCAGCCATTCAAGGCCAGGCTCACAACCAAAAATATAAGAATTGTGTAATGTTGAATACATTTTTCTTTCTTTTCCATGATTTAAGATTTATTTATGAACTGGGTTATTGATTGTTCCCATTTCCAACACAAAGAATTGAAGATCAAATGAGTTACGACATACAAAGTATGAGGATGTATTCTGGGTAAACAAATAAACTCTGATAATAGTGTTTGTCTTAGTTAGGGTTTCTATTGCTGTGATAAAACACCATGACCAAAAACAACTGGGGGGTGGTGGTAAAGAGTTTTTTCATCTTACATATTCTGTTCACAGTCCATCATGAAGAGAAGTCAGGGCAGGAGCTCAACACAGGAGCCTGGACAACACAGGAGGATCTGATACAGAGGTCATGGAGGGACACATTTTATTGACTTGCCTTCCATGGCTTGCTCAATCTGATTTCTTTCTTTCTTTCTTTCTTTCTTTCTTTCTTTCTTTCTTTCTTCCTTCCTTCCTTCCTTCCTTCCTTCCTTCCTTCCTTCCTTTCTCTCTCCTTTCTTCCTTTCTTTCTCTCCCCTCCCTCCCTCCCTCTCTCCCTTCCTGTCTACCTCCCTCCCTCCCTCTTTGTAGACCAGGATGGCCTCAAATTCATAGAGATGCACCTGCCTCTGTCTCTCAAGTGCTGGGATTAAAGGTGTGCACCACAATGTCTGGCTCAATCTGATTTTTATAGCACCCAGGATAGCTAGCTCAGGGGTAGTACCAGTCACAATGGACTGGGCCCTCCCACATCAACCGTTAATTAAGAACATGTACAGACTTGTCTACAGGCCAATCTTATGAAGGCATTTTGTCAACTTGGAGTCCCTCTTCCCAAATGACTCTAGTTTGTGCCAAGTTGACATAACACCAGCCAGAACAATTTTATTATTCAAGAAACTGTGACTTAATGATTATGTTTGGAGGCATTGTGGAAGAATTTGAGTGTCTGGTGGGGTATCAAGGAACCTCTAAAATCCCTTAAAGTCTTAAGGTTGCATTATCCAATAAAGAGGACACACATCTAGTGTGTCTTCGTTAAGGGTCACAGTTCAGTTCAACTCTGGAGAGATCACTTCCTCTTACATAAGAACTACTAATATACTTTCCAAGAAGTTTGGAATTCTCTAATGCAGTTGAGTAAGCAAGGAACAGAGAGTTTTGGAGTTCACCACAGTAAACTAGAAAGGAATCATGCATAGAGACAAATTTTGTGAGCTTAAGAAGGCAGTGAAATGTTTGGAATCCATTCTATGATTATCCCAGCCTAGAAAATAGTTCTCACCAGACTGATCTTGTGAGATTAAGTGTCATAGGATCAGTTCTGAAGTGGGTGGGCCTCCTCACTGATGCTGGGGTTCCCTTTCCATCCAGCTGTGTGTGAACACTGTTCTCCAGCTTGGTCCCTTCTTACATGTAGAGTAACCTCTTCAGATCCTAACAGTCTTGCTCAATATGTCACGCACAGTCTTTGTTTACCAAAAGAATCCAGTCATGTTGGTTAGCCATGAGAGCAAGCTAGTTAGGAAAGGAAGACTCCAGAACTGTTCTTAAGTTTCACTTTATTTACTTTTGTGTTACCAGATCGGAACGTGTAGTGCATCCTAAAGACAACTCTAACATGCAAAATGGGACTGCTTCCCCTGGAGAATGTAGTTTGTGTATGACTAATCCCTTTTAGTTAAGCACATGCCATTCCATGAATTAATTACTGAGATCCAATGAAAGTTTATAAAAGTTAGATCAACATTGGGGTTTTCTAAAAAAAAAAAAATTGTCATTAGTAACTAGCTGCAAGGGGGTTGTGGCTTTAAAGGGGAGCTTTTTTTTTTTTTTTTTTTTTTTTTTTTTACAGCATTGCCTGTGGGCAACCAGCATCAAGAAGCTCCAAAGGACATATATTGATTGGATCAAGTTTGTTTGCTCTTGGCTGACAACAACTGTCGTCAGCTGCTCTCTGGTAGACAGATTTACTCTCTGAAGCCAGAAAAAGCAGACATACCAATCAGTAGCCAAGCTCTCATACCCAAAGCCCATATGAATGGTGGTCCCATGGGCACACTGGGGTGAAGACCCAGCTGATTTATTGTGGTAAATCCATGGGAAATAAGCTGGGACAGGTATAGTATCTTCCCATGGAGTTGGCCTGCCTACTCCTTGCTGCTTAGATTAGACAAACAATAAATATATGAAGAATGAGTATAAAGTCTAGAAGTTGGCTTCAGGATTGGCAATGAGTTTCTCTGGCCTGCCATCTCTCATGTTGGGTAGCTGCATCAGTGGTCATGGGGAACTCTTTTCATCAACCCCAGGAGCCTCCAGGATCTCCTTAGATCTTTAGCTCATAGCCAAGGGAGAGTCAAAGAAATAGCAAGTTCCTTTTGAGGCAGTTTTTCTGGGCTGTTGCCTAGAATTTCAAAGGTTAGCTTTGTGCTTCATACAGCATATCCCTATGACATAGACAGTCAGTGAGGCTATTGCTTGAGAATGGGACTGAATTCAAATAATTAATCAGAAGTTCTATCTGATCATGGATTATGAGGTTGAAGGAAGGAAGTGAGCCAAGCTTGATGGAGCCTGGAAGACAGGATATCTGATCAGGATAGCAATTCCCTAGGGTTTTATAAGAGCATTCAAGATTTTTTCTTTAAATTTATATTACTATCAATTTAATTCCTAACCATTACCTATAATTTTAAATTAATTTATGTAATTATAAAGATTTTATAACAATTCAGTGCTTTGTATGTCTATGTTTCTTTAATGGTAGGAAATGCATGGCACTCCCTGAGCCAGAAGTTCGTCTGGCTTGTTGTTCTCTTGATAGTAGTGGCTTCAGTCATGCCAGTGGTGGCATTCAGATTTCTGAAGATGTATTTATACCCAAGCCTAAGTGATCAGGTATGTGCTGTACTGTGAGTACTTGACAGCTGGTTGGTGGATCTCATGAATGGTGTCCTTCTCTGTTTGAGCAGATGCACAGGGAATGACTCACCAAGTTCCCATAGGTCTACAGTATCATGACACAATAGATGGTACTCTTAACTCCACATACTAGTGTACTAGTTCCGAATGCCAGTGAGAAGTGTATTAGGGTAAATCTGAGTATAGAGTGATGAGTTATAAGCACATTTACCCATGACTCTGGGAAAAGATGTTCACTGGGACATTCCTTTAACTGAGTATTCCTTTAACAGAAGGTCAAGCTATAGGGAAAGCTAAGGGTACCGTACAGGGAATCTGAATGTGTCATGTTGGGGGGGGGTTTCATCATTTGGATGGAAATAGAATATTGGATTTGTAAATAAGTGAGAGATGTTATCTGTTGAGCAGAGTTTTAAAAGGAACAGCAGTGTGATGAGTGGACTGGGAATACAAAGCTGGGAGAAAGAACAGAAAGAATGTGCTGTAGAAAGTAGCCTGAACCAGGGATTAGAATAGATCTCAGTGGCTCATGAGTAAAAGAGCACAAATTAAGCAATCCTGGGTTAGGATGTGACTCGGGACAGAGATAAAGGGAGGAAGGGGAGACATATTGGTATCATCCCACGAAGAAAAATAACATGTCTCTGGAGGGAGTGGGGCCAGATCAGTGATGCCAAGGGCTCGGCTCCAAGGTGGCCTTTTCTTACTATAATGTCCCTTAAATTCTGGAGGCAAAGTAGGAAATGATTGACAGTCTTTTGTGTCTGTCTTCTCATTTTGGTTCTGAACTGAATCCAACCCAGAAAATGATGGGCAGCCTGAAGATGCTTATTTTTCTTGTGGTAAAGATGATTTACTTACTAAGTCTCTTTTATACCTGAAAGTTAAAATTGAACACTTGTGAAAAACCTCTGGTCATTTTCTCTACTCACCTATATAGGGAGAGGGATGAAAAGTTGGAAACCCACCCAAATGATGTTTAGTTCTCAAATTTTTTTGGAAACTTCATATGAGCGCTGCATCTAGATCATTCTTCACCCCCTCTTCCAATCCCTTCTGTGCTCTCTACTCCAGAATTTATAATTTCTTTTTCTGTTTTTGTGCTGAGTCTGTTTGCTGTTGTCTGTCCATATATGTATAGATACTGTGCATACATGTCTAGGGATGACCACTTGAGACTGAACAACCTATAGCAGAGCTTGTCCCTGGAGAAAAACTAATTCTTCCTTTCCCAGTAGCCACTGACCATCTGGGATATGACTGTGAAATTTGCAGACAAGTGTAGTCCTTGCCCCTCATCAAAGTAGCTTATCTGCAGCAGGTGGAGATTACTGCAAAGAGCCATGCTTGTCAAACTGCAGAGACTAAGTTTCTATGGGGTGCCCAGCTCCAAATGACGCAACATCTGCAACACAGCTCCATACCTAAGGCTCTGGAAACATTGCCAAAATGGGGCAGAAAGAGCCAGAGGTGAAGATGGAGTTTCTTTCCAGCCAGGTCCTGCAGCCATTTAGCCCCAAGTAAACACACAGAGACTTATAATAATTATAAACTGTTCGGCCAATGGGCTTCTTATTGGCTATCTTTCTCTTAGTTATTAACCCATTTCTATTAAACTATGTATTGCCATGAGGCTATGGCTTACCCATAATGCTCTGGCATGTTACTCCTTCGGTGGCTACATGGTGTCTCTCTGGTGACTCTCTTTGTCTTCCTCTTCCCATCTTCTTAGTCTGGTAGCCCTACCTATACTTCCTGCCTGGCCACTGAACAATCAGCATTTGTGCACAAACCAATAAGAGAAACATGTATTCACAGCATACAGAAGCAAAATCCTCCTGGAAATTCACCATAAGGCCAACAAAATGGAGACATTAATGAAATTCATTGGAATATTTCTTGTTTATATGAGAATTTCTTGATAGGAATAAGGATTAGTGCCTAGTGTGATCTTTGGAGTGGAGAATATTGTGGCTTTTATACTTGAAGTTTCCTTTTGTAGAGAAGGTGAATGTTTTCTTGTAGCAGATATTCAGTTAAGTTTATTCAATGGCTGGATTCTGAAGTCTAAATTTGGGTTCATTATCTCACTGAGGTTCTCCTACCCTTCCCCCCACCACCCCCGGCAGGTCCGCCGGTGGCAGAAGGCTCAGAGAAAAGAAAGGCCCATACGAAGCCGAAGGCCTCAGACCCGCAGGTCAAGCTCCAGAAGATCCGGGTACGCATTTGCTCACCAAGAGGGCTATGGAGAGCTCATCACATCTGGAAAAAATATGCGAGCTAAAAGTCCAGCTCCAACATCAGGGCTGGAAAAGATGCTTTATAATAACACAAGCTGGATTGAAAATTTATGTAAGAAAACCACAGACATGGTGAGCAGCTTTAGTCATGATAAGACTGTGAAACTGTGAGTCAAGATGGATTTGAACCACAAGGCTTTCTTTTCCCCTCATCTGGGGCTGAGCTTCAGCTGCTCAGGGGCCAAGAGCAGGGCAGATTGCCTTGCTTAACTTAAATATGTGGCCTCCAGCTGCCAATGTCTGTTACCTACTGGTATATTCTGCAGGAAACTGGGCCAGATGAGCATCATCCAGTTTGTGATTCTGTGGAGCAAGTCCTTCCTAGTGGGACAAGCACAGAATTTTATTAACTCAAACACCAGTTGATCTGAGCTTTGAATCTTATTTATGGAAAGAAGCTTGTAAATTAGCATCTACACTGGATGGATCCTGGGTATGTCAAGGGTACATTCCTATGGTGTGTCTGAACCAGAAAACGCCATGTATGTGAAGAGCTAGAAGACTTTCCCAAATGTAATTGCAGAATTTAAAGTATTCAGTATGATGCTTTCAGCTTGAGAGTCAATCTCTCCCTAGTTGTGACCTCTACTTGCCAGTCCATCCCAGACAATAAACCATTACATGCTTGAAGAATACATTAAAAAGAAAAAAAAAGCCCATGGGATCCCCTGTTCTACAAACCAGTCCAGGGACAAAAGAGATTGAATGTCTTTGCAGAGGAGCTGCTAATGTGGTCAGGTTTATTCAGAAAGTGTTCAGTCTGTTCTATATACCGACAAACACCAGAGTAGCTCCCCAGAAAGTCTCCTAATGTTTCAATGACTTGTGTGACAGTGGCAGTAGCAATCTGCTGCACATTATACAGACAGTGGACAGAACCATCCAGAGTGGTGGAGCACCACACTTTTTTTTTTTTTTGATAGTGTTCCAAACAGTCCAGGGACAAAGGCTGCTGGCAGACCCCATTTTAAAAACATGAGAATCGAACGGAAGTGAGTTCATAGGCAATCTCTACTGTTACTGTTTACTCAGGTTTAGGTCATGGAGACTCCATTCCTTTTAGTGTTCAACTGTTGTGTTTATGACATAAACAAACATCTAATGAAGCTGATTTTAAAAGTAGACATTACAGCCCAATTTGGGGATCTCTGGGAGAACCACAAGTTTATTTCCTTTAAAAGGCTCTATGTTCAAAACTGCTGCTCTAGCCCCTCTTACCTCTGTGATGGGCAGGTGATGTGGCCCTCCTGAGACCCAGTTTCCTCCTCAACAAGATGAGGACGTACTACCTACCTCATGTGGCTGATGGCCATCCAACACACGTTCTCAAACCATCAGAAACACAATTCTCATATGAATGTACGAGTTAGGCTTCAGCTAGCTCATCAAAACAGCAGAGCAATGGGAAGAGACTGCAGGACCTGGACTGTCAGCACAAGTGGGATGACCTCAAGGAAATGAGGTTGCTAAGTATGATGGGAAGCAAGTAAAACTATAGCCCGGCCAGTAGATTTTTCTGCAAGGAAGTAAAAGAAAGCATCCGGTCAGCCTTTGGCTTTCTAGGCTCCTTCCCTTTGGTCCCTACTTAATTGCCCACCAAACAAAACTGCTTTCTATAAAGAGCTTGGTAATACTTATGTGGCCTTGATAGATGATGGGCTAGGATGATATTAATAGGTCAGTGTCCCCTGCCCAATTAGTCTTTGTTTATAATGATACTTAATGAGACAATCTGTATGCAGGAGCCTAATATCTAGAGTCTAAACCAATAGCAAATGCTATTTTTTTTCTTATACATATCTACCTTACAAAAAGTAAGATTTTCATGTCAAAAGATCAGCTTAGTGTGCTTGTTTATGTTTGATAGCAATTTTGAAAACTTTGGAAACTTTCAGTAAACATTTTGCCACTCTTGGTGTTTGGTGTTTTGTTTCTTCATTATTGGGAACCCCTTGAGATTTGCTTAATTGTTCTATCTCTCTCCTTTGTGATCCTCTCTCACTTTCCCTCCCTCCAATCCTCTTGCCCTCTATCTCTCACTCTCCCCCATCTCTTCTTCTCACTCCTCACGCTCCCTCTCTCCTTTAGATGCTTGGGGAAAATGTACATCCTTTTTAGCATTAGAGTAAAGAATTAGATGAACCAATTGGATTCATGTATAATACTAGAAATGGTCAATTTTGGCAAGTTCAGTTTAAATTTTAAAAGGCTATCTATAATCAAAACACAAAAGGCAGTTTATGCTGGAGAGGATGTGGAGAAAGGGGGGCACTACTCCACTGCTGGTGGGAGTGCAAACTGGTACAGCCACTTTGGAAATGAGTATGGCAGTACCTCAGGGAAATGAGAATCAGTCTACCTCAAGATCCAGCAATTCCACTCTTAGGCATATACCCTAAGAGAGCACATTCATACAAAAAGGACATCTGTTTAACTATGCTCATAGCAGCATTATTTGTAATAGCCAGAACCTGGAAGCAATGTAAATGTCCCTCAACTGAAAAAAGGATGGAGAAAACGTGGTACATTTACACAATGGAGTACTACTCAGTGGAAAAAAAATGGAATCTTGAAATTTGCAGGCAAGTGGATAGAACTAGAAGAAACCATACTGAGTGAGGTAACCCAGTCACAAAAAGAGGAACATGGTACATACTCACTCATATATGGATTTTAGACATAGAACAAAGGATCACCAGCCTATAATCCACACTGCCTAAAAAGATTGGGAAACAAGGAGGACATGGTTCCCTGGAAAAGGGAAAAAGGACTAGATTCCCCAAGCAAATTGGGAGCATGGGGTGAGGGGAGAAGGAGTTAGGAGGAAGAGCAGTGGAGAGGTGGGCATGAGGGAGCAGGAAGACTGAGTCAGGGAAAGAATAGAGGAGAGCAAGAAAAGAGGGATCCATTATAGGTTTTAAGAGAAATCTGGCATTAAGGAAATGTTTAGAGATCTACAAGGATGACCCCAACTAAGAATCTAAGCAATAGTGGAGAGGCTACTTTTAATTCCCTTCCCCTATAATGAGATTGATAACTCATGTATATGCCATCTTAGAGCCTTCATCTAGTAGCTGGTGGAAGCAGAAACAGACACCCACAGCTAAATACTGAGTCGAACTCCTGGAATCCAGTTGCAGAGAGGGAGGGGTAATGAGCAAAGGGGTCAAGACCAGGCTGAGAAACCCTGAGAAACTACTGATCAGAACAAGGGAGACCTCATGCACTCCAGTATGACAGCTAGGAAACCAGTTTTGGACTGACCCAGACTCCCTGAATGTTGGTGTTAGGAGAACTAGGCAGTCTATGGGGCCTCTGGTAGTGGATCAGTATTTATCCCTAGTATATGAATGGACTTTGGGAGCCCATTCCACATAGAGGGATACTCCCTCAGTCTACACCCTCAGGTCTATGCCCTGCTCTAAATGATATGATAGACTTTGAAAACTCTCCACAGAAGGCCTCACCCTCCCTGGGGAGCAGAAAGGGGGTTGGTGGGAGGGACAGAGGAGGACAGGAGGGTGAGGGAACTGGGATTGACATGTAAAACAAGCTTGTTTCAAGTTTATATTAAAGATTATCAAAAAATAATGGAAATATGAGTTGACAAATAAACTGAAATGTAGCTGCACAAATGAAGTAAAAATAACGGATCAGCTTAAAAAAAAAAGGGCATTTATAAACAGGTAGTTCAGAGGATTGTGGGGGAAACATTTTATTGGTTCACTTTGGTTCTATGAGAACAAAATAAACGTGTGTAACCCACTGGAAGACACTGAACCATATGGAATAATTTTGAACCTGAAGATGAAAGTTTGTGGGGTGGTAGTGATGTAAATAGGTACAATTTTAATTTTACATAAATGTGTGAGATTATTTGGGGGAGTATCCCTTTTAAAAATGTACTTAGAATTTAAGTTGTGTCATTTTGACTTTAAAACCTCAGGCCACGTTTGAACTGTTGTAGGCCAGAGCTAATTGCATTTCCCTGGGTAGGTGTGCAATCTTTGCTGCTCTCAGGGACATACACTGAGGAAGAGAAGGCGAGAGAGAAGGTGAAACAAGTGAAGGGAAAGAATACAGAAAGGAAAAGCCAGAGGCTGGGAGAATGGATACGCATTCTTGGTTCTGTGTCTTTTGAGACAATATGATTCTGCAAAGCAAATATAATCTGTCTCTTGAAGGAAAAGAAATCATGGGGTTAGAGGTTCGAATAACAAAACTTCTTTACATCCTGTGTGTGCTCATGAAAAAGAGTCTTTTGGAACAAAGTCAGGAATCCTGGCTTCTCACATCAGCAATGCCTTGATTTGTGTGGCCAAGGCTTGAGGCTGGCTCCCGTGGTGCTCTGTGTCTTCATCAGTCACCTGGGTATCTGGGAAGATTGGTGTTCAAGGCCCTTTCTCATTTGCCCATTCTGTGACATGTTCTGGCCCTCTGCACTGCTCTGTGCAATTGGCTTTGATTGTTAGGAGCATGGGGAGGAAAGGAGAGAAGGGACAGACAAGGGGAATCAAACTGGATGCTCTCTTGAGGATGGGTCTATCTCTTGTCCTATTTGTGTTCATCTAGAGGAATCCCTGTCTTGGGGCTCCTGACAGAAGTGCTTCTCCCAGGTTTTGCTGGAGACAGACCCTTCTCATCTCCCTTTCCTTGCTACTGTTTTAATATAAAAAATATGCAGATCAGAAGGTCAGATCCTCCCACCAGAGAAAGGCCATTTAAAAGTATCTCTGCTTTGTCTGGAGTCAGGTTGACATTCTTTATGGTCATGGAACTCTGGGGAGCGTGTGCATGCCTTCAGACTGTATTTTCTGGACCTTATAGCATGTAGTGTTCAGCACATTCATGCTCAGACCTCAGAATGGTTTTTTTTTTCCTCTTCATTTTTTTTTTTTTTTTTTTTTTTTTTAGCAAATAGGGACATGGTAAGATGAAGTGCTGATTTTTTTTTTTTTTTATATTTTCCAGAAAGGTCTACTCCCCATTCAGACACAAGATCACACATACAAGAGAAACAAACATGTCTTAAATAATTTTAAAGAATCATTAGAAAAGATAAATCAGAAAGCCTTACTATTTTATCACAGTAAGTTACATCACTCTGCATGTACCTTGTCGAAATCCTTAAGACTGACTAAAATGGTAATATCGTTAACTATATCTTGAAGTACTTTTTGTATCAATAAACAGGATTAAGGGAGACTCCAGAAGTGGTGACTTGCAGACTTTATTGGGATTTTGCAGGACATGGATAAAATAACCACGAGGAACCGTGATTTCCAGTTTTGTACTAACATCTGGTATTAGAGGTCTGCAGTTCACTCTACTGCGTCATATCCTGACTCCTCACCAGGAAATCACAGACTTTTGCAATTCTCTAAGCTAAGCCTTCTGCGGAGCTGTCAGAAAGCCAGCGATACACTGCCCTTGTGTTTCAAAGTGCTCCTTGTGACAGACTACGAGCTGGCTGGATCTCTGGGTTTACAGTTACAACTTAGTCGGTAAAGGATCCTGTCTGTCTTGAAATTTCAAAACTCCCTGGAAGATCTATCCTAAAGTTGATGCATAATGTAAACCAGCTTTGAGATGCAGGCATAAATGTCCAGAGTCACACAACACAACACAACACAACACAACACAACAACAACACCTGATGCTCTCTGTCTAGACGTTTGTCTCTGGACATCTCAATTTGATCTCTATAAAGCTCAAAGACAAGTTCAAATTTGTAATGAATTACAGCTCTTATTACATAAACATCTTATTGGGGCAGCATGCAGGGTGAAAGGGACAAGGAAAGGATCCTGATTTGGGAGCAGGGGTTAAAATCCTACCAATCCCTGAGGTCCCTGAGCGTTAATTAAATCCTACCAATCCCTGAACATGAAATCCCACCAATTCCTGAGTGCAAAAACCTACTAATCCCAAACCACCCAAGAAAGCTCTGACTTTCTTCCCCCTCCCCCCATACCTCTGTCCAGGAACTCTATATAAGCACTGTACTATCTTCAGTTTGTCGCTGCCTTAACCTAGAGGCAGCCAACCTCCTGGATTCTTTCCTCCCAATAAATCTGATTGAAATTTGTGTGACAAACTTCTTTTGCAGGAGCTGAGCAGAGTGGCAGAACTGTAACACTTTTCCTGGGGAAACCTTTCCCTAGCTGAGCAGAGCTGTGAGCTGTTACACTTACAGTCACTTTGTGGTATACCTTGGCCCCCTGCTGCCAGAATACCTTTGCATCAGAGGTGCAAAGCTTACATAGCATACATGTGGTTAACTTCATTTGGAACTAAACTAATAATCAATTCGGTTGTTCTCACCTTGTCACATGTTTTCGCATACTCCCTGTGTTCGAGGCAAGCATTAATGGGCAAGTTTGGTGGTTTCATTCTGGCTCCTGTTCTGGTCATCTCTGTGTAGTAGGCAGTGTTGCAGAGATATTTAAACACAACACAGAACACAAAACATGGACAGAATTTAAATTTACACATTGAGAACTGATGAAAGGCATCAAGATCAAACAAAGTAAAAGTTAAACTCAATGGGAATAGTTAAATGTACAGTTTAGAGACAACTGCAAGTCTATTCTAGCCAGCTGATACTATACTCAGGTTTTCAGGTCCTAAGTGTAGCCCAAGTGTCCAGAGCATGGGATTTCCAAAGGTAAAAACCACATCCTGACATCTTACTTGGCAGCTACAGGGGAGCTTCACAGAAGCAAGCAGTTTAACAGAAGCTAGGGTAGGTGGTTAGCTGGAAGGGTTCTGTACATGCAGGCAGTTTCACAGACGCTAATATAAGCCAATGGCTGGAGGAGCTTGCGGGCATGCAAGCAGTTTAACAAAAGCTAAGATAAATCACCTGGGGGCATCCTGACCTTGGGTTTCTAGAAGAGAGATGGATAATTTTCCAGGGGATTCTCCATCAAGGAGATCATATTCTAGCTCACCCTAAAATGGCCTCAGCCAGAATACAGATGGAGAAACCTCTGCCCTGTCTTGCCCTGTCACAATACAATAGGAAGTGAATTTGAACAGCAATTCTCAACAGAACATAATTGGGATTTAAAATATCTCATACAGTCAGATGAGATAATTTCATCAATCGCAGGTGTTTAGGTCACAATACAGGATAGAAATCATTAAATGAGTTAGTTACAGAATAATTCTTCGTTATTGAAAGAAATCTGTTCACTCACATAGGACCCTGCCTGACTTCCTGAAGTCTACACTCCTTCACTCCCACATAAACACACATACACAAAAGATTAGAAGCTCAGACCCCTGTATGAGAGAGAACATGTGTGGTTTGCCTTTCTGAGCCTGGGTGACATCACTTAATATAATACTTTCCAGCTCTGTCCATTTTTCTGCAAACTACATAATTTCAAAATTCCATTGTGTATAGGTACCACATTTCCTTTCTCCACTAATCAGTAGATGGATGCCTTGCTGTTGTGAAGAAAGCAGCAACAGACATGAATGAGCAAGCAAGCATCTCCTTTTGCTGTGATGAACTGAGGTCTTTTGTACCACCAAATGAATTTTAAAATCATTTATTCTGTGGCCATCAAGATGAAACACATATTGTGATGGAGAATGTTTTGAAACAGTAGATTGATTTTTGGTGAGATGACCATATCCCCAGTATCGATTCTTCCAGTAAAAGAGGATGCAGGGGGTGGTGGTGGTGGGGGTGTCTTTCAATTTTCTAGTGACATCTTTAATTTCTTTCTCTAATGTTTTAAGTTTTTATTGTAGAAGTTGTTCACTTCCTTGATTAGATTTATTCCAAGGTATTTTTTCTCTTATTTTTTAAAATAGGTATTGCTGTTTTTTAAAAGGTATATTGGAATGAGATTATTTCTCCAGTTTCTTTCTCAGTATGTTTGTCATGGGTATATAGGGAGGCTACTGATGTTTTTGTTTATTAATAGATATCCTGCCACTTTGCTGAAAGTGTTTATCCGTTCTAAATGTTTTATAGTGGAGTCTTTGAACTCTCATGTATGGATTCTTATTATCTGTAAATACTCTCTGACTTTTCCCTTTTCCATTTGTATTGTTTTTATTTGTTTCTCCTTTTTATTGCTCTAGCTATGACTTCTGGTGCTACATTAAACTAGAGTGGAGAAACTAGACACATTTGCTTTTGGTGGGAAGGACATTTTCAAAATATTAATTCTACCAACATCATGGGATGTCTTTTTTATGTTCTTCTGTCTTTCATTTTTTCTTCAATTTTTTTAAAATTTTCATTGTAAAAGTGTGGTGAGATATCTACCCGCCTGCACCTGTTAAACTGACCATGCCCATTGGAGGTGGGACAGGTGTGGGCGTGACCTGGGGGGGACTAGGTCTGGGGTCTCGGACTCCAGCTCACTCTCTTGCTTCCTGGTCAGAGATAGAGAGCATCTGGAGGCATCCTTGGAATGGGAACCTGTGGCGGTCATTTGTTTCTGGTGTAAGTGGTTTCTCTTTGAATAAACATCCATCAGCCTATCATTTCCAAGATTCTTATTTATCATGCAATATAGAAATCTTTCAGTTTAAGGAGGTGGGTTTAAATTCAAGGGTGAATTTCTTTAAGGCTATTGTGAATAGGATTGTTTCTTGGATTTCTTCTTCAATCTATTTGCCATTGGTTTATAAGAATGGTTTTGTGTCCTACCACTTTGCTGAGAATATTTATCAATTTTAGATTTTAGATTTGGATTCTTCAGGGGGTATATACATATGCATATATATATATATATATAATGTAAAGACTCACATTGACTGAAAATAAGGGTGTTTTGACTTCTTCCTTTCCCTAGTTTCATAACTTTTATCTCCTCCCGTTTTATTGCTTTCATTATTACACCAAATATATTGAATAGAAGTGGTGGAGAATAGATAACTCTGTCTTGTTCCTGATGTTAGTGAAAATGCTTCAAGATTTATCACAAGGTTGACTATAGGCTTGACATATTATATTGAGATGTTTTCCCTACATCCATATCTTCTCCAGAACTTTTATCACTAAAAGGATGATGGATTTTGTTAAAGCCTTTCTGCACCAATTCAGATGATCATTGTCCCTGAGTCTATATATATATGATGAATTCTATTTACTGTTTTATGTATATTGAAGCACCACTCCATCTCTAGAGTGAAGTCAACTTGATCATGAATAATGATCTTTTAGATTTGTTCTTGGGCTTGATTTGTGAGTATTTTACTGAGGAATTATACATCTATGCTCATCTAGGAGGTGAGCTTATAATCTTCCTTCTGGTTTAGATACAAAGCTAATATTGACTTCATATAAAGAGTCTGAAAGTTTTCCTTCCTTCTCTAATTTTATTAAATAACCTGAAAAGTAACATTGTTAGTTCAAAGTTCTGGTAGAATACTATGATGACTCTGTCTAAAGTCAAGTAGTTTTGAGTTGGAAGGAATTGTATTACTTCTATATTGTTATTTTTTTGCAGACCTTTTAAAAATGTCGCATCTTTGTTCAACTTTTGTAGTTCATATTTATCTAAAAGTTAACTTATTACTTTTATATTTGACAATTTATTAAACATAGCTTTTTAAGGCATGCCCTGGAGGTTTTCTGATTTTCTTTGTTATCTGTAGTAATGTAATGTGTTTCCATTTCCATTTCCCTTTTTAATTTTTATTAATTTGGATTTGACTTTATTAATTTCTATTGCTGTGATAAAAGTATTGTGACCAAAAGAACTTGTGTAGAAAGGGGTTTATTCAATTTACAACTCTCAGATCGCACTCTGTCACCCAGGGGAGTTAGGACAGGAACTCAAGACAGGAACCTGGACACAGGAACTGATGAAGAGCCCACGGAGGAATGTTGCTTACTGGCTTGCTCACAGGCCAATCTGGTGGAGATATTTTCTTAATTGAGTTTCCCTCTTCCAAATGACCCTGACCTATGTCAAACTCACATACAAACCAATCAATACATTTTTGAAATGTTTTAAGGTATATAATTTAGCTATGTATTTTAGATCTCTCTAATTATTAAATGTCTCTCCTTAGAGCTATAAACTTCTGCCTTAAGACTGCCTTCATTAGCTAGGAAACAAGGAGATCCTAAGAAAGACATACATGGTCCCCAAGAGAAGGGGAAAGGGACAAGATCTCCTGAGAAAATTGGGAGCATGGGGGTGGGGGGAGGGAGTTAGGAGAAAGAGAAAGGGAGAAAAAGAGGAGAGAGGAGGACATGAGGGAGCAGGAAATTGAACTGGGGGAAGTATAGAGGAGAACAAGAGAAGAGATACTATAATAGAGGGAGCCATTATAGGTTTTAAAGAAATCTGGCTCTAGGGAAATGTTCAGAGATATACTAGGATGGCCCCAGCTAAGAATCTAAGCAATAGGGGAGAGGCTACCTTAAATGCCCTTCCCCTATAATGATATTGATGGCTACCTTATATGTCATCATAGAGCCTTCATCCAGTAGCTGATGGAAACAAAAGTAGAGACCCACAGTCAAAGACTAAGCTGAATTCCTGGAATTGAGTAGCAGAGGGGGAGGAGTGATGAGCAAAGGGGTCAAGACTAGGCTGGAGAAACCCACACTAACAGCTGACCTGAACAAGGGGGAACTCATGGATCCCAGACTGACAGCTTAGAAACCAGCATAGGACAGAAACCAGGCCCCCTGCATGTGGGTGTCAGTTAGGATGCCTGGGCAGTCTATGGGGCCCCATTTAATGGAACAGCATTTATACCTAGTATAAGAATGGTTATTGGGAGCCCATTCCACATAGAGGGATACTCTTTCAGCCTAGACACATGGGGGAGGGCCTAGGCCCTGTTCCAAATGATATGACAGACTTTGAAGATCCCCATGGAAGGCCTCACCCTCCCTGGGGAGCAGAAAGGGGACAGGATGGGAATTAATGGGGGGCAGGGAAGGAGAGGAGGGAGAGGAAACTGGGATTGGCATGTAAAACAAGATTGTTTCTTATTTTAGCCATTCTGGCAGGAATAAGATGATATCAGAGTTGTTTTGATTTGCATTTCTCTGATGGCTAAGGATGTTGAACACTTTCTTAAGTGTCTTTAAGCCTTTTTGGTTTCCTCTATTGAGAACTCTCTCTTCAGTACAAAGTTGATTATTATCCTTTCAAGGTCAGTGAAGAATTGTGCTGGGATTTTAATGGGGATTGCTTTGAATCTGTAGATTGCTTTTGGAAAGATTGTCATTTTTTTACTGCATTTATCCTACCTATCCAAGAGCATGGGAGATCTTTCCATTTTCTGGTATCTTCTTAATTTCTTTCTTTAAAGACACAAAGTTCTTGCTATAGGTCTTTCACTTGTTTTGTAAGCATTACCCCAAGATACTTTATGTTGTTTGTGGCTATTGTAAAGGGTGATGTTCCTCTGGTTTCTTTCTCAGCCCCTTTGTCATCTGTATATAATAGGGCTACTGATTTTTTTTTTTAGTTTTTCTTGTATCCTGCTAGTTTGCTGAAGGTGTTTATCAGCTGTAGGAGTTCCCTGGTAGAGTTTTTTGGGTCACTTATCTAAACTAACATATCATCTGCAAATAGTGACCGTTTGACTTCTTCCTTTCGAATCTGTATCCCCTTGATGATCTTAGCTAGAACTTCAAGTACAATATTGAAGAGATAAGGAGAGAATGAGCAGCCTTGTCTTGTTCTTGATTTTAGAGGCTTCTTAAGCTTCTCTCCAACACCAATGACAACTTATACTGGAGAGGATGTGGAAAAAGGGGAACACTTTTCCACTGCTGGTGGGAGTGCAAACTTGTACAGCCATTTTGGAGATCAATATGGCGGTTCCTCAGGAAAATTGGAATCAGTCTACCATAGGACCCAGCAATCCCACTCTTAGGCATATACCCAAATGATCCATATCCATGCAACAAAGACATGTGTTGAATTATGTTTGTAGCAGCATTATTTGTAATAGCAAGAACCTGGAAGCAACCTATATGCCTCTCAACTGAAGAATGGATAAAGAAGATGTGGCACATTTACACAATGGAATACTACTCTGTGGAAAAAAACAATGGAATCTTGAAATTTGCACACAAATGGATGGAACTTGAAGAAACCATCCTGAATGAGGTATCCCAGTCACAAAAAGAGGAACATGGTATGTACTCACTCATATATGGATTTTAGACATAGAGCAAAGGATCACCAGTATATAATTCACACTGCCAGAGAAACTAGGATACCATGAGGATTCTAAAAGATTTTTAAAAAGGTCCCTCACAGAGGGGAAAGGAACAAGATCTCCTGAGCATATTGGGAGGGGGGGACAGTGAGTGGAGAGGGAGCTAGGAGAAAGAGAAGGGGAAGAGAGGAACACACTAGGAAGATTGAGTTAGGGGGAGGAATAGACAAGAGAAAAAAGAAGAGAGAGAGAGAGAGAGAGAGAGAGAGAGAGAGAGAGAGAGAGAGAGAGAGACCATAAAGGAGGGAGCTATTATAGCTTTGAAGAGAAAACTGACTCTAGAGAAATGTCCAGAGACCTACAAGACTGACCCCAACTA
This sequence comes from Cricetiscus sungorus, assembly GCA_030556225.1. Taxonomy (NCBI): domain Eukaryota; kingdom Metazoa; phylum Chordata; class Mammalia; order Rodentia; family Cricetidae; genus Cricetiscus; species Cricetiscus sungorus. The sequence goes on along the minus strand of JANBXA010000372.1, from coordinate 61,913,598 downwards.
ACAATTTGAGCAACAGTGGAAAGGCTACTATAAATGCCCTTCCCTGATAATGAGATTGATGACTAACTTATCCACCATCATAGAGCCCTCATCTAGTAGTTTATGGAAACACAAGCAGACACCCACATCTAAACACTGCACCAAACTGGAATCTAGATGCAGAGAGGGAGGACAAGACCAGGCTACAGAAACACACAGAAACAGCTGACCTGAACAAAGAGGAGCTAATGGGCCCCAGAATTGATAGCTGGGAAAAAAGATTTGGACCAACTCAGAGCCCCTGTACATGGGTCTCAGAAGGCCTGGGCAGTCTAAGGGACCTCTGACAGTGGATATTCCCTTAACCTAGGGACAGGAGGGAGAGCCTAGTCCCTACTCAAAATACTTGACAGATTTTGTTGACCCTTCCTGGAAGGCATCACTTTCCCTGTGGAGTTGGGGCAGGGAATGGGATGGAAGGGTGGTCAGGGCCATGGGAGGGAGGGAAGAAGGGAGAGAGAACTGGGATCGGTATGTACAATAAGAAAAAAAAATAAATAAAAAAGATAGTTTCTTATTTAAATAAAATAAAAATAAAAATAAATAAAAGGAAAAAAGCCTGCATCCTTTTTATTGATTTTGTTGTATTCATTTTGTTTGACTCTTAAGATGTTTTGTTTTCCCCTTTGATTTGTTCAATGACCCCTTAATAATTCAAAAGACTGTAGTTTAATCTCTATGGCTTTGTATATTTCCCATAGTTTCTAACTTTATCCCATTATGGTTAGATAATATACAAGGATTTATTTGAATTTTCCTATAGTTGAGACATGTGTTTTGTGTTTCAATATATTATTTCAAGTTCTACTGGATCTTGAGAAATATGTGTATTTTTGGTGTTTGGGTGAAGTGTTCTGTAAGTGTCTGCTTGATATATGATGCTATAAATCCCCGTGTTTCTCTGTTGTTTTTTGTTCTGGATGGTATGTCCAATGGTGAGAATAGGCTATTGAAGTAGCACACCAGTACTGTGCTGAAGTTAATCTGTGACTTTGTATTTACAAATACTTTAATTTTACTTGTGTTTGTGTGTGTGTCTGAGTACATGTATGTACAGAAACCCAAAGGTGTCAGAGGAGGCGTTGGATCTGTTGGAACAGGAGTAAAGGTGGTTATGAGCTGCCATGTGCCATCATTTCTGTGATAAATGAAATCTGTAGGTCTTCTTGACCAATGTGTCATCTCTCCAACCACAAGTCTGCCCTGTTCAGTGTGTATATGTTTAGAGTTGTAATGTCCACTTCAGAGATGATTGGGGCAGGATTATGACATGAATGGCTTGTCCTCTTCCATACCAATCCATAGTCTTCTGATCACCTACATCCTCTTCTTCTTCTTCTGAGCTGGCCTCATCATCATCTGTGACTCCCTTTTAAAATGGTCTCAGGTGATGATTCTGCTCTCTGACAGGAGTTCCTGTACTTTTTACTTGATGCAGGTATCACCTTAGAATAAACTCACATCTGCATTCATTCTCTGTTCAGTTCTCCCTGTGGCACTGTGCTTGTAAGTGCAGGGTATCAGGCAGCTTGACTGCATAACACCAGTGCTGAGGAAGTCCTCCTTCTCTTGGCCTGAAGTGCTTCCTTACCAGCATGATGCACTCCCTGCTTCTGCCTATAAGAAAAGACAATAAGTCTTGCTTTTATTGACTTCCTGTAATTGTTAAAGTAGTCTGTATTAAACTGGAAGAGTTCCCAACCTCAAAAATTACTCTAATCTTTTCTTAGAAATCCCAGCATGGTCTGGGAGGGAATTCCTTAAGGCTAACAAACTATGGAAATAGAGAAGCCAAGGAAAAGATGGTGATTGAAGGATACTTTCCAAATTAAAAAAAAAAAAAACCCAACCAAACAAACAAACAAAACAAAACAAAAAACAAAAAACAAGCTGAAATTCAAAGAGGAAAGGAGTGTAGTATGCAATTCCCTCTGTTCTCACATAAAAGAGCTCATGAACAAGTGCCATCAACAACAAGAAAGCACATTTTGGCATGTTTGGGCGGAGGAGGGGCTTAAGGATCATGGGAACTTTTTGTTTTTGTTTCATCATGAGAAGTTTCTAAAGCAGGGCATCACTGTGAGAGAGTCATGCAGAAAACAATTGTAGGAAAGAAGTGAAAGGGAATCTACACTGACTCCTGGAAAAGGAGGAAAGAAGGCAGGCTGTGACTGTCACTTGAAAGGTCCTTAACTCACCTGAAAGCTTGTCTGGTAACGATGCTTTTTCCAAGCAAATTTACCTGGAAAAGAAGGGCTTGGTGGACAGCTCTGGACAGAGTAAGTATTGTGACATTCAGTCCTAACAACCCAGCCAGGTTAACGCCATTATCGCCCCCATTTACAGGTTAAGTTACCTTCTCAAAGGCACACGACAGAGGTGCTGGGCTTCAGATCTCGGCGTGTGATTTCCTTCTATCATGTACTCTCAAACTCATACCATTTCTCATGGACCTTAATTGCAAGGGTTCAGTCATTTTAGTTTCCAGTGGATTAGTTTGGGGGCACAATATGCATACATCTCTTTTTTTAATGATAATTTTTTATTTAAAATTAAACAAGCTTGTTTTATATGTCAATCCCAGTTCCTGCACCCTCCCTTCCTCCCCACCAACCCCCATCCCATCCACTTTCTGCTCTCCAGGGAGGGTGAGGCCTTCCATGGGGAGTCTTCAAATTTTGTCATATCATTTGGAGCAGGGCTTAGGCCCTCCCCCATGTGTCTAGGCTGAGGGAGTCTCCCTCTATGTGGAATTCTTACCTAGTGTAAGAATGGCCATTTGGAGCCCATTCCCATAGAGGGATACTCTCTCAGCCTAGACACATAGGAGAGGGCCTAGGCCCTGCTCCAAATCCAGACTTTGATGATCCCCTATAGAAAGCCCCACCTTTTCTATGGAGCAGAAGTATGAGATGGGAGTTATTGGGAGGGCATGGGAGAATGGGAAGGAGGGGGAACTGGGATTGATATATAAAATAAGATTTTTGCTAATTTAAATTTAAAATAGTAAAAAACCCAAACAAACAAAAAAAACCCCCGAAATCCTATGTAAGATAATATGCTTATACTGGAAAATAACAATAGGCTTGGCATTACATATAGTTCATGTATTTACTGGGTATTAGAAAATATGCCTCAAAGATAAGGGAGGGACATAATATATTTTTTTTTTTTTGGTTACTAAAGCAATTTTAATCCAGACAAGCCACAGCAGGAATAGAGTTTAGTGCTGGAGCTTTAAAGGTCAGTGGCTGTTGACTTTCTGATTTTTGTGTAGATAATTAGTAGACAAATGCCCCATTTCTATTCTTTCCCAAGATGCTGGACTGTGTTTAAAATATGATGTAAAATGGATGCATATGGTCTTCCAAAAAGCTGAGTTCATTACTGGTGATCTTTTACCACAGGGAAGATTCTCAAGGCAAGTATGCCTATTATGCTATTATGTAAGAAATCAGCCTCATTAGCCTGCATGTTGTAAATTATTTACTAAGGAATTTCTCCACATTTTTCTATCCTGTTCAATCTAACCAACATTTTAACCTGTCACTGCTCCCTTTCCCCTGCCTTCTTTCTCTATACAAGCAAGCGGAAGTATGGGCATGTTTAGCAAGTAACTCAGGCATTCTATGTGTCCCTTGGGATTATTTGAATAAGAACAGTGTCTTCAATCAAGAACCCTTGTGCCCTTGTAGCCAGATGTGTGCTGATTAGAAGTTAAGGTGCATTGCCAAACTTTGTCTCTGCTTCTGCCCGCCCCTTGAGTATATACCTCTGTAATCAAACCTGTTACATGTGTACTAATTACATATTTGCAAGCATATATTTTCCTCTAGAGAAGGAAGCTCTATAGGAACGTGCCAATGTCTCATTTGTCTTTGGGTTTTCAGTGTATTGCATAGTTTTTGGTATAAAATTTATTGCCAAAATAAATACTTGTTAAATGAAGGAATGATCATGATTCAGGCTTATTGTTGAAACAAGAAGCATTGACGTGATCTTTCTGGCAATGTTAGACTTGGAAAACCCATATGCAAACTAACCAAGGATGTTGAAATATTTTGTGCTGACCACATCCTGAGGATAAATTCTATAGTTTTGTTGATCTAATCATCTCAAGTATATAACTGTCATGGGGGAAAACCCCACAACAGTGACTGAGCCCTTAAAAATACCTCACTGAGTAAACTACACGCATAGAAGATCTACAACATATGTAGAAGGTCTATTCTAAATCTTTTGGCTTTGGGGGATTTAAGCCTTTTTTCCTTAGGCATTACTTTTATATTTTTCCGAGCCTTGATCGACCTCATTACTCATATTTTAGCACTGTTATTTTATGCACTTATACTGAATACTTTGGAAAATGAGTTGTAGTATGGCTAGATAAGAGACAGTGCTGCGTCACGAGATTGGAGGCTCTGAGGGAAACTGTGTAGAGTTTACCTTCTTTCCCACTGGTATTTGTCATTCCATTTATGGTCATAGACATATCACCCAGTTCACTGTTGCTTTTGCTTTAGCTAATTCATATAAAAAGTTGGGAATTATTCCTTTAAAGACTAGTTTCAGGACAGCCTGAGCTGTTACACAAAGAACCCCTGTCTTTAAAAACCAAAACCAAAAACAAAAAAAAAAAAAGGGGGGTATGCTGGGGCTGGAGCTGTATCTTTCCTTGTTCCCCTACTCCAAACAGTAACTTAGTTGTGGCACTAAAGCAAACCCATGGTCAGGCCTACTCAACTGTTCTTTCTGACTCCCATAGAATGTATTGAAGGACTGTTAGACCAGGGTGGGTCATTTCAAAGTAGCAGAGTCTTGAAAAGTTCAGTGAATGAAGCAGTAGGATGTGTATCTGAGACAAGTGGGATGAACAGGAGTAGCATCAGGATTTATGGATAAGGCAGGAACAGCGCACAGAACATAGCTTCCTTCAATAGTGAAAATGGCCATGCAATTTGGCTCAGGCAGACTGCTTAAGTTTATTAATAGGGTATTGTATTTTGAACAAATTACTTATTTTTTTCCTGGACATAGTTCCCAGACTTGTCCACTAGAGTGAATAGTGGGGCTAGTAATAGTAACAGTAACAGTAACAGTAATTAATAGTAGTAGTAATTGTCAGCTTCATTCCAAAGAAACACAGATAGGTATATATATATATATATATTTCATTCAATATAATTTGTCACATAAACTGACTCAAGGACAGAAGTCACATGATTATGTCAATAGATGCAGAAAAGGACTTTATGATATTCCTTTATGATAAAAGTCCTGGAGAGGCAAAGAATGAAGAAAACATTTCAACACAACAAGAGCTATATATGACAGACCTATAGCCAACATCATAATAGATGTAAAAACACTTTAAACTTCCTCATTGAGATTGAAACAAAATGACAGTGCCCAGTTATCCCAGTCTTACTCATTGTAGTAAGACAAGAGAAAAAATACAAGAGATGTAAATAGGACAAAAGTTAAAGGATTTATATTGCAGATGACATGGTAAAAGACTTCACAAAACAAACAGAAAAACAAGCAAAAAAACCAACTCCTAGAAGGTAAAGCATGGTATGCACACCTTAAATCCCAAAACCCAAGAAGCAAGGAAGATGGTGCTCTATAAGTTTGAGGCCAGCCAGGGATACATAGTAAGACACTGTTTCAACAACAACAAAAAGTGGCAAGATACAAAATTAACATATAAAAATCAGTAGTCTTCATATATGCCAATGGCAGACATACCAAGAAAGAACCTAGAGAAACAATCCCATTCCCAATAGTCTCAATGACAATGACAGAAGTAGCAGCAGTAGCAGCAGCAGCAGCAGCAGCAGCAATAACAACAATACTAACACTGTAGACTCCAATGTTTAGAGTAACCTAACCAAAGAAGTGAAAATATGATATTTTGTTTATTATCTAACAAACAAAGCTTGCCTAAAGATCAGAATGCAAACCTAGCCACACCTGTCAGCCATACAGACCAGGCAGTGGTTGCACACACCTTTAATCCCAGCAGCTATACTAGCTAACCATAAAGCCTGGGAGGTGGTGGTGCATGCCTTCGATACCAGCACTAGACAGGGATACAAGACTGGAGGAGATAGGAATCAATCTGCAGTCATGCTGAGGACAGGATTGCCCGTTTTAGTCTGAGTCTTGGTAGAGGTAAGAAGTCTCTAGTGTTAGGTCTTTGCTTTTCTGATCTCCAGCTTGACCCAATATCAGTCTGGGATTTTTTTATTCATACTATAAAAGATCTCTACAGTGAACACTTTAAAACGCTGAAGAAGAAATTGAAAGTGACTGTAGTAAGAATGTAAAGACTTCCCATTCTTATGGGTTGGAAGAAACAATAAATTAAAAATGGCCATTCTCCTAAACCTACAGGTTCAATGCAATAAAAATCCCAGTGCCATTACATTTACAGAAACAGAAAAAAAACATAACAACTTTGAAACGTATGTAGAAGCATACATAAAAAACACAGACAGCTGAATAAATCCAGAAGAAACAGAATACAACTGGAATGAGTATCTTTCCTGATTTCAAGGTTACAGAGCCATACTAGTAAAAACATTATGTCATTGGCACAAAGATGGACGGATCAAATGAAACAGAAGAATCAGGGCTGGAGAGAAGGCTCAATGGCCAAGGACACTTACTGTTCTTGCAAAGGATGGATGTTCAGTTCTCAGCATCCTTACTAAGAAACAAACATTCTCCTGTAACTCCAGGTTTTAGATTCCAATGCCCTTTTCTGGCTGTTGTGTATAACTGCATGCATGCATGTATGAACACACATGTACACACATGCACAGTCAGTCAATCAATCAGTTTAAGAAGTGACAATGGGTCTGAGGAATGGGAAAAAGGAGGGGGGGAGAGTTAACTAAAACTAAGGGTGAAAGAGAAAGCCCTGTAGAACCCCAATAGTTGGTAAGTCTTTCAAAAAACATGATTTCCTCTCTCTGAGCATCTCCACAATGCTATAATCACAATAAATTAAACATAGTTCATTTCAGTTCTTTTTTATCCATAGACATAAACATAAAGCATTCCTACCAAATTTAAAAAATGTTTTATAACCATACATGCAAATAGTGTTTTTAACCAAATCTACCCATTCCTTCTCTTCTAATCCCTCTCTCATCTCCCCTACCACTTTTCCATCCCAACTTGTTTCATCTATTTTTAAACTAACTATTGTATTTTTAATGTTTGAGTGGTGGTACTCATCATAAGTGGATAATGCTCCTCTCAGATTATCAAAATCTTGATAAGGTGTTGGCTAGTGAATCCCCAAGGGCTTACAAACAATTATAGGCTATTGCCAATGTCTTTGATTACCCACAAGAATTAGATGTTAAGACCCTTGTGATGAAGACACCACATACTTGGGTCTTTAGACATTGAGGGGGGAAATGCAGGATGTGGAGTAGAGATTTTCTTCCTGATGTCCAATTTTCATAGCATTGGAAGGGGCTGGACAAGCTGCTGGAAGAGAAGTCATCAGTGGTACTACCCAGGTATGGACCCAACAAATTACAAAATTTACGCTCCTTACAGAATCCATCCAGCAGTGGCATAACCATTATAAAGGCAACCAATTGCCTTCATAATGGATTAGTATGTCTTCTTACTGGATTAGAAGCCCAATCTACAGGGGGGAACTTACCTTGTGTTGTATGTCTGTTCAAAATACTTTGGCCAGGGATGTCATGGGCCTTAGGGAAGAACATTATTATTGCTGTTTTGAAAAATAGACATGAAGTCATATTGCCTTTTAATCCATGTCTTAGGACTGGTCTCAGCGTTCATCAGAGAACTTCTTATGACAGTGTACAGATTAATATGAAGAGTTATAGCTATGGAATACTGCATCCTAGGCAGGACATCTGTATCACTCCCTGAGGTGATCATGGCTCAGGAACTATCATGGAAGAGGAGATGGGAAAACAATGTAAGAACAGAGGTTGGGGAGAAGTCTGACGAAACTGTCTCTTGAACATGACACTTCTATCACACTTATGAACTCACTTCAGCTATGGTTACCTGTGCAAGATATGCACAAGACTCGCCTGGCACAATTTCCTCATTCATGGTTGCAGGGCTCAGGAGACCACATCACTCACTGCAGTACTATGGAAAGTTACTGGGTGGTAGAGGAATGGAGTATCATCTGTAAAGATCTGCTACTGATAAAGCACCCATTCCCCCATCACTTTCCTATATACAACTCTAAGTTCAGTGGGTCAAAAAAATCAAAGTAGGACAAGTTGATTGAGAAAAAAGAAATGTTTCAATGAAAAAGAGAATGGTGTGAAAAGACCAAAAATTCAGTACATTCGTGTATGAAACTGTCAAAGAAAAAAAAAGTGTAGAAAGTAATGTCAGGAGTTGATATTATAATTAAAAGACATAGTATTTGCTTTGATAACAAAGGATGATAAGTATTTGAGAGGCAAGACTTGTTATTTGTAAGATAAATATGAGGGATCTTGAAAGCAACATGTAGTGAAGATAAATCAGAGTGGCTAGCACACAACATAAGCTTAATAAGTAGGCACCTTCACCTCACTATTGGTAAGGCATCACTATAGAAATCGTTTGTAATCAGTGACACATTGCTTAGATCCAGTGAACAGTGTGCAGACCTCAGAGAACAAGTGTGTGAGCCAGCTGTACTTGGAGTCTGGTGGAAGGTCTGGTGGGAGGTCTGGGTAGAGGGAGGCCTGCAAAGATGTATGAACTTTATGTGTGTGGAAGAACAGTAGTGTTTATCTAAGGTAGTTTACCTGCTGGCTACAGACAGGGTAGTCGTATCAAGACCACATATACATTCTAGAATGGTGGTTATTTATTTATCTGTCTGCTTCCATGTGAGCATGGGAATGGGTATACTATTTGAATTATATGCTTAAAGTACCGGCTCTTAGCTTAATGAATAAGTGGCATAGAATTATTTTTAATTAATTAATTTGTTCTATGTGTATTTTACATCTCATATCTTGATCCCATTTATTTTCCCATCCCTTTGCATCCATCCTTCTCTCCTGAAGACCCCCTATACAAAAAATTAAGAGGAAAAAAATTAAATTTAGAAAGGGAAAACTAAAAATTCTTGTCGCTGAGGCAGTGGTGTGACATAGTGAGTCACACTGTAAACCCTTCTGTCCATATGTCTTGTCATTGGTTTGGTTGGAGGCCTCTGGTTTCTACTACACACTATTGAAGCTCTGCTCTCATTAGGGCTTCTCCTGGGTATTCTGTTGTTGCTCTTTGTTGTAGACATCCTGCAGCTTTTAAATCCTGCATATCAGGTCCCTTCACATGTTCCAGCAGATCATAGATGGGGTGGATTATGGGACAGACCAAGTCATAACCTTGGGTCTGGGCCTAGGCTGTAGGGTTGGTCTGCTAGATGTGAAATGGGGACAGCTTTCCCTTGTAACTTCTGGGATGGCTTAACAACACCTGCTCTGTCAGGGTTGGTTTTCCCACTCTTGTGACCACAGGGCCAGCTCTCCCACCTTCCTCAGGCATTGATGGGCAGGAGGGGGGCATCATCCCCCCGTACCCCATAGGACTGATGAGAAATGGGAAGAGCTCTCCCATGCTCTCAACTTGGGGACTGGCTCACCCACACCTGTGTTAGTAGGGTTGGCTCAATTGTGCTGTCCCGGCCAGGTGCAGGGCCTGCTCTCCTGACAGAATAGAAATAGAATTCTTAAGAATGTCCATCCTGTGGTCTCAAGCCAATCCAGTTAAACTGGATTGTAGTTGCAGGGTATGAAGAAACTTGGGTACTGCTGAATTTAACAAGTCTATGCTCATTCATGAATTAGGGTAAGAAGTGTTGTCTTAAACTTGAGTCACACATGAGTAAGTGCATTTTCAAAGGTTTAGATGGTTGTATGGCATGGATTATCCCAGAAGGTACACTGAGCTATATTTGGATCTAGAATTTGAGTAAGTCATAGCTCAGTTAACCAGGCTCTTCAGCCTCCCCTGGCTATGTGTGCTGTGACAGAAGGGGCCTCACCATCTCTTTAATGCCATATGTTTGAGATTTGGCCCAACAGAAACTGCTTTATTTCTACTCTGGAGAACCAAGGATAGTGGAGTTGTGTAGGAACTCTTCTTGCTTCCTGTCTCCATACTCTCTTGTCTTGCTCATGCCAGACCTGCCCAGAAGTATATCAGAGAATCTCATAAGGGACATTTGGAAAGTGTCCCTTGCTGCAGAAAAGCCATGGCATCATCATTCTGTGTTTATCTGAATGCTAATGAATGAAATGTGCCTGTTTTATTAGAAGCACATTGTGGGAGGAGGCTAGGGTGTCTCCCTGTACCTGGCAGTCAAAAACAGAGCTGTCAATCCCACCTTACCTGTCCCTGTAGCCGAGGGTACAGACAAGATTCCATATGATTTCCTTAATTAAACTTTCTCAAGTCTCTACAGACATGACACAGATTGAGCCTCACTCGCTGATTTGAGACAAGGTAACTCAAACCACATGCCTGGAGGGGAATCAAGGCAAATATGGTTCTCCAAGAGGCGAAATATAAACAAGTGGCAACTCCCCATCTGAGCCAGGGATTAAGAACACAAGCCAGGAATTAGTCCAGCTCATTAAGAAATCACCAATGCCAGGCCTTAAAATTATCTAGAAGTTAAAAGGGCTACCTGTGTTCTGTTTATTCTTTCCCATTTTTATTAAACAACCAAGAGAACAGGTTATTAGAAGGAAGAGAGTAACAAGGGCAGAATCTCCCTTGGGAATTGTAGCTTTTCAGTCTGAGCTTAGGACTAACAAGTGGAATAAAACAGCTCCTATTCCCAATTCTTGAGTTCTTTCCTGGGCTCAGAAGTAATCTTCAAAGAGACACACTGTGTGTCGGGTATCCACGTGGGCTCAACTCACAGGCATGAATGTCTTTGGCATGGTCGTTAACCAGTGGAAAGACAAAAGCATTCTCTACGCTGAGGAAAAGGTGTCCTGTACAAAGTCATACTCCCCAGGTCCTCAAGGAAACTGTTTCTGGGGAGTTGTCTTTTTTTTTTTTTTTGATAATTTGTAAATAATAATTTTTGTGATCCATCCCAACCAAGTTTTGGCTCTGCATGATGCTATGCAAAGAGCTCAGAGCAGAGCCTTGGCCTCCTTGCCCCCAATCTCAGCTAGTTGCTACCAAGGTAATGCCAGGGCCCAACCCTCCGCACTGAGCTGAGTTCACCATATGTGAAGCTTGGAGGTGATCTCAGCAAAGAATCCTTGTAAGGGTCATGTATTAAAATAGGTTCATTAATAAGCTCCAAAATCGGTGTCTAAATCCCCCATTACCTCCTCTTCTAGCTCTGCTTGCCTTAAGCAAGTCAATAAATTTATTTTCCCTCCGCCCTGCTGTGGGTGTATGTGGTTTGTAAAAGGGTAATAATAATAGGATCTACCTCATGGGGTTGCTTTGAATATTAAAGGAGTCTGTGCTTGTAAGGATCCTGGAATCTTAGCTGGTACAGAGAAAGGACTCAACAAAAGAGAGAGTTCACATTTGCTATGCATTAGAGCTCCGAACACAGTGGCTGGCATACCACACACATCAATGACTGCTGGCTATTATGACTACTCAGGCTATTATCCACTTAGCTGAGGGAAGGATGTCTGTCCAAATCTCTTATTTCCTCACTCTTGACCTCCTGGTATGATTCAGACATAAGTCCCTGGAGGTTGTCCTTTGGTTCTGAGGGAGAGAGAAGGAAGAGCTATAAGAATAAATGAGGAGAGAAAAGATGTCAGGCTAGCAGTTCAGACCCCATGGGGTGCTCAGTGGTTCAGACCCCATGGTGTGTTCAGCCCAGGACATCTGACCTTTCCACAGAGAAGAGAAACCACAGCAGCCCTCACTTTCCCTGGACTCCCACTGAGTCATCCTAAGTCATTCCCTTGGCTCCCAATCCATGGGGAAAGATGTTTGAAACACAGCTAGAATCACAAACTGATTAGACCAGAATGTTCTGATGTGGTTAACTGGACAAAGAGGATGTGGAAGTCCTGGCTTCCAGGAGCCTTTATTCACCTCTGGTAGAAGAAGAGGCTGGGTACAAGTCTCTAAGACAAATGTTACCTCTGGGGCTAAAAGGGAAGGCAGCCAGATAGTCCCAGTTTGGCTCTTTTGTATGATAGCGATTTTTTTCTCTGAAATCAGCCTGTATCTTATAACTCTAGACAGATACTTGTGGTATACATTCTTCACTCTGAAAGCATCAACTGGTCACTGTGTACTAGGAATAGTGCTGGGTTATATGCCCTCAAAGAAGATATGAAGTCGTTAGCACATAATATTTGAGGTCTGTAATGTAAGTGCCATCAAATCTGTTCTGTGCCTATTGAATGGGGGAAGTCATAAAAGGCTTCTTAGAGGACATGATGTTGAAATACAAATGCCACTCTCAGAGAGTGACCACTGAGTTATAACTCCATTCCCTCTTACTCTATTCTTGAGAAGATTTCTCACTCATTTTGGGTCTTGTTTCTTCCATCTGCAAAATGAAGACAATGGTACCTTTTTTAATGGATTCTGTGTGTGGTCTGAACAAGGTAATAGAGGTAGAATACTGTGGCAATGTGCCAGGAACATAGTTAAGAAATGGTGGCCATTTTTGTTTGTGGAAGTCTGCACATGCCTAAACATGCTTCAGGCATTGCTTCTTTCTGGAAACTCCCTTGCTGCCACACATCACATACTGTGAGAGTGGAAGCCAAATATTATTTTCAATTTTATTGTATATTTCTTGTTGACAGGGACATGATCCTCATTCCCAGATCTGATATATATGAGGCATGGAAATGGGTTTTAGGAATGATGAACAGTTGGTAGAGCCATTAAGACACTCCTGGGTCAGTCGAAACTCTTAGCCAGATAATAGAGCAAAGGTGGGATTTGGAGGATTCAGTACAAGTTTTCCACAACTGTTACAAAATCAAAGAGAAGTCACAGCCATGCCTGCTGTTCCCAGGCTTCATAGGGTTGCTGCCATCCTCTAACTCTCACCATTTCCATGGCCTTTCCACAGCCTTTTCTGAAAGCCAAGAAAAGTTAAAATTTATCAGTAGTCACTAAAGATGTGTATTCCCAAACATGAGATTCTGACTCAGTTCAATTGGGCTGTCCTAGCAAAGTACAAAAAAAAAAAAAAAAAAAAAAAAATGGGTGACTCACAATCACAATTTCTTTCACACAGCTTGCGAGACAGAGAAATACAAGATCAAGATGTAATCAGGCTCAGGCCCTCAATGAGGACCCTCTTCCTCATTTATAGAAACCATTTACTGTATTCTCATATGGTGGGAAAGAATGGCTAGGTCTTTGGAATCTCTTATAAAGACATCAATTAGAACACCAGTTGCAAACTCCCATGACCTCATCACCCCCAAAGGCCCAAGTGTCATTTCTGTAGGGGTTAGGATCCCCACATACGATTACTGGGCACACACAAACTATCTACCAAACTGTGTTGATTAGGAGTAAAATAATGCTTCCCCAAAGGGTCAAATCTATTACCTCGAGTATTAGAAAGCTCTCAGAAATCGCAACCCTTTTGCCTTGATTTCTTCTTGCTGAACAAAGTAATTGTATACATAAATCTTGATCTCCTAGTGATACTGTGGCTTCTCAGTGCTTTCAAGACTGAATCTGGTTCAGATGAACTTATGTCTATTGTAGCATGTGGGGGAGGACTGCAAAAGAACATCAAAGAAGCAATTCCAAGTGCCTATAGGAAAGCTGCACTTCCTCTGCCAATTGATTCATTGGCTCTATCCAAAGCACATGGATTAAGGTCTGGAAGATGAGCCCTCAGATGGGAGCTACATTCTGGAATCTGTAAAGAGTAGGTAGCCTGCAGTTTTGGAGATCAAATCCATGGTTTTCTTTACCAATTGTGGAGGACTTACAAGATCAAAGAGAAATGAACATTCTGGAGGAGCATTCCACAAGGTGCTTGAGCTGAAGAAAATCTATTTGTAGTTCTTGTGAAAGATTGGGATTAGGAATCCAGTCACTTAGGAGCAGGCTATGCTCTCTCAGTATGGAGACACCCCTAATACCAGCTTCTTTAGAAACCCTGGGTTCATTCAAGCCCTCTTCACAATCCCGAGTTCTTCAGGAAGAGCATGTGATGATGCACAGAGGTCAGTTTTGTCTCTGCATGTGTTTACACTGCAATTTGGAGCACCCAATTTTATCATTTTCTGCTTTAATTTTTTTCACTTGAAAGGGAACATCTCCCTGCACACTTCACAGTGACTGTGGAGAACATATATTAGTACTGTGGGTAAAAATTACTTCATGGGTCTCAGTTAGAAGGCCTGGGCAGTCTAAGGGACCTCTGACAGTGGAACCAGGATGTATCCCTGGTGCATGAAAGGACTTTGGGAACACATTCCCCATGGAGGGATACTCCCTTAGCCTAGAGGCAGGAGGAGGTGTCTAGTCCCACTAAAAATGACTTGACAGATTTTGTTGATTCCTCCTGGAAGGCATCACTCTCTCTGTGCAGTGTGTGTATGTGTGTGGGAATGGAATGGGAGGGTGGTCAGGGTGGGGGGCATGGAAAGGAGGGAGGAAGGGAGAGAGGGATTGAGTGAGAGGGAACTGGGATCAATATGTAAAATAAGAAAATAAAATAAAATAAAATGGCTTTCCCATCATCACTACTTCACCAGTTTCTTACTCGTTCCTCAATTGTCCAATGTTTACTCATATTATATGACCAGCTTGTCTCCGATGCCTATGACTGGCATGTAAGCATTTTACTCTCATTTGCTTTCATTCATCTTTGCTTTGACTTTCCCCATTCTTTTTCATGTATCTCCATTACTCATTGACTCTTTGTCTTCTCTGTCTTTCCCTCTGATTGACCTGCTGTCTTGGTCAGTTTTTGCTTTTAATTCCCAAACTTTGTCCCATGACTATTTTATTTCAACTCAAGCCAACTTCACCCCAAGTTTGCTGGAGATGGATCCTTTTACTAAAAGACATTGGACAACTGTCCCAACATCATGACACTGAGCTCATCTGAAGAATGAGCACACTTACTGACTAGGACATTGTGACTTTGAATCCTCTCCTTGCTGATGGAAAAACCTTCTTTAGCTATATTTGCTTAAAATGCAAGCTTAGTAAGTAATAGATAAGAACTGCAGGACATTTGTATCATATCAATATTGTCCATTGAAATAGATACTGTGGTGTAGATATTCAGAACCAAATACAATAAACAAGATTCCCAATATTATACAATCAGAATGAACTAAAGGTTGGGTGTGCCAGACTCTAATGACTGTGTGATAGGCTTGATTTCCATTTATACTCTTACCTCTGAAATGATATTTGTGAGGGGACAGAGGGTGGTACCACCTGGTGCCACATGAGAGACAATGACCCTTTGAGAAGGTGCAGAATCTTGGTCAGATGAATTTAATTTCTGTAAAACTGTGAACAGCAAAAGTGGACAAGCCCAAGCTAACATTAACTTTTCAACTAGTGTTGCCATATTTACAAAAATATGTTACCTAGTTTAAATTGAACTTCACATAAAATAGGGAGTAATTTTAGTATAAGTATATTTAATTCATACACCTATTTAAAATATTTTTATACTCAAAATTAAAATTTAACCAGACAATCTATATTTTATCTGTCAACTCTACTCAGGTTCTCTAAGTGTTCTGTTTTTTCTGCTATCATGGTGTTTTGTTTTCCCTTGAAATACATCATAAAACATGATCTTCTAACTGTGGTTACATGCTATACTATAACAAAATAATGATACATTTGACTACATAAAAATTAAAGAACTATAGGCAACAAGAACAACCATAAAATCCAGGTGAGGTGGCATATTGTAGCCCTTGGGCAGTAGAGACAAGAGGTTCATAAGTTCAAGGTTACCTTTGGCTTCCACTCAAAGCTGAGGTATGTGAGATGAGAGAAGCCAAGTAACCTAGGCATGGTGGCATACACCTTCAATTCTGTTACCTGGGAGGTGGAGGCAGGCAAACTGGGTTTTAGGCTAGCCTTGTCTGTATAGGGAATTTCAGGCTAGTTAGCTACATAGTGAGACTTTATTATATAAACTATCTATCTGTCTACCTATAAATCATCCATTCCCCCACCCACCTACCCACCCAGCTGTTTATTATCTGTCTGTCTGTCTATTTATCTTAAACAAAAGGACAAATTACCACATCTTGGTTCACAGAACGATCTCAAATCATCCCTCCTCACTTTAAGCTAGACTCATCAAAATAAAGGGCGAGTTATAACGTTCATTACAGTTTCACAGTCTTATATCACTTACAGACACAGCAGGTGACTTCTTTAAAAGTGCTGATTAAGGAGCAGTTGGTAGAAGTGCTTGCTGTCAAGTCTAGCAGATTATTTGAGTTTGATCCAGAATCCATGGTGAAAGGAGGGCACCAATCCCTGAAAGTTGTCCTCTGACATCTAGGTGCACACCTGTAACCCTGGGGTAGTAGAAAGTGAAGGATCAGGAGTCAAGGAAGCCTAGACTATCTACAGAGTTAGAGGTAAGCATGAGACCCCATCTCAGGGTACAGAAACAGAGTGTAATTAGCTTAGCATGTTACCCCACTCTTATAACCTAGCACTTGGGAGGCTGAGGCAGGAGGATTTAGAATGCCAGGCCAAACTGAATAACAAGAGACCATGCCTAAAAAACAAAACAGAACAAGATGAGATGAAACAAAGGAAACAGCTGATACAGGCTGCCCAGTTTCTATTCATAGCTCTCAGATTGGAGTCCTCGGCAGTGTATCAGGGAGTCTGTCTGGTAATTCCTCCTCTATGTAATTCCAACTATACACAATCACCAACTTAGATTTCCTTTCCAAAAGAGCCCCACAGTATCCTCCATGTTCTTCAAACTGTGATGAGTGAGTCCTTTGGAGTTCATATCAGAATGCAGTTTCTGGTACTAGGCAGCTTGATAATTTGCTTTACTCCCAAGCTCCTCGCAGATGTTGTTGTTTCCCCAGGTTGTAAGGCTTTGTGCAATATTGAAGGCCATACAGTCGGGAAATTTATTTGGGAGGGTGGTGATAGGATTAAAGGAGGGAAAATGTATGGATGGCTATCCCAAAGATTTGCTTGGCTAGAGTATATCCTCAGTTGACACCTGATGTGACATTAGGTTCTTAGGATAGCAAAGATATAACTTTGGGGGAATCTTAGTTAAGTTTCTTACCCTGTCATTTCCTAGTCATGTGATATGTGGGTGAGTTAAGCTTTCAGAGTCATAAGTTCTGAATTAGAGACCAAAGCCCATGGATATTCACCTCAGAGTGTTACTGGGAATGTTCAATATGAGTTCATATATCAAACTTCCATCCCAGCATAGGGCCCCCTGGGTTCTCTGGGAACCATTCCTAAACTTTGCTTAGATCCCTGTTAATCTGTAGTGCCTCCCATCGCCTGGAGGGCTGCAGGCTCTTTACATGAGAACACTTGACTTTTGGTGACCACAGGGTGATTTATCACAGGGCTGTTCTCCCAGATTGGGAAGGCTGGCAGTCTCCCTGCCAGAGACATATGGGAGAGCTGGATTCCAGCTGCTGTCAGTTGTGTGCAGTGGATGCATTTATAAGGCTTTCCACACTTTCCTGGCATCCTCCTTAGCCATACACCAAAGACAGTTCACTGCACACCACGTGCACACATGCTGGCTTCCATTATCCATTACAGCTTCATGTTTTCTCCTTCCCCCTTTCATTACTCAGTTCTGTGTGGTTGTGGTCAACATGCCATTTGGCTTCTCATGCCAATCTTTGTAAATTTTTTTGACACGAATTCCTGTCATTTCTCCCCCTTCAACTCAGTAGTCAAGACATGCATTTCAGTACCATCTGCATAATAGATGACTTTTCATCTCTTCGTGGTAACTTGAACGTGGTATCAATAAAGTTTTATTTATCAGTAGCAGTGTGCCTAGCAGCATCCCAGGTGCCCTAGGAAAACTGTAATCAAGTTGTTGATAAAGCTATGGGAAACGTGAAGAGGGTTTTCCTTTCCCTTTAGGGCTATAGTCTTCAACCTTAGCTTGGAATAACTTGTGCAGACTTAAAAGATTGCTGATGTTTATGCCTCAGTATTGATTCTTGGATTCTGGATTACCCCCCCCAACGTGGCAGGAAAGAATTGACTCTCAAGAATTGTCCTCTGACCTCTACACATGCTTTGTGCTTGTGCAAATAAGTTTAAAATTTTAAATAAAAAAATCCCATCAAATTTCCTGGGATAGAGAGCTGATAAAAGCACGAGTAATACTTTATCTCTTGTGTGTTAGCACTCATTCTTTCTTCAACTATGTTGTTACTGCCTCAATTCAGATTCTCCTGTTAGGGGATTGGTCATTGGTCAATATGCATCTCTTCTCTAAATTGTGTAAATATTAAAAACAATTCCCTCACTTCTTTACTGACAGATTTGGGTAATACTGATAAGGGAAGACTCATGGTGACAATGAGAAGATCAGGTCCTCCTGGTTTGGTGACCAATACACATGCTCGACACACAGCGAGTTGAGTGTCAAGAGAAATTGTGTACATTGAGGAAGTCAGTACATCCCTGAAGAAGTAGTGATGCTCAGAATCCCTATGAGATAACCAGGGTCAGAAAGAGGGACAGCAGCATCCTTCCTTCTGTGTTGAGATCATCCTGAATTCGCTAGAAAGTAGCACAGACCTTTGTATGGAGACAGAATCACTTGTTGATTTGCGTAAATGCAGGAGTTAGATGGAAGATAGAAGTGTGGCTAACCTCTACACTGCTTTGGAGCCTCTATGTCTGAATTATTTTTCACTTGACAAGTACTTTTAAAAAGTCTGTGTTAACTTTGTGGTGGTGATGGTGGTAGTAGTAGAGAAACATAATTAACATTTCATCCAGAGTTCTTTTGGTGTGTTGACTATGCCAGTATGGAATGGAGCTGTACTGAACATGGAAATAAAGTGCCCTCTCTGAACTTCATTAGGAATTCTAGCATTCATATGTTATGGTCATGACACAAGCTAATGTTGTGGCCAATGGAAAGATAATGGTGAAAGAGAATCTACTGACTTATGAATTAATATGAGGCAGAACAGCAATTAGTAAAAGATGAAGATGGTCCAATTGGGTTCCATGGCCATGCAGGCTGCATAGACAACATTTACACCAATTACTAGTCATTCTAATAGTCATGTGATTGGATTCCAATATATAATTTGCATCTGTGTGGATACAAACAAACAACATATCTCTATTAACCATTCAAGTTTGTTGCAGAATATTTGATCAAACTGTGTGAAGATGTATCTGTCTTTCCTCATCCCCCTAAGCCACCTTCTGATTGGTTTGATAAAGAGCCAAACAACCAATAGCTAACCTGGAGAGTATAGGCTGAACTTCTAGCAGAGATACAAACTCTAGGAAAGAATCTGAAATGGGGGATTCTCCAGCAAGTTGTAGAGGAAGTCAGACAGTGTGTACTGAGGAGATGTTTCAAGCTTTGTGGCAGAGCACAGATTAGTATAACACAGGTCAATCTCAGTGTTAAAAGATAGTTGGGTACAAGCCTAAGCTAAGGCCAAGCTTTCATAATTAAGAAAAAAAATCTCTGTGTCATTACTTGAGACCTGGGAGTCCAAAGGAAGACTGGTAACACAAGTAGAACTTTATAATCATTTAAACCATTCTAAAACCCAGGAGTTAACAAACTTGAGCTAATCTCTAGAGGGCTCTAGAGAGCTGAATGACTCTCAAGCAATCCTATAAATTATCCAGTAACAATACTTCAATACTTTGAGATGGAAGAATCATTTTTCCTGAACACCCTTGCGTGTGACCTAGGCCCACTATAAGTACTCACTAGAGACATCCTCTCTATCCATTTATCTATTCTCTCTTCTTTTCCATTATTCTCACTGAGCAACTTTTTTAAAAGGCTGGTTCTTTTTTTTTTTTTTTTTTTTGCTTTTTGAGACAGTGTTTCACTATATTTCTTTGGTGCCTACCCTGGATCTAGCTCTGTAGACCAGGCTGGCCTTGAACTCATAGAGATCTGCCTGCTTCTGCCTCCCGAATGCTGGGATTAAAGGTGTGTGCCACCAATGCCCGACTAAAAGGCTCAGTTTTTAAGGAACAATTTTAGATTCATAACAAAATTACAAGAAAGACCTAGATGTTTCTCATACACCACCTATTTCTGAAAGCCTCCATGTTAGCAATATACCCACCTAGAATGACACATTTATTTCTTTTGTGAAATGGACAAAAACTACTCAATGATTATTAATTAATAATGTGCTTAGGATGTGCTGTTAGTGTTATACAAATTTGGACAGTGTGTACTGATGTATATTTACCACTATAATTTAATGAGATATATTTCTATTGGTCTAAAATTCTGTGTTCTATCCAGTCCTGGAGAATTCTTTATTTTTTGTTTGTTTGTTTTTTAAATGCATCTATTTTTACTTACTTTTCTCTTGGGGATTATACTTCAGTTACAACATTTTTTTCTTTTCCTTTCATCACTCCCCAACCTTCCCGTGTATCCCTCCCCATGGTCCTTCAAATTAATGGCCTCTTTTTTGACTAATTATTGTTGCATTCATATATTTAATTTTTATTTTATTTTTTTTTATTTTACATGTCGATCCCAGTTTCTTCTCCCTCCCTCCTTTCCTCCCTCCTTCTTACCCTCTCTCGCCCCTCATGTGCACCCTGACCACCCTCCCCTCCCATCCCCCACCCCCATTCCACATGTAGGGCTATGCCATCTAGGTGGAGTCATTAAAAGTAGGGACTAGGACTTCTCTCCTGTCTCTAGGTTAAGGGAGTATCCCTCCATAGGGGATGTGTCTGCAAGGTCCTTTTGTGCACCAGGAATACATCCTGGTTCCACTGTCTGAGGTCCCTTAGTCTGGGGTCTGAGTCAGTCCCATGCTGGTAATCCAGGATTTTTTATTGTTAAAAGAGTAATAGAAAGTGGGGGAGGAGAGGGGAACATTCCATTAGTGTCATGTAGTAGTTAATAGTATGGGCTGTAGAATCAGACACCTCAATCAATACCTGGATTTGCCATGCACACTACCTTTTGAAAAGTGTCTTGGACAGTAAATACCCAACTCTTAATGGTGCCAAACTGTATATGGAAAACTAAGAACCATCAAAAGATATTTTCATTTTTTCTATATGGATTTTTAACATACATTTGTCTTACAGGCATGTCCACTTTGTGGCCAGGCACCATGAACTCCAGGAGAGCTATGAATGTGACCCAATACAATTTATAAAGTTATATAAAATATTATGAGGTTGCTTTTGTAACCTGATTACACCATTCTCAGCCATGAACTTTGTAGATGACAACAGTGTATTGCAGTGTCTGAAGCTCACATGCCTGCAAGTGACCTTTGTATGATTAAAGACGGACTTCTAATAATTAAGAGACAACTAAGACAAATGTCCAGTTACTATTTCATTGAGTAGAAGTACAACAGTTTACTTAACCATTGACCTATGTTTGGCAGCTCCATCAGACTCTAGCCCTTTATATTATAGATCTTTATACACTGCGGCTTCTTTTTCTCTTTTTGATTTATTTCTTTAGGATAAATTCCAAGAGTAGGATTACTGGTTAAAACAGCACAAATATTGTTCTGGCTTGTGACATATTTTTCCATATGACTTTCCAAAAATGAGCCTCATTTCCCTCACACACATGTAGGGAGGTCCCCTACTCTGTTCTTACCTCTTTTCTCTTGACAGCTTTTAGTTCTTGGGAGTATGCACTTTTCTCTTCAGCTTTAGATCTGTTTTAGAACTGAAGTGTCCTAGAGACAAGCCTCTTAAACCTTTCCACAAGGGCCCTTCTTTAATGTGCCCTTGGAGATATATATATGTAAATATATATATCTATATACATATATATACATATATACACACACACACATATATATATATACAACAATTCATTGGTCTACATCTATTTCTAGCATTTATGAAAAATGAAACAAAATTTGCATATTAGTAAGATAGAGGTACTTGTTTAATTTTACATAAATAACCAAATCTTGGCTGAAAGTATGAAACTGCCACACCCAGAACATCTTGGATGATTTTCAGTGTTGTCTAATATTGTGCATAATATGAAAGGGCGGAAGAATGTGGCTATGTCCATTTCAGAAACTGCTGGAAATTCTACCATAAATCTAAGTCTAAATTCATTTAAAATTTTACAGCAGAATTGAGTCTGCGGGGGCTCAGTGGTTAAGAGCACTGGCTGCTCTTCCAGAAGACTCAGGTTCAATTCCCAGCACTCACATGGTGGCTCAGACAGACATGCAGGCAGGCACTCATATATATAAAAATAAATGAATACTTATTAATAAGAATTTCAACTCAGTCAAACAGAAATTAAAATATTTATTACATTTGTTTGTGCACCTATGTATTTATTTATTTGTGTGTCTGAATCATGCACATGACATGGTGTATGTGTGCAGGTCAGTGACTATCTTGGAGGTGTTGGTTTTCTTTTTCCAGAATGTGGGTCCCTGTGATCAGACACAGGTTTTATACTTGTACAGGTGCCTTTATTGACTGAGTCATCCTGCTGACCCTCTCACAGCAATTTTTAAGATCAAACATTCTAACACAGTACAGTCCAAAGATAAATTAACTTAATGTGTTGAGGAATGGTAGTAGGGAAATTATGTTTTCCAGTATTGAGCTGTTATGTTTTCATAAGAGCAGTAGACAAAAGCACTGCAATCTGTAACACACAGTATGCTGCATTGTGGGTCATGTGTTTCCCGTAGTGACTGTAGGTGCTGGGTGGAATGAGGGCAGAGGTAGCGCAGTGTGCTCATGATGAAGTCTTGCATGCAACATGGGCTTGTACTTAGACCTGTTACACATTGGAGTTTGGATTTGTTTTTGGTTACTGCATATCTAGAAACCATCTACTACTACTACATTTCTTGTTCCTCATGAAACTCCAATTTAAGGAACTGTGACTTAAAAGGACTTTTATACTCTGGCTAGAATATACACATCCTTGTGAGTCAGGTATGGTTAATAATCCCATTTTACAGATGATAAAATGAGGCTCATAGAGGCCAAGTTGTCTGCTGATAGTGCCAAAAGTGTCTTCATATCCTCTCTATATCTAGGCGTGGTTCTCTCAGAGTTGCCTTGAAGCCAAATAACTCTTGATTACTCCAAGAAAATCTACTTATATCATGGCCTTTTCAACCAGTCTAAACTCATTGTACAGACCCATGTATGCACCATCACTGTCTATCTGCCTGTCTCCTCTTAGCCTGGTTCTCTGGTTGCCAACTTAAAATACTCAGTTTTCATTCCCATCTATTTCATCTTTAATGTGAAAGGAGAGACCATCAGTGCTCACCCATGGCTAGATAGTAGAAACCTGAGTGAACTGAAGACTGGAGTTCATTCCAGGAGTATGGATTCAGCTGGTCTATAGTGTGGATTCTTTTTCAAAGTTCACTGGGGACTTTGGAGGGGGCTGCGACTCAGGTGACTCTTAATGTTGTCCTGGGTTTATAGAGCAGGGTTTCTTTTTCTATTGTGTCATTTCTCTTTTCCTTCCCTCTCTCCCTCCCTCCATGACAGCACCTTTGGCTACAACCACCACTTGCAGTCCTGTCCCTATTTGCCTCAACTATCATTTTTTTTTCTGTCCTGTGCTTTTCATGGGCTTCACCATCAAATCCCCCCCCATTGCTACTAAAGTTATTAGTAACATCCTTCATTGTAATCTTAAAGGGCCCTCCCCAAACTGGTGACAGTGCACATCACAGCTTGTATCTAGTGTGGACTCTTGTGATCCGCATCGCATCTCATCTGCTTCCTTCTACTGGTTTTTCAATTTCCCATGGAAAGTAGAAAATGATTTCCATGTGTGGCTAGGTGCAGCAAGGCATGCTGGCAAAAGCCTGCTAATTCAAGCTCTCAGAGGTAGACATGGGAAAAGAGTGAGTTTGAAAGAAGCCTGAGCTTCCTCAGGAGACCCCCTGACTCGAAATAAATCAAGGCCTGGGGGTGTATTCAGTGGTTGAATGCTTGCCTGGCATGCACAGGACCTGGGTTTGATCTCAAGCACCACAAAAGAGAGGAAAACAAAACAAAAGAACAGTTAAGAAAATGGATCTTGTAAATCTAGACTGGAAGTTATTCTATGCTTGTTTTTTTATATAGTAAATATAAGTTAAAGGTCGCATATGGCTAAATATCATAATACTTATAGTGAATGTGCATTTAATGGATAATGTATGTGTGTGAGAGAAAGCTAAAATGAGAGAGATTAATGACTGATGGGAGCATTCAGGAGAGTATCCGATGCGTGTTAAAAACTAACTCAGGAATGGCTATGCAACACCTCCTGGACATCATGAACTACACAACCAAAAAAGAAATGGGCAATTTCTCTCTATCTGTTGTCCCACAAATATTTTTACATGACTGAATAGGAGATGCCCACTACTTACAATGCTGTTGCATTGTCCAAATCTTTTCCAGCAATCCTCTTTTAGAACTGCCTGTAGAGCCAACACATGAGTCAGAAAGAAAATGGGCCCTGTTCCTCTACTCTCTGCTTGTTTTTACCAAAAAAGGCAATACTCAATTTCATTGCCTACAGTGTTCATTAGTTTTTGTGCCAAATGATCTTTAGTGATGGGCTGTCCTTTTCCCCAAGTTCATTCTACCCTGAGGATGAAGATGCTGCTTACTAAGAATACTCACAAAACATGTTATGGATTCATGAGGTAATTTCAGAATAAAAGTTTCCCAAATCATACCCCAGCCCCAGGAAATTGCAGACGCTGAGTGGCGGGTGTTATCTACAAGCAGGGGATCTTAATTTAAAGTTCATGAGAGCTGGGTACAGACTCTAACCTTGTGTATTTTTCTCATTAGAGAGTCTGTAGCTTTATTATTTTCAAAGGAATTTATAGCAAAGCAAGGTAACAATACCATTTTCAAGTATTTGATACATATCCAGATTTTTGAAGAAAAGTGCTATATTGTTAAGAATAAATATAATATTCAAGCCACAGAAATGTGCCACATTACACATTGTAAGATAATAATACCCTTCTATCTTTATAGTGCATACCATTTCAGCCACAGAGATGGGTTTGGAGGAAACTGCATTCCCTCAGTTGTTCCTGTCTTCCCCCATGCATGCACTCACAGAGCAGCTGCTGCAGTCCTGATAGACAAGGTGTGACCTTGGAGCAAACACTACTTTTTCCTCTTTGAAGAACTTTGGATTGTCAGGATTGATGCTGTGACTTCTTGGCTAGAAATTGTTGGTGACACATTCCAACACAGTGCATTAGCTAAAGCAAGTGACACTGGACTTACTACTTGAAAGCAATAAGAAGTTGCCCTTCTCCCCTGGTTTCCCAATTCTGTGTTTTTAGAATCATTGTTTTAAAAGGTAAGAGTCCAAAGGAGAGTACTGTTATCATGATCAAAGGAGAAAAAAAGCAGAACCTGCAAACTGCAAGGCACATTCTTTTAAGCACTGTGGGGTTTTGCTTTGGGGGGGCACTCCTGTGCAGAGGCATGCTGAAAACCAGTTCTTGGAGGTAGGGGTTGAGGGTGGGGAACACGCCTTGATTGTGTTGCTTGCATTCTGTGGTGTAAATACTCCCATCTGGAAAATTTCAAGTTATCAATGTGAGAGAGCTAAACACATGTGGGAACAGATGCACAGAATATGTTATCATGGTCAAGTGTAAGCTGGCCCTAAGATGCTGAATACCCAGTGTATATGGAGGCTCTAGGGACAAGCTTCTGAAGGACATTCAGCTGACAGCACCACACTCTGGAAGACGCAAATTGAGTAGGAATGAATTAGAAATGAATTCTATTGATTAAAAGAAATTAGAACACATTTCAAAATACAGTTCCCAAGCCCTTTGATAAAATTTACCTGCCTCTACCTAATCCACTAAGATTTTCTTTCTTCTTTTTTCATCTTCAATCACCTCAACTCCCCATTTTTATTTACATTTTATTCTTGAGATTAAAAAATAATGACATTTCTTTCTTTCTTCCTTCCCTCAAAATCATCCCATACACCCATCCCCACTCTCCAAATCCATGGCTTCCTTTTTTACTAATTGCTACTGCATGCATATATGCACTGTGTGTGTGTGTGTGTGTGTGTGTGTGTGTGTGTGTGTGTGTGTGTGTGTGTTTGTGTGTGTACATATGTGTTGTGGAATATTAGTTTGATATGGGTTACATTTGTTTATGCTGTGGAATATTTGTTTAATGATGCAAAGAGGTGTTGTATTCTTCAGCCTATTGCTCTCGCAACTGAGCTATTTTGGCTGTGCTTGTGTTGCATTCTTTTACGTTGTACTTGTTTAACTCTGTGTTACTTTGTCTGTCTAAGATACCTGATTGTTCTAACAAAGAGCTGAATGGCCAATAGCTATGAAGGAGAGTGAAATAGGCAGGGCTTGTGGGCAGAGAAAATAAATAGGAGGAGAAATCTAGGGAAGAGAAAGGAGGAGAGGAGGGCACTAGGGACCAGACACCCAGCCACACAGCCAGGCATGGAGTAAAAAGGAAGGGAAGGTATATACAATAAAGTAATAATTCCAGAGATAAAACACAGTTAAAGAGAAATGGAATAATTTAAGTTAGAAAAGCTGAATGGAAACAATCCAAGCTAAGGCCAGGCATTCATAAGTAAGAGTAAGTAGGAAGCTGAGTGGTAGACTCCTAAATACAGTAAAACAACAACAACAACAAAAACTGCATATACATACTCCAAATATAATCTGTCTTGTCCAAATAATGTTACTTGTATTATTACGCTTTCAGAGTTTACTGTATGGTACTGGACAACTAAGTGGTATGTTCTTCCCTGGGGAAGATCCCCTTTCCGCTCCCAGTTGTTTCCTGTTGCTATAGTTCTTTGGTTGGGTTGAAGCCTTGCAGGATTTTCTTCATCCTGTTTGGCATCCAGCTCATGTTTGAGCATCATGTTGGTGACTTTATAGGTATAACTTATAACATTCCTAGGAGACACACCCTTAGAGCAAAACTCCCAGACCCTCTGGCTTTTACAATCCTTCCTCCTCCCCCATCCCCTCTCCTACAATATTACCTGAACCTTAGGTGCAGGAGTGCTTTGTAGGTGTATCCATTCGGAACTGGCCTCCACAACCATGCATTTTGATTGGTTATGACTTTCTGCAGTGGTCTCTATCTAGTGCAAAGAGAAGTTTCTTTGATGGGGTGGGGAAGGGTGAAGACTACACTTCTCTGTGGGTGTAAGGAAAATATTAGTAGATTGTTGTTAGACATTATGATGGTTTAATGCATTACTGGTTGTAGATACTCCTCTGATAACCAAAACTTCACTAGCATTGAGTAGTTAGCCAGATTTCCAGCACCAGACATGTTTCCATCATACTAAGTAGGTCTTAAGTTAGAAAAATTTGGTTACCCTTAAGGTTATTGTGTCATGTTGGTTGGTCATTGATGTGGTACATAGGCATCACTGCTGAGTGTGACTTTCGGTTGCCTACCTCCTTTGGATGCTTACATGGTGCCTTCTGGTACACTGAAAGCTAGTCTTCAGGTAGGAGCATGCTGTATATTAATTGTTTGTTTTTTTGTTTAGGTTTTTTTATTCTTTGTATAATCTAGATACTGACACTTTCTATCAGATGTATAGCTGGCAAAGACCTTTTCATACTTTATTTTCTGTCTCTTTGCTTGAATGATGGTGTCCTTTGTTGTATAGGAGGTTTTTAGTTTCAGGTAGTTCCGCTTTTCAATTTTTGATCTTAATGCCTGTGCCACTAGAGTTCTGTTTAGAAAATCTTTTCTTGTGTTGATAAATTCCAGTGTATTCTCTACTTCCTCCTCTACCAGATTCTGCATACTTGAGGTATTAATTCAAGGTCCTTGATTCATTTGGAGTTGAGTTAAAAATGTTTTTAAGTATCTTCTTAGTTTTTTGATAGTTCATAAGCATTTAGAAATTTATTCATTTCTTTTAGATTTTCCAATTTGGTAGAATATACTTTTTGCAAATATGTCCTTATGATTTTCTGTATTTCATTAATGTGTTGCAATGTTTTCTTTTCATCTTTAATCTTATTAATTTGGGTCTTTTCTCTCTTGCTTTTGGTTAATTTGACTAAGGGTTTATCAATTTTGTTTATTTTTTGAAAGAATAAACTCCTTTTCTTTTCATTTGATTTAATTTTGTTGTTTCTATTTCATCAATTTTGGCCCTGGTCTTAATTATCTTCCTCTTTTAACCAGTCTTAAGTTTGGTTTGCTTTTGATTTTCTAAGGCCTTGAGGTACATCATTAAGTTATTTATTTATGATCTCTCTGATTTTGTAATATAGGAACTTTGAGCTTTAAACCTCTCTCTTAAGATTGCCTTCATTGTGTTCCTTAGGCTTTGATATGTTGTGCTTTATTTTCGTTTAAGTCTAGCAACTTTTGAAATTCTTTTTTGATTTTTCCATGCTCCAGACATTGTTCAATAGTGTGTTGTTTAGTCTGTATGAGCTTGTGCATTTTCTGTGTTTTCTCCTGATGTTGATTTCTAGCTTTACATCACTATGGTCTGATGTAATGCAGGAAGTTTTTTAATTTTCCTATATTTTGTGAGACTAGCTTTATGTCCTAAGATAGTATCAGTTTTAGAGTATTTCCCATGGATTGCTGATTATTCTGTATTATTTGGGTTGAATCTTCTGTAGATGTCTGTTAAATCCATTTGCTTTATGGTGGCATTTACTTTTATTGTTTCTTCATTCAGTTTTTGTCTAGATGACTTGTCTATTGGTGAAAATTGAGTTTTAAAGTCACCAAGTACTAATTAATTATGTTGGGATTAACTCATGTAAGCCCAAGAGTGCTTGATTTGTGAAACTGAGTGCACCTGTTCCTGGTACTTCTATGTTTAGAATGATAATTTCCTCTTGTGGTTTATTCTCTCAATCAATGTGAAATAACCCCCTGTATCTCCTCTGACATGTGTTGATTTGATATCTATTTTGTGAGATATCAGAATAGTAATTCCTTCTTTTTGGAATCCATCCTGTGGTGTCTATCTTTGGGGCTATGTTCTTGGAAGCAGTATAAAGAGAGTCTTGATATTTGACCCAGTATGCTAGGCTTCATCTTTTTATTGGAAAGATGAGACCATTGATACCCAGAGTTATTAATGAAATGTATTTATTAATTCATCCTATTTTTTTGGTTTTGTAATATTTGGTGGTTCCTTAGTTTTCATTTGATTAACAAATGTCTTGGCTTCTTTTATTATTGTTTTTTGTAGCTTTGTAAATGTGTTTGTTATTCTCTTTTATTTGAAATATACTTGCATCCAGTGTCCTCTGTTGGCCTATCTTAGTGCATATAAGTTGATTCACATTACTTTTATAATGGAATATTTTTATCTCTCCTTTAATTATGATTGTCAGTTTTGCTAGATCTAGTGGTTTGTGTTGGTTCTATGATCTTTCATGGCTTCAAAGTATACACATTGCTCTAAGATCTTGTTGCTTTCTACAATTTACATTGAAATATTATCTATTATTCTGATGAGTCTTAGTTGGACCTTCTTTCTTGCAACTCTCAGTAATATTTCCTTATTCTGTATATTTAGTGTTTTGATTATAATACTGAGTAGGGAGTTTCTTTTCTAGTCCTGTCCATTTGGTTCTGTATGCTTCTTATACCTGGATGGACAACTCTTTCCCTAGATGTGGGGAAATCTCTCCCATGATTATTATTATTTTAAAAACAATGTCTGTGCATTTGTCATGGAATTATTCTCTTTCTTCTATGATCATAAGTTGTATATTTGATCTTTTGACAATGTCTCAGAAATTTTGTATGTTCTATTCTTAAGCTTTCTTGTAGACAGAAGTATCTGTCCTGCCTGGTCCTGAAGCTGTTTAGTCCCAAATAAACACACAGAGGCTAATAGTAATTATGAACTGTTTGGCCAATGGCCCAGGCTTCTTATTAGCTAGCTCTCTCTTAATTATTAACCAATTTCTATTAAACTCTGTATCTCCATGCAGTCTTGGCTTACTGAAGAATGCCCAGGCATCCTATTTTCCTGGTAGCTACATGGATTCCCCCTCTTATTTCCCTCTCTGTGTTCCTCTTCCCAGATTTCTCCTAGTTTGGTGACCATGCCTATACTTTCTGCTTGGCTACATTCTGCCTGCCCATTGGCTGAAACCAATGAGAGAAATATATATTCATAGCATTCAGAAAGACATCCCCCCATCACTGTCTTTTAACTTGTCGTTGATTTTAACTGAATGATCTGATTCCTCTACCTTGTCCTGAAGTCCTACTTATGAGGTTCTGAATTGTCTTATTGAATTTTCATTTCTAGTATTATTTCAGTTTTGTTTTTATTGTGATTTCAATCTTGTTGTTGAATTCCCTTTTCACATCCTTAATTGCCTTCCTTAATTTATGCAGCTGATTATATTTTTCTTGGAAAAAAATTCTCTTTGGATTCAACATGTAGAGATTTGAGAGAGCAGAGTTTCAGGACCCCTCTCCGGTAAGATAAGACCATGTGGAAATACTTAGATTGATAGAAATGGGTTAATATTTAAGACAGAGCTAGCCAATAAGAAACACTAGTAACAGGACAACAGTTTTATATCTAATACAGTGTCTCTGTGTGTTATTTGGGGCTGACGCAGCTCTGGGACCAGGCTGGCAGGAAAACCACTCATAACAAAATGACACTTGCACCGTGGGGCACAAGAACTTTCACATAAACTTGACAACAGCTTTAAAAGGGGTTTTAGAAACAAAAGAACGCAGACAAGCAATGCTTCTTAGTACCTTCATTTGTCTAGGTTGAACTCTGTTTTGCTGAAGACAGCAGAGATTTACACAGCTCCTTTAAGGGAGGTTCCCTGACTCAGCATAGAGACAGATTCAGATAAAGAAAAACCTCTAAATGTTTACAGTATGTTTTAAAATATACATAGGCTTGGCAGAGAAAAAGAAACAGGATAAACTGGTTTAAGAAAAACAATAATAATAATAATAATAATAATAATAATAATAATAATAATAAAAGGGAGTAGCTGGTTGTGGTGGCACACACCGGTAGAATTTGCTGAAGGAGGCAGAGGCAAGCAGATCTCTATGATTTCAAAGTAAACCTGGTGTACAGAATGAATTCCAGGGAAGCCAAAGTTATACAGAGAAACCCTGTCTCAAAAAAGAAAAAAAAAAAGAGAAAAGAAAGAAAAGAAATAGAAAGAAATAGAGCAATAAAAAAGCCATGCGAAGTAGCAACAACTGTTAAAAGAAATGCTGCTGAATTATTCCAATTTATATATTTTAAAAATGCTTTGACTTCAAAATTTAAGTCTAAGACAGGTTACTAGGGAAAAGGATTTCTATTTTTCTTTCTACAGAAAATAAAGCTGTAGATTCCTTCCGAACTAACATGGTTTTATCAAGCAAGACCCCCCCTGAAACAGTGTTTCAGGTGATCCAACATTCAAAACAGCTGGGACAAGGCAGCCTTGCAGACCACTACAGCCAGGATTTGTGCGTCTTCTTACAATCTCCATGATAGTGCCCCCTACCAGCAGGAAGCAGGTTGGAAAGAACGATACCCAAATTCCCAAATATTGTTTATAAATGTTTGTTTTCATTTAAATATGGTTGGTTATATATGGTTAATGACCACAACCAAACTCTTTAAAGGTAAAAAAAGGGATTATGGTCTAGAAGTGAATATTTTGTTTTGGAATAGATTTTCATTTATTGATTCAATTTAAAGTCAATTTAGTGATATGTATATTTCTCCTCTTGTTTAGGTATTGTGATTAGCACAGATTATAGATAGTTACCTATGATAGTCAAAACTTAGAGTTAAGTTAGTTAGGTTTTCTAGATATACAGAAATATATTTGAGATGGATAAATATTCCTCAAACCTTTCAAAGACCTACAGAATATGGCTTTTCTTAACAGTGAGGCACAACTGCTTCCTGACGCACTACTTGCGTCAGGAAGGAAAATGGACATTGAAGAAACTCCTTATGGAGTTTACTTCCAATATGGCAAGACTAGCCTTTGGGCAAGATACTGCTCTTGTCTGGACTGTTTGACTTTATGCTATATAAACTGGACATGCAGGATCCACAGAAAAGTTACTGCTGAAACAAGATGAACAATGCTACAGGGTTCCTGCTTCATGAAAGAGTCTGCCAGACATTTTCCAGGACACAGAGAAAAGTGACTGACAAATTGACAATACAGGTGGATAGTTTAGTTTCCCGCTTTTCTGAGGAGTCTGCCAGACACACCATGGCCTATAGGTTGAAGATAGAACATTACAAAAGAACTTCAGGTGACTGACCAGGCAGCACGTTGTCTCTGTCATTTCTAGAAACATATATTATCCTTCTGTGGTCTTTGATGGAGATGAAGACAGATAGTTATGGTTATAGTTTTCCTTAGTTAGGATTAAAGATAAGTTACATATAGGACTTTAGACTCACAAAGATAGGATAGATGATGGAATGTTTTCTTTAAATCTTGCTAAATGTTAATGGACTACATATTAACTATAGTTCTTATTTGATAACTGTTTTGTTATATATTTTACTGTGTTAAAGTTAAAACCCTTGTGATGGGAGATGTGATTCTGTATATATGTTTCTCATACTGGTTAATAAAGCACTGTGGCCAATGAGATAACGAGATAGGTGGGGCTAGGAGACCAGGAGGAGGAGAGAGGAAGTAGTAGGGGTCGAGATGCAGCCCAGGGAAGAAGCAGGATGCCTGCCGCGGCTCCGGGATAAGACGACCACGTGGAAATACTTAGATAAGTAGAAATGGGTTAATAATTAAGACAGAGCTAGCCCATAAACAATAATGGTAATTGGCCAACAGTATTGTATCAAATACAGAGTCTCTGAGTGTTATTTGGGGCACACGTGGTTGCGGGACCATAGCGGCAGAACCAGCGGCAGCCGGTGAAGAACCTGCCGTAACACCCTTGTTTTTATTTTACATAGAAAAGAGAAGATGATGGAAGATGTCATTTTGCTTCTCTTATTGGTTAATGAATAAAGCACTGTTCTCAAATAAAAAAGCAAGATAGGTGGGACTAGGAGACAAGGAGGATTCTGGGAGATGTAGTAGAGATTCAACATGTAGAGATTTGAGAGAGCAGAGGTCTGGGACCTCTCTCCAGTAAGTTAATACCACATGGAAATTCTTAGATTGATAGAAATGGGTTAATATTTAAGACAGAGCTGGACAGTAAAAAACACTAGTAACAGGCCAACGGCTTTATATCTAAAAACAAAAAAAAAATTGTCTTTGAACATATTCACACATTTGTTTTCATGTCCTCTAAAATATTTGAACATATTTAAAATTAATTCTTAATTATACTCTTCAATAATTAAATGAATCATTTGCCTTACTCAAATATTGTTTAAGTCATTATTGTTGAAAACCATTCTTATGGGACTGGAATTTGGAATAGGGACAATTTGCCTTGGCTTTTCATGTTACTTGTGTCTTGTCATTGGGATTTTTCCATCTTCATTGGTCTGTTGAGGTATTCTGGCACACCTGAGTTGATCAAACATTTGTTTCATTGCTTGGGATTTCTATTGTTGCATGGATTTTGACTTGAGTCAGTGTGGCTTAAACTTCATTTAGAGAGACTTGACATTGACTCTTGGATGGTGTGACTGAAGATGAGTTCAGCTTGGTGGAAGATGGCATGCCCTCTGGCCTCATAAAAGAGAGTTAGTGTGGTAGGGGAGGGTTTTGCATCAGTGACAGTTTCATATGCCATCTGATCATCAAAGCTAGGTTTTCTAAGGGGTTCTGGGACTGTGTGCCAATGCTGAGATCTCATAACTGCTAACTTCATAAGTTAGTGTGCATGTGGAATGTGTGTGTGTGTGTGTGTGTGTGTGTGTGTGTGTGTGTGTGTGTTACACTGAGTATGGGTATGAGCTGTGGGAAATGGGAGTGATACAGGGAGGTCCACAGGCACATGCTCAGTGTGACTGGGGTGGCACACTGAATAGTCAAAGTGTGTGCTGGAGGAAGAGGGCCTAAGAACCGTCATAGAAAGACATCCCTCTGTGGTTGGGACAACTCATGATTTTCTTTATCTAGATGGGAAAACAGACACATGACTTTAAAAGATTGCAGTGAGAGATGTGGGGTCATGGAGTGAGTTGTGAAGAAAGGGAGCAGTGACAGGGAGTTTACCAGATGGTGGGCAATGTTCCAAGAGAAGGTCATGTGTACATGATTTATACTTCAAAACTGTCTTTTAGAAGATAATGCCAAGAGGAACCAGAGCCACATGAGCCTTCTCGGTTGTTTTCTTGCCCAGAATCTGAAAGGGGAGATAAGGGTCAAGAGCTTCTCAGCTCAAGTTACTTGAAATCATTTCTGGTTTCTACTAATCTGGTTGTATGTAATATAAATCCTAAGCATGGTCAACAAAAGCAACCACCAAATAAAACAGGTGAATATCCATTACCCTCCCCTTCCTCTTCCTCAATGCTTTTTCTAATAATACTGATAGATTCTTACCTACCAAATAGTCAAGTTTTGCAACTGGGACATTAAAAAGTAATTTCTGAGGTACATGGGACACTTAATTTTTTTAAAGACATTTTAATGCTTCTTTTGAGGCAGGATCTCATGTATCACTTGTCTTTGTCTGGTCTTAACAAGCCACACAGCCAAGGGCCATCTTGTATACCTGATCCTCTTACCTCTATTTCTTTGAGGAAGTCCCCAGTTTCCTCTGTTCTCAACCCTACCAGCATTATTAGGTCATGTGCTCATTGAAGAGAAGAATTCAGACAGGATAAGGCCATAGTCAAAGAGTCATGCGTTTAAGCAGACCCACCATGGAATCCAAAGACATGCTTTAGACAAGAGTAGGCCAAGCTGAGACTAGATGGCCTTCACCTGCCAAGCCTGGGGTTATATTTTTCTTTTTCTTCCTGTTGTAATCTCCAATGTGTCTCTCCCATGATGATCACTTCTGTTTTCAGGACTGGGGATGTGGATCAGTTGGTAGAGTGAAATTCTGGGTTCAACCCCCAGCATCATATAAACAGAGCATCATTATATATGTCTATGGTCATACTAGGCAGGAGGTTATCTCCTGGGGGAACTAAGCAATGGGCCCCCAAATATGGGTCATAAAGAGAAACAGATGGCTCTGCTCAAGGTACTGAAACAGAGACTAAAGTTAATGGTGGTGGTTAAGATATAAAATAATGGCACTGGTGGGTTCTACTTATACTAGCTCAGTCAAGACTTCCCAAAGAGGATGTGAAGGACAACAGGTGAGAATGGGCCATACTATCCAGGTCAGATTATTAGCAATTTTAATATTCCCTCTCCAGGAAAGAGTATATAGCACACATTTTAGTGTATAGCACATTTTTTTTGCAGCTATTTAAAGATAACTGCAAAAAAATGTAGGCTCAAACTAAACTGATGATTTCCCTTTTAAATATAGGCAATAGAAAATAAAACATACAGAGATGAGGAAGGAGAGGGAGAAGGAAAGGGAAAGAGAGAGGTGGCATGTAGGAGAGGAAAAGGGAGAGGAAGAAGAGTCTAAGAGCCAAGTCTCCAGTTAGGCCAGAGCTGTGGAGAACACTGATTTTACAAAATGGCTTGATTTAGATGATCTTGGTATTAAGCTTGTGAATCATATGCCATGCAGCAGCTGGCAGATTGCATTTAAATAAGAAAAGAAAGATTGTCACTTTTGTGGTGACAGAACAATCCACCTACAAATTCTGCATAATAGAAAAAAAGTGGTACCTTCCGAGGAAAAATTAAAACCACAAAAGAACCAGTAAAAACAAATGTCTAAGTTTTAAAATATTCCTACCAGAAAATGAGCAACAAAATATATTGCAGATCAAATACAGATGGACAAGAGAGGAGTTGCAACAGCAGATTGGCAGAGGAGCTAAGGACCTCTGTCCAGAAGGGAAGCCAATACAAGGCAGAAGGGCCAACTTCTCTAAAGACTGGCCCTTAACTTTCTGTAACAATCAGTAAAAGGAATGTTGGATTCCTAGTCTCTGGCTAGTGTGAGATCATCCATGTGCCTTCCTTAGCAAAGGGAAAGGAATATGAAAAAGACAGGGCCCTAGAGCCAGGGAGAGGCATAGTATCTCAATACTTCTAGCCAGTTCCCTTTCTATATGTCCCAGGGTTGGACCAAAGCCGGGCAAGGATATTTTACAACATGATAGGAGAGCGTTAAACACCATTCAGCGACTGTGTGAATTACAGTTGTTTATACTTTCATTAGACTAAAATAGGGGGTAGCTTCTCTCTCTCCCTCTCTGTGTTTCTGTAAATCTATTACTTTACATACAGTGGAGTTGTGATTTTATACCTTACACATTTCTCCTCCCACCAGTGTTTGTTCTGAGTCAGAGGAGGTATTATAGGCATGGATCAGAGTGGAGAGGACTTTCAATTACATCTACAGGTTCATGTGTCCCAGAACAAAGAATGGGATCAGATGCACATGAATAGTGATAGAAATAGATACAGGTTATTAAGAAAGATAAAAACATTCCTGGGAGCAGAAATCAGAGAGCTGAGAAAGATAAGCAGTGTCACTGGCCGAAGCATGAGCTTTCTGAGCATACCTGGGTCATTTCCATTCCCAAAGCTCCTATGCCTTCTCACATGGAGATCATGAGCTTTTCTGGCAAAGGCTCTGTTTTGTTACATGGGTAATTTTTGTCCCTTTGAAATTCCTTGCTCATCCCCTCCAATGTGTGACTTATAGTCCTTGAGGCTATGATTCTGTCCTTGACAGCAGCACCAGCGTATTCAAGCTTTCATCAGGAATACGTTTTTCAGGAAACGTTCTGGGATTGGGACCACTAAGGCACCCAGTCTTGTGTACTATGTAACTACTAGCTGTCATTCCCAGATGAAAAACAGCTATTGTGAGACTACTCTGACTGTTGAGGCATCCTGCCTTAAAGGCCAGTGTCTACCAGGCTCTCAGTTTCTCAGGTGTGATTAAACTGTTACTATTTTGATTTAGTAAGGCCTCTCTCTCTCTCTCTCTCTCTCTCTCTCTCTCTCTCTCTCTCTCTCTCTCTCTCTCTCTCTCTCTCTCTCTCTCTCTCTCTCTTTCTCTCTCTCGCATTCTGAATGAAAAAGTACATTGATTTAAATTATAAATGCAATTTAAAGTATTAAATAGTGCTATGAGGATTCAATAGGAAACGCTTTTCCAAGCTGCACTCCTACTCTCATCCAGCCCTCTTCCATTTGCTTTCCTCTATGAAGTCAAATGCCTGTCCTCCTGCCTCTATAGGCATGTGCTTTAGGTATACTCAGGCACATTTATACTGTGGGAGATGAGGGGCTTTGTTGTCTTTTCTATATCTCTTCTTTACTTTCTATACCTTTATCCTAACTCTCAACTTGACTTTTCATTAAATGAACAATCATATAGCTTAGGCTGTTTTAAATAGTGTTCATTCTTTGTCAGGCAGAGAGAGTGCTAGGATAGTTTCATTTACACAAATTCCTTTTGTCATTATTAACGCCTCATGCTTATTGTTTGCTTAGTTTCCTATGTACTGTTCATGTAAGAAACCACTCTCACCTCAAAGACAAAAATTATATGGTCAAGGAACACACCCAGATACCATGTTCCAATATGGCAACAGTTCTGTGTTTTAGAATAACAGAACAAAGAAAATCACAATTCAAGATACCTTTCAAATCAATAGAAGCATTAGGTCAGTGGGAGGCAGAATAGCAGGGAAATCTCAGCTAAAGCCTTTGGTGCTATCTGATAGTATCCTTAGCCTTTGGTTTGTGGAAGCTATGATCCTATTTGTACATTCCAAAGTCATGCACAGAGGTAGAAAACAAATGGCTACTAAGGGAGATAAGGGTGTCCCAAGATACATTGTCTCTAGACTTGAAACATTCCATCCTCTCTGCGTCATTAAGGTCTGATCAGCTTCTTTCCAGGAACTCTCTGCACAGTGCTGTTTGCATAATAGGTATATGATTTTAATTTTCCCCAAGCTTAGTGATAGAACTGAAAATAACAAAACCTACTTCAACTCTGTTATCTCTATGCAAAGCATCTTTTTTTCCCTTGCAATTTCTCTCCTTTCCTAGTTTCTCCTCCTTCGTTCCATTCCTCCCCCCTTCACTCGACCTCCCCATTTCTTTCCATCCATGGTACTTTTATTATAATCTAGTGTGGTTTTCATTAGGCACCCATATGACAGCTGTCATACACCAGTAACTGCAGCTCTAGGGAATCCAATGCTCTCTTCCAGTCTCTGTAGGCAGCAGATGTGCATGTCATGGTGCACATTATTTCTGGTATTCAATGTTGTTGAAGAACGGTGCTGCTTTTCCTAGTCAGTCTCCAGCTTGCCACCTGCCTTGGTTACTGCTGTTCATCTGTTTAATTCCTTTTAGGAACTTAAGCATCTGAAATTTCTTTGTGATAATCCTTGATTATTTTTTCCATTTTCATTCATAATGAAATATGAATGAAACATAGGAAATATATTCATTCTGGAAACTTGTGTTCTACTGTGAACTTCAGATATTATAGAATTAGATATTATATAACTTTAGGTTCTCCCTCTGGAATTCGCTTAAGTCATATGTTGAGTTTTAGGGCTTGATTGTTTATCTTAAAAAACTTTTCTTTCTATTTTTCTGTTTTGTTTGATTTTTAGCTATAATGCTGTCTATAAATTACCCACCTTTTTATATTTTATATTTTAATTTTTATGATTTATTTTTGCTCAAATTTTATTTTTAGGAAAAAATCTTTTATGCACTGGTTCACTATTTTCTCACCAAAGCCTTCTGCTTTCATACTAGAGGTAAAATACTCTCACTATTGCTCCCTGGAAATATTAATTATAGATTTTCATTTTTTGTCAACACAATTTTTGCTATAATTTCATTTATATTTTTCATGTTGAAATCATGTGATTGTCTCTCCTATTTCAGAAGATCTGTGAAGTTAGATGTATCCTCTTTGTGCCCATGGGGTCTGTCAAATAATGATCCACATATGAGAGTGATGAAAATGATCTCAGGAACCATGTGGATGTATGTAGGAATTTCCTCTGGGGCCTCCACTGTTTTCAGAGAGAGGATCTCTGAATCCCTTGAAAATCTGAGAATACAATAGTCTAGGATATTTTAGAAATGGAGCCCAACTTACTGAATACCCGGGTGTTTCCTCAATTCTGATATAAACCCCGAGTCCCTCTTGTTCTCATGGTATCCAGGTCCCCTCTTAGTCAATATCCAATTTTTTAAAAAAATGCACTGTTTCTTGCATTCTCCAGAAATGTTGAATCAGAATGTAACTAGTCCTCTTTAGAAAGCTTCTATTGACTCATATTCTTTTCTTTCTTCCTTTCTTCCTTCCTTCCTTTCTTTCTTTCTCTCTTTCTTTCTTTCTTTTTCTTCCTTCCTTCCTTCCTTTTTTTTCCTTTTTGACGTTATTTATTTTCTTATTTTACATATCGATCCCAGTTCCCTCTCCCTCCCTCCATCCCTCCCTTCTATGCCCCCCCCACTCCACAGGGAGGGTGAAGCCTTCCAGGAGGGATCAACAAAATCTCTCAAGTCATTTGGAGTAGGGACTAGGCCCTCCCTCCTGCCTCTAGGTTAAGGGAGTATCCCTCCATGGGGAATATGTTCCCAAAGTCCTTTCATGCACCAGGGACAGATCCTGGTTCCACTGTCAGAGATCCCTTAGGCTGTCCAGGCCTTCTAACCCACGTTCAGGGGGTCTTAATCGGTTCGATGCTGGTTTCCCAGCTATCAGTCTGGGGGTCCATTAGCTCCCTCTTGTTCACGTCAGCTATCTCTGTGGGTTTCTGTAGCCTCTATTGATTTCTTAAATAGAAATTTGACCAGTAATAAAGTTAAACTAAAGAATTGGGAGGATTGATAAGTGAGGTAACTCAGGTAATCATGAAAAGTGCTGTTACATATCTAAAAGCTTTCTTTTTTGACAGCTTCCTTATCTCTATTCATTCTTTTTTTGCAATTCAAATCTTACCAAATCTTCAGGTGAGAGCTTCAATTCCAAGCCTTTCTAGGGCAAAGAGACACAATAGAATGATCTTTCTCCCCAAAACAAAGAGTTTGTCTGGTATTTAAAGTTAAATCATGAAATACATCACTGTATTGAGAATCTGTAGTCAAGAATTTAATCATAAAGACATTGCCTCAATGATGAATCTTGTTATAGTTTGGGTATTAAGTGTACCTCCCTAAAGACTTATGCACTGGGGCTCAGGGTTCAGCTGGTGGCTATATTTTGGGGATCTGGGAACTTGAAAATGTAGGACCTAGCTGGAGTAAGTAGGTTACTGGACTGTGTGGGATTAATCTGACTATGACACTGCCACTCTGATCCCTGTAGGTGACTTTGATGGATGGGCAGATGTCCTGTCCTCCATCACCATTCCTGTGCATTCTTTCTAAACTCAGATGTTCAGAGGATAAGGATGACCCTCCCAGACAGAAAACTGTTTTTCTTATGAGGTTAAAGAGAAAACTGGCACTAGGGAATTTCCCAGGAATCCACAAGGATGACTCCAACTAAGAAATCAAGCAAGGATGAAGAGGGTACCTTTAATGAGATTCATGGCAACCTTAAACACCATCATAGATCCTTCATCCTATAACTGATGGAAGCAGAAACAGATCCACAGCTAAGCACTGGGTCAAACTCATGGAGTCCTGTCATAGAGAGGGAGGAGTGATAAGCAAATGGGTAAAGACCATGCTGGAGAAATCCCCAGAAACAGCTGAGCTGAGCAAGAGGGAGTTCACAGACCCCAACATACATAAGACCAAACTAGGTCCCCTGAATGTGGGTGTCTGTTGTGTGGGGGGGCTTGAGCAGTGGGGTTACTGGCAGTGGAACCAGTATTTATCCCTAGCCCATTTCCTAGGGAGGAATACCTTGCTCAGCCTAAATACAGGGGGAGGGGCCTCAGTCCTGCCCCAAATGATGTGACAGATTTTGATGATCCCCCATGGGAGGCCTCACCCTCTCTAGGGGTGTGAAATAAGGAGATGGTGGAGGGAGTAGAAAGATGGGGTAGGGGGTAGAGGGAACTGGGATTGGTATGTAAAATACGATTTCTTTTAAGAAAGAAAGAAAGAAGGAAGGAAGGAAAGAAAGAAATAAAGAAAACTGTTCTGTCAAGAGTGCAATAACTTTGCTCCCTTGCTAAAACCTCCCAATAAGCTCTCAAGGAAGTAGGTCACCAATAGACAGTCCATGGGTCATCTTGTTCTGGCTCCTGCCTGTCTTCCTCTGCTTCCTGACCACATTAGACAAAGAAAATCATTTGTCACATGCTCCTTGCATCCTGATGCTATCTTTAAGCTCATAGACTGAGCAATAATGGATCAAACATTTTGAAATCATAAGCCAAAATATATTCTTCTCCCTGAAGTTATTTGTGTTTGGAACTCTGTCACTCTTATAAAAGGGTTTCTAATTTGTCTATGTTTAAGATTTATGTGAAATTAGAAAAGTCTGAGGCAGATTCAGCATGTGGTGGTAGCCATGGCTGTCTTCAGATGTAGTCATCAACAAATCTACTTTAGGAAACTGCTCAGTGTTCAGGAAATGTTCACCAAATACACCAAAGGGAAGAGTACTCAATGCTCCACAAATATAGATATGTTGGAAATATGGGGAAACCCAATAATTCATAGAGAATAGGTGAAGTGGTCAGGAAAGACTCTCCTCAGTAGTGAAGAAAAAGGAGCCATATGATCAGCGTTGCTCTGTTCTTACTAGTAGATTATGTAAACAACACCCCCTGATCAATTTCCATTTAAATGTTCCATAAATAAAGATCAATAATATTTACAGAATTACAAAAAATATCCAAAATCTAAGAAAAGATACTACCAAGGACTTTAATATAGTTATTTTTACCGGGCATAGAAATAATCAGGAAAACGAGGACAAGAAAGTAAAACCTAAGCAAATCAAGAAGTTACATTGGCATTAGAATAAAAAAATGAGTACACAAAAACAGATTCCATAATTATGTTTCCTATGTTTCCAATGTGAAATAAAAAAAGGACTTAGAAATGAAAACTACAGCTTTTGAGATTAAAAACACGTTGAAGGGGATTAACTTCAAATCAGAAATCAAAGAGCAGATATGTGAACTCATCGACATTTCAGTCTAATATAATTTAGTACAAACTGTCAAAAACTAAACAGAAAGAAAACATGGTGAAGTGAAGAGACCTCAAATATTTTATGGGGCAATTTAAATGTCCAAATACTAGAGAACAGAGTGCCTGAAGGAAAGCAGGCGGACACAGGAACCTACTGGTGTCAATAATGACTCTAAATTGCCTAATTTGATAAGATCTGTAATCTACAGACCCAAGAAGCCCAGTTACCTGCAAGCATAGAAACACAATGAATGCAATACCAAGAAGCATCAGAATCAAACAGCTAAAAACTAGTAATAGCATGAAGTCCCACAACAACAACTGGGAGAGGGAAAATTAGTTTTCTTCAATGAAATAACACTGGGTATATCAACCACACGCCAGGGCAGGTCCCATGCTCAGGAAAGCTGCACAAAGTAGACTCCATGTTTGTTTGTTGTTCTTTTTTTTTGAAAGAGAGAAAAATAACATGACATTGGGTGTGTAGGAGGGCAGTGGAGGAACTGGGAGGAGTTGGGGGAGGGAAAAGAATATGATCAACATAAATTGTATGAAATTCTCAAATAATTAATAAATAAAAAACATTATTTAAAATGAGTAATAAAGAGAAAACCTTGTAAGTAACTAGAGAAGGGGGTAGACTCAGTGATTAAGAGCATTTGCTGCTCTTACAGAGGGCCTGGATTCAGTTCCTAGCACCCACAAGGTGGTTCACAACCATCTATAACTCCAGTTTGAAAGGGTACAAACCTGTCTTTCTGACTTCTGTGGACATATGACACACACATGGCATGCATACATACATGTAAGCAAAACGCCTATACACATAAATCTCTAAAAAATATAAACTGCAGAAACTGATATTAACTTTCTAGTGATTGACAGCCTATAATTTATATTGCTCCATTAGCCAGATGTGGATGAGCCAAAAGACCAGCCTCCATCCATAGAGACTCTGACGTAGTAAATCTGAGGGGAGAGTTGTGGAATCTACCGTGAACCAGAGTTGAAAATGACTACATTAGGCAAAATCAGTATGGAGCCATTCTTCCTCCCTTGTTTCTCTAGGAACCCTCAACCACCTCCTGCTCCAGCCATTACTGTTAACATGATAATATTAAACATTATATGCAAACATGATAATATTTCCAGACATATGGACTCCAATTTCTATTTTCTTATGATTAAATATCCCTTCCTTCC
Organism: Cricetiscus sungorus; assembly: GCA_030556225.1. Classification (NCBI taxonomy): domain Eukaryota; kingdom Metazoa; phylum Chordata; class Mammalia; order Rodentia; family Cricetidae; genus Cricetiscus; species Cricetiscus sungorus. The sequence continues at coordinate 61,869,964 of JANBXA010000372.1, read as the reverse complement.
CTGCTTCTTCTTATGTTTTCAACCACTGTAGCACCTTTGACCTCTGAAATCAAAACAATGTGAAGATCCCAGGACAGTGTAAAGAGTCCTGACTTGGAGCCAGGTTAAGGGCACAAAAGGAAACACATTGGCAGCATGGCAGGAGGGTTCTGGGGTTTCACAGAGAAGATTTATGTGTGGAAACAAAGCAAGTCTATGTGGAAGGCTTCACCAATGTAGCCCTGTTTCCCTGACTTTCTCATTACATTCCACTCCATCTGTGGACCACTAGTACCACCCTGTTTTGGTTTTAGAGAAATGATCACAGCATACAACAGAGTTGTTTATTTTTTGTCCTCCAAATTTCTAAAAAGATGTTTCAGATAAGCAGTTCATTGCTGTCTTTGATCTCAGCTATCAGCTTCAAAGTACAACATTTAAAAATAATTCTGTGTGGTTTCTATTATTTTGGCTGTTCTGCTTGCATGGAGGCTCCTTTGAAGATGTCTCTTCTGTTTTGGGGGCATTTTTATAAGATGGTCAATGTATACGTTTGTCCTTTGTGGCAAAACTTATTGTTACATGAATATCCAAGACTTTATTGACCACTGCCTTGTTATCTCTATATAAAATTTACAGAGAATTGGAGTGAATGCTCAATGATGATGTTCCTCGTTGGGCACAGGATTTTGTTTTCCTCTCTTCATTATGAGTACTCTTGAAGGAAAATGATTCTTATGTATGAGCATAACTCGTGTGTGTGTGTTTGTGTGTGTGTGTATGTGTGTGTATTTGCTTAAACTTAGAATATTTAACAATGTCTCTTCTATGTGATGGTAGATAAACTTTACTTTAAAATGATATTCTTTAAGGCAAAGGACACAGTTGACAAGACCAAACGGCAGCCTACAGACTGGGAAAAAAATTTCACCATTCCTACATCTGAGAAAGGGCTGGTCTCCGAAATATACAAAGAACTCAAGAAACTAGTCAACAAAACACCAAATATTACTATTAAAAATGGGGTACAGAGCTGAAAAGAGAATTCTCAATAGAGGAAATCAAAAAGGCTGAAAGACACTTAAGAAAGTGCTCAACATCTTTAGTTATCAGGGAAATGCAAATCAAAACAACTTTGAGATACCATCTTACTCCTGCCAGAATGGCTAAAATTAGAAACACCAATGACAACTTATGCTGGAGAGGATGTGGAAAAAGGGGAACACTCCTCCACTGCTGGTGGGAGTGCAAACTTGTACAGTCATTTTGTAGATCAATATGGTGGTTCCTAAGGAAAATGGGGATTAATTTACCACAGGACCCAGCAATCCCCCTCTAAGGCATATACCCAAATGATCCACATCCATGCAACAAAGACATGTGCTCAACTATGTTCATAGCAGCATTATTTGTAATAGCAAGAACCTGGAAGCAACCTAGATGCCCCTCAGCTAAAGAATAGATAAAGAAAATGTGGCACATCTACACAATGGAATACTACTCTGCAGGGGGAGAAAAAAAATGGAATCTTGAAATTCACAGGCAAGTGGATGGAACTTGAAGAAACCATCCTGAATGAGGTAACCCAGTCACAACAAGAGGAACATGGTATGTACTCGCTCATATATGGATTTTAGACCTAGAGCAAAGAATCACCAGCCTATAATTCACACCACCAGAGGAACTAGGATACAAGGTGGATTCTAAGAGATTCATATAAGGTCCCTCTCAGAAAGGGGAAAGGACAAGTTCTCCAGAGCACATGGGGAAGGGGGGGGTTACAGTGAGGGCAAAGGGAACCAGGAGAAAGAGAAGAGGAGGAGAGGAAAGCACATGGGACTAGGAAGATTGAGTCAGGAGAGGAATAGAAGACAGAAAAGGGGGGGAGAGATGGAGGGAGGGAGATAGATAGATAGATAGATAAAACATAAACGAGAGAGCCATTATAGATTTGAAAAGAAAACTGAACCTAAAGAAATGTCCAGAGACCTACAAGACTGACTCCAACTAACAATTTGAGCAACAGTGGAAAGGCTACCATAAATGCCCTTCCCTGATAATGAGATCAGCAACTAACTTATCCACCATCATGGAGCCCTCATCTAGTACCTGTTGGAAATAGAAGCCAACACTCACAACTAAACTGAGCTGAACTAGAATCCAGAGGCAAAGGACAAGACCACACTGCAGAAACGCATAGAGACAGCTGACCTGAACAAGGAAGAGCTAATGGGCCCCCAGGCTTATGGCTGGGAATCCAGCATGGGACTGACTCACACTCTCTGAACATGGTCCTCAGCTAGAAGGCCTGAGCAGTCTAAGGGACCTCAGACAGTGGGACCAGGATGTATTCCTGGTGCACAAAATGACCTTGTGGGCACATCACCCACGGAGGGATACTCCCTTAACCTAGAGACAGGAAAGAAGTCCTAGTCCTTACTTCAAATAACTTGACAGATTTAGATGACCCCTCCTGGATGGCATCACCCTACATGTGAAGTGGGGGGCATGGGAGTGGAGGTGGTTGGAGTGCATGTGGGGACAGGGGAGAGGGAGAGAGGGAAGGAAGGAGGGAGGGAGAGGGAACTGGGATCAATATGTAAAATAAAATTTTAAAAAAGCATTTCTAGTTATTTGTTTTTATTTTATATGTATGTGGGTCTTGCCTGCTTGTATGTATGTATATCATGTTTGTGCCTTATCAAGAGGTTAGAAGAGGTCACCTGATCACATGGTACTGGAGTTACTATGAGCAAACATGTGTGTTTAAAGAATTGAACCTGAGTTCTCTCAAAGAGCAGCAAGCACTCATAACACTGAGCCATTTCTCTAGCACCAACTTTTCTGTTCTTTATGTCAAGTCTAAGGAGAAAAATGTGTTCATGGATAGTTTGTTGTGAAAGGTACCCAAATATGTCTCCAAATTCTAATTAGTGATACATAATTTATTCTAAATTTCTTGGTTTGTAATCAAAGTCACAGTTTAAAAGAGTGGGTGTAGTCAGGAAGTAGGTAGAATCAACTGTCCTGGGTGATGGGACCAGTTTCCACATCCTGCTAGTGCAACAATGTGACCTTGGGCAATGTTCTTCATGCTCTTGTTTATTTATTCACAAATTCCACAAGTGTGTCTTGAGGATCTTAATGTAGAACTTGTTGAGAACAGAAGTTCTGCTTTTATAAAGTGTGGATTGTATGAGATGTGACCTATTTATCTCTAACTGTGGTGTCAAATGTGTTTGGATCTCAGATTTTGTGTTCTGAAAAATCATTGCAAGTTTACCAAGGCTACTCTTTCCTTACAAGGCACTGATGGAGGCAGGGACAGTTTTGTGAGGCTTGACCTTAGGACCATGGTGTCTTGTTGAACATTCATTAAGCTGTACCATAGTCTAGTTGAGTTGTCTCAACTCTCCTTCCATCTTTCCACCCAGTGCCCAATTCGTTCATACTTTGATGTCTCTTTCAGACTTGTCTTCCTTCCTTGCTTTATCTTCCAGGCATTAACCCTAATAAAAGTTCCAACAGATCCAATCTCATCGTGGTGTTTATTCTTGTAGAATATATTCTTGTTTGTGGAATATATATCCTAGTAGAGGAAATAAGAAATATATAAATAATGAGGTATTTTCAGTTACTGATATTTGTTGAATGGTAACTAAGTACAGTGGCATGGTATGATTTCCAAGGTGGCCAGTGAGGGCTGTTGCTCTTTAGCTTGAATGGCAGATGTAATATCTCCAAGGAAGTGACACTTCTGTGGTGATGAGGTGTGCAGGAATCCTTTTGGATTCAACTAGACTGCTCTTGTTAAATGACAAGGGGTGCAAAGCATGATCTGTGAATTAAGCTTTTCTACTTTTAAATTTTGACTAAGGAACATTGAAAATATATTCAAAATAAAAGGGACATGTGCAGCCATTTTCTTCAATGAGAACATCACATAACTTAAAAAATCTTTGATAAAAAAGCATTTAATAACAATTGGGATTTTTTTTAGATAGTTAACGTCCCCTTTGTTAACAGTGATTAAAAGCTAATAAAGATATATGTATACTTTAACCCATTAAAGAACCAGAGAATGATCAAAGTAACAACTTAACAACTAGAGAAAACTCTTCTTGGATGATGAATTTTTATGAACAACTTTTGAAAGTTCCCAGGCTCTTCATTACACAGACATATTAGCAGGGAATAACCATATCACTGATTTGACACTTCAGATACAGTTTATTAAAGAATGAATTGGACAAAAAAAGGGTGATGCTGAGGGAGGGAGATGAAAAGAGGGGGAACTACAAATAGCTACATATAAGTACCCTCTTTGAAGCTTTAGATACACTATACATGTATAGAGAAGATACTAGGCAAGCTTGACAAAGCAAAACCTGGAAGATAAATGACATCAATGGAGGCCCACCACAGAGTTGGGATTTTAAATAGAACTACTTGCAATACCTGTTAAAATTAAAATTATTCCTCAGAAGAACAAAGCAGGATCCTGAGACAATATACTTTAGATTAATAATAATCAAAGATTACTGGCAGTGCAAAGACAACAACTTTAAAACATTTTTTTTTAAGTTTAAAAAAGCATCCATTGTTAATTGACCCTAGGAAGGATCCAGGGCATGGGAGTTTTAGACAAGAATTTTAAAACATGCTTATCTAAAAACTTAAAACATCCTCAATCTGCAAGAGATCTTGTGCCTTCCCTCATCTGTGAGTGACCTTTTATGAATCTCTTAGATTCCTCCTTGTATCCTAGTTTCTCTGGAAACTAGGAAGTATAGGCTGGTGATCCTTTGCTCTATGTCTAAAAGGCCTGGGCAGTCTAAGGGGCCTCTGACAGTGGAACCAGGATGTGTCCCTGGTGCACAAAAGGACTTTGGGAGCACATTTCCCATGGAGGGATACTTCCTTAGCCTAAAGGCAGAAGGGAGGGCCTAGTCCCTACTCCAAATGACTTGACAGATTTTGTTGACCCCTCCTGGAAGGCACCACCCTCCCTGTGGAGTCGGGGTGGGGGGAATGGGAGGGTGGTCTGGGGGCATGAGGGGGAGGGAGAGAGGGGGGAGGGAGGGAGAGGGAACTGGGATTAATATAATAAAATAAGAAAAAATTCTGCAAATATGAAGGAGAATTTAGCCAAATTAAGGTTCGGCTTATTCCCAGTTTCTTTAATTTGTGACTGATTTGAGAATCACCTCTAAGGAACTCATACCTAATTTGCTAAAGATCTTCTAGGAATTCTAGAGACATAATCAATATTGGTCATCATCACACACTGTAGTTGGAATGGGCATGATGTGATCTGGAAACAGCAGATGGTGTAAAGTCTAGGTGATAATGACATAGACAGCACTGAGATTCCTACTAAATATGTGGATGTGAGAGGAAATCTGCTCTATTTAATTGAGCTTCTCCTATGTCCAGGGTATTTCCTATGGATGCCGGAATTTGGTGATGGCCTAAATTGTGTATTTCTTTCTAGATTTGTTGAGAAGTAGTTGGATACTCACTATTAGTAACATAAGAAAATTTGGTTTTAGACTCTGATATTCTAACAAATTGGAAGTAAAATAGTATCCCTGGAAATTCATTTTTAAGTCTAAAATAAAAGTAGGAGGGGAAAATAATCTCTTATAGCTATGACTTGTGATGTTTGATTAATGCTAAGCCTGTTTTAGGCCTTATTTAGTAATATCTTTTATTCTAGTGATATTTTGTGTGTTTTTTGTTCCCTAGAGAAGTTGTAAGAACAAATGGAATAACACCACTAACTTGTACTTGAGATGTTCCCACTTTATGGCCATGGTCTAAACCCTTTCTTTACATGCATTATCTAGTACCAACAACAAACTGGTACTCTGTTTATACAGGTCAGGTTGGTGTAGAGTCTCTAGATTCTGGTGGTGTCATACTAGTCTTTCTATTGTTGAATGTTTTCTTGTACTGCCATCTTCCCATCCCTTCCTCCAGTGGGTGCAGGTGGGGTTTCTCTCTGCCCTCCTCTTCTGGTGGATGTAGGTGGGTCAGGACTTCGATGTCAACAACTCTGGATGATCTGAGTTCTCTTGGAGGTTTCTCAAGCAAAGGCTGCAGCAGGGCCAAGGATTTGGGGAGGGAAGGCTCTATGGATGGTCCGATGTGCAAGGGCAGGACCACTCAAGCAGACTCAAGCAGAAGGTGAAGGAGCCCAAGGGTCATGTAAGGGCAGGCTCCAGGTGATCCCAGTTCAACTGTGTTCATAGCAGCATTATTTGTAATAGCAAGAACCTGGAAACAACCTAGATGCCCCACTTAAGAATGAATAAAGAAAATGTGGTACATTTACACAATGGAGTACTATTCAGCGGAAAAGCAATGGAGTCTTGAAATTCAAAGGCAAAAGAATGGAACTAGAAGAAACCATCCTGACTGGGAAAACCAGCATTGGACTGACTCAGACCCCCTGAACATGGGTTTTAGTTAAAAGGCCTGGGCTGAAAGCAGCCCAGGTCCGTGGATATAACAAAAAAAAAAAAAAAAAGTAAAAACAACAGAACAACAAACAAAAACAATTACACACTATGACACGCTCTGAAAAAAATCTGTAAACACTACTAAACTTGCAAAGCAAAAATATCCAAAGTTCAGGGATGGTTCAATGGTTAAGAGCACTTGGTGCTTTTAAAACGGTTCCAGGTTCAGTTTCCAGAACATATATAATACCTTGCAACCATACACAACCAGCTCTGCAAAACCTGACACTGTCTTCTGACCTCTAAAGGTACCAGGCAAGTACATAGTACACATACATAGTGCAGGCAAAACACTAATATACATAAAATAAATTAAAGAAATAAATCTAGAAAGGATCAATTGAGAAAATAACCACAGTTCATAGAAATGTGGTTGAAATAGAAAAACAAAGGACTAAGGCTTAGGAGTAGAGTTCAGTGGCAGAGCTTGTATGCATGAGGCTCAGAGTTTTATCTTAGGTATAGAAAAATAATGCTGGCAATAGTTTTAGGGTTAAGACTATCGCTATTTATCATCCCAGGACTCTAAATTCATGCCTTGCATCACCACTGTCGTAACTACTTTTTTAATTGTTGAGATAAAACACCTGAGCAACTTATATGGTCTCAGAAGGTTTGTCTGAAAATTGCCCCCATAGAATCATAGGGAGTAACTATTGGGAGGTGTGTCCTTGTTGGAGTAGATGTGGCCTTGCTGGAGGAAGTGTGTCATGTGGGGTGGGCTTTGAAGTTTCAGAAGTCTGAGCCAGGCCCAGTGGCACTCTCTCTTCCTGCTGCATAGAACCAAGCTTCCTATGATGACAATGGAATAAGCCTCTTAAACTGTAAGCCAGCCCCAATGAAATGTTTTCCTTATAAGAGTAGCTGTGGTTATCTTGTTTCTTCACAGCAATAGGAACTCTAAGACAGGGTTAGACTCTGTGACAACAGCAGGAACAGCTGATACATTACATCTTGAACTATAAGTCGAAAGGGGAGGATAGTAAAAATCTTTTGCCACTACAGAGCCAGCCCCCAGTGACACACCTCCTCCAACAAGGCCACACCTCCTAACCCTTCCCAGTCCACCAATTGGGGACTAAGTATATGAGCCTATTTCTGCCATTCTCATTCAAACCACTGAAACCACCACTCTCATCAAACAAAGAAAAATATAAAAATAAAATACAAATGTGTGGATAGAGGCCTGGGAATATAGTTCTGTAATATAATACTTACCTGGCATGTTTGGGACCCTGGGTTCAATCCCCACTACCTACTTATAAAAACAGAACAAAAATTGTATATTCCAAATTCATAGTAGTAACTCATTGGCAGATATAAGAGAGTGAACTTGGAGAAGGATACAAAAACAAGAACATGATTGATAATATTCCCTTTTATTTATGTTAGCCAAATATCTGAAACAAAAATGGCCATTTATCATTTTATTATTCTTAGGATGTATAATTGTATACTGTTACTTTGTTTAAACATTTCAAAAATTTAAAAAAGCAATACATTAAAATTTTAAAGTTGAAGTAACACACACACACACACATTTACACAAGCATTTACTGGTCTTCCAATCATTAGACATTATCTTTAAATAGAGATTCCAGCAATGACCACTCAGGAGATAAATTGGAAGGACTAAGGGATTTAAGGAGAGAGACTGTTATAGATACATATCAACTGACAATTTTAGGTGTGACTCTTCATAAAAATGATGACTTTTCTTAACTATATTATGTACAACTACAGAAATTTTAGAGTTTTGAGGAAGAAAAAAAAATAACTTTATAAGTCTGTCATTAGGAGAAAGAGCTTGGAATTTGGATGTTTTTGTCCCTGTTGCTTGAGTATTTATATTTTGACTTTTACTAATATCTCACAGATATTTTGAAATAAACCCCCGAATGAAATATGATTATTTTGTCTTTGAACAAAAGAACCTTTGCCTTGGGGCTCCAGATTAGATTGTGATAAGTCTTTCTTTTTCTAAAATGAAAACAAAAATAAAGCCAATTGCTGATATTTATTAATGCCTGCACACTGCCTGCTAGGCATGTTGCATACACTGTACAATTTAAACTAATTTTTGTGTAGGAACTATTTTAATTCCCACTTTACAAAGACAAAAATGAAGCCAAGAGAAATTTGATGAGTTGCTAAACACAGAGCTAGAAGCAGGTAAAGCTGAGAACCATGTTCGGAAAGTTTGGGTACAGAGTTCATAACAAACCAAATCTCCGTGGAGGATCCAAGACAATCCTTGGGTTTATGTTGAATTTGTGTTTTGGCAGTGGTGGTGATGGCAGCACTTAAAGCATCCTGTTGTCTGTTGCCATTGCCTCCACACAAGCATCTCAGCAGAACCTCATCTTGTACCTCCATTTCTCTGACCTCACAACACAAGGTAACCTGACCTGTAATTCAAGGGCCAGATGAGAGTGTTCCCAATGCCAGTGTAAACATGCAATAGACATCAAGCTGTGACAGTGTCACAGTTTTCTATCTCTGGGTTCAGAGAATCACTCATCCCTTCATGTATGCCCTGTGATTTATGGATTCAGATATTCTTCTTCAGCTACTCTCTTGTTCATGCAACACTTAAGACTGTAACAAAAACTAAGAATCCTGGTGGTATCAGCATCTATGGAGAGATATTTCTTCCCATTTCAGGCATTTGTGGGTCAAGGAAACTTTGTTGATGTAAAACTAATTTCATTGCACTTTTAGTATTTAAATCATCATTACATACATTGCCTAGACTAAGTACTTCACATGTGTGAGTATATTATTTCATTTAATCTTTGTAACAACCAATGCTATGAGGAAGGGTGTATCATGATTTCCACGTTAGTGATATGTTACTTACTTTTCTCATTTAACAGACCAGAAAGAAAAAGGAAACTTAAGAAAGGAAGGGTGTCTTTTAGCTCACTGTGGGGAGGCATGGCAATAGATCATGACACAGTGGATCATACTGTATCCACAGACAAGCAGAGAGATGCGCTGGTACTCAGCTCCCCTTCTTTGAGTTTATTCCAGGACACTGGCTGTGGAATGTTGCTGCCAACATTCAGAATGGGCTTAATGGAGCTGAGGACCTCTCCCAGGTCACAAAGATAGGAAAGGAACCCACACAGTCCCACTAAGAACTCTGAACCTGAGCCCATTGCAATTCTCATTTTTATTTCCCAACACACAAAATCTTTCTTGTTTCTTACTACCATTTAGTGTAATGTGGGCAGCTGGTATTGCAGTTTACACACAATCTTTTAGACATGGACATAGCCACTCCGATGACATTATCTTCTATAAGGACATCTTTTTCACTGAGCACACCAAGTGTGGCTTGAAAACTTACTGCTAACTCCCAATTCCACCCATTTGGCCCTCAGAAATGGTCCACAAACCAAGAAGCAATGCTCTAAATGGCTTGTTTTTGCGTTGCCCAATGCAACCCTAGAGGAAACTTGGATGGTTACCAGTTTATAAAAATAAGGAAATGAGAACCATGTTTAATAGGCAAGGGAACTGCTGGTGACTGGAGCCAAGGGTTAGCCTTTTGAAATATGAAGGGAGATGGAGGATGGGTGAGGAATGGGTTTGGAGGAAAAATAAGTCAGTGTAAAGGGACCTTAACCCTATGGGTCTGACCCCACACCAGACTCTAGGCACTTGAAAAACTCTAGTAACTCCATAAATAACTTTTGAGTTAAAAGTAAAATACCTTTTGAATTAAGTTTTCTTCCATGTCTGTTTACTGATGGCCAATAAGCATTCACCATTTAGGGGCTTTGACTGTTGAGATGAAATGCTAATTCGAATGCCTCTAAGTGGTCTGAATGCTACTGTATATGTTTCTGGGACTCAGTCTACTTTGGCTTTAAAGAGTGTTCCTGGAACTGAGGATTTAGCTCAGTGGCAGAGCACTTTCCTAGCAAGCACAGACCCTGGGTTCAGTCCTCAGCTCTGGGAACAGGATAATGGTGGGTGATGGTGGTGCTCACTACATTTTCTTCCTGGTGCTATTGGCACAGGGTCCATATGATGCCTTTGGATTTCATCTGTTCCAGGCACCATTGAAGGACTGAGTCTGCTAATTATGCACCATGAGTGTGAATCATCAGAATAGTGTTGTCTATAGTGGGGTGCAGAGTACCCCAAGTTCATGGAGGTGGGGAATCCATGGCAGAAGATTACTCTTCAATCATTTACCTGCCACTTAAGATGCAGAAATAAACTGTACACAGAGAAAAAGAGAGTAAAACAAAAACTGAAAATACCGAAGCCCCAATTTTCCTCTTCCTAAACTCTTCAACTTAAATAAAGGAACATGCATTGAATGTGGATAAAGGCAGAAGCAAAACAAAGCAAAGTTTGCTTCAGGTTTTGTGTCTGCGTCAATTCTCTTTCATGCCAAGGGACAAGTGTTTGGGGGAAAGGAGCATGCATTTTCTGGGAAATGAAATCAATGCTCTAAATTTTTGACGAAGCTGAGAGGGGGAAAATCAGCAAGGCAAGAAAAATTGCACAATATCATCTGGAAATTCCTTTGCATTTATTTTCCTGTGCTCTGAGAAAAACTTATCTGGGGAATGACAGACCTATCTTGGCATTGTGAGCACAGATGAACATGAGTGCTTACAGTCTTCCAAACATAAAAAGCTGTTCTCATCACTTCCGCTCCATAAATGAGTCTTTAGGTGAGAAGCTCAATGGTCATCCAAGGATAACCATACCAGTTATGATGCTGACCTCTTTCTTGACATGTGCTCCACCTTCATCTCAGTTCAAATATTTCCCTAGTGTTCTAGTTTCATTTTGCCACAGATGAAATGCTCTGCCCAAAAGATCACGGAAGGGAAAGGGTTGATTTGGCTTACACTAGCTGGTAACAGTCCATCATTGAGGAAGATCCATGGAGATCTTCCTCAATGGGAACCTGGAGACAGAAACCATAGAGGAACTGGTTGTTGATCCATTTTCTCACACAGCCCCGGACCATTTGCCTAGGGACAATGCTGGCCACAGTGGGATGGGCTCTGATATATTAACTAATAATCAAAACAACTCCACACAAGTCTAAATTTGATCTAAGTTGAGGCTTTTTTCTCAAATGACTGTAAGCTGTGTCAAATTGACAATTAAAGCAAAGTAGGACAATTGGTAAGGCATCTAAGACTGGGAAACAAAACAATGTATTACTAAAAGAGGCATAAAAGCTTACAAAATAGGGCTATTGTAACAATCCAAACTTGACTGTGAAAGTACCAACAGTACTTTCTTCAAGACAATACCTATCTCCACCAATTAGTCTGTGAGTGCACTAAGAGAGATCAAAAGTTTCTGGGCTATTGCAGTACTTCTGCAATACACATTTTGAAACAATCCACAACCACACTTTAGTTCTCAGAATATATGTCATTCAGGATGACAAGGATGCTGACTTCCTGTAGTAGTCTGAGGCTGGGTCCTTCCTGAGTTTTCTTGATAAGCTGTATACCTTATCATATAGACTTCCCACTCATAGTCTGTTGTTGGCCATTCTTCCTGCTTTTGCTTTTGGAGTTTTCTCTCTTCTTGAACATTCCTAGAAGCAATAACCCTATCCTATTTTCATCAGTAGGATACATACTTGGAGTTCAGAGTCTTTGACTGTTCAAATATTGGCTTGAAATATATGTAGAAAGTAGTAATGTCAGTAAAATGATGGGGTAGTGATGGCCAATTCTTGTTCTCCATAGAATATTGACTTAATGGTACATAGATGAAGATACTTCTGTGGGAATTTTAGACTACCCAGAGCAAGCATGGGTGTGAGTATAGCTGCATGGAAATGACTTAAAGTTCACTTGCTCTGCATCTTCAAGACTAGCACAGTTCAACACTGAAAAAGAATATTTTGGAAGCATTGGGTCAGTATTTTGTCTTGTTTTGTTTTGTTTTTGGAGGATGCCTGTTGGAATTATGTAACTGTACATCATTCGAGTATGGAAGAACAGGCATAGTGTGTATGCATGGGAGTACTTAGAATAAAAGTAGTAGGGGCAATACACAGTTCAGCATGATGGAGAGGGAGTGGGTAGCCCAATGCTTCTCCATCAGGTGGAAGGGAAAGGATGGGAGCATAGGCATGCCACACAAGGGATTTGTATCTATCTCCCTTGACTTTAGACAATGATAGTGAACTGGTTTTAATGATCACTGGAAGAGCAAGACAATTTGGTATTCCGCAATGAAAAACCTTACCATGTCTCAGAAGACACAAGGAGGAGCAAGAGATTGTGAATCCCTGAAAAAGAACCTGACCAACTTGAAAAGCTATATGATAACCGAGAAGTTGCATGCTCTCAAATGCAATCACTAATATACTGTGGAATCTCTGGCTATTCTCATTGATGAGAATAATCTCCTGCAGGAAGCCAGTGGACAAAGACTTGAGTAATTATTTTATCAGATGTATAGACTCCAAGACAGTTTTCAGAAAGAGAAACAGACATGGTAACTTGGTCCAAAGAAACACAACAAATCCCCAGAAGCCAACCTCAAAGAAACAGATGTAGATTAATTACTTGACAAAGAGTTCAAAAATAGTTTTATTAAATCTTTGGGAATTGCATGCAATGTATTTTGATTATATTCATTCTTCTCCCAACTCCTCCCAGATCCACCCTATCTTCCTACAAACCAACTTCATGCTCTCTCTGTCTCTCTATCTCTGTCTCTCTGTCTATATGTGTGTGTGTGTCTTTCCCAATGGAGTACAGTTTGTGCTGGCCAACTACTTTTGGGCGTGCCCTCCCCAGTGGAGTGTGCTTGACTTACCATGGGTCACACTATTAAAAAAATAAAGACTCTTTCTCTCCCAGCCAAGAGTGCCTCAGCAAGGATTGAGACTTTGTGACCACCTTCCCACATCCATGCTGGAATTTTTATTAGTTTGAACTTGCACAGGTCTTGTACATGATGTCAAAAATACTGTGAATTCATAGTTTCAATTGCCTGGTAATAAGAAAGCAGTTTCCTTGGTGTCATCTACATCGGGCTCTTATGGTTTTTGCATTCAACATCCTCTTCCATGAAGATCACTAAGCTCTGAGGATATGAGTTGAGGGACTGAATGGTCCAAAGTCTCACATCTCTTCACATTGACCAGTTGTGAGTCTCTGGGTTGTTTTGTTTTGTTTTGTTTTTCAAGACAGGTTTCTCTGTGTAGTCCTGTCTATCATGGAACTTTCTGTCTGGACCAGACTGGCCTTGGACTCACAGAGATTAATCTGCCTCTGCCTCCTGAGTGCTGGGAATAAAGGTGTGTGCCACCACTACCTAGCTAATCTGTTAATGAACACCTTCTGAAAGAAGAAGCTTCTCTGAGGATGATTGAAAGATGCACTGATATATATAGAAGTAAATTTTCCACTGGGGTCTATGGGTCTATCTAGCTACATGTTAATCATGTCAGATATGTCCTCCATTTAATGGAGTAAGCTAGTGTTCTATGAACTCAAGAATTATGTATGAATACAATAAGAACATCAATAAAAATAAAATGCGGGCTAGTGAGTAGCAGAAAAAGGTGCTTGTCCTTTTATGAGTTCCATGCCTGGGACCCATGTGGAGTAGGGAAAGAAATGACTCCTGCAAATTGTCCCTTGACCCCTTCACAAGCAAATGTTTAAAAAATCATTAAAGAAAACGTATTAAAGTACTATAGAGAAATGAAATAGAAGATCTTATGATTGATGCCACAAATTAAAAGCATTATGAGTTCTACAAACAATTATGTGACAACACATTGGAGAATATAGAAGTGGCTAATGTTCTAGAACATGCAGTCAGTCATTAGACAGTTACAAGGAACTAGAAAGAGATCTATAACTGATAAAGAGACTGGATAAAAAACCACAACCTCTCCCAGCTCCTATGTTCTTTTTATCTCTTCTTCTTGTGATGTTCTCTGTCAGATAGAGTAGCAAGGATGTCCTGTCTGGCATTGAGTACTCAACAACCATGGATTTTCAGCATTCTGACAAGTTGTGAGTCTCTGTGTTAACCACTGCCTACCATAAAAAAGGACTATTCTCTAAGCAAGGGTGAGAACAGCATTAATATAGAAGTATAAACACAAATATTTAGATATTTTTGCCAGCATGCTCAATTTCACAAAACAATAATAGTATGTTCCTACTTAGGACATAGACCATCCCAGCCACCACGTCCCAAATTCATGTCTTTTAAAAAATATAATACACTAAGTCCAGTTAATGCTGGCCATATGTGCATGAGTGTGAGGCCATTCACTGAGAATTCTACTGATGATCACATCATCCACAAAGAATGATTCTTCCTCCCTTAACAATTATCAATTGCCAATATCTCCTCAGCAAGGGGTGGGATCTGGAATCCTATTATCTGAAAATGGAGATATCTTCTTCCTTTCCTATTTGCATCTCCTTTATTTGACTCTCTTGTCTTAACATTCTATCTAGCTAAGACTCTCAGGACAATGGACACCCTTATCTTATTCCCTACTTTATTAGAAATGTCTTTTGTTTTTTTTTTCTCATTTAATGTACTGTAGGCTTGTTGTACATAGCCTTCATCATGTTGAGATATGTCCTGTCAATTGTGAGTTTCTTTAGGATTTTTAATTTAAAACAAGTTTTAAGATTACAATACCATTTCCTTTCCTTTCCTCCCTGCTAGCTCTCCCATGTACCCAGCCCCTTGCTCTCATTCAAATTGGTGGCTTCTTTTTTTTTAGTGTGCATTCTCCTCCAAGATCCATGACTTCTAGCCCAAGATAGTTGACTGGATTCCACTACCAGACATAATTTTCCTCTTATTGAGTGGGCCTAAGTCCAATTGGAGAGCTGTTGGTTACTGCCAAGATTGTGTACCATTACTGCCTCTTAGAGTTATCACATCATGCTGGTCCTTAATAATTTTTATCACAAAGGGATTTTGGATCTGTTAAAAGCCTTTTCAGAGTCTTTTGAGATGATGATGAGTTCTGTTCTTGTGTCCATCTATGCAATGTATAACACTTAATGATTAACATACACTGCACTATCCCTTCACCTCTGGAATAAAGCCAAGTTGATCATGTTAAATATCCTTTTGATGTACTCTTGAATTTGATTTTCATTGATTTTAATTATTTATTCCTTATTTAAACTTGCTTTTATTGCTAGCATGTGGTCTGTTTTGTTACTCCCTCTGTGTACATTTGAAAATATTGTACATAATATATTTGGATGAAATATTATACACAAATCACTTTGGCTCAGTTTTTAACTGAGTTATTAGATCTTCAAAGTACCTTTAAATTTCCATCTGATCACTTCTTCACTACATATATATGTGACCATTAGTATTAATTTTTTTAAAAAATTATTTATTATTTGAACATTTCATTCAAGTATACAATGTATTTTGAGGATTCCCTACTCCATACTCATTTCTAATAGCTTATACTCTAGAATTGTTAAAGCAATTTATGTGATATGTATACATTTATAAAATCTTGACTAATCTTTAATTTGATCATTTTGTCTCTTTGAAAAGTTCCTCTTATTCACTAGAATAATAAATCATTCTTTATCTATAAGAATACTAAATGATGTAATATTTAAATGTTTTAATCCTTCTACTTTTGTTGGTTAGAGTCATTTTTTTCTATTAAACTTAGATTTAAAAGTTTTAACTGTTGTGCTTTTCCCTGTATTTATTACCAGTATCCTTTCAGTTTTCTTTTTATATATCCCAAGTATTATAACATGAGAATCTGACTTGTTAAAATTTTTAAAAATAATTTTCCTTACTTTCCCACCATTGTAGGGACCTTATAATAATTTAACTACATTTAATATTCTAGTCGAAGCTTTTTCTACTGTTCATTATCTTAGTCCTCTATATAAACATTGGCCCTTTATAAAAGTAGGGCTCTGAATAGTTTTATGGCATTTTTGTTATCTCATTATCACTGTTTTACAGTGTCTAGGATCTGCCAGCTTGTTTCTGTCTTCGTGGTTTTCGTGTTCCTTGTTGTGTTTTTACGTTCAGGTTTTAGCCCCTCCACCTTCCTACCGTTTTGTTTTTCTTTATGTCTCTTGGTTAATTGTCTTCACTTGGATTCATTTTGGCTGTGGGGGAAGGAAGCTGGCTGAAATAGTAAACAGTGGTTTTCATCAATCTCAAGTAAGACACTTATGAACTTCCCTTGTGCTCCTGACACAGTGCAGAGACATCAGTAAAAGGATGCTGCTTGGGAAAATGCAGTTTATAGTTTTTGTGATTGAGGGTATCAGTATTTAAGTATGGAGTCAAGGAGGGAATTGTAAAGGATGGGGAGGAGATAAGTAAGAATGAAAAGAAGAGTATATTGACTATAGATGAAAGCAGTAGGGAAAATAGATATTTAAAAATTCATTCACTTATTTCCATGAACATGTGTGTACCACATGCATGCAGGAGTCTGAGGAAGTCAAAAGAGGTATCAGATCCCCTGGATCTGAAGTTACAGAGAGTGTGAACCACCATGTAGGCGTTGGGAACCAAACTCCAGCCCTCTGTAGGAGCAGTAAGCACTCAACCTCTGAGCCATCTCTCTAACCCTAAGAAAATATCCTTTTTAAAAAGTTAATTTTAAAAGTTTTGACTGTGTACTTGTGTGTGGATATGTACCTTTAAGTGTGGGTGTCTTTGTAGGTCAGAAGGGGTGTCTCCCTTAGAATTAGAGTTATAGATGGTTGTAAGCCTAACAGCAGTGCTGGGAACAAAACTTAGGTTTTCTACAGAGCAGTATGTGCTTTTAGTCACAGAAGCATTGCCCCAGGCCCAAGAGAAAATACTGTGCATTAACTTTAGAGAAAGGACATACATAAGTGAAATATAAGTTATAACATCAAATGAGCAACTAAAATACTCGTGTATAAACACAAAAACGCAATTTTAAAATAATAACCATAATTAAATTTAAGCATTGAAGCTGGGCGATGATGGTGCATGCCTTTAATCCCAGCACTCAGGAGGCAGAGGCAGGCCAATCTCTGTGATTTCAAGGCCAACCTGGTCTACAGAGCTAGTTCCAGGACAGGCTAGAGGGCAATACAGAGAATCCCTGTCTCGGGAAAAAAAATCTTTCTGAATATGGCAGCAACTTCTGCCATCAGACCCCGCCCTGTGGGTCCTAGATATGGCAGGTGTGGACCGGCGTAGGTACTGAGAATCTCTGCCTGGTTCTCTAGCTTCACCTCTGCTGCTGTGTCCACCATCGGTGCTGCCTTGGTGTATGTCGCTCTCATCAGGATGTTTCGATTTTTCAAGTTCTGGTGAGTTCTCCCTGTCCTAATTCTCAGGGCTGAGAAGAAGCGTAGAGCATTGCAGATCTCTCAGCTCCCAAACTGAGCTCTCTTATTTCTTTCCTACTGCCGTGTCCATAGCTTGCTGCCCTCTCCTTTCTGAGGGTGGCTTTGGGTTTCCTTCAGCTTTCCTGGCAAGTGGTAATCATAGACCTTGAGTGTTTCTCCGTTGCAGGACCCAGCTCTGTAAGAGTGGCTGGCATTGCCCCCTGGCTTATTTGTGCAAACAACTTTACCCATCTTAATTTTGTAGTTCTCTCTCTCTCTCTCTCTCTCTCTCTCTCTCTCTCTCTCTCTCTCTCTCTCTCTCTCTCTCTCTCTCTCTCTCTCTCTCTCTCTCTCCATTTTGGTGGCTTTTCATCAGATATTCTCCATCTGATCTCACAGATTTGGGTTTCTAATCCACCATCTTGCCACAGACCTCTCTTTTGCCAGGTTTTTTCTTATAACTGAATAATGGCTTTGGCTTTCAGCCTCCATTAAAGCATCACAAAAACATAGTGTGCTGCATTCCCCAGAGTAACCAGGAGCCCTCTGGATAGTTTTCAGTAACAATTCATGGTTACATTTCTCTTGTAATGATTGTATAAGGTATTTCTCCACCACATCCCGTCTTCCAGTCTCTCTATTCTTCTGGGTTTAATACTAAAATACATAGATAAGAAAAGTTATTTTAAGTTTTGAACTTTGTTACAAATCTTGGGAGAAACAGTGTATATGTATTCAGAGGAGCTGTTAGTAGACCTGTCTCAGTGTTCATTATGGATGTCTAGTATTTTTAGACCCTGTGGCCTCTTTGCTATGGAGACTAGTCTTACTTTTGCTTAGAAGTCGGCACCTGGACTCACTTCAGTTAGCTGTCTATTCTTGATTGTTTGGAAACTGCCAGGAAATATTTATTGCAAAAGCATTTTAGAAGGAGGTATTGCAACATCTGTTCTGTTTCTCTAAGAATTTATTTGTTTCTAGTCATAGATAAGACCAGAAGACCTGGATACAAATCTTTTAACAAGTTATTGCTTTTTATATCTTAAGTTTGTGTTTTCCAAGCAGCACTAAGTAAGGTATACGACACAACCGGCCTGCATCGGGTATTCTCCACACAGGTCATACATGGACATCTTGCACTTAAAAATGCTGTAACATACACACACACACACACACACACACACACACACACACACACACACACACACTGTATAATATATACGATTGGATTGGACCAAGGGATGTTAGTGGGTAGATAACCCATATTTTCCCAATGTTTACACTGGGCATAGAGAAACTAGGACTGGTATCAGATTTTACAAGATCAAGTCAAGGGACAGATGATTCAGTTTTGCCTGTGCTCCAGATTCCCCTCAGCCTCTATGATTGACAGAAATTCAAGGGTTTGTCTTTCTCTAAATAAAACTTGTTGCTGTTGATGGTGGGAAAAACATGACTTGAAGAATTGAAGAGCTTTATCCATCGTGATTCTTAATCGTTGAGCATTATCAGCTGAATTAAGTAAATGGCAAGTCCCTCTCATAATTCAATCATAAAAGGGAGATTTCTAAGATGTTGCCACCAAGGACTGGACTCTGGTTGATTGGGATGTTACCAAAACCTAGGATTTCTCTGAGGGTCCTCAGAATGTATCGGAACATGATGCAGAGACATCACAGTTAGTATCTCTGTGCTTTTAGAAGATAAACCTATACCCACATTCATTCTCTTTGAAAACTATAAAGGGGCCCATACCCATGAGAGGGGGAAAGAAGTTTTAAGTGAGGGTGCTGAGAAGAGTGTTACAGCACATGTAATATGAAAGTGAAGGAGACATTGGGGCTGTACGGAAAAGGGGAGGGGAGCAAGAAGGTCAATTAGGATTATAAAGATGCCAATAAGGAGACATGTTAATTTCCATGCTAATTGAAAATGAAGTCACACTCTAGCATGGTGGCGCTTTCCCTTAATCCCAGTAGTTGGGAGGCAGAAGCAGGTGAATCTCTATGCATTCAAGATTAACCTGATCTACATAGCGAGTTCCAGGCCAGCCAGGGCTGCGCAGTGAAACTCTGCCTTAAAGAAAAGGAGCTCAGTCACTAAACAAAACAAACCACTCCACAGACCTAGATACTGAGTAGGACCTGAGATTTATCTGAGACTTGGGTTAGTATATGTCAGAGGAATGCAGAAAGAGCAGCAAAAATTGGCCTTTAATTTTTGCAAAGGCATTCACAATATGTTTAAGACACCAATAAAACCTTCCATATTTGAGGATTGTCACCTAAAGAGTAGAAATGAATCCCAAAAGCTTCCTCCTAGATGCAGGTCCTAGGGGAAGCATTCCCTATGTGAGCCAATAAAACTTCACACTTCTGTCTTCGTTTGTTCAATTAAGAACAATCTGATGGAGGAAAATTATGCACCAGTTAAGTCTTTAGAGAACACTTCTGGCTCACTTTTGATTTCCATCCAGTTTTGATGGAAGATCAGATCATTCGAGCATTAGTCTATGGTTTCAATCAGAATCTGCCCAGATGTGTGATAGGACTCTTAGCTACAGACTTTAGGCCATTCTCGGGGCTGGAGGAATGGCTCAGAGGTTAAGAGCATGGGCTTCTCTTTTATAGGAACTCAGTTCAATTCCCAGCAACCACTTGGTGGCTCACAACCATCTATAATGAGAACTGGTGCCCTCTTCTGGCAGGTAGGCATACACCAGCAGGATACTGTATGATAAATAAATAAATAAATAAATAAATAAATAAATAAATAAATATTTTTTTAAAAAAAGAAAAAATAGACAGTTTTCAATACCTATTTTTGGTTGTCTTGGCCTGGCTAGTAAGTATAACTCACTTTGACACTGCCAATAAAAACAAAACAGGGAAAGTATTCTTCCTACATTTTTAATGGCTTATTAAGGCATTAAATAGTTTACCTTATTGTGAAAAGACCTTTTAAACCAGGTTATGTTTAAGTACCTGGTATCTGTCCAAACTGAGCATAGTCTTAGAATTTTCAATAGTCATGTGCTTTTGTACAGGAAGTTTCTTTTGTTATCCAGAATTTGTCATATCTGTATGAAACTGTTTTACATGGAGTTAGAGTTGGTTAAAACATTGAGTGGCACCAGAGTACCGAATTTGTTGTGGGCACTTCCAAATGAGAAGGTTGTGTGTTTTATTGTGAGTCGCAGGCATAAGTCAGCCTCACTGAAGAATCAGGGCTGACTCTGTATTCTCTATCCTGGGGGCTCTGCCTTGTCCAGCCTTAGGCTCTTGCAGCTTCTGAGCACTGGATATGTAAGGATATGGCTGCTGTCCTAGAGCCAGGCTCCCATGAAATATCTGCCCAGCCCATCATCACCCAAAAACAGTCACACTGTGAATCAATTCAAGGTTGAGGATGAGTTCAGAGTCTTTGGATTCTGGAAAAGGAAATCATTAAAATAAAACCCAAACTGGCTCAAATATTAGACCAATTATAGGCTGATACAAGCTACATGCTTAAATGGTTACAGATTTGAACCCCTTTAGCCACCGAGCAGATGCAATTCAATAAAAAGTATTAAATGATCATCAACTATTGCGGGGAATTAAAAAGAGGCATCTCTTACTGCTGCCCACTACCATCCTGTCTCTCACAGGAGATCAACATGCTTGTGTCATCTCTGGGACACTATGACCACCAGGGTTTTGGGCTGATCTGGCCACACCCCAGAAGATCAGCCACACCCTGCCACCAACAAGGCACAAAAAGCCTGTATCCTTTGTTGGCTCTCACAGTCTTCTCTTACTGGAAGGCACCAGATTGCAATTTGGCTTTCTTTGAATATTTGTTTGTGTATTTCTAGAGGCTATGAAGATTCCAAGGCTTAAAATATGACAGGAATCAAGAGAAGCCAGTGTCTCGGCCACTAGAAACTGAAGTCATTTCAAGAATCTGGCTCCCCCTGGCAGCTCTGGCAAGAGGGAAGAATAACCTTGTTGACCTCCCGTCTAGGAGACCTTTCTTTTTTAATCTGCTTTTCTGCTAAACACAGTTCTTGGCTGAGAAGGTCAATAAGGTAGACCTTGTTTACCTTCAAGCTTAAAGTTTTATAAGGAAAAGACTTTCTGCTGCCTGAAGCTGTGTGGAGTTGTGATGTACATCAAGCCTACCTGAGGGTGGTGTCTCTCAAACATTGCTGCCACCTGATACCTTGGAAGAAGTCCTGGCACTTGCATTTTTAAAGTTCCCCTCAAGTGATTCTAAGGTGCTCATGGGAGCATACGGGAAGTGTTTGTGCAAAGTATATCCTTTTCCATTTCTTTAACTTTCTCCCAAATACCTTCTACTACCACATCCCTAATGCTGTCTCTGGTCTCTCACACACTGTAGACTCTGAGCAAAAAAGCCCTGCTTAAGCTTTCCTCATCACCTTCCACTTGCTCCCCACCTCGGTAAACTACATTGCAATGGAATCCTTTGTACCATCAAAGAACCAAATCTCCCAGGCACAAATATGCGTAAGGAAGAAGACACAATATTTAGAAAAGAGCTAGATATGGCTTCACAGGTCTATTATCCCTACACTTAGGAGACTGAGAGAAGGCAGCCACCAGGTTAAGTACAACCTGGACTCTATAATGAGGTTTGAGGTCATTCTGGACTATGTAAGATCCTACACCAAACAACAATAAACAAACAAACAAAAACAAACCTCCTCCACAAAATTGCCAAGGATAGGGGACTTTATGGTGAACACTTCAGACTGGACAGTGAAAGCAGTCCCAACTCTCACCTCCCAGAAAGAGAAGAATCATCCACATTCAGAAAAGCCAGGCTGGGTCACTATGGCAACATGGATGGCTCAACAACAGCTGTGCTGCTGTTACCAATTTACTCCAGACAAAACACCGGGAGAGAAATCCAACTGCCAGCACTGCCTGGTGGCGATTTGTCCAGAGGCATATCCAGCTGGAAAGAGTGTCATTGTTGTGATATGCCATTCTAACAGATAGGCTTACATTTCTTACCTTGCCTGCTAGCTGTGTCTTCCTGTACTCCAGCGTCAAGGCTTAGTATTCCATTGGTTTGTGCAAGAGCCAGTCCAACACAGAAAGGACATGCAATCAATCTTTGGAGCCACTATATAAGAAGCTGGGGTGGTATTGTGGCCCAATAAACTATTCAAATAAAAGGGGAATTATATAGTCCTAATCCTAACAGAGTATATACAAACCTTACTGGCTACTTGAAAAATCGTATCTTATTTTTTGGAGTTTAACTGTAGCTGTAGCTGCAGAAGCTGTGGAAAGAGGGAGGCAATGCCAAAACCCTGTGTGAAAGGCTCTTCAATCTCAGGTGCTTCCAGGGACCCTTCCATTCCAAAGCAGGAGCCAGGAAGTCCAGTGTGCTTCTTCTTGCTCTTTCTCTCTCATTTCAGTCTTCTACAATCTTCAGTGCTAGCTGAGATACCGATTTCCTAGGAACTGGAGCTAATCCAGGCCTGAGCTCACCATTACCACAGAAAATCCAACCCATGCTAATGACTGACAATGCCTCCCAGCATGAGTTAGATACAGGCCAGACACTCAAGAAGCCAAAAGCTCTGCAACCTTCCACTGTCCTCTAGAGCCAGTCTGTCTTGTGGTTTTAGTTGATGTTTCTAGGTAGCCACAGCCCGTGGAACCTGAAGTCCTCAGCAGGGCTTGAAGATGAGTTGGTTGGAGGAGGGTGAGTCGGATATGGCACCTTCTCCCCACACCCAGACATTGCAATATCATTTATACTTCTTCATCTCTGTTCAAATTAAATTTTATCTTAGCATGGTTTCTTGTAGGAAGGCCAACTGGTGGTTTCATGGCTCCAATAACTGAATCCAGCTGTTTACTTGATATTGAAGTCCTCTGAACCTATCTGGGCATCAGAACGCTTTGTGATTCAAGGCTACTATGCTGGGAGCTCTGTGTGGATTCAAGATAAAGAGTTGTTTTCAGAGCCCTGGGTGATTATGACATGGCATTCTTATTTGGTCATTACACAATTTAGGTTTCTGGTTCCAGACAGAGAAGCCAGTCACTTGATGTGTAATCACAAAGCAGGTGTATACCCTTGCTCTAAGTCACTTAATTCACATGGTCCTCAGGATCCTTATCTATAATCAGATGGGAAGAGAGTAGAAACCTAGATAATACTGGTGACTATGTAACTCACTGCCCAATATATTTGGGAACTTTTATGCAATTTGGATAAGCATGCCAGGTTTCATTTCCTTGCTTTGTTCTATTGACTCCAGAATCCCATGTCTTTCTGAGGTTTGACACATTTTGAAGCTAGAACAGAGGGAAGGAGGCAGGTAGTCTTTTAGCATAATTCAATATTGAGACCATTCTTTCAGAGGTTAATGCAGACATTGTGATCTGTTTCCCTTTTTCTCACAGTACCCAGAGCCCTGCCAGTTCAGACAGACAGAAGCAATTAATTCAGTTTGGATCAGTTGTCAAGTAAAATCCTTAAACCAGGGGCCTTGGGAGAAAAAAGAAGAGGTTCCAAAGAAAAGTTTCTTTTCTAAACACAAGAGGTGTGGCTTCTGTGGTCACCTAATAAAGACCCTACTTCTGTGGAAGTGGAAATGGGTGGGAATATCTAGAATCAAGTGGGGAAAAAAAACATTTCATACTGTCCTACTCAATCCAAAGAGCCTTTCTCCTGAATACTCTTGTGGGATCCCCTTTATCTTCAAAGTCCACGTGACCACAAATCCATGAGAACAAAGGTGCAGAAGCAAGGACAGCCTGTGAACAGGATTGAGATAGCCCTTCAGATGACTTCAGTGAATCAGCTCAACTTCATCCAGAGTACAGGGGATATGTAGGATTGGGAAGCCTGGGGACAAACCCTAATTTGCATTAAGTGGCACACTCCTACCATAAGGCTTCATCTGTGGCAGCAGGGTCCTATAACAAAACCCTTAGTTATCATATGTACATCAGGGGGAAAGCTTCTAGCAGGAAAGTTTTCCAAGAGTCATGATAGAGATAATTCAGGCATCCAGGCCTAGGGACATCCTTCAAATAAGGGCAGATATAGAGCAGGAATCCTTGCTGAGGGGAAGAGAGACCTCCATGTTGCCAAGCTTAGAGAAGTCTACTATGGTAGACTGCCCTCTCTGACCAGCAGCGCCTCCCAACCACTCTGAGTGGAGAAAGATCTTGAGGTGCTAGGATGCTGGACTGTACAGTGCATTGTAAATGTGAGGATGCCCAGCTGGTATTCATGGAGAGTCTGATATCATTGGTCTGGAGTGGTGCCTGGACACTCGTATAGTTTAAAATATGTACAGACAGTGCTTGGATTTACTTTGTTTTTTTTTTTTTTTTATAAATACTCTTTCAACATGTCCAATTTCTTACTACACTCCCCCAACCTTACAAGATCTTTTCTGCCCTTGAGCAAAGAAGCAGACCTTCCTCAAGCTACCGTCCTTGCTTTGGGGCAGTTAGTTTGTCAACTAGCCCAGGCAACAACTTCATATGGATATATAACAGGCATCTCAAACTTAATCTACCCAAACCAAACCCTTCTTCTCCTCTCTACACTCATTCTCTTTCCCCAAACCTTTCCCATCTTATAGATATCTTCTTCAAATTTACTTAAGCCATCACCCTAAATCAAAGTTCACTTCATAATCTGCTACCTCGGCAGATATACGGGCTTCTTCAGTATCTGTATCCACACTAGCCTCTAATATTGTCATCCTGGACCAATTTCCCACCATCTCTTGCTGCCATCTTTCTTGGCTACAGTGTTTCCACAGTAACAATAAAGGAGTAGCTGGTCCTCTCTGCCTACCTTGCTCAACCACAGGTTCTATTTTGCAAAATTACAAGAAATACTGAGCACAAACAAATATATAGGGAAGGAGTTACCACAGCACTGATAATTACACAGAGCCTTGGCAAATACATTTCCATTAAGAAGAAATCTCTTCTGCCCCCACCCCCAGCTTCTTAGCTCCTACATCCAAGGGAAATAACAGAGCAGTGGAACTGGAGATATGGCTCAATGGTTAAAAGCATGGAATGCTCTTCCAGAAGACCTAAATTTGGTTCCCAGTGCTCATTCCATGTTGTGTGTAACATCTGTAACTCCAGCTCCAAAGGATCTGATCTCTCTCTCTTTGTAGGGCAGCTGCACTCACTCATGTACACGTACACACAGACACATGTACACACATAATTTTAAAACGTAAAATATTTAAAAGAATAGTTCTTTTAAAAATTAACAGGGTTGAAGAACAAAAAAAGTACAGAAATTCTTTTGATTCTAATGACAGTGGATCAGGTAGCTGAGGAAAATAAGATAAAAGGTGAAACTGTCTAGGCAGAGTGTGATCTGCAGTGAGCACTCAAAACTCCCATTGGGTTAAGGCTTCTGATAGGTGAAGTGAAAAGTCAATGGGTATCCTGTGTTAGCTAGTTAGAAACACCCTAGCATTGCCTTCTACATCTAATTGGCCATAGCTCACTGTCACTTGTTGAGAATTTGTCCTCTCATGAACTAAAAGAGATTTATAATCTGTTATCTTACCAGTAACTATAGTAACTACTTGGGATGTGGTTGGTGTTATTGCTTTTACAAATGATAAAGTACCATCTTAGTAGATTGCGTGTGTGTGTGTGTGTGTGTGTGTGTGTGTGTGTGTGTGTGTGTGTGTGTGTGTGTATTGTGGGTGTTCAGTGTGTGTCTGGGTATGTATGCTCATGTGTGTTTGAACATGTGTTCATGGGGGTGCATGTGGGAGCCAAACTCAATGTAGGATTTTTTTTTTCAGTTGTTCTCTGTTGTTTGTTTCTGCTTCACGGTGCTGGACATTAAAATTAGACCACAACACATGCTTAACCAGCACTCTAGCATTGAGCTGTATCCCTAACTTTCTATCTTGCTGTTTTGTTTGTTTTTATTTATTTGACAGAGTCTCTCATTGAGCTTCAGGCTCACTGTCTCCTCCTGTCGCTGCTGGGCTCATAGATGCACAACGCCATATTCAGATTCACATGGCTGCTGGTCCTGGTGCTTATGTGGTGAACACTTTCCCAACTAAAACATCACACTTCTTAATAGATTTTAAGTGCCCAATTTGTAAAAGAAAAGAGAGAGAGAGAGACATAGAGAGACAGAGACAAAGACAGAGACAGAGAGACAGAGGGAGGGATGAAGGAAGGAAGGAAGGAAGGAAGGAAGGAAGGAAGGAAGGAAGGAAATGAAAGGGCAGAGCCAAGTTTTAGAATCAGGTTTATTTGATGTCAATGCCATGCTTTTTCATCTCTGTTGCATTTCTGAAGTGGGAAATAGCCAGATCCCCAAGACCATCCGCCTGAGCTTCCTCTGAGCTATTTCTATGGCATGATATGCAATGGGCTTGTGTATGTTATTCAGAATTGTTTGCAGACTGGAAATTATATCTTTTATTGTAATTTTATATTTATATTTATATGTTTCTCTAGCCAAATTATACCACATGTGCTCATGTGCTGTGTTCTGCTTTTGTTGTCATAAGAATGGTTCTATGAATCACTCTCATGTGTCCAATTAGAACACAGCTCAGTAGGAAGGAATGACCACCACTGGTAAAAACATAAACAAAATCAGGAGGAAAAAATGTTCAATTATTCTGCTTACAGCTCTTGAATAATACTGTAATCACAAAGGAAAAAAAACATTCCTTCATTTGCACTCATCCTTTTCCAGATGAAGAAAATATTAAATCTCTATATACCATGAATTTGCCTCCAAAATGATCCTTCTCTGGTGAAGCTCAGGTATGCTTCTACAGTGGATGCAAACTCAAAGGACTGAACAGGACTCAGTCTCTCCCATAGTGGTGACAACGACATGCTTCTTGTTGAGTATATCACTGTACAGGGTGGAATGAATTTGACTATGGTCATCTGCAGTGAGAACATATGTGTATGCAAGGAGAAACAGGGAATGATGGGGAATGGAAGTTTAAGTGGGAAGGGGTATGAGGGCTGTAAGGCAGAAGACTGGGTAGGGGAGGGATGAATAACAATAAGAATGTTTGAAAAGGATATGATAAACTAGTTTTTTATAAGTTTCTTCATACATAAAAATAAGTATATACATGTGTTTTTTAAATAAATACACATAAAGTTAATAAGTAAAATTTGTCAATATTTTAAAGATGCATGTAGCTCAGTAAACCAGTGTACATTCCATCAAAATGAAGAAAAGGTCTGATGTAATGGACTATTAATTGATTCTTCAGTGTAGTTTCAGATTCTACTTTTTAGATAACAACTGAGAAAATGGGCATTTATTTAGCTTTTCATGAGGCCAAAGAAAACTAAGATTATCTGGAAAGATTGAATGCAACATTTCTCTTACAATTGCAACCAATTTATGAACCAATTTATTTTCCAAATACTTCAACCAAAATGGTACATGATAATAGATGAAACATGGATTGAGAATATACTTATCTTTTATGAAAGCAAAGGGATTTCCAAAATTAAGACAAAGCCAGACTTCTCACTAAACTTTCTTGTTCTAGGAAACCCAACTTCTTTTTCTTAAAATATATTACTTTCTTTTTAATTAAATAAGGCCAAGTGATATTGTTTCCATTAAAACCCATTGGGTTTCTTTGTACTTTGAATGGGAATTTTGCTTGCATAGTCTTTTGTAGAAACGAAGGTTTGTTTCTTCGAAATTATCGATTTTCAATACTATTGTTTAAAATAAATAATCATTTAATATTTACTTATTTTAATTTTAAAGTTAGTAATTATAGATATAAATCATATAAAAACATACCTCTATGATCTTTGACAATTTTCAAGAGTATAAAGAAATTCTTAGAACATTAACATGGAAGATTTCTGTGCTAGATACACAATATAATGAGACAGTGGGTTACAGGGGAGTAAAAGAGCAAAAGACATTGAGAGTGAAGTTGGCTTTGTTCCAGAGTTGGGTGTAGGTCACAGACTTCTTTGACAAAGGTAGAAGAAAGGGAGGAAATCACTGGGGAAAGGCAAGGTGTTAGGGAGAGTGGCTCTGGAGACCCATCAGACACTAGCAGTGGGTAAGCTATGAGAATCCTCCAAATCTCTTCCTTTATCCCAGCCCTGATTCCATCACTTCCTTTATCCCAGCCCTGATTCCATCAATCATTCTCATTTCCCCCCTCCCCATTTTTCCCATGTACCCCTCCCTGAAAAAGATTTCTCTACTTTTAGTAATTCACGTGATTCTATTAGGACCACCTAGATACAGTGTTTCTCAGCCTGTGGGTCGAGACCCCTCTGGGGTCCAGTGACCCTTTCACAGGGCTTGTCTGAGACCATTCTGCACAATAGATATTTCCATTATGATTCCACAATGAAAATAATTTTATGGTTGGGGGTCATCACAGCATGAAGAACTACTGTGGGTCATAGGATTAGGAAGGTTGAGACCACTGACCTAGTTAATCCATAATAACCTTCCAATCTCACAGTTCTGTGTCTTAATCACACTCTAAAAAAGGCATTTTGGTAGGTGCGTGTTGGCTATTTTTATGTCAACTTGGCACAGGCTAGACTCTGGCTGCTAGAGTCATATGAGAGTAAAAAACCCCAACTGAGAAAATGTCTCCATGAGATTGGGCTGTAGGCAAGCCTGTAGGGAATTTTCTTTTTTGATTGACTAATTAATTAATTGTACATCCTAACTATAGCCTCCCATTTTCTCCCCACCCCTTAATCTACCCCTTCTGTATAATTGTTTAGTAAGGGGCAAAGAACTCATGAGCTTCAGCAAAGCATGGCTTATCAAGCTGCCATAAGACCAAGCACCTCCCCCTGTATTAGGCTGAGCAAGGCATTTTCTTAATTAGTGATTGATAGGGAAGGTCCCAGCCCTTTGTGGATAGGTCCATCCCTGGATTGGTGGTCCTGAATTCCATAAGAAAGCAGGCTGAACAAGCCACAGGGACCAAGCCAGTAGGCAGTAACATTCCATGGTCTCTGTATCATGTCCCCCCTCCAGGTACCTGTCCCGTTTGAGCTCCTGTCCTGACTTCCTTTGATAATGAACAGTGATGTGGAAGCCAAATAAACCCCTTCCTTCCGAAGTTGCTTTGGTCATGTTGTTTCACTGCATTAATAGCAATGCTAACTAGGACAGTAAGGTAACCTAACACAGATCCTAGGCACACATTAATAATATATTTCCTTCCATGTGTTTGGAGTGTAATGTAGCTGGTACCCACAGGAGGGACATCTGCTGTCAACCCTGACAGGCATTGCCTTCCCATTACAATCCTGTCCACAATTGTTCTTCAGGAAACTAGGGAGGTAAGCATCTATAACTTCTATAAATAACTTCTTTTTATTTTTTTATCCCTCAAAAATTCCAATAGAATTGTCCTGGCTAATCCCAAAAACCGGTATTTCATCAGTGTGGAATTTTACCCTCTCAGTCACTCAGATCTCGGCCATGAACTTCCACATGGCATGTGTCCTGAGAGCAGCTGGGTTCACAAACCTTTGAATTAAAGGCAGCCATTAGGTGAATGCTGGTTATGTTGCCACCAGCACTGTCAAGAGAGCCCAATAAACTCCAAGCTTTTGAGTAATAATTTATCAAGATGTCCAAACTATGAAGGAATGTTTAACTTAGATTAAAAAAAAACTTGCAATATGCATGCAGCTGAAATATCTTCCAGCATATGCTCCCTTCTGAAAGTAATTTATAAGTTTGTCTAGCTTATACTCACATTTGTGTGTGATATGGTAAGTAATTATGTAAGGGCAGAAAGGGAATCCCTGGGGTATAAATTACAGGAACAACTGGAGATTCAGCCAAAGGTCATTCATAAATCAGAACAAGCCAAGATTCAGAAATTAGTCTCACAGAATCAAATGTCTTATTAAAAAAAGAAAAGAAAAGAAATGCAGGCAAAATGACAAAAGCCGTAATTTTCATCCTTGTAAGTGTGAGTATATATACCAGGATGCTGTTTCTTCAGTTAGGCAAATAACTTACCAGTATATTCCTCTATTGATGTTTAATACTACCCTATAAGAGTGGTCTTTGGTATCTGGCAACCTCACTGTACAAAGTACATCATCTGTTGACCTCTCTTGTGTGTGCCCAGCTGAGTCGATTTGTGTTTTCTCCTGGAAAGGTATCCCAAACCACAGCAATACATGCGTCTCTTCTAATTTTCTTTACTTAAACATTTTACTAAAAATTATTTAATTTTTATTTGTGTATATGTGTGCCTGGGTATATCTGTGCATAATGTTTGTGTCAGAGCCTGAGGAAGACATCAGATCCCCTGTAACTGAACCTATAGACAGTTGTGGTGGTGGTAGCCAAGTGGGTGATGGGACCAGAACCCAGGTCCTGTAGAATAGTAGCCAATACTCTTATCGACAGAACCATATCTCCAGAACCAAGATGTTCTTTGCTTAAGGAAGTCATTTCTCTAGTTACTTTAACCTGCTCCAGAGAGTGGCAGTGGATGCTGTCGCACTGTTTGCTGCTCTCCTATTCCTATCCATCATTATCTCTCTAGGCTGTATCTTGTCTTTTTGATCCAGTGTGCTGTTCTTATAATTACAGACACATGCAGCTTACTAGATTACTGTAAGAAGGCTGTGTTCTCCTTCAGGTAGTGTAATGATCATAGACCATAGTAACACACTATAGTATATTAACAATTTGTATAAGTTTGAGGATGAGGCGTGAGGTTGAAAGTGGTGGCCCAGGTAAAAAGAGTCCTAAGCATTGAAGCCCTGGTATCTAGCTTGGAGAAGACATGCAATGAGGCTGCAGAAGGTATGTGAATGTGGTGAGTAAGTCTCTACAAGGGAAATATAAGCACACTAAAGGAAAATTGCATTTACCTCAGAAGTTTGCCTTGCTTCTGGCTGCTTGTATGGGCCTTGTTGGCACCTATGCATTGTCCAGAACCATGTGGCCAAAGTTGCCAAGTTCTGCTTCCTGCTGAGGTTGAAACATGGCCCCCTCATTCAATTACACCTTCACTAGCTTTCTATTTTCAGTGGTTTCCTTCATTGCCTAAGGTTGGCTGTCCTGAAACTTGCTTTGTAAACTAGGCTGGGCTCAAACTCAGAGATCCACCTGCCTCGGCCTCCAGAGTGCTGTGATTAAAGCCACCACCCCTGGCTCTCAACTTTTCTTCAATTTCTTTTCACAAGTTGGAAGGTCACAGTTGGGTGGGACCAGCTCACCTTCCTGAGCTCACCACTCCCTTTATTCCATTTGACATCAAGCTTTCCTTTAATCCCTTTATCTCCTTGAACACAGGACTCGGCTCCATTCCACTCCTGGCACCCTCCTTTCTGTTCAAATTGTACATTTTGTGACTCTCCTTGTTCAGCCGGCTCCTTTTCATTATAGATCTTAATGAGAGTGAACACTAATAACCACACAGTAGACTTAATACTAGGCTGTTTTGAAATTTCCTTTGCCAATGCCTGTAATCCAAAGCTTTTCAATTGAACCTCAACAAGGGAAAACAAACAAACAAACAAACAAAAAAAAAACAAGCAGCCACATTCTTAGCTAAAATATCACAAGTATATTCTTCTCCTCTGAAACCTCTTGAACTGGGCCCCCCAAGTTCAAATCACCCTCACCACTACTGTCTTCCATGCTTCTCCTAGTATGGCCCCATTAAGACCCACTTAACACATTCAAATGCTTTTCTAATCCAAACTTCCCAAAGTCCACATTCCTCCAAACAAAAGCATGGTCAGGCCTATCACAGCAATACTCCAGTTCCTGGTATCAACTTCTTGGTTTGAAGAGACACTGTGACCATGGCAACTCTTATAAAGGAAAACATTTAGTTAAGGCTGGCTCACAGTTCAGAGATTTAGTTCATTATCATTATGGCAGGAAGCATGGTGTCATGCAGCCAAACATCGTGATGGAGAGATAGCTGAGAGTTCTACATCTGGATCCACAGGTAGCAAGAAGAGCAAGTGCCTGGCCTACTCCAGCAAGGCCACACCTCCTAATAGGGCTACTCCCTGTGAGCCTATTTTTATTCAAACCGCCATGCTGTGGAAGGACTTAAAGTGTCTAGTTTGTTCCCTACTGTGATAATTATAAGTAGATGGGAAATTTCCTTTAAGAAATTTTATTTCCAATTTTATTTAAGAATTTAAAAGAGAGAAACAATGAGCTTCAGGTGCAGGGTATCTCCAGAAAGCCAAGGAAAACCTTTTCTAGAACCCTTACAATTCTTAGCCTAATCTTAAAAATCCAGAAATCCCAATCAGTCCCTAGAGATAGTAAACACATTACCCAGGACTCACACACTGGCAACAGAACTAATGCATCAAATGTGAACCAGAGTCATGGACCAACCAATCAGAGCTCTCAACAAAAAACAAGGACCAGGGTTCAAACAATTAGACTCCACATCCAAGATACTAATGCTGCCTGCCCTGCCTTACATGCTCCTACAGATTACTCCTTTGGGCTTCTCTTAGATTTTCTGTGCTCCTCGGCTCTTCATTCTTTGCTGCTTTTTTGATGCAAGGTGGTTGAAAGGGCCCTCCTAATGATGCGACTATAGAAGTTCCAGAGTCATTTTGGGAAGAATCTGATTGATAATGAGATGAAAACTGTCCCTTTAAAAGGCACACAGGAGATGAGGCAAAGCACAAGAGATACACTTTAATATATGGAAATTTAAATCAAGATGAGAATATTACTAACGATTTGTTTCTGTGTCATCTCAATCCTTCATGCAAACATTTGCTTCTTTTTTGTTTGAAAACTGGCTATTCCAACCCCTGTATGAGAATACTTCTAGAATGGTATTGAAGAATCATTTGACTTTCAAAATAAATCTGGAAATTGCTTTTAGATACTACAAAGTTGCAGGGAAGGACTACACGCAAGGCAAAACTATGCAAGGGGCTGTGTGAGAGGGAACCAGGAAGTGCCTTTTGATTAAGGAAGCCGCTGACTCGTCGAGTCAAGTTAAGATAAGGTACTACCATGGTTATTTGAAATCAACAAGACTGTTCTCTGGAAAGCTTCATATGGACTTTTGTCATTTGATTCTTAAAATATATCCATTCACAAACTCTCTGGGAAGCAGGACAAAGATTCACAACCTTTTGGCTGACAGTTCAGTGACAGTATGTGAGTACATAGAAGAAAATGCTTGCCTTCCCGCTTCACCTGAAGCTGCCAAGTGAACCATCTCAATATTTTAGAGAAATAGGCTGCCCCTGGCTCACATATTGTTTGCCTTTAAGCTTTGCTCAAAATACTTTGCTGAAATGAAAAAAAGGGTAAGAATGTAGGAAACCCACCAAAAGTCTAATTCTATACAGAACTAATTCTATACAGAAGGGAGTTGAAGATGTGAACTCTCTGGCTTGCTACTGCATAATAAAGAAATTATTATTTTTTATATATCAAATATTTGTCTTAGTCAGTGTTCTGTTGTTGTGAAGAGACACCATGGCCAAGGCAACTTATAAAAGAAAGCATTTAATTAGGGGCTTGCTTTCAGTCCATGATCATCATGGTGGGTCGTAGACAGGCATGGCACTGGAATAGTAGCTGAGAGATTTACATCCTGTCCCTCAGGCAGCAGGCTGAAAGAGACACTGAGCTTTTGGAATCACAAAGCCCACCCCCAGTGCCACACCTCCTCATGTAAGGCCACACCTCATAATCTTTCTCAAGGAGTTCCACTGCCTCATGAAATATATGAGCCTATGGGGCCATTCTTACCCAAATCACTATCCTATGTAGTACTATTATTTAAGGTAGAAGGTGTGAAGGCTTCCATCATTTGAGAGATTTTATAATTTTCCCTCAGAAGTAATTCTAAGATTGGAGAAACCACTTTCATCTGCTTACCTCAAATACTTCTGTCAATGGACATATAATGTCCTCAAAAATGGATGGAATTTTCTGATAAACATCAAAAAATATTTACAGAATTCTGTGAGAGAACATGCGTTTGGCTGATTTTGCCTTGTTAAAATCAAAACAGTTCTGAAAATCCCAGGGATTTTCCTCAAACAGTATACTCAGGTGAGTGTCACTCACTGTCACCAGGAAAACTCCATAAATAACCTCTGTAGAGTTAGGGGTTCCTGGCAATAAAGAACAAGTAAAATTGAACCATAGGATAGACTGATAAGATGAACTTGTTCACCCTGAAGATGACGTAGCCAGGCTCAGAGACAGGGTTGCATGCCAGAACTCATCCTGAAGCTTCCTCTACGTATAAAGTACACCAGGCCTCTTCTGAGTCTAGTTCCTTTCCTTGCTACAGTAATCAAGGAGCCATGGATGCCTCCATTAGTCTTCCTGGCATGATTATCTGGCTTATAAAATATGAGGGGCAGAGTTTTGGGTTCTATGGATAGTTTACTCTATTTACAATCCTGCCCTGTAGATTCTGAAATACAAGAGGACTTCTGGATACAAGATCTTCAAGCAAGCTATGGAGCAGTAACTGTAAAGTAGGGTTTGGCTTCAGAGCCTGGATTGGGAAGGGAGGAGCAAACGGGGTGGCCTCACCTTCTCCAACTTTCCCTGTTTTCTTTGTCTTTTCTTTAGACAATATTTTTGAGCAAGACCCAGAGATCAACAGAACACAAGTCAGAGACTCCTTTCTTTCAGTATTTGGAAGGTTTTGCTTGACATTTTCAGGTGGTGAAGAAAAGTGAGCCATTTCCATGTTGAGTTCTTACATGTCCTGCCAATTGCACATCAGCTTTAGTACTGACCTTTTAGACTCCTCTTTGTCTGACTGCACAGTTTTGGCAATAAGTTTTATGAATCAGTCTTTTTTCAGAACCACATTGCTTTGTCCAGAGAAAATTTCAAATGTTATTGTGAATGGAAATCACCAGAAAAACATTAAGATATGGATTATTGAGCTGCACCCCCTTTCTAATTCAGTATATCCAGAGGGGGACAGGTTCTAAGAAATCTCAAGTGATGTTCCTATTGAGCCCCAGGTTCACTGCTATTGAGATCAGAGGCTGCCTACGACCCAGCCTTAAGCATACTACTCCTCATTCTCCCTGCTACCTCTTGTTTTGCCAAACCCTCTGCTATCCTGACCCTACAGGAAGTGAGTGAGAGATGGTGAAAATGATGGATGTTGTCATCTTCTGTTTGGGAGTTCGCTGGTTTCACTCCTACCACTTTAGTGGCCATTTCAGACTTTTCTTTAGGCTCACTAATTTTACTCTTACACAATGACCACACAGTTTTGTTCTCACTGGCTTGTGTAATCATTACATCTTCTCCAGAATGTTGTAGTAACTTCAATTTAGAAAGATTTTTATTACCATTTTCCAATCAGTTTCATTCCATTGTCAGATCAAATTTTCTAAATCAAAAATCTTAACCTAAAACTGTGCTCCCTGGGCCTTAAATAGGTAAGAAAAAAAGAAGTCATTGTACCCAAGACCCTCATTGGCCCTTACAGCCATTTCTTTCATTCCCCCAGTCTTACCAATGCCTCCAGCACTCTAGGTCAAACTTAACAGATGAAGGATGAAATTGAATGGGTTCTTCTCTTCGAGCTACCACTTCAGTTGAGTATTACCTATTGTTTGGAAGGTGTGCTTTTGAAAACTAATCTTCATAAAAATCAGATGTAATTACTGGGATGGAAGGAATAAGCACTATCTAAAATTATTCCTAGCTAGCAGAATAAAAATGTGAACAAATTAAATCCCTGAGCCAGTGAGATAGCTTAGTGGGTAAAAGTGTTTACTGCCAAATCTGATGACCTGAGTTTGATCTCTGGTCCAAGAGATATAAATGGTTAAGGAGAGATCAGACTTTCACCAAGTCTCTCTGACCTCCACACATGTGCTTTCATATCAACACACTCACACATACACACAAGTAAGTATAATTAAAAATTTTAAATGTATTTTTCAGAAACTGAAATAGTTTCCTAGTTGCCCATATAGGCTGCTTGACATTAAGCCCATAGTAATTGCTTGATGCTCAAATAGATAAGGTAGACAGTAGAAATTAAGGGGTAAGCCCCAAGGTAAAGAATTCCTGATTAGACACTGGTTCTACAACGCAGGAATCCTGAGAAAATTATTCTCTGAGTATCAATTGCTTATGCAATTACAAAATGGAATTAGCATGTCCATTTTGTAATGATCTCCCGTGACAGCACCTTTGTAAAATGACCCCTGTGGCTCCTACTTTCTGGCATATATGACTTTGTGAAGTTACCTTCCCTCAAGTGTAGACATATCTGTGATTTGTTTTAAAATGATGGAATATGGCAAGAATGATATTATGCACCTCCCTTGTGATGGGATTTTTGTTAATAACATTTGCTATGGTTACAATGTTGGTTTCCCAGTGGTACATGTATTAGAAACTTTATTCTCACACTGGTTAGACACTAAGCCTCCTAACCTATGAAGTAAATAAATCAATTTCTTCTTTCCTGGTAATGCCTGCCTTGGGTATTTCATTATTGTGTTGAATACAAGAATAATAGGAAGTTAACGTCTCTGATAATTTTGATTCTAAAGTTAATAAAAGAGTAGTGTCCTAGATAGGCCCATGTAAAAAGGAATTTTTAGTTGGTTTAAATAATTTTTAAAAACTGGAGTCAGATATAGAGGAAAATTCTGAGAGATCAGAGAGAAGAAGAAGCAAGCCAAAGCCACTGTTACCTCCTTTGCATGTCAGAGGACAAGAGAGTGAGTTCCTGTTTCTTCCTGTTTATATCCTCTCTCTGCCCAGCCATCTCACTTCCTGTCTGTACTCAGCCATCTCATTTGCTGTTTCTGCCCAGCCATCTCACTTGCTGTCTAACTGTACAGACCTCCAAACTTCTATGGTTAGTTAGTAGCAAGCTTCATTCTCTCATCTTCAGACAGGCTTTATTTGTACATGCAAGATACCACCTCTTTTGTCTAAAAAGCTTGTAATTAATATAAGAAAAACTATATACAGTAAATACAATAAATATATTACCCCATATATAGGCAATAAGTACATTAACAATATCTAGTCCATTAACATTTGAGAAATTCAAAGAAACTACTCCATTATCTATTCTTTCTTGATGAGTCCAAAGTCTTTCACCTAATTTACTTTCTACTCTAATTTGCATTATCAAGTTATCTTTTAATATCTTTCAAGCCTATTACACTTACTACATCTTTAGTGAGTTTCTTTACTGAATCTCAAAGAAACAAAGAAAACTATAACTATACTATTTAGTCTTCAACTCCCTCAGAGACCCAAGAAGGAAATAATATTAACTTGGTAAGCAGGAAGTGTGAACAAATGACTTCCAAAAATGTGAGAAATGACAGAGACAGCTGGCTGTTCTACAACATTGGGGCATCCATCTTTAGTCTATAGGCCTAGGATATCTGACAGAATTTTCTGTGAAGCAGGGTAATTTGAAAGACTGAACCACCTTGTCCTGGCAGAATTTGCAATCACTCTTTTTCATATCCTGTTTGTCCAATTTGGACAGCATACTGTCAGCAGTTGAGGCAAGGGTACTTTCTTGCCCAGTGGCTTACCTTTGCCACAAAGAAAGTAAACTCCATGTGGAGTTTCTTCTATGCCCATCATCTTCTCCAATATAGATTGGTGCTGCCAGGAGCAGACGTGTCTCATTGTCATAAAAAAAGAACCTATGTAGATTCTGTAGATCTCTGAAGTGTTTGAAGATGATTTGTCTTTCTAAAATATCTGTTTGACCTTGTAACCTAATATGACTACAAGTTCAATTGTAATAGTTGACTAATTACTAAACTACATTTCCTTATTATCCTATAGAATTGATAATAATAACAACTTTCAAGGACTAGAATTTTGCATTACATTGCTAAATGAGCTGTATAGGTACAATATTTTAAACAACATTAGAAATGTATGTGCAGTATGCTTTAGCAAAGTTAATCTCAAATTTGTATCAATAAATGTGTATACAATATATAAAAATCCAATCCAAGGTAAAACTAATAGTTGTTTTTTAAGAGTGGATTCAATAACCTACCTTTTTATCTTATCTTATCTTTATCCTCCCTTTTTTTCAGGGTAGATTTAATAAACTGCCCTTTTTATCCTATCATATCTGCATTCCCCTGCTTTTCCCCCAAAATAATGTGGCACCCAACATAGGGCAAGAATTTCCATGTGCAACCCGACAAAGGCTTAAAAAGGGATTCTAAACACAAAAGAACAAAATCAAGCATGGCTTCTTGATAGCATTTTCTCAGGAGGGCTCTGTTTGCTAAAGTCAAGCTGAGGCTCAGCTCCTTTAAGAGAGGCTACTTGACTTAGTATTAGTGGCAAACACAGCAAGACTTTTTTAAAAGTCTCTGTTCCTAAACACTTCAGTGGTGTTTATGAGCAGCCAGTAGCATTCTTCTTGGTGGTGAAATGGACCTAGAAACTCTGCAGAGTTGTGTCAATAAACATGGCTCCTACTGGTACCTCTTTCATAAAGCTAGATTCTCAGGAAGTCAAGGAATGGAGCGAAGCCAGTCACTGCTTTAATTCTAGACATGCTGCTTAGCAGATTAAAGAATCATGAGGCAGAAAAAGATACAGATATACAGTAAAGACTGATTCAGATGGGAAAAAAATACTCTAAATGGTTTACAGTGTGTTTAAAAATATACATAGACTTGGGAAAGAAAAAAATAGTATAAAAAAAGTCCTTTTAAAAAATGAGTATCCAGGCACTAGTGGTGTGTACCTTTAATCCCAGCCCTTAGGAGGCAGAGATAGATGGAGCTTAGTATTCAAGATCAGCCTGATCTAAAAAGTGAGTTCCAGGACAGCCAGGACACAGAGAAAAACAGTTTCAATAAAAGGAAGGAAGGAAGGAAGGAAGGAAGGAAGGAAGGAAGGAAGAAAGGAAGGAGAAAGAAAGAAAGAAAGAAAGAGAGAGAGAGAAAGAAAGAAAGGAAGGAAGGAAGGAAGGAAGGAAGGAAGGAAGGAAGGAAGAAAGGAAGGAAGAAAAAAGGAAGATGTGGTGATCTATTATTTATGATTTATTAAAGTTTGTCTGAGGATTCAGAAAGCAAAGTAAGCCTCAGGCTATAGAGATCAAACAGTAGTGTCACACACCATTAATTTCAGGACTCAGTCGACAAAGGCAGATGAATCTTTCTGAGTTGAAGGCCACCCTGGGCTATTAGAATTATAGCACAAGTCTTTAATTCCAGCATTAGGGAGGTATAAAAGACAGGAACAGGGTCTCAGAGCAAGCATTCATTCTTCAGTCACATTGAGGATAGGAAGGCTCAGTCTCAGGATTCTCTCCAGCCACACTGAGGAGAGGCAGCAGTCTGAGGCTTGGTGGAGAGCTAGTGGATCAGCCCTTTCAGCCTGAGGTAGAGGTAAGAGCTAGTGGCTGGCTGCTTTGCTTTTCTAATCTTCAGCTTGAAGTTTGAGCCCCAATGTTAAAAGGGGAGGAAAGAAGGAAGGGAGGAAGAAAAGAAGGAAGAGAGAGAGAGAGAGAGAGAGAGAGAGAGAGAGAGAGAGAGAGAGAGAGAGAAGCGAGGGAGGGAGGGAAGAAGGGAGGAAGAGAGGGAGGAAGAAAGAAAGAAAGAAAGAAGAAAAAGTCACTTAAAGATGAAAAATCCAAAGAGAATCTGGATACTGTATGTTGTGCTGTCTTTTAATTATTTGGCTGCTGAGGAAAGATAGACATCTGCTAAAAGATATTTGATTATGAATGTTGCTAGATTAATCCAACATATATTTTAAAAATGCCTTTACTTCAAAATTTAAATCAAAAGATATGTTACTTTGGAGAAGGGGTTTTGCTTTTGCTTCCATGGGAAATGAGAGGCTGTGGATTCATTCTTCATGAAGAAAAATAAGGTTTGATCAAAGGAGATCCCCCTAAAAAAATCTCTAAAGGAGGATGGCCCAGATGATCCAACATTTCAAAGCACCTCTGTTGTAGTTTCTTCTGAGTTCTGCATCCAGAATAGTTTCAAGGCTGCTGGTTGAGATAATTCAGCCTCACAGAATGCTCCAGTCAAGACTTGACCATAATCCTAAATTTTCTTTTGGTCCCTATAAGATTGCCAGCACCCCCAATCAGCAGGAAGTACCTGGAAAATTATGCCTACATTCCTCCAAAATGGCTTATGGATATTTGACTTTGTTTAGCATGTTGGTTACAAATTGTTATAGAAATTGATCAGGAAAAAAATCTAAACAGAGGAGATTAGATTGAGGGTTCTTGTTCTGAAAAGAAAACAGTGAAAATTATGTGGAATAATGTTTTTGCATACTGTAAAGATTTGTCACTCTTATTGGCCAGTAGGCAGGCAGGAAGTATAGATGGGGCTACCAGACTAGGAGAACGCTGGAAAGAGTAAAGGCAGGAACACAGTTGCCAGAGAGATGCAAAATAAGCAAAATGAGAATGCCTTACTGAGAAAAGGTACCAAGCACGTGGTTAACCATAGATAAGAATTATGGGTTGATTTAAGTTGTAAGAGTTTGTTAGTAATAAGCCTGAGCAATAAGCCAAACAGTTTATAATTAATATAAGTCTCTGTGTATTTATTCGGGACTGAATGGCTGCAGGATGGTCCAGGGCAGAAGCTTCCTTCTATAGGCCTGGGCTATTTGTGCAGTTCTTTCAAAGAGGGCTTATGCCTTTGGTAAAGGACACTCCTTTCAAGGAGTGTGTACACTTTCCAGAAATCTTAGATTTCAGACTAGAGACTTTCTACTGTTGGGCAATCCAACTAATTTTTGTCCAGACACCCAACCCACAGAAACTGCTATAACAAATCTAGATAGTTTTAAGCTGCAAGCTCTTTGATGCAGCAATACACATCTTTTCTCCTAATGCATTACTGCTATCAATGTCTCCTTAAGAAAAGGACTTGAAGTGAAGCTTAAGGATGAGCACCAAAAGCCTGACAGTAGGCTGTATGGAGCTGGTTAAGGACCAAACACATCTTTAAACCACAACCCTGGAGGAGTAGACTAGCTTTCAGTAGTATTGCTTTGAGAAACCAGGCAATATATCCTGGAGGGGTGTTGTCTCCCAAGAGCACACCCCTTCCCATGGCTTATGGAACATCACTACAGAACAGATAGAAAGATGTTAAGAGCCAGAGGTTGGAGAGAACTGCTGTGAAGCAGGGTCTTCAGGGCAAGACAGAACATTTATATTCATGAACCCAAGCACAGCTACAGTTGTTTGCAGGTGACCTGTGCAAGTCTATCCTCATTAACATCCCTGCATGAACTGGAGAGGGAGAGTTCAAGGTCTGCAGAGAGTGGCCCCTACCCTACTTGGCTACTCCATATATTGGAGGATGGCCCTATACCCAGGTGTACATAGCAAACATTAATTGGATTTAGTGAGTTATAAAATTTAAAAAAGAAGAGGACTTAAAGTTAGTAAGGGGACATGGTCAGTGTGGTCTGAGAGGAGTTATAGAGGGTAGTGGAATGGATATGATCAGAATACATTGTCTGCAGTGTGA
Organism: Cricetiscus sungorus; assembly: GCA_030556225.1. Classification (NCBI taxonomy): domain Eukaryota; kingdom Metazoa; phylum Chordata; class Mammalia; order Rodentia; family Cricetidae; genus Cricetiscus; species Cricetiscus sungorus. The sequence continues at coordinate 61,827,586 of JANBXA010000372.1, read as the reverse complement.
AATTCTTGATGAGTAAATCAAAACTACAACCTAAAATAAGATGGGGCTAAGGGAAGGGCACTTTTCTTGTCTCACAGTTCTGCCTATTTATGGAACTCCAGCAGGCAAAAGCCCTGGCAAGTGGGGGAGTGGAGCTGGCTTTGCCTTCAGGCAGGAACAAGCAGCTGTGATCACTCAAGCACCAAGCGTCTGAATACCAAGTAAGTGCAAAGCCTTATCTGGACCAGGGCTCAGGGACACACAGTGCTAGACAGGCTCAACTCCACCCTTCAGAGTCTGCAGTCATCGGGGAAGGACATCAGCACACTTAAAAGGTTAGGTGAGTAGATGGCAAGTCAGGTGCCTTCGATGGAGAAACAGAGCTGGGCCTGATGACACAATATGCCAGGTTATAATGAATTATATAAAAACTCATAATGAATAATTTCACTATGAACTTAGATACCGATGCAGAAGCATCTACTAATAATGCATCATATTTCTAAAACTCTAATTCCCACATGAAGGGGAAATTACCACAGTAGGTGGTAAGATCAAGAGGACTGCACAAGGGTTTTGGAGTGGTAGTGAGGGAGCTATGTCTTAGATGGTGACAGTTAAGCCGAGTCCTAAAGAAGTTGCCATCCTAAAGAAGAGCATCCAAGGCAGGGAGAAAGGCTGTGAAGTTGTCCCAGTGCTAAATGGCACAGTCTTCTGTGGATTGCATGTGTTTCATCTTGTAGAAAGATAACATTTGCTTTAAATCATATTTGGCCTAGAATCAGTTGAGAAGAGTAGAATCAATCAATGGCATATCTGTGTAGACTTAAAAACCAAATCTATTGGCAGTTCTGGCTTACCTGTGGTCCCCAGGGTTTGAGTGGCTGTAAGGTTATAAAAAATAACAGAATAAAATAGAAAAACCCTGGCTAGTACTCTTAAAATTAGAAGCAATGTTCTGTCCTAATAGAAGGAACTAATTTTTATAGATGGATATGTGCAATGACCACCTTCTCAGAAATATGTCTCCTAAGTGGTTATTTTGAGGTGATTTGCATTCTTGACTTCCATAGTTGATCTTAAAGTTCAGACTTAAGTTGGAGATGCTGTATTCACAAAGCCACTATTCATCAGACCCTTCCAAGAGAGTTTTATTTTATTATATTTGTTCCATTTTACATACTAGCTGCAGTTTTCCATCTCTCCTCTTCTCTCTGTCCCTCCTCCAGCCCCTCCCTCTGTTTCCCCCCCCCAATCCACCTCTCCTTCATTTTTGTTTAGGAAAGAATAGGTCTCCCATGAGTATCAACAAGACGTGGCATATTAAGTTGCAATAGGACTAAGCACCTCCCCATGTATTAAGGCTGGGCAAAGTGACCCAGTATAAAGAATAGTGTCTCAAGAGCCAGCAAAAGAATCAGAGTCAGTCTCTATTCCCACTGTTAGGAGTCCCACAAGAGGACCAAGCTATACAACTGTAACATATATGCAGAATACCTAAAGCCCATATTTCCCACCTTTCCCCCGACCCATGGGTCAAAATACCTTAAAACATAGTCAACAATTTTTTTATATTTTTAAAAGACCATTAGTAATTATTATGTGTCCTTTCCTGGAACTCAATGCATATAGTACAAAGAATATATGTGAGAATACATGTAACAATAATGTATTATAATAATCAGAGTATATATGTATACATTTATATATATATCACACATTCATTCTCATGGTTTATGATAATTACTAATAAATACACTAAGTCAGTGAAAAGACACATTGAAATAGTGGCCATTGCTTCTTGTGTGAATTTAGGGTTCAATTCCTGTTTCTCATCAAAAAACATTTGTCAGACAGTTAATGTAGAGCTCTGTCTTCCATGTGTTTTGTTTATAGGCTCTTTATCCAAAATGCATTATTAATTTGTGATTATCAAACTCAAGGCCAACAGCATTATGTGCCATTCTGAATTAAAATGTCTGCTGTGTGTATTTTCTCCATAAGCCAAAACAAAATTATCCTTCACTTTGTGAACATTAACCAGAAATTTAGCGCTGTGAGTGGGGACAATTATAAAGAACAAAATTACCAACATTGTTGGCAGTTATGCGGCTTAGTTTAGGACTAGTATATGAGTGCATGTCCAGCTGGTCTCCAGATGAGGTAAAAGCCCATGGGGAGAGTCTCACTGAGCAAGAACCAGTGGACTCTGGACAGCACAGAATACTGCTGGGACTGCGTGGCCTCTGTACTCTCTTTTCTCTTGTAATATTGATGATTCTCTTGGTTTTATTGTTATTTTGTCAATCATGCATTGGACAGATGTGATCATTCCTAGAAATCATATTCTTTTTTTCTCGAATATCTTTCCCTAAAATTCTTTGTGAGCTAGTGCTTCTCAAGTTTCTTATCTGGGGATGCCAGCTGTCACTCCAGACCCTGGGAGCTGTTCTGATTCAGCGCTGACAGGATGGGAGGCAATTCACTCTATTTCTGTAAATATGTTTTGAACCGGATTGTTGTTCTTGAAAATGCGTGCCTATGTCAGTTACATTTAGTTTTGTAAAGATAGGATGTACCTGGTTCAATATTTCTCCAGGCCAATAAAATAGTGTGTTGTTTTAATTTAAAGGTGTTCTGATATAAAAGTTGGGAAAAATACTTGACATATTTGTTTTTGCTGGAGGAGGAAGGGAAAAACTTGTTGTAAATATGGGAAAACATGAGGAGCCCTCCTTCTGGTGCCCTGCTTGGAGCCTTCTGAGGACTGGGAACTGCATTCAGGGGAGACTGCCCTGGCAGACCAACCCATCCACACAGTCTTCCAGTGACCTGAGCTGACCTGTCCCCCCACCCCCAGGGAGGAGTCCTGCCAACACCCACTGGGAGAGGAGAGCCATTGGAGTATTGTACCTGCTTGTACCCACTGGAAGAGAACCTTAGTCCTGTACCTAGCAGGAGAGGGGGAGATCATACTGGTATACACTGGAAGAAAGGATGAGTAGACAACAGTGTAAGAACACAATCAACAACAGAAAAATCAATATAATGCCACCAGAGTCTAGGGACTACACACCAGTAAGAACTGAACATCCAAACATAGATGAAGCAGAAGAGAATGACCATAATAACAACTTTATGATGATGATAAAGACACTGAATGAGGTAATGAGAAAATCACTTAAGGAATAGGAAGAGAAAACAAAAAATTCAAGAAATGGAGGAAAAGACAAACCAAAAATTGCAAGAAACAATTCAAACAGTACAAGGCTTGAAAGCTGAAATAGAGACAATAACAAAAAACAAACAAACAAACAAACACAATCTGATGGAATGCTGGAAATAGAAAAGCTAAGCAAACAATCAGGAACTATAGATGCAAGCATAACTAACTGAATACAAGAAATGGAAGAAAGAATTTCAGGCATTGAAGATACACTAGGAGAAATAGATTCATCGACCAAAAAAGTCTTAAGTCCAACAAATCCCTGACACAAAATATCCAGGAAATATGGGTAACCATGAAAAGACCAAACCTAAGAATAGGTACAGAAGAAGGTGAAGACACCCAACTCAAATGTGCAGAAAATATATTCAACAAAATCATAGAAGAAAACTTTCCCAACCTGAAGAAAGACAAGCCAATGAAAGTACAAGAAGCTTACAGAACACCAAATAAAGTGGACCACAAAAAGTAGTTTCCAAATACCAAACATACAGAATAAAGAAAGAATATTAAGAGCAGCAAAAGAAAAAGGCCAAGTAACATATAAAGGCAAACCTATCAGAATTACACCTGATTTCTCCATGGAAACTCTGAAGGCCAGAAGGTCCTGGATAGATATTCTACAAACACTAAGGGATCACGGATGCCAGCCCAGCAGAGTGCTCAATCACTACTGATGAAGAAACCAAGATATTCCATTACAAAACCAGATTTAAACAATAAATATCCCTTAATCCATCCCTACAGAAAGTTCTGGAAGGAAAACTCAAACCCAAGGAAGTCAACGACACCCACAAAAACATAGGCAATATATAATCCCACTTTACCAACAGCCAAAAGAAAAATGGGAGAAAATCCACACACAGTATCACCACCAACAACAAATCAAAACAAACAAGAATTAACAATCATGGACATTAATATCCCTCAATATTAATGCTCTTAACTCGCCTATAAAAAGACACAGGCTAACAAAATGGATATGAAGACAGAATCCATCCTTCTGCTGCATACAAGAAACACACCTCAACTTCAAAGACAGATGTTACCACAGAATTAAGAGTTGAGAAAAGATTTTCCAATCAAATGGACCCAGGAAACAAGCGGATGTAGCAATCCTAATACCTAACAAGTTAGACTTCAAACCAAAATCAATCAAAAGAGATAAAGAAGGTCAATTCATATTCATCACAGGAGAAATCCATCAGTACAAAGTATCAATTCTGAACATCTATGCCCCAAATAGAAAGGCACCCACATTGATAAAAGAAACGTTACTAAAACTCAAACCATACATAAAACCTCACACACTTAAAGTGGGAGATTTCAACACCTCACTCTCACCACTAGACAGGTATACCAGACAGAAACTTAACAAAGGAACAGAAGTTATGACCCAATTGGGTTTAACAGACATTTATAGAACATTCCATACAAACACAAAAGAATATACCTTCTTCTCAGCTCCACATGGAACCTTCTCTAAAATCAACCACATACTTGTCAATATAGCAAACCTCAATAGGTACAAAAAAATTGGAATAGTGCCTTGTATCTTATCAGACCACTGATGGGAGATGTCATTCTGTAAATATGTTTCTCTTATTGGTTAATGAATAAAACACTGGTGGCCAATAGGAAAGCTAGATAGGTGGGACTAGGAGACAAGGAGGAGAGAGGAAGTAGTTGGGAGGAGTCAACATGGAGAAACTGGAGAGAGCAGAACTCTGGCCATCTCTCTGGTAAAATAAGACCACATGGAAGTACTTAGATTAATAGAAATGGGTTAATATTTAAGACAGAGCTATCTGATAAGAAACTAGTAACTGGCCAACAGAATTATATCTAATACAGTGTCTCTGTGTGTTATTGGGGGCTGGCGCAGTAGTGGGACCAGACTGGCAAGGGAAAACTACTCGTAACATTATGGTGCTGCAACATGGCTAATAAGAGTCTTCCACTTAAAATTTAACAAAAGCTTAAACAAGGGTTTTAGAAATAAAAGAACAAAGACAAGCAAGGCTTCTTGCTAACAGCATTTTTCTCAGTTGGACTCTGTTTTGCTAGAGACAGAGATTTGCGCAGCTCTTTTAAGGGAGGTTTCCTGATTCCGCAGAAGTGGCAAAAAACCGCAAGGCTTTTAAAGAGCTCTGCTAACAATTGAATGGTGTGTACAAGAGCTGGCAATGGCAGTGACCACATCTCCAAGCCGGCAGCATGCTGCTGGATGGCAACGTAGACCAAGGCAGTGAGCACAGCTCTCAGTGCTGGCAGTAAAATAGCCACCGCCATCTTGGATAGATGATGGCTAAAATAACTGTGGCTTTCATTTTAGCAATGCTGTTGTTTACCAGATAAAAGACTTGTGGCCAGGAAAGATATTTACAGTAAAGACAGATTCACATTAAGAAAAAGCACTAAAGGTTTCCAGTGTGTTCTGAAATATATGTAGGTTTGGGACAGAAAAGGAATAAAATGGTTTTAAAAAGACAGAGAGGACCTGGGTATGGTGACACACACCTTTAATTCTAGCACTCAGGAGACAGACACAAGCAGATCTCTGTGATTTCAAAGTAAACCTGGTATGCAGAGTGAATTCCAGGACAGATAAAAGTTACACAGAGAAGCCCTGTTTCAAAAAAATGAAAAAATAGAAGTAGAAGAAATAGATTAATAAAAAAGCCACGTAAAGATGGAGAGAATCTGGATATTGCACGGTATTATATTGTTTTTGTTTCATTTGCTGTGAAAATAACAACAACTATTAAAACAAATGCTGCTGGATCAATCCAATTTATATATTTTAAAAATGCTTTGACTCCAAAATTTAAGTCTAAGGACAAGTTACTGGGGGAAAAAAAAAGATTTCTATTTTTGTTTCCACAGAAAATGAAAAGCTGTGGATTCCTTCCAGACTAACGTGGTTTGATCAAGCCAGACCCCTGAAACAGAGTCCCAGGTGATCCAATATTCAAAACAGTTGGGACAAGGAAGCCTTACAGACTACAACCAGGATTTCTGTGTATTCTTAGGATCCCCATGACAGTGCCCCCTACCAGCAGGAGGCAGTTTGGAAAGAATGATGCCCAAATTCCTAAATATTGTTTATAAATGTTTGTTTTAATTTAAATGAGGTTGGTTATAAATGGTTAATGATCACAACTAATTCTTTTTAAAGGTATAGATATGAACACTTTGTTTTGGAATGGATTTTCATTTATTGATACAATTTAAGGTAAATTTTGTGATATGTATATTTCTCCTCTTGTTTAGGGATTGTGTTTATATAGCTCATTTAAAAATAATGTATAATGTAGTACAAATTGTAGATAATTACCTAAGATTGTCAAAACTTAGAGTTAAGTTAGTTAGGTTTTCAAGATACACAGAGATGTATTTGAGATAAATAGGCATTCTTCAAACCTTTCAAAGACCTACCGAATATGGCATTTAAAATGGTTTAGGATTTTTCTTGACAATGAGGCACAACTGTTCCTGGCAACACCACCTGCATCATGTCAGAAAGGAAGATGGACATCAAAGAAATGCATTATGGAGTTTGCTTTCAATATGGCAAGACTAGCCATTTGGGCAAGATACTGCTCTTGTCTGGACTGTTTGACTTCATGCTGTATAAATGAGACATGCAGGACCCCAGGAACATGACTGCTGATACATGTTGGAGATTGCTTCAGGGTTCTTGCTTCAAGGAAGAGTCTTCCAGACAGTCTGCAGGACACAGAGAAAAATGACTGACAAACTGCCAATGCAGATGGACAGTTTAAACTTTCCTGCTTTGCTGAAGAGTCTGCCAGATGAAGAAGGAACATTACAGAAGAACTTCGGGTGACTGACCAGGCAATGAATTGTCTCTGTCATTTCTAGAGTTTATATATTATCCTTCTGTGGTCTTTGAAGGAGTTGAAGACAGATAGTTATGATCATAGTTTTCCTTAGTTAAGATTAAAGATAAGTTACATATAAGACTTTAGACTCACAACGATAGGATAGATGATAGAGTACTTTCTTTAAGTCTTACTAAATGTTAATGGACTAAATAATGTTAACTGTGATTCTTATTTGATAACTGTTGTGTGATATGCTATGTTAAGGTTAAAACCCTTCTTTTCATTTTAGACAGAAAAGAGATGATGGGAGATGTCATTCTGTAAATATATTTCTCTTATTGATTAATGAATAAAACACTGGCCAATAGGAAAGCAAGATATGCGAGATTAGGAGACTAGGAGGACAGAGGAAGTAGTTGGGAGGAGTCAACATGGAGAAACTGGAAAGAGCAGAACGCCGGCCATCTCTCTGGTAAGATAATGTAGAGAGGCGCGTAGTGCCACGCCTTAAAGTGGCACTGGCTTCTACCTTACACCTTCCCGCTGGTGAAGGCTCTCTGGGTAAACAAGCCCTTAATTGGTTAAGTCTGTTCAGCCTGTCTGCTTCCGCATTAGAGTAGCCTATCTGCAGGGTCCACGTGGCTCACTGGGGTTGGTTAGCTCAAGGGTATTTAAGCCTTTGCAGGGTCCCCCGACTCTCTCTCTCTCTCTCTCTCTCTCTCTCTCTCTCTCTCTCTCTCTCTCTCTCTCTCTCCCTCCCTCCCTCCCTCCCTCCCTCCCTCCCTCCCTCCCTCCCTCCCTCTCTCTCTCTCTCCCTCTCTCCCTCTCTCCCTCTCTCTCCCTCTCCCTCTCCCTCTCCCTCTCCCTCTCCCTCCCCCTCCCTCTCCCCCTCTCCCCCTCTCCCCCTCTCCCCTCTCCCCCTCTCCCCTCTCCCCCTCTCCCCCTCTCCCTCTCCCCTCTCCCCTCTCCTCTCCCCCTCTCCCCCTCTCCCCTCTCCCCTCTCCCCTCTCCTTTCCCCCCTCTCCCTCCTCTCCCCCTCCCCTCTCCCTCTCCTTTCCCCCCTCTCCCTCCTCTCCCCCTCTCCTTCCTCTCCCCCTCTCCCCTCTCCCCTCCCCCTCTCCCCCCCTCTCCCCTCCCCCTCTCCCCTCTCCCCCCACCCCCTCTCCCCTCTCCCTCTCCCCACCCTCCTCTCCCCTCTCCCCTCTCCCCTCTCCCCCTCTTCCCTCTCCCCTCTCCCCTCTCCCCTCTCCTCTCTCTCTCTCTCTCTCTCTCTCTCTCTCTCTCTCTCTTTCTCTCTCTCAGGCCAGAAGAAACATGTTTAAAGGATCCTGATTAAAACTGCATGAAGAAGATCTACCCGGAGTCACGTCTTCCTTGCTGGCGAGGGCAGGCGCGTACAGATGGTGGCCCTTACGGGGGAACCTTTCTGTGGGTGAACGGCTCAGAACTTCCTGCAGTCAGGGCAGTCGACTGGTAAGTCCCAGGTAGGTTGGGACCAAGCTAAGGCCCTCGGTAAAGAGGTGATAAGGTCTCCGGTAAGATGCGATGAAGTTCCGGGTTTGGACTAAGGTTTAAAAAAGAAAAAATGAAATAGAATGGATGGGTGTGGTGGCACACACCATTAATCCCAGCACTTGGGAGGCAGAGGCAAACAGATCTCTGTGATTTCAAAGTAAACCTGGTATACAGAGGGAATTCCAGGACAGATAAAAGTTATACAGAGAAACCCTGTCTCAAATATATATATAAATGGAAGTAGAAGAAATAGAATAATAAAAAAGCCACGTAAAGATGGAAAGCACAGAAAAATTTTGGATACTATACGTGATTCTGCTGTCTTTAAATTATTTGATTGCTGAGAAAATAACAACTACTGATAAAAGAAATGCTGCTGGACTAATCCAATTTATATATTTTAAAAATGCTTTGACTCAAAAATTTAAGCTTAAGGACAAGTTACTGGGGAAAAGGATTTCTATTTTTGTTTCCACAGAAAATGAAAAGCTGTGGATTATTTCCAGACTAATGTGGTTTGATCAAGCAAGACCCCCTGAAGCAATGTCTACAGCCAAGATTTCTGCATCTTCTTAGGATCCCCCATGACAGTGCCCCCTACCAGCATGTAGTTTGGAAAGAACGACACCCAAATTCCCAAATATTGTTTATAAATGTTTGTTTTCATTTAAGTGGGCTTGGTTATAACTGGTTAATGACACAAGCAATCTTTTTAAAGGTAAAAAGGAAATAAAAGCGTTGAAACTAAAGAAAAGCACATTAGAAAGATTTCTTAGGGAAGTTGAGACAGTAGCTCCCTGGTTTGCCATCTCGGGCAATGTAACTACCAGCTGCTGGGACAAACTTGGGAAGGATCTAGATTTTGCCTGGACACAGGGAACATTGAAGTCAGGGACAAGGCCTATTTGGAAACGTGTTTGCAGCTGCCTAGAGGATCAAAAATGCTGCAAGGTTGTTGAAAAGTTTTCTAATTTTGTGGCCAGAATAGTGGAGGCAGCTGGGTATTTGGAGACCCTGATAAGGCCATGCCCTTGATAAAACAGCTTGTCTCAGAAAAGGTCCAGCTGGGTATTGTGATTTAATAAGAATCAGGATAAACAATTAGGCCGAACAGAAGTTTATTAAGGGAGAAATAACTCACAACATAGGCAGATGCACGCGGCGGGTTCCAGCAGATCCTGAGCCTTCCAGCGTCCACCACCCAAAAGGGGCGGCCCGACCCTCTCCCAACCTTTTCTCTCCGCTCCCATCCGGCCCTGTCTCCGCCCCAAAGGGCATGGCCTAAGCCACAGGTGCAGACAAGGTGAATATCTCGCTACAGCTGGGTAATGTCATTAATTATTTAGGGGCTAAGATAAACAAGGACTATGTCATGCCTTGTTGGCAGGGAAGGTAAAGGTAAATAGCCCTATTCAGCCATATATAATACAGCTGCAAGAGTTAATTTGGAGGCGTTTACAGCCCTTTTACATTCAACATATTAGGGCACGTTGCAGGTTGATTCACCTGATGCTGATGATGGTGATATTGATTGGCGAGATGAAAGCGGATCAGCTGTGGGGAATTCTGTAGGTGTTCCCAAAGCCCATGCCAATTAGACACTCGGCTCAAGTTTTTACTAGGTTTTTTAGTAGCAATTGGTACTGAATCAAAGCATTGACCTTGTTCAGGAGCAGGTCGATGCTCTATGGCAGCTGGCACAGCTGGGCTGTGAATGGAAGATGACCGGCTTGTGCATGACCGCAGTATCCTACCAGAATTATTCTTTAGCAGACAGTATGTCTAAACAGCTCTCACAGTATCTTTTAGGTAATTGGTCTGGTGACTTCAATAAGTTGATGCACAACCTAAGGCTCTCTGTCATTAATGTGAATTCCACCCGGGTCGATGTCTCCGTTGCTGAGGGATTGTCTACATGGATCACCCAAGCCACAAATCATCTGAAAGAATGGGTGGGAATGGGTGCCCTGGGAGGGGTGCTTATCCTAGTCAGTCTCATTGTCTTATGGTGTATCTGCAGGATGAGGGTTACACAGAGGAGAAGTAATGCCATGATTGCACAAGCCTTTGCAGCCCTGGAGGCAGGGCAATCACCTCAGGCTTGAAAGGGCTAAGCAGTCATCAAGCTCAGGATGCGAGACGAAGTACTGCACTTGAGGCTAGCTTTTAGCAGCTTCATGGAGGGCAAGTCTGATTGCATATGGGTTGGTATCCTAATCCCATCTCTGAGAAAGATACCGGACGGGTGTGGCACCAGCTTGGCTGATAACTGGGCGTGGAGCCATTACAATGTCCCTTGTTCATCAGAGATCAGACCACTACCCTTGCCTGTTGCATTTAAAACATAAAAGGGAGAACTGTGGGAAGCCACAGCCCCAAGATGGCGCCTGGCTGGATGCCAGGTATTTCACGCTTAGCTGTAAACAAGCCTTATTTGGAAGTGCTTGATGGATCTGGTGCGCTTCCTCCTTCTGTGGCCTATCCAGGATCACCAGGTGGCATGAGCTGATTGGGCTGTGAGCACATTTAAGGGCTTGGTAGGGCTGGGAGAGGCGTAAGCTGATGAGAGAAGCGAGTAAGCTGATGAGAGAAGCTAAGCTGATGGGAGCAGAGGAAGCTGATGTTCAATGATCCTAAAATAAACTGCTTGAAGAAGAGTCGTGGTTGAGTGTTTCCTTGGCGGTCGAGGTAGGCGCACAACAAGATAAGACCACGTGGAAGTACTTAGATTAATAGAAATGGGTTAATATTTAAGATAGAGCTAGCCGATAAGGAACTAGTAACTGGCCAACAGCTATATCTAATAGAGTGTCATTGTGTATTATTGGGGGCTGGCAAGGCAGAGGGACCAGACGGGCAGGGAAAAACTACTCATAACAGACCACCATGTTTTAAAGCTATAATTCAACACAACACAAATTGCAGAAACCCTACAAATGCATGGAAATTGAACAGTGCTCACTTGCACCATTCCTGGGTCAAGGAAGAAATAAAGAAATTAAAGACTTCCTAGAGTTCAATGAGAAGGAAGACACAATATACCCAAACATATAGGACAGTTTGAAAGTGGCACTAAAAGGAGAGTTCATAGTACTAACTGCCCACATGAAGAAGCTGGAGAATAGTTACACTAGAGAATTAAAAACGCAACTAAAAGCTCTATAACAAAAAGAAGCAAACTCATCCTGGAAGAGCAGATGCCAGGAAATAATCAAATTGAGGACTGAAATCAATAAAGTCGAAAGTAGAAAAACAATACAAAGAATCAATGAAAAAAGAGTTGGTTCTTTGAGAAAATTAACAAGATAGACAAACCTTTATCCAAACTAACCAAAGGCATAGACAGGGCATGGAAATGAACAAAATCAGAAATGAAAATGGGGACATAACAATGGATATTGATGAAATCCAGAGAATCTTCAGGTCTTACTTTGAAAACCTATACTCCATAAAATTAGAAAATTTAACAGAAATTGACAGTTTTCTGGATAGCTATCACTAACCAAAAATTAATCAAGGACAGATAAGCAATTTAAGTAGACCTATAACCGCTAACAAAATAGAAGCAATCATCAAAAGTCTCCCAACCAAAAAAAAAGCCCAGGGCCAGATGGTTTAAGTGTAGAATTATAGAAGAAATTCAAGGAACTGCTAATACTAACATTCCTTAAAGTGTTCCACACAATAGAAGCAGAAGTGTCATTGACAAATTCTTTTTATGGTGCTACAATTACTTTGGTACATAAGCCACACAAATAAACAACTAAGAAGGAGAACTACAGACCAATATCCCTCATGCACATTGAAGCAAAAATACTCAAAATACTGGCAAATCAAATTCAAGAACATATCAGAGAAATCATCCACCATGACCAACAAGGCTTCATCCCAGGGATCCAGGGTAGTTCAACATATGAAAATCCATCAATGTAATCCACCATATAAGCAAACTGAAAAAGAAAAACCATGTGATCATCTCACTAGATCTTGAAAAAGCCTTTGAAAAAATCCAACACCCCTTCTTCATCATAAAGGTCTTGGTGTGATCAGGGATAACAGGAACATACCTAAATATAATAAAAGCAACATATAGCAAACCAACAGCCAACATCAAACTAAATGGAGAGAAATTCAATGTGATTCCTCTAAAATCAGGAATAAGACAAGGTTGCCCACTCTCTCCATATCTCTTCATTATTGTACATGAAGTTCTAGCTAAATCAATAAGACCACAAAAGGATATCAAAGAGATACAAATTGGAAAGGAAGAAGTCAAACTGTCACACAAAAAAAATTAGTAGCTCTACTATATACAGACGATAAAGTGGCAGAGAAAGAAATTAGAGAAGCATCACCCTTTACAATAGCCACAAACAACATAAAATATCTTGGGGTAATGTTAACCAAACATTATCCCAAAGATCTATATAATAAGAAGATTAAATCTTTAAAAAATAAAATAAAGAAGATACCAGAAAATGGAAAGATCTCCCATGCTCTTGGATAGGTAGGATCAACATAGTAAAAATGGCAATTTTTGCCAAAAGCAATCTACAGAGTCAATGCAATCCTCATCAAAATCCCAGAACAATTCTTTGCTGACATTGAAAGAACAATATCCAACTTTTATGGGAAAAACAAAAGGCCCAGGATTACCAAAACCACTCTGTACAATAAAGGAACTTATGGAGGCATCACAATACCTGATGTCAAGCTCTATCATAGAGCTATAATCCTGAAAACAGCTTGGTATTTGCACAAAAATGGACAGGTAGACTAATGAAATGGAATTGAAAACCCTGTTATTAACCCTCACATTTATGAGCACCTGATTTTTGACAGAGAAGCTAAAATTATACAATAGAAAAGAGAAATAATCTTCAACAAATGATGCTGGCATAACTAGATGCTGGTGTGTAGAATGCTTCAGATAGATCTATATCTATCTCCATGCACAAAATTTAAGTCCAAATGAATCAAAGACCTCAATATAAATCCAGCCACACTGAACCATTTAGAAGAGAAAGTGGGAGATACCCTTGAACTAATTGGTACAGGAGACTGCTTCCTGAGCAAAAAAACAGTAGCACAGACACTGAAATCAACAATTAATAACTAAGACCTCCTGAAATTGCAAGCTTCTATAAGGCAAAGGACACTGTCAACAAGACAAAACAGGGCAGCCCACAGAATGGGAAAAAATATTCAACAACCCTTCATCTGACAGAAGGCTGATCTCCAAACTATACAAAGAATTCAAAAAGGTAGTTACCAAAACACAAGTAATCCAGTTTAAAATTGGGGTACAGAACCAAATAGAGAATTCTCAATAGATGAATCTGAAATGACTGAAAGACACTTAAGATAGTGCTCAACATTCCTAGCCATCAGAGAAATGCAAATCAAAACAACTCTGAAATACCATCTTACTCCTGTCAGAATGGCTAAAAAAATCAAAAACACCAAAGACAGTTTATGGTGGAGAGGATGTGGAGAAAGGGGCACACTCCTCCACTGCTGGTGGGAGTGCAAACTCATACAGCCACTTTGGAAATCAGTATAGCAGTTCCTCTGGAAAATGGGAATCAGTCTACTATAAGAACCAGCAATTCCACTCTTAGGCATATGCCCAAAAGATGCACATTCATACAACAAGGACTTCTGTTCAGCTATGTTCGTTGTAGCATTATTTCTAATAGCCAGAACTTGAAAGCAACTTAAATGCCCCTGAACTGAAAAATGGATAGAGAAAATGTGGTACATTTACACAATACTACTCAGTAGGGAAAAAAAAATGGAATCTTGAAATTTGCAGGCAAATGGATGGAACTAGAAGAAACCATCCTGAGTGAGATAACCCAGTCACAAAAAGGCAAACACCATATGTACTCACTCATCCATGGAGGTTATAGAGAAAAGGATTCCCAGTCTACAGTCCACAACACTCTAAGAGCAACAATCATGGTCCCCCGGAGAAGGGGAAAGGGACAAGATCTCCCAAGCAAAATGGGAGTATGGGGGAGGGGAGAGGGAGTTAGAATGAAGAGGGGGGAGAGGTAGGCATTAGGAAGCAGGAAGATTGTATCAGGGGAAGAATAGAGGAGAAGAAAAGAGATACCATAGTAGAGGGAGCCATTATAGGTTTTAAGAGAAATCTGGTACTAGACAAATGTCCAGAGACCTACAAGGATGACCCCAACTAACAATCTAAACAATATTGGAGAGGCTACCTTAAATGCCCTTCTCCTATAATGAGATTGTTAACTACTTTATATGGCTTCCTAGAGCCTTCATCTAGTAGCTGATGGAAGCAGAAGCAGATACCACAGCTAAACACTGAGCTGTACTCCTGGAATCCAGTTGTAGAAATGGAGGAGTGGTGAGCAAAGGGGTCAAGACCAGTCTGGATAAACCTACAGAAACAGCTGATCTGAACAATGGGGAGCTCATGAACCCAAGTCTGACAGCTGAGAAACCTGCAGAGGACTGAACCAAGTCCCCTGACTATGGGTGTTAGTTGGAGGACTAGGCAGTCTATGGGGTCTCTGGTAGTGGACCAGTATTTATCCCTAGAATACATATGGACTTTGGGAGCCCATTCCACATAGAGGGATACTTTCTCAGCCTAGACACATGGCAGAGGGCCTTAGCCCTACTACAAATGATATGCCAGACTTTGAAGACTCCCCCTAGAAGGCATCACCCTCCCTGGGGAGCATAAAGATTATGGAATGGGGTTTGGGAGGGAGGGTCAGGGGAGGAAGGGAAGGTGCAAGAACTGGGATTGACATGTATAACAATCTTGTTTCAAATGTAAATAAAAATTTATCAAAAATATGGTATAAGATGCTTGTTTTTAAATGTATAAATAAAGATGGCTGGAGTTGTTCAGGGCCAGCCACTTGCATGAAACTCATCTGGTGGTCAGACAATTCATTTGTTTGTGCCAACGCCCTTCTTCCTCTTAGGACCTGAACTCAGGCTGTAGCTGGACATTTCAACATGTTAGCACAAAAGTGTGAAAATGTGGCACTGAATACTGAGAACACTAATGTACAGTTTGAGAGCTGAGACAAGCCCTGGCGTCATTCATGTTACACCAGCTAGGAATATGAGTGTTGGGGTAAGAAATTTTCCAGTGTTCCATTCCTGTTTCCAGATGATTATCATAGGGCACCAAGTATGGATTTGAAGATTACAAATAAGTTGAATTCTGAATCTAACATGTAGTTTCTAAAGTTCAGATCCATGGGTGACGGATGATCTTCACCATCTCTGGAATGAACATGGACCCAAGCTGCTGGACAGAGTAATAATAATCAGATTATTTGAAGCTGAATGACTCTAAGTCTTCCTTCTGGTGGCAGCCTGGGTAAAAGGACATGGAAGGAGGAAACTTTGAGTTTGATCTGCTTGCCCTCACTCTAACTGACATGTTCACCTCTGCTGCTGCAGCATCTGGAATTAAGTTCAACTCCTTCAAGATTCCAAGGTAGGCTGAAAACCATCAACTCCCCAGAAATGCCTTAGGATTTCAGCACCAAGTTGGAACTTCAGAGCCATCCAGCCTCGTGTACCGATTTGGATCCTTTACCTTTCTACAGCAAGGCAGCCACTTTTGGACTACCCACATCTTATAAGCCAGTTCAACATCTCCCTGTCAGTATGTATTTTCTATCATTTCTGTTCTCTTAGAGAACATTGACTAATACACCATGCAGTACAGGGGAAATGGATTTCCCACCTCATTGAACCACAAATACTAATTTTTATCATTACAGGGAATATGATGTTCAACTATAAAAGGCATTACTTGCCCGAGTCATTTAATGATGGAATAAAAACAAAACTGGGGAGGCGCTCGCAGCTGTGTATAAGGGGTATTGAAAAAGTCACGAATGTTCTCAAGCTTACAAATAATTTATTGCTTTCTCTCTAAATAAATACCATATGGATGTAAAGCACACTCGCTGAATAGCGTCCAACTGTTTCTGTTACTGGCATATTGATAAAGGGCTTTGTTTTTCAGTTCATTCTGCAGTGAGCATCAGTTCCGTGCACAGTACAGAGCTTATTAAAGGAAGCATTTGCAATATTTACCTCTCGCAACTTTTAATTCCGGAGATGTGTTCACCCAAAACAGTTCCCACTGCATGTAAATAAACCAGAATAACTTTTAGAAATGACATGAAAACAGCAACCATCCTTACACCTATTCCTTTCTCACAAGGGTGGTGTTCATTGTTTATTGCTTAGAGAGCTCTGCCAAGGACAATGATTGCTCAGGCCAGTAGTGTTCATTCTAGATGCATCTTGAATTGATTAAAAACCATTTCTCTTTGCAACAGTGATTTTTTTTTTACACTGAGCCAAAGGATGAGTTTAAGGGATATGATCAAATCATCAGAGAAATAATGGCATGGAAAGTGACAACAAAGTGATTGTTGTGTTTGTCAGTTACAAAAGATATATATGCAATGGTTCAGGTTTAAAAGACCAAAAAGACAATTTCTGAATAACCAAATTGATCTTAAAAATTGAAATATTTCTAAAAGACAACAACTAAACATAACTTTTCTAATGACAGATAGGGAGTAGATCCAGATGGGAGGGGCAGTGAGGTAGAATTAAGAATAATAGAGGAAAGGGAGACTGTAATCAGAATATAATGTATGAGATGAGAAAAATAACCAGGTAGGAAGAATGCCCTAAATAAAATGAATGGGACTCACCCCATAAACTTATTACAAATATTCAATCAGCTGATTAATATATGGCTACATCATAGCATTTGACATGTAATAATGAGAACATTAGTAATTTTTACTATAAGTATATCATCTTGGTTTATGCATATTTGTCTTTACATGATTATGCATTTAAATATGTGTACTATTTATATATGTATGCATTCATAATAAATACACATTATATAAATTTTAAATGTTGATAATAGCTTAAGTCTTATTACAATAATATAATATAAAAGAATTAAAATATGAAACAATTGAAATATGTATTTGTTTAAAATACATGTAATTATTTGTGTATTTCTGTGTGTGTGTGTGTGTGTGTGTGTCCACTAATATACATGTGTGCTACAGTGCCTGTGTGGAACTCAGAGGACCACTTGTAGGAGTGGTTCTCTCCTTCCACTATGTGGGTCCTGAGGGTTGAGCTCAGATTCTCAGGCTTGGCAACAAGTGCCTTCACCCATGGAGCTGTCTTACCAGCCCTAAAGATTTCTTTTTAGATTGGAGAAATCTTTTTAAGATTTCCAACCCATGATGGGCACTACAGGAAACATGTTCCATTTGGGAATAATTACTTAAACATTGAAATAACTTACGAAACTATCACTGGCTATAGAAAGAAGTACTGTTACAGAGAAGGTGCAGATGGAACGGTAGTGTGGATTGCCTGTTCAGAGACAGTTTATTCATTGCAGAGAATGGACTAGCAGTGGGGCTGAAGTAAGTTCCAGAGAAACAAAAACACACCAGCTGGACTGGATGACAAATGAATACACTCTACTAACATTGAGAAAAAGAGCACTTTGGTTAAAGAGTTTTGTAACGCCCCAGGACAGCTGGAAACATGCAGATTCAGAGGCTAGTGGATGATGACTCAGTGGGACTCCAAGGAAGCACATGAAGAAGAAATCCATCTTTCCACCTGCAAAGGAATGCCATGGCTGGCTCACCAACTCCTCTGGAGCACCTTTCATGGAGAGCACTGCTTTCTGACAAGCCTAGTAAGGGGACTTTAAATGCTCAAAGGGAGACAGGGAACTGCATTAGTGGCAGCTGTTTACAACATTAGGTACAATATGGTACAAAAAGGAAAGTGTGTTTTCAATGAAACATTACAAGGTTTATCTTATAGTACATATATGTGCTTTTAGAGATTCAACACTCAATATGTATGTGTTACATAAGTTACATAACACAATACTTAAGTGTTCCACGTGTGTTCTTTCTCTCAGTGATGCCATAAAAAGCCAGGTTTAATTGGTTATTTGTAAATTATTGACTGTTGATTCTCTCCATATTGATAATTTTATGCATGTGTACAATAAACTATAATCATATCTAACCCCATGTTCTCTCCCCTGTTCCCCATATTCCCATATCACATTGTTTCTGAACTTCATGGCTTTGTGTGTGTATGGGATGACCCAGTAAGTTCAGTTAGTAGTGGCCATATGTGCATAGGTGTTTGGCTACCTCCTGGAGCATGGGAAGCCAAGCAGTGGTCACATTCTCAATAAAGAAGGACTCACCCCCCCTACCCCCAGCAATTGTCTACTGCAAACAGCTTCTCAGTATGGGTAGGGGATCATCTTGGAAATCATCTCCCTCATCTGGTATTGGCATAGTGAAAGTTACCACAGCTGCTATGAGTTTATGAGTGTTCTGGTCATGTTGTGTTTAAATGATAGCATTTCACAGCACATCTCCCCTCATCCTCTTATGAGACTCCTCTTGTGCAATGTCCCCTGAGCTGTGGTGGTGGCAGGATTAATATAGATGTCCCATTTAATAATGAGCACTCAGCCTCTTGTTTCCTGCACTTTTGATCAGTTATGAGTCTTCCCATTAACTGCTGTCCACAGTGCACAAAGAAGATCCTCTGAACATGGCTGGGAGCAGCCCATGCAAATAGAAACTCTCTCCTCTGATGCCAAGCTTTTCTGCATCCCTGGAAAGAATGCCTTCAGCAGGAGGATGCCACTTCCTTTTAAGAAAACTCTGCACCAAATAATATACATACAAGTAGCTTTATATGGATTGAACTGAGTGTTTTTATTTATGTTTATAACAGAGAGAGAGAGAGAGAGAGAGAGAGAGAGAGAGAGAAAAATAAATTTGAGATAGAGCAAGGGGGTACATTGGAGGAACAAAATAGAAGAGGGGTAATGGTATTATAATTAAAAAAGAATACCCTTCAATGTTCCTTTTTCTATTTATATTTTCATTGTTCTGTCAATAGTGAAACTATTTTTAAAGTAAAAATGAGTCTTGAATATACTCTTTATAACTAACACTGTTTTGATTATTACACTTTACAGGAAGATCTGCCTGAGTCTGCATGTAGAATCATGTAAATTACTCAACAAGTGCCAGCTTCACTGTAAGAATGAGTCTTAGCAGGCCACAGTTAACATATTTTATAAAAAAAAAAAAAAAAAAAAGCTATTTAAGGCAGGGCTGTGTTGACTCCAGTGCTAAACTAAAGCTTCCTGGGAATTTGGGTATCTTCAGGACAGAGTAGTGGTGCCCTGTGGAATCTGGTGGGATGTGTGTGATCATTGTCTTATTTTCTGCTACTCAACTCCCCCAAATCAGACCCCCAACATGAATAAAATCACTAGGAATTAAACTGTGTGTCTTGTGGGAAGTCCAAGGATACACATCTCTCCTCTTCCTTCTGATCTCACTGGAGAAATAAAAAGACTGTCTTGGATGAAGGCAGGAAGATCAGAAGTTCAAGGTTGGCTTTGGCTACACAAGGAGTTTGTAGAAAGCCTGGGCTACATGAGAGCACATGTGTGTGCATGCATGCTTGTACACACATACATACACATACACAATATTTTTACACTTGATTGAGCTTTTTCGAAGCAATAGTTACAACCCAAAGGTGATGGATTTAGAGTTACCCTGGCAAAAACATCAAATGATTAAACTCTAGAAGACATTTAGTTAAGACAAGACAATGAAAGTAATATCTGTTCATGAAAATTAAACTCAGCCAAAATTCTGCCCAAATCCTCATATTCCACTTCCATCACTGTCACTTAGAATTACCAAAAATATTTAAGAGGGGACTCAGGTCTGTGATGCACCATTGTTCCAGCACCTTCTGTGTGCTGCAAGCTGTTAGTTCTTACCCCACTCATCAAACTTTAAAACAGAGTACAAGATAAAACAAATTTTTGGAAGAGTTTTCAAATCTTTGGTGATTATTGAATTCCATTCCTTAATATTCTTGGCCCAGAAGAGGAGAGAAATTCTTCTCAATTCAGTTTTTAACAAATAGGTAGGTTTTGCCATTCTGTACTGTCATGCAACTGGGGGACTTGACAGGAAACAAGCTGTTTTGTTTGTGAATGGTGTTGTTTTGTTCATGGTGAGTTCTCTGGAAATGTCTTTGAACTTGTCATCTTACTCTTCAAGAAGCACAGCACAGTTTTCTGCTTCTGTGATTTGCCTCTAGAGTACCGTGAAATTTTTAGTTCATTTTAATTAAATGTAATTACATCACTTTCCCCCTCCCTTCCTTTCCTCCAGCCCCTCCCAAATCTCCTCCTCTGAGGTCTTTGATATTCATCCCCCTCAAACTGATAGCCTCTTTTTCTTTGTGTGTGTGTGTGTGTGTGTGTGTGTGTGTGTGTGTGTGTGTGTGTGTGCTGTAGGCCCCTGCATGAATCCCCCAAGGCACTTTGAGCAAACCTGAAGCTGCTGGCTGGAATTCCTTGCCCCAAGGCTGTTGTTGGTACTCTTCTTGTTTTTGATAACACACACCTGTGACAACACACACCTCATAGGGAGGAGCTAAGCCTAAAATTCCTGTAATTTTTCCATTGTGGTGTAAGTCAGTATTTAAGCCCATTCTATCCCCTCAATAAATAGCATTCGGCATTCTGACATTGCCATTGAACGAATGACCCGCTGTCTTGTCTTTATTTCAATCTCTAGGCCTTCAACAGATTGTAGCATAGGTGCTACAAGTGGAGGTCCCACCAAGACCGGGAAAGAAAGGATCACCTAAGAGATTGCCCTCGAAGGCCGGCCAGCAAAAGGATGGGTGCCAGTAACGCTGTGGAAAAGCTTAGCAGGCAATTAGTGGCCCTATTGAAAAGACAGGGCACCAGGATTAAAACCAAGACAGCTACAGAATTTTTTGAAATATTAGAGAAACATAGCCCCTGGTTTATGCAGTCTGAAGGCTTTAACATCCCTGATTGGGAACAGGTAAAAGGAGACCTCCAAAAGGCTTATAAAGAAGAGGGGCCTGATAATTTCCCTATTGCCGCCCTTCCCCTTTGGCGTCTAGTTAAAAGTGTGCTCCTGAGTAACAATGTTAAAGTAAAAGAACAGTTAGCAGAGATGAATAGGACTTTTGAGGAAGTACGAGATTTAGAATCTGTGAAGTCTATCAGGGAACAAGAGGGACCCCAACTAGATGATGATAGTCCTACCTTAACTGATGAAGAGGATGCTTTGGAATCAGAAACTGAAGCTGATGAGCGCAAATGCTGTCCACCACAGCACAGCCCCTTTTGTGATTCCTTTAGTGGGGCCTCTGCACCTCGAGGGTTAAAGGAAGAGGTCAAAGATTTAATAACCAAGGTAGAAGCATTAGAAATGAAAGACAAGTGTTTCCAGTGATTGAGACAGTGGATCCTCAGGATAATAGGGCTAGGGAGCACAGCCCATCAAATTTTAAGGATATAAAACAGCTTAAAGAGGCTGCCACTGCTTATGGGCCCCATGCTCCTTTTACTCAGACGATTTTTGAGTCTTCGGCAGCGTTAAATTGCACCCCTAGTGATTGGATGCAGCTTTGTAGAGACACACTGAGTGGGGGTGACTATTTGCTCTGGAGAGGCGAATTTCAAGAATTTTACAAGGAAACTGCGCAAAGTAATGCTGCTGCCGGATTTCCTGCTAGGAATTTAGATATACTCACAGGCACTGGGCAATATGCTACCCTTGCAGCTCAAATTCTTTTTGACCCAGCAGTCTATGCACAAATTGCTGCTGTTGCTACTAGAGCTTGGAAAGCCCTGCCTAATAAGCTGCAGGAGATCAACTATCTAAGGTATTGCAGGGACCATGATTGTAACAGCCAGAAAGAAAGTCCGATGGGCCTTCAAGAATATACCCATTCTGATGTCTGTGAGTCTGAGTAGCCATATGTGGCCCTTTTTTCCTGACCACTAATTATAGTTTAGATCAAGTGGCTCTCAATTTGAACTTTGATCCAAAGGACAAGAATTTCACCTTCATCTCAGGCGCTTGTATTCTGGTTCCCTTCTTTTTGTTGAAACCAATGCTACTAATTTTGGAGAAAGTTTTAATTGTTTTCAGCAGGTCTGCCAACTGTAACAGCTGTCATGGGCCACGTACCCCAGGTGTGCAGCAGAGAGGAAAGGAGATTTTGGGGTCAAGGCTGCCAGTGCCATCTTCGCCACTGAAGCAACAGTTTCTACAATAGCCATCTCCCAATCTGTAAATACTGCAAGCACAGTGGATCAACTATCAGCTGATTTGGCTGTAGCTTTAGCCACCCAAAACACATTTGATTATCTAGTACAAATTGGCATTTTTAAACTAAATTTACAAACTAACTTCCTATATGAACACTTGAATTTTTTGTGAGAAGCTCGTATGGCTTCTTGTTCTCTATCTTTCACGCATGTCTTTGTTAGTGCATCGTTTTTTCTCCAGAAATCCTGGAGTGATCGGTTTTTAAGTTATACACATGCTTTAGCTATGCAGACCATTAACATCAACGAAACCTGAGTCCCACTTGCCAATGCCTACAGGCCCCCTTTCTTTTAATATAAACTAAAACCTGTCTTAGGTGGCAGAGGGCGTCAGCATAATTCCTTACCTGTCATTGGAGAGGTCACCCAGGCCTGTAACCCCCTGTCTTAGGTTGGATATTTGCCCCCTCTGCCTTATCCATCACTGGTGAATAGTTTGTCAGCCACATGTGGGCAAAGGCATTTTCTTTTGAGCCAAAGACAGTACACTGTCTTGTTTGAAAGCTGGCCTTGGTCTGTCTAACGCTGTGGCAAAATAGCACCAAGTGCAAGGGCTACACACCCCAATAATCTGCCCACGAATTGAAGTCCTTATGAAAGGTCTTCTGCATTGGCAAGTGGAGCAGATTGTAGCGTGGGTGCTACATGTGTGAGTGCTAGTGTGAGTGCATGCAATTACAACCTGCTCAATCAATCTATTTTTGTTGCTTATGTTCATATGGTTTCAGGGTTGACCACTTTGTATTGGGTAGCCAATTAGGGGGCTCATCCTTGGGAGGCTAATTCTCCTTTCCTCATCAAGCCTTTGTTTCCTATAGTTCTTTGGGTGAGACCCTGGGAGATTTTTTTTTCCTTTCCTTCACAGTTAGCATGTGTATTGCTATTGTTCAGATCTCGCTTACGTAGTCATTTCTAAAAGGACCTTTTCCACAGCAGACTTCCTAGAATTCTGGCTCTTAGATTCTTTCTGCACCTACCCCCTTCCAATCTGTCTCCTGAGCAATAGATGCAGGAGTTGTGGTGTAGATGTGTCCATAGGGCTGGGCTTCCCAGGACCCATTTGTAGCTTGTCTCCCATCACCCATTATCTCTGCATTGTATCCAGTTGTGAATTTCTGGGGTAATCTCCATTTGCTTCAAGGAGAAGTTTCTTTGATACACAGGATGGTGGCTACACTTAACTGTGGGTATAAGGTTAAGATTTAGAATGTAGATAGGAATTATGCTGGTCTAGCAAGGTGGAAGTAATAGATTATTAAGGTCTCAGTAGCCCAGTGAAGCTGGCTAGGGTTCCAGTACCAGATATAATTTCCCTCCTATTGACTGGGCTGACAGCTGTTGGTTACCACCAATATATGAGTGTCACTTACTGCATCTTTATGGATATATTGTCATGCTGGTCATTGTTGTGATCGATAGGTACCACAGCTAGGTAGGACTATTAATTGCTTCACTCCCTTGGCAGCTTGCATATTGCTTTCTGGTAACATAGAAACTAGACTACAGGAAGGTAGATATAAATATAATAATCCAAGTTTTGTTTCTTAAGTGTGCAGTGTCTGCATCAATAGAGGCTTACCTTCAACCTCTGGGAGGCAACCAAAGGCAGCAGCAATAGTCTACATTGTTTGTGGAGTCTCTTGGACTATCCTGAATCTAGTGTTCTTTACCAAACCATGTTCTTACCTTGCCTTATCTTTTCAGTTAAGTTTATTCAATGGTTACTATTTGTAAACATCCAAAATATATTACTAGGTTCCCTCGGTTGTAGTAAGCTTTCTTGTTGGGGCTGCCAGCCTTTGAATAATGACATGGAGACTTAACATTAATTATGAAAGCTTGGCCTTAACTTAGGCTTTCCCCAACTACCTCTTATAACTAAAATTACACTGTTTCTATTAAGCTATATTCTTCCACATGACTTGGTTACTTCTGTGTGTATGTCCAACTTCTTCAGAATCCCACAGGCATCCTCATCTCTCTTCTTCACAAAGTTCTCTCTCTGCCTGGAAGTCCCGCCTACACTCCTCTGTCTAGCTATTGGCTGTTCAGCTTTTTATTACACCAATCACAGCATCCCATCTTCACACAGTGTACAAATGTCCTTCAACATTCAGTAGCTACCAATGTGTAGAGACATCTATGGAGACACATAGTCTCTTCCTTTGAATGAGCTGATGACTACCTATTAGTACTTCTAATCCTTCATGAATCCCAAGATCCAGTTTGAAATAATCTCTGTCTGCTACCTACTTCCACAAAGATATATAAATTAATTTTAACTGTAGCCAAAGTCAATAATTACATTCTTCTAAAAATGGATTCTGTCTCATTTTGCTAAATATTTTTCATAGGGTTTTTAATTAGTGACATACATTAAGGGGCCATCTCAGCAATGTCTCTTCTCTATTCAGTTGTAACTCAAACAGAGATGAGCTACATTTGTAGAGAACTTCACTGCACGTTAAAACTTTTCTGTCACCAACTGGGCCATGCTTGTCCAAAAGAACACTCAACCTAGTAAGAAGTTATTAAAATAAATTTTAAGAAAGTAATCATGCTTTTTCTCTTTTAACATAAAAATGGAAAATTAAAAACCAGTCAGAAGATTTTGTTCTCATATATTTAGAAACAGTTTGTTATATTTATACTTTTTGTTTTGTTTGCTTTGTTAATACTACTTTTAAGTTGTGAAGTCTCAGTTGTCTAAGTCTCATCCAAAGGAATGGGCTTTGGGATTCCAAGATTTTTAACAAATTCTAAGTAATGGTCAAAATTTTATAGGTCAAGGCTCTTAAGTACATTTTACAGAAACTTTAGATGATAATTTCCCTTAGATCTGTACTCATTAAAACATCACTCTCTCCATGTCTCTTAACAGTACCATATAGAACTACTATGAGGAGAGATAATTGGTTTCTGTCCCAGCTGGCAAAGGTGAATATTCAGTTCTTCCTGATCCTTTGAACTATGGTAAGAATATGTGGAAATAATACTCCACATTGGCCATGTCTTTTCATCTTATTGGTTGAGTCTATCCGTGAGATCATTAAATTATCTTTACTCAACTGCAAAGTATTCCTTGACTCAACACACAAAAGCCATCAAACTAGTTTTTAGAGCCATGGAAGACAGAGAATATAGAATACAGACAAAGGAAGCCAGTAATTTTCAGGGTCCCCAAAGCTCCTGCTTTTGTAATTTTCTGTTGCTGTGATAAGACACCATGACAGAAGCAACTTATAAGTGAATACATTTAATTTTGTGTTTATGGTTTCAGGGGTTTATAGAGCAAAGGGATGGCAGCAGGAACAGCTAAGAGAGCTTACATCTTGGTTTACAAATTGGAAGAGAGAAGGAGAAAGGGAGGGGGGGAGAGGAGAAAAAAGTGAGAGGCTGGAAATGGTGCAAGTTTTTTGAAGCCTCAAAGCCTGCCCCCAGTGTCACACCTCCACCAATAAGGCCACACCTCCTAATCCTTCCCAAATAGTTCTACCAACTTGAGACTGACCATTATTCAAACACAGCTTATGGGGCTCTTCTCATTCAAGCCACTGCGTCTTATGTCTTTAATTCAGTGAGGAACTTTTTGTTTTTTGTGGATATTATTGTACATGCTAGACAAAGATTCCAGGACAGGGGCACTTATAAGATTCTATCTTCTTTCCTGGAAAAACGTACAGTCTTATAATTTTCTCCTAACAATAAAAACAAATGGGTCAAAACTACATCTGAGTGATAACATGTAGGAGACAATCCCACATATGGCTCATTTAGATGTCTGTGTGTTCTTTCTGCTTCAATCACTTTCAGATGTGTAACTGTTTTCCTTGTTTCTTTTAGATGTTAAGAAATAGCAGCAGTAAAAGATGTGAGAAGCTGCTGGGAATCGATCTAATGTCCAGGACTTAAGAATGTTGCCAGTGTTTCTTTGTTGCCACCCTCTTTGATTTGGTCTCAGGGTTCCTTGAATTTTTTTCATAATACAGATATTTTAACTGTTCAGAGAATTTTTGCTATGATTTTCCTGTGTAAATCTTCATAAAATGTTGCCAAGCAGTGTGTTCAATGATAAGTAGCTGGTTATTGTGAGAAAAAGTCATTTACATTGTGGTTTTCTAGTCTGCCTACAATGGAGTTACCCCCCCCCCCCGATACACACACACACACACTCCTTCTTTTTGCTCTGGCAATTATGAATCAAAACTTTATTTTTAGTATAGGAAAAGATTCAAGATTGGAAATTTTCTTACTTTCATCTAAATGACAGCTACTTTTTTTCAAGGAAATGTTGGTATGGACTTTCTGAAGTTAATGCTTCAGAATACTTGAAACTGGGCATGGTGGCTCATGCTGGCCATTTTGTCCTCAAAGTCCTGACATATGAAGATAACAGCATGCATGAGGCCAGCCTGAACAACTTCCAAACAATGTAAGTCAGTGCCAACCTTAAAGACACAGATAACTCACGCTACACTCTCTCTCTCTCTGTCTCTCTCTCTCTCTCTCTCTCTCTCTCTCTCTCTCTCTCTCTCTCTCTCTCTCTCGCGCGTGCTTGTGTGTGTGTGTGTGTGTGTGTGTGTGTGTGTGTGTGTGTGTTTAATCAAGCCTCTACTTTTTATCAAAACAAGAAACACCATCCACTCACACTGAAAGTATTGTGTGAGAAACTCTCTCTTCCTTCATTACCTGTGTGGACACATGTTAGTCACAAAGGCTGGGAGTCACTGGGTTGTTTTTAATACCTCTGATGAGTCATCTATTTTGATTATTTCGTGGATTATGCCACTTCAAGTGTTTGAAGCTCATTAGTTCCTAGGTGCTTTTTGCTTTCTGATATTCTTTTAAAAAATGTCATGTCTGAAAAGAGCAGTATGTGGAAATGTACTTTTTCAAATTAAATAGCAGTTAGTATTCAGCAAACCACATCCAGAACCAATCAAGGTTTGTTAAACATTTCAACCATCTC
The DNA here is from genome assembly GCA_030556225.1 of Cricetiscus sungorus. Lineage (NCBI taxonomy): Eukaryota > Metazoa > Chordata > Mammalia > Rodentia > Cricetidae > Cricetiscus > Cricetiscus sungorus. Next base: position 61,799,774 of record JANBXA010000372.1, on the reverse strand, counting down.
TTCAATTCAATGAAAGGGAAATAAAACATGTCACTAAGATCTCTAACACAATGTTAGTGTTTCACAAATCCACTCCTTCAAGAGGCAAGAAACCAACCATTAGGCCATCAGGGCACAGAACACACTTGTGAATGGAAACTTCCAAGGTCAAGGAGCTTAAATTTCACTTACTGTTGACTTCTCTTATGTTTTAACTTTATTGTACAAACCATTGTTTCTATCTTGTTTTAAATAACATTTTTTAATGAGGCTGGCAAGAAAATTTAGGATTAATGACCTCATATGAAACCTGGAAAGCTCAGATTTGGGGATAGTTCTTGAGACTGTCATGCTAGCTTCTCATTGTTGGGACAGAATGCTGAGAAAAATCATCACAAGGGAGGAAAGATTAATTTTGCACACAATGCTAGAGGGTTCAGTCCACAGCCACTTGGCTGTACTATTTCTGTGCTGTAGTAAGACAATGTGTAATGGCAGGGTATGTGTTGTGGGCAACTCCATTTGAGGGTATCCTGAAGCAGAAGCCATCATGTCCCGAAAGCCATTTTGTTCGCTTGCTTGCTTTCAGCAATAGGAATTTTTTGACTACTTGTAAAATCAAAGTTGAGAGAACAATTAACTAAACCACTATTGACTTAGACTTTTCATCTACTTTTTAAAATTATTTTTGTCTTAAAACTAAAAGCAAATTGTTCTGGTGCACTTTACAGACATGCATGAAAAAAATTTTCAAGACTAATAGCTGCATACACCACACAAGTAAGTAAATTGTATCTGGTACGATAGCTGTTATCTGAGTCACTACTTGATGGAGTTTACAATAATCAATTGTCATTCTCCAAGATATGTGTGCCTTCTGCACAAGTCAAGTAAGAACATTGAAGGGTGTTCTACAATGTAACTACTGCACCTAAGGCTCAGGGAACATTGCCAAAGAGGAGACAGGAGAATTTTAAGAGACAGAGGAACGGCAAACTTGTTGTGAGATTGTGTCTCCTAGAAATGTCAGAGAAGCTATGCCTGTGAAGTATCACTAGTATGGCTGCCTAACATGATCTGAACAAGGACAACAATGGACATGCTAACGTGGGAGGAGAAATCTTACAGTGCCCCACTCCTAAACAAAGAACCATAGGCAAATAAGAGATGTTGAATGTAGAAATAGTCTCCCTCCAGGGATGAATACACAACTGGTAATCTAATGCCAAGTTATCAGCTCTGAAATCATATTCATACAAGCAATACTAAACAAACTCAACAGGTTGCAGTTATGCATTTATAATAATAACAGTAAGAAAAAGACCAGGAATCTGAGAGGAATGGGAAGCATGGGAAGAGTTGGAGGAAGGAAAGAGAATGGGGGCAATGATGTAACTATAACTAAATCATAATAAAAAAATAAATAAAATAAAATTAATTCTTAAAAATAGAAAAATCAATTGTCTTACTTAGGTTAGAATCCCATGTTTCAAAAGATTGAGAAATGATTGTGTCTGTACGGAAGAGATAATCAAAAGAAATGGCATTTAAGATTCCTGATAAAGTAGTGGGAGAGATGGCTCAACAGTAAAGGGGGACTATTCCTCTTCCAGAGGACTTGAGTTCATTTCCCAGCACCCACATCTGGAAGCTCTCAATTGCCTGCAACTTCAGCTCCAGGGGATCTCATGTCCTCCTTTGGCCTCCACGGGTACCTACTCTCAAGTACATATTCCTACACAGACACATAAGCATACACACAAATAAAAATAAAAGTGAGCTCCACTTGAGATGAGTGTGGGACCTGCTCAGTCCCATCCTCTCCATGGAACTGTCTGGATGAGCTCCACGTGTAGTGGACGTGGCCATCCAGAGCCTGCCCTCATTGCAGTCTTGCCCCCCCATGCCCTCTGCTTGAGGTGAGAGTGGGACCCAACTCCCCCCATCCTCTCTTTAGAACTTCCTGGGTCGACTCCACTTGTAGTGGACTCGTCCCGGCACTCTAGATCATCTGGAGCCTGCCCTCATTGCAGTCTTGGCACCCCTACTTTCTCTGCTTGAGTCTCTGTCCCCCTGTGCCCTCTGCTTGAGTGAGCCCACCCCAGCATGTCTAACCATCCAGAGTTGGCATCCATTGCATTATTAGCCCTCTCCTATGCCCTCTGCTTAGGAACTCCAAGAGAGCTCAGACTATCCAGAGTTGCTGACATTGAAGTCTTGATGCACCTACACCCACCAGGAGACAAGAGGAAAAAGACAGACTCCACCTCCACCCACTAGAAGAAAGGATGGGAAGACAACAGTATAAGAACACATTCAACAAATAGAAAGACAATATGGCACCACTAGAATCTAGGGACTCTATACCAGCAAGATCTGAACTTTCCAACACAGATGAAGCAGAAAATAAGGACCTTAAAAACAAATTTATGAAGATGATGGAGACCCTCAAAGAAGAAATGAGAAAATTCCTTAAAAATGGGGAAAAAGCAAACAAAAAGGAAGTAGAGGAAAAGATAAACCAAAAAATTCAAGAAATAAGCAAATCTCTTAAATAAAGCCAAGGGGGGGGGAAAAACAACCAAAGGAAATGATTCAAACAGTACCAGGCTTGAAAGCTGAAATAGAAACAATAAAGAAAACACAGAGTAAGGGAATTCTGGAAATAGAAAAAATGGGTAAATGATCAGAAACAACAGATGTAAGTATAACCAATAGGATACATGAGATGGAAGAGAGACTTTCAGATGTTGAAGACTCACTAGAGGAAATAGAGTCATCTACCAAAGAAATCTTAAGTCCAACAAATTCCTAACACAAAATATCCAGGAAATATGGGACATAGTGAAAAGACCAAACCTAAGAATGATGGGTATAGAAGAAAGCAAAGAAATACAGCTCAAGGGTACAGAAAACATACTCAATAAAATTATAGAAGAAAACTTTTCTAACCTAAAGAAGGACATGCCTATGAATATATAGGAAGCTTTCATAACACCAAATAGACTGGACAAAAAAATCCCCTCACAACATAATAATCAGAACACAAAACTTACAGAATAAAGAAAAAATATTAAGAGCAAAAAAGAAAAAAGGGTCAAGTAACATATGAAGGCAGACCTATCAGAATTACACCCGACTTCTCAGTGGAAAACATGAAAGCTGGTAGGTCCAGGATAGATGTTCTATAAATGCTAAGAGACCATGGATGCCAACCTAGACTACTAAACCCAGCAAAGCTTTCAATCATTATAGAAGGGGAAAAAAAGATATTCCATGACAAAGGCAGATTTAAACAATACATATCCACTAATCAGCCCTACAGAAAGTTCTGGAAGGGAAACTCTAACCCAATGAAGTTATCTATACCCACAAAAACATAGGCAATAGATAATACCACTATACCAAAAGCCAAATAAAAAGGGGGTGGTAATCCATGCACAATACCAAACAACAACAACAAATCCAAAACAAACAATAACTAACAATCAATGGTCATTAATATCCCTCAATATCAATAGTCTTAACTCGACTATAAAAAGGCACAAGCTTACAGAATGGATTGGAAGACAGAATCCATCCTTCTGCTACATACAAGAAATACACCACAACTTCAAAGACAGACATTACCTCAGACTTAAGGGTTGAGAAAAAATTTTCCAATCAAATGAACCCAAGAAACAAGCTGATGGAGCAATCCTAATATCTAACAAATTTGACTTCAAACTAAAATCAATCAAAAGAGATGAAGAAGATCATTTCCTATTCATCGCAGGAAAAATCCATCAAAATGAAGTTTCAATTCTGAACATCTATGCCCCGAATACAAAGGCACCCACATTCGTAAATGAACCATTACTAAAACCATTACTAAAATTGAACATAAAACCTCACACACTTATAGTGGGAGACATCAATAACCCACCCTCAACACTAGACAGATCCACCAGACAGAAACTTAACAAAGAAACAAAGGAACTTACAGAAGTTATGGCCCAATTGGGTTTAACAGACATCTATAGAATGTTCCATCCAAACACAAAAGAATATGCCTTCTTCTCAGAACTACATGGAACCTTCTCTAAAATCAACCAATACAAAGCCACATAGCAAACCTCAACAGATACAAAAAAATATATTGGAATAACCCCCTGTATCTTAACAGACCACCATGCATTAAAGTTAGAATTCAACAACAACACAAATTGCAGAAACCCTGAAATCTCATGAAAATTGAACAATGCACAATTGCACCATTCCTGGGTCAAGGAAGAAATTTAAAAACAGAAAAGAAATTAAAGACTTCCTAGAATTCAATGAGAATAAAAACATGATATACCCAAACTTATGGGACACTTTAAAAGCAGTGCTAAGAGGAAGGATCATACCACTAACTGCCCACATGAAGAAACTGGAGAATAGTCACACAAGAGAATTAACAGCACAACTGAAAGTGTTAGAACAAAAAGAAGCAAACTCACCCCAGAGGAGTAGATGCAGGAAGTAATCAAATTGAGGGCTGAAATCAATAAAGTAGAAACAAACAAACAAACAAAAAACCAAAAAAACCAATACAAAGAATCAATGAAACAAAGAGCTGGTTCTTTGAGAAAGTCAACAAGATAGAAAAACCTTTATCCAGTCTAACCAAAATACACACACAGAGAGAGAGAGAGAGAGAGAGAGAGAGAGAGAGAGAGAGAGAGAGAGAGAGAGAGAGAGAGAGAGAGAGAGACAGAGAGAGACACAGAGAGACACAGAGAGACGACACAGAGAGACACAGAGAGACACAGAGAGACACAGAGAGACACAGAGAGAGAGAAAACATGCAGATTAACAAAATCAGAAATGAAAAGGGGGCATAACAACTGACACTGAGGAACCCAGAGAATCATCAGGTCATACTTTGAAAATCTGTACTCCACAAAATTTGAAAATTTAAAGGAAATAGACAATTTTCTGAATAGATATCTCTTACCAAAATGTAATCAAGAACAGATAAGCAATTTAAACATAAGTGATCTGAAAAATTATACCAGGGAACTCTACAACTGATAAACACCTTCAGTCAAGTGGCAGGATACAAGATTAACTTAAAAAAAATCAGTAGCCCTTCTATATACAGACAATAAAGGGGTTGAGAAAGAAATCAGAGAAACATTACCCTTTACAATAACCACAAACAACATAAAATGTTTTGTGGTAATGCTAACCAAACAAGTGAAAGTCCTATATAATAAGAACTTGGAGTCTTTAAAGAAAGAAATTAAAGAAGATACCAGAAAATGAAAAAATCTCTCATGTTCTTGGATATGTAGGATCAACATAGCAAATATGACAATCTTGCCAAAAAGCAACCTACAGATTCAAAGCAAACCCCATCAAAATACCAGTACAATTCTTCACTGACCATGAAAGAACAATACTCAACTTTATATGGAAAAAAAACCCAGGATAGTCTTGACAACCCTGTACAATAAAGGAACTTCTGTAGGCATCACCATCCCTAACTTCAAGCTCTATTATAGAGCTATACTCCTGAAAACAGCTTGGTATTGGCACAAAAATAGGCAGGTAGACCAATGGAATTGAACTGAAGATCCAGATATTAACACACTCACCTATGAACACCTGATTTTTGACAGAGAAGCTAAAATTATACAATGGAAAAAAAGAAAGCATCTTCAACAAATGGTGCTGGCATAACTGGATGCTGTCATGCAGAAGACTGCACATAGATCCACATTTATCGCCATACACAAAACCTTAGTCCAAATGGATCTAAGACCTCAACATAAATTTAGCCATACTGAACCTCTTAGAAGAGAAAGTGGGAGGTACCCTAGAACAAATTGGTACAGGAGATCACCTCATGAATATAACTCCAACATCACAGACACTGAGATCGACAATTAATAAAGGGACTTCCTGAAACCGAGAAGCTTCGTAAGGAAAAGGACACAGTCAACAAAACAAACAGCAGCCCACAGACTGGGAAAATATCACCAACCCCACATCTGACAGAGGGCTGATTTCCAAAATATACAAAGGATTCAGGAAGCTAATCATCAAAACATCAAACAATCAGATTAAAAAGTGGTATACAACTCTGAGATACCATCTTGCTTCTGTCAGAATGACTAAAATAAAAAAACACCAACGACAGTCCATGCTGGAGAGGATGTGGAGGAAGGGGAACACTCCTCCATTTGCTGGTGGGAGTGCAAACTTGTGTGGCCACTTTGGAAATCAGTATGGCAGCTTCTCACAGGAAGATGGGAATAAATCTAGCTCAAGATCAAGATCCAGCAATTCCACTCTTGGGCATATAACCAAAGGATGCACATTCATACAACAAATACATATGTTCAACTATGTTCATAGCAGCATTTTTTTCTAAAAGGCAGAACCTGAAAGTAACGTAGATGCCCCTCAACCAAAAAATGGATGGAGATAATGTGGTACATTACACAATGGAGTATTACTCAGCTGAAAACACACACACACAACAACAACAACAACAACAACAATAGCAACAACAACATCAACAATGGAATATTGAAATTCCCAGGCAAATGGATGGATCTGAAAGAAACCATTCTGAGTAAGGTAACCCAGTCACAGAAAGACAAGCATGGTATTTATTCACTCATATATGGATACTAGAGCTAGAGCAAATCCACACTTCCAGAGAAACTAGGAAACAAGGAGGACCCTAAGAGAGAAATACATGGTCCCCTGAATAAGGGGAAAGGGACAAGAACCCTTGAGCAAATTGGGAGCATGAGGGTTGAGGGGAGTGGGGTAGGAAAAAGAGAATGAGAGAAGAGGAGGGGAGAGGAAAACAAGAGGGATCAGGAAGACTGAATCAGGGGAGGAATAGAGACAAGCAAGAAAATAAATACCTTAATAGAGGGAGCCAGTATAGGTTTAAAGAGAAATCTGGCATTTGGGAACTGTTCAGAGATCCACAAAAGTGACTCCAACTAGGAATCAGAGGCCACCTTTGATGCCCTTCCATTATAATGAGATTGATGACTACCTTAAATGCCATCCTAGAGCCTTCATTCAGTAGCCGATGGAAGCAGAAACATAGACCCACAGCTAAGCAATGAGCCATACTCCTGGAATCCAGTTGTTGAGAGGAAGGGGGAATGAGCAAAGCAGTCAAGACCATGCTGGAGAAACCTATAGAAACAGCTGACCTGACCTAGTGAGAGCACACAGACCCCAGGCAAAAAGCTGGGGAACCAGCATTGGACAGAAACAAGCCCTCTGAATGTGGGTGCCAGTTAGGAGGCCTGTGCAGTCTATGGGACCTCTGACAGTGGAACTTGTTTTTATCCCTAGTGCACAAATGGACTTTGGGAGTTTATTCCCCATGGAGGGATATTATTTTAGCCCAGATGCATGGAGGAGGGCCTAGGCCCTCCCCTGAATGATATGACAGACTTTGATGACCACCCCCCATGGATGGTCTACTATCCTTGGGGGGTGGGTAAGAGGTGGGTTGGGGGTGTCAGTGGGGGGTGCATAGGAGGATGGGAGGGAGAGAGAATGAGGGTAAGATTGTTTCTAAATAAAAAATAAAAAACATTTGTTTTTTGTTTTGAAAAGATTCTGAGTTCAGTTCTTGGCACCTATTCTGGGTAGCTCACAACTACCTGTGACTTTAACTCCAGGGGTGGGGGTAAGGAAGGATACAATGCCTCTGGCCTCCAAAGGCCCCTCCATTCATGTGCATATGCATATGCCCCCAACCCACCCCTCACATAATTTAAAATGGTAAGAATAAACCTCTTCTTAAAAATTTGTCATTTGGCATAGAGACGCTATGTGTTAGATGTCTTTTTTGAATTAACATTGTATCCCAAATTTAACACATATACACATACATACACACACAGGCTTTTTCAACCCTAGAATTACTTATAAATTCATATATGTTTTATTCTATAACTTGTGTAATATATCTAAAATTGTATTTATGTGTGAACAGGAAAATTTAACACTATGCCTCTGTTTCTTTGTTGTGCTTGGTGTATAGCTATTGGCTTATGTAATTTCTCCTCCACTAGATGGTCCACATCATAAGCAAGGACCATTTCTGTGCCCTTTACATCTTACCATAATCATAAAACCTGGACACAATAGTTACAGGTGGGTATAGTCCAAGCTACCTCCCTGCATCTGAGACACCAGCAAACATGAGAATGAACACAAGCACAATTATTTCTATTCTAATGCAATACTTCCCATCCCCTACTGGTATAGGGTACTCTGTCTTATTAATAATAATCCTGAATAAATAAATGTCTTAATTACTCATTAACAGAATTCATCTCTACCAAGGAACATTAGTGCTTAAAATGTATAGTGTCTTCATAGGTCTCTGAAAAGATTAAAAAAATAAAAAATATTTTAAATGATTCATATCTCAAAGACATCTCAATGTTGTTCTCCTTTAAGGAATAGAAAGTGACCAGATAACAGATACAGCCTTGGTCCCAAGGCCATCGAAACATAGGGGATAGCTTAGCAACACCCTCTTGCCATTGGCTGTGCACACCTCCCTCTTCTACAATGCACTCGACAACCAAGGCTCCTCACCAGCATCTGCTATACACACACACCCTTCTCTTGACATTGCTCCTGGAAACCTTAGATTCCCACTGCACCAAGCTGCATTTTAGTATACCTGGTGCTCAGTTATCTCTAAGGCTCCCTCTGTCTTTAAAGAAGAGAGGCCTTTTATCCACAGCAATGACAATTGTCTCAAGTACATGGAGAGAGACAGGTTAGACGATCGCTTCAGTTGAGTCTGATGAAAACAGTGTTGGAAAGCAGAGCACCTTTGCAAGTCTTCAAGTGACACCTTGTCTGGATCTAAGTGTGGTGATCAGGGGTCTTGGTTAAGGTAAAAAGGGTTTTTACTATATAAAGTAACATCACACTCAAGTCAGAATTCTGTGTTGCCCACCGCAGCAGCAACAACCGACCTAGCGGGTTAGGCTGTGGTTTGCATCCACACAATGAAAACAGAACCCGCTTTGGCAATCATTAATTTTGGTGCACAATTAGAAAATCTGTTCAGTTCTTTATTCTTGCATCCATGGAATTTCCCCAGCTTCAGAAATCATGTGTCAAACCATTTTTAATCTGTTGAAAGATATTTGTGACCTTTCCTTAAGCCTAAAAACAAATAACTCACTCTGTTTGTTGGCTTCCTTTCCAGGGAAATCTGGAACTGAAGCATGCTAACAAGTAGGCAAGAGAGAAGAGAGGCAGGTTTTTCCCCCTGACCTTTGAAATCTAATGTCGTGTTAATTTTATCCGGATTTCTTGCTAACAGTTATTTCACTGGAAAATTTCTGAGAACTGTATTAAATCAAATGTTTATAAGAAAACAGGTGTTTTCTCTCATGATTGTGTGTTTTCTACCCAATGTTCATTCTTTTCTTCTCTCTTTCTGAGTAACTCATTCTCACAACGTGCTCCTGACTTTTCACCTTGTAACCAAATCTCATTTACTGAGAAGTTCCTGTTTAGTAAATATTTGTGACTAAGTAGATGGAAAATGTAGTTTTCACACTAATGTAGCCCAGGGCTTTATCTGTAATCATGTGAGCCATGGCATGGCTGATCCTTGAGGGATTGTCATATTAAAAATGTCAGTGGTCTGCATTCTACTTCAGCCTAAAATCAATTAAGTCTAAGTCTTCATATATTAAAAACTCATTTAAAATGCCTTTTTTAAACCTTTATTTGAGTTCTTTCTTGGGACTATTTATAGACTAGGAAAAAGGAAGGAAAGAGAAAAAGGAAGGGAGAGAGAAAGAGGTAGAGGCAGGCACAGGAAAAGGAATGCCAAATGGCCTGTAACTGTGTTAGACACAGAAAGTCAATGCTGTTCATGCGATTTCAGGTGGAAATGAAGAGGCTAGGGGATTACAGGTCATGTGTGTTATGTTCTAAAGAGCTCATGTGCATCTTTCCCATGTCCAGAGTTTTCGTGGAGATGGGGCAAAATAGGGAAGGGCTAGTTGGAACTGCTTAATTTTCTACTCATGACACCTTTTCACCTGGGGAAATTTTGTGACAAGTCTGTTGCTGTATTAAATGAGTGTACAAGGCATCATATGTCCTGATAATCATAAAGTAATTTGTAATTCTTTTGCATTAATATAATATACATAATAACAAGGTGTTTTTTAAACAATTCAAAGATGTATGTGGTTAGTACTTAATACTGAGGAATGATCATAAGAAAATACCAAACTTTTCCCCATAATGAATGTATTCTACTTCTATAAGAGCTGAAATCTTAGCATGATTGAAGTACCCTGGTTTATAACAATAACAACAAAACTTGCTGGATAAGGTTTTAGCTCCATGTGCTGTGAAAGAGCATTGAGGAGCCTGGGTCCTGTGAGTGGCAGGCCAGTTTTAGAATGAAAGGGAGTGAGCCTGGGAGAGAGAAGAACGATGCTAGGAAACTGTTGTCAGAGCTGGTAGGGTCAGAGCCTGGGCCCTGGCAGAGCAGCGCTCTATGCTAGCTTACCTTTTCCATTCATATACCCGAAGGACTCTGTTTCCTACTACATAGTTCATCAGTGTTCATTGCTGTTCTATGTCTCAATAGCCAGGACATAGAAACTGAGTTGTACAGCATGTGATGAATGGATAATGAAAATGAAGTACACATATACAACGAAATTTCATTCAGCTGTAAAGAAAAATGAAATTATGAAATTGGTGGGCAAAGAAAAGGACATGGAAAACATTATGGTGAGTGAAGTGCCCAGACCCAGAAAGAGAAAAAGATGCCACATGTTCTCTTGACATACGTGGATCTTAGCACAGCATTTTTAGATTTGTGTGTTTAATTTAGAGTACCTGTAGAATTCAAGAAACTAGAAAGGGACCATTGGTGAGGAGGGAGAAGAAAAATCTTAAGGGAGGGAGAACACGGGGTTACGAAAGAAAAAGCGGGAGTAATGGGAAGAGAAATTGTGGCGAGAGGAATGGGAGGGTGTGGCAGAGCATCGAGTTGAAGACAGGATGACTAATGATAAGCCTTCTTGAAAAATCAATATGGAAACTTATTATCTTAGCATCATGCCCCACACACATACATTTAAGCATAAACTTAAGTGGAGTTGTCTTGCACATGGAAATTTATAACCCACAATCCACAGGTTGCCAAATAAAAAGCCCAGAGTCTGGTGTGAGCTACCTCTCCCTGAATTGTTGGTCACAGGGGTCATGGAGACACCAGAATAATACAGGTTGTTGCCATTCCTGTGAAGTGTGCTAGGGAAGGAGAGATATGTAAACCAGAGACAAGGTCACTTTGATTTTAGCGTTGTACAAAACTGTGTCCTTAGTCTTGTGATCTGTACGCTAGGGAACTTACTCACATGCTTTAGGGTTTCGTTCAGATGTCGTCATTTCAAGGCTTGGCCAAACCTCCTTACTTAATACTGTAACACGTCCTACAGAGAATGCATGTGCACACTCAAAGACATTCAGTTCACATGTGTTCCCTCCTATTTTGTCCCTGTCTAATGTAACCATTATATGCTCATTTTATTCACATTCATCATCTTTCCTCGCCTCTTAAAATAGAAGTTGCATAAGGACGAGCAATGTAGTTTGTTTTGTTCTTGTATGTATGCACAGCACTAGTGAATGCCATGCCAATTTCTTTTCAATAATGAAACGCAAATGTCAGCATCATCTTACTGAACCGCCCACACCGATCTGGCAGTGGTAAAGTGGGAAGTAGTGAAGTCACAACTCAAAGGACTTGTAGGCAAATATAGCCTGGTTGATACTCCCAGTGTGTGCTCTCAAGCAAGCCTGAGAGCGAAAAGAGAAAGTATCCAGAGCGTACTTCACACCTTCAGGACTAAGAGCACAGATTATTGTGAAGTCAAAGGCAGAAATTTTTGAAATGAGGAATGGAAACAATTCACATGCTGGCTCCTTATACTGGGTGGCAGCTCTTGAGTGCAAGATCCCTAACTCAGCCTACGGCAGTGGACCTGTGTTTAAGGCCCCCGTCTCCAGCCCAGGAACAGTGTGGCCATGTGTGAACAAAGCCTCTGTTGTCATCCTTATTTGTTCTTGGCAAAAGTCCTTCCGTATGTCAGCTCTCTTCTGAGGCATCAAAGGGGCTCTTAGAACTTCAGTCTTACTTGTCACTTAGAATTTAATTTCTTTGGCAAGGAAAAAGCCTATTTCAAAGGTTGATTTGACTCTTCATGAGAAATGTTCCTTTGGGCCTGTCTTTGTCACAGACCCAATCTCAAACTGATCATGTGATTTACTACCAAGTAATTCAGTAATAGTAATTAACTCCCCTAAAGAGGAGATGGTTGCTAGGTGAGCAAAAAATATATTGTTGTTGTTGTTGTTGTTACACATGTCTGAGCATGAGAAAAATGCTGGTCTATGTAAAAAGTCAGTAAATGCATGTAGACACTTAATTTTAGTTTTCACTGGTCTTTTCAAGCAATGATCTCTAATTTATTAATTATCCATTTTTAGGACATTTTCAGTTCATTGATTGTAGATATTGTCCTTATAACTTCTTTTTTCGTCCTCTTTTTAGTTTCTCTTGTCATTTATTCTTCAATTCTTTTCAGCTGAATTCTTATCTTTCATATATTTGTTTCAAAATAATGACTGTGTTTATAGTATAATCTGTTTTGATGAATTTCACATGAATTGTTTACAGATAGGTTTATAAACACTTTTGCTTATTTTAATTTCTTATTTAAAGTTCTAATAGAAAATGTTCTGGACTGCCCATCTCTAGGAAAATTTATCAGTTTCCAGAAAGATTATTTAAAGGCTAGCCTGAGAACCTTAAGCTTAATCTTCTATAAATTCATTGTGCCATACCCACTTTTGCAGTACAAATTGTGTGGTTGGAGTCTGGTCCATTAACAACGTATGCTCACTATAACTTTGCTGTATTTAGTGGACTTTCCAAATTCTACTTTGACTTGTGCTCTAACATTAATAAATGGACACATGTGCCCATCAGACTGCCTTCTGGATAACCATGTTCACACCCAAAGTGTAGGGCTCCCTTCAGCTGTGGTCAGCTTCTTTTTTCAGTAGTCATCAGTAATTTGTAAATTCGTTACTGATCAGACCCCCTGAGAATAAATGACTGTTGGGTACTTGGCAACATATACGAAAGACATCTGTGTTGCCTCCTTCCATGGCTCATGGAATATTGTGGAAGATAGAAAGAAAAGAAGAGGGAGAATTGGTTGCAGGCTGCATGCTGACTTTTGGGCATGCTGAGGCTGCTAAACCCCACATCCTGTGGCAGCTCTGGTCACCTGCATGAGATTGGGCCAGTCATCATCCTGTTGTAAGGGAGGGATTCACGTGACCCACCCCTCCTTGGGGATGTATACATAGTTAATAGCTATGTATGTTGAATACCCAGAGATACTTTCTGTAGTGGTGTAGCCTCTAGCTAAGTGTCCTGTAGATAACCTCTCACACATATTCCTATAGATAACCCAACTGAAGCTCATTGGCTCACCAGAAAGGTTACTTAGTTTAAAATATGGGAAAGTAGAAGTGGAACTACTTGGGAAAAGGATGGGGGAGGGGAGGAGACAAGTGAGGGAACCAAGGGGGTGAGTGGGGTTAAAATATATTGTACACGTGTAAAAATCTCATCAAGTAAACTCTTTGTGTAATTAATATATAAGAAATGACTTTTAAAATGCTGCTTTCAGATTACTTTTGCTTTCTTTGGGTGATCTTCTTGCTGCATTGAACTCAGTCCATCTTTTATTTTTCAAGTTTTTGGGACTAGAATTAGAGTCAGCTACCAGAGCAAGTTTTGCAGAGGCACACTTAAGAGTGGCAGATTCCTCAGTATGGATGCTAGAGTGCAGCTGGAAGGAGATACATTTGCAATCCCTTAGTCCCTTTACACCCCTTCCCCTCCCCAAGCCAACTAGCCATGGTGACAAATTACATTTTGTTGTTGTTGTTGTTCCTTTGTTTTGGAGCCTTTAACACTTTTTCTATGTTGTGGTGGAAGCCAGGAGAAGAAAAATAGCAAAAGTTTCCTGGTTATGTAAAGAGGGGCTGGGACTGGGTGTGGGGTAGAGATGGGGTTGGCAGGAAAAACTTCATAAGGGATGAAGGAGGTGAGCAGTGAACTTGCGACCTCCTATATGAGCATAGGACCTGGAACCTGCACTTTCAGTCTGAAGGTTCTCAACTTCTGGCTGAAGGACCGTGGGCTCTGACTTGTGAGGAGACAGGGAAATGTGAGGCATTCAGGAAGTTGCAGGTGCAAAGCATATCCTTAAAGCACCTTTCGAAAAGACAGCCTTAACCCCTCAGGCCTAGTGAGTGATGGTGAGCGACAGTCCATGACCCTGAAGGCACTATCGATCATGGCATGTTTCACTGAAGTGATAGTGTCAAATAGCCGTGAGGAACAGGGCAGTTGCTCTCCTGTTCCCACCTGGTGACTGTCTTCAGGGTTCCTGTGGACATTCAGGCTCACAGTCATGAATCAAAGAAGACCATCACTTCTTAACTAGCTAGTGGTAATTTTCTTTCATGCTGCCATTGTGGGGTGGGGGTTTGGCATTTACATGAGATCCCAGCAGTTGAGGCTGTGGTAATAAATCTGGACAGTTGCCATTAGCATTAATAAAGCATCCTTTCACATTCCTGTCACTTTTCTGTGCCATTGGAGAAAGGCTGATACATCCTACACAAGGATAGATTTGATTTCTTGAGTCGTAGGCTATACAGATCAGTCAAAAAGATAAATAAACCAAGAAGGCCAGCAGTGGCACACGCCTTTAATCCCAGCACTTGGGAGGTAGAGGCAGGTGGATATCTATGAATTCTAGACCAGCCTGGTCCACAAGAGCTAGTTCCAGGACAGACTCCAAAGCTACACAGAGAAAATCCTGTTTCAATGCCTCTGCCCCCAAAATAAAAGAAGGCCAGCAGAGTCTAAATGAGGCAGTTTCAATAATCATCATATTCTTGTTTTGATGTCCAAAACTGGGAACAAGACAGAGGTTGTTGCCTTGCTACCTCATATTTATAGGGAAATTGTAAATGGGGAGTGAGAAGCATTGAATTTAGACCTTAGCACCACCATTGGCTCTCTGTTGTCTTGAACAGATTCTTTAATTTACATGTGTCCCCACTCTTCTTTTTAATAGAAGGATTGGTCGTATATCACTTTCTTCCCCAAGGATTGTTCTGTAACAATGTGCTCGTGATTAAAGAAGGGCAACAAGTGTGGCAATAATCCTGGACCAACCCCCCTGCCTGTACTCACTGGGAGCAGGCTTCTTCCGCTGGCTTCTGGACCTCCTGTTTCCAAACAAGCAAGGGACCACTTACTAAAAGTATATCCCACATGATTCTTCTGAGCAGACTCAGATTTGACAGCATGAATAGGGATTTATTAGTCTTTATATTTTTGTGCTAGATGAATATTTAACTGGCATTTTGAACTAGTTTATTACATTGTTGCCTTAATTTTCTTAATTATTGTGATTAAGGTGTATTGTTTAATAAATGAATACATAGAGAGAAAAACACATATATCATGAGGATATGACAATTTTCTGTAAATAGCAAACCTGTGTTTGATAAGGGAAAAAAGAGCAACACTCCAGAAGTCATACTTCTGATACTGTCCACCCTCTCCCCAAAGGTGGCCTCTGTTCTGACTTACCCAATCATAGATTAGTGTGTTTTACTGTCTTGCCTTTAGCGGGCACATCTATCTGGTGGCTAATAGCTCTTAAATTGCTACATATCAAATATTTGCTTTCACTAAATGTGTGTTTTGATGATTTAATAAAAGCTGCAGGAGAGGTGGGTGATCCAGGACAGCCACAGAATACAGGCCTGGAAATTCTCCACAAAAACATTTGTCAGTGGAGCTCAGTGTGTCATTTCTAGTGGACATGGGATTTTATAATATCTTTGTGAAAGGAAAGCCTAACAAAGTTAGAACTATTGTGTTTCTTTTGTCTCTGCTCTATTGCAAAATACCATTTACAATAAATAAATAAATAAATAAATAAATAAATAAATAAATAAATAAATAAAAGGAAAGTGTTTCTTTGTGGCTTAGCTTGGTACTTGCCCATACTTGATGAGAATTAGAGAGATACAAAACAATTCTGTCATCTATAGTTTTTAAAGACCCTTTACTAAGATGTTTCCAACTATATAAACAAAACACAGATGGCAAACCTTGTTCTCATCGCCTATCTATTTGATGATGATGATGATGATGATGATGATGGGTTAAAGAGAGGAAGTATGGCTAGGGAAGGGACCTAGTTCTGTGCACCAACCACCTCAGGGCAGGAAATCTAGTTTCCTTTCCTTTCCCTCATGTCAAATCAGCTGCATTCCATTGTCTGAGGGGCTACCACAACTGTGGTTGCTCCAAAAGGAAAATGGATTTCAGCCATGCTCGGATCTAGGATTGTCCAGAACTATTGTTCCTCTGGGCATTGTTTCCCAACATATCACATTGCTTAGGATATTTAATTTTTCTAACTAGCTTGTAAAAAAGCTATAAAGCCCTTTCTTGAGATACAAAAGATAGATTAATAGTCTTTCATTCATTACACTATCCTATTCTCATGGAAAAAGAGTGTATTAGTCTTTGATTCAGATATCTGCCTAATTTTCCCCTTGGGGTTGATAAATCATATATCACAATAGCCATAGCTCAGTAGTGTTCTCAACATGAGTCTACACAATGAGGACTCTAGGGTGATGTCTCATTTGTGTAATGGCATCTTGTTCTGACAGTGGACTTGGGGTGGTGGACAATGAACAATAAGCCAGGCTAGCTCAGTCAGTAGACCATAAGACTCTTAATATCAGGGTTCTGGGTTTGAGCCCTACATTTGGTGCCAAATGAAGGTGTGTTTAAAGGAGTACAAAAATACCGAGATAAAGAATCAACAAATATTTTTTTGGAGAGCACTCACACAATAATAGCTAATAACCACCACCATGATCTTCCTGCTCCTGGAAACTTAGTCTCTGCCCTTCAGGATGCTCCAACCACAACCCAAGAGAGCGTAAGCCAGCCCCTCTTCTTTCTTTGAGACATTTGATTTGTGTCACCCAACATTTCCTAAGAGCCTACACTGTTTCAGGTATAGTGTTTGTCTTAGCTAAGGTTTCTTTGCTGTGAAGAAACACCATGACCACAGCAATTCTAATAAAGGAAAAACATTTAATTGGGGTGGCTTACATTTTCAAAGGTTTAGTTAGTTAGTATCATGGTACAACATGGTACTGTGCAGGCAGACATGGTGCTGGAGCTAAGAGTCCTACATCTTGATAGGCAACAGGAAGTGGTCTGAAACATTATTAGTATCTTGAGCATATACAAGACCTCAAAGCCCTCCTCCACAGTAACACATTTCCTCCATCAAGACCATACCTACTCCAAGAAGGCCACACCTCTTAATAGTGCCACTCACTTTGGGGGCCATTTTCTTTCAAAACATACAAGTGTTAGATACAAATGACAAAATGACCTCCAGCTACTCCTCATGAGCTATGCACAGGTGATTCCTCTGCACACTTTTCTATGTGGTTAGCTGGCTTTTTTATTGTATGGGCCTACAGGGGAGAAGAACGATACAATCTATGGTAGTGAAAATCCTCCATCTCTGAATGTAGAGATGAGCCATAGTCTGACCAGTTAGAGAAGAGGAAAATATGAGGAGAAGAAGAAGAATGACTACCAGTGGACTCCCAACAGGAAGGTGACTCAAGAGAAAAATGGATTTGCTCCTCCAATGTCTAACATTGATCTGAAGGCATCTGGAGAAAATTCAGAAAAGGTGACAGACATGAACCATTTGAAAAATATCTAACATGATTTAAAGTTCTTAATCCCATATAAATATACAAGGAGAAAAGCATATGTGTGTGTGTGTGTGTGAAGGGAGAGGTGGATGGGCTATAGTATATTTCCTTAAGAGTAAGAAACACTGTCCAATGTCTAGCCTGCTAATTTCTTATGAGTAGAAGGCAGCCAAGAGAACACAGCTCAAATCTGAATCATTGTCAATAGTTTAACAGACTTCTTTCTACTATATGTGGTGGCAGATTTCTGTTATCCAGTTTTCAGGAAGCTGAATCAAGGGATGGAAAGTCTGGGTCAGCCTGGTCTTGAGACCTTGTGCCAAATTTTAAAAAAATTCCTTTCCTTCATTGTGCCTCAAATTTCCCCTCTATAATGAACTTCTTGAACTTTTTGTTTTTTACTTCAAATCCTTTTTCTTTTAAAACAGTCTGAAGGGTATTCACTTGAAAATGGAACGTACTAGATGCTAGGGTATAGACATAAACATCCACTATAGAGTCATATTTTGAACAGTTGATCCATAGCTGGTGGCACTTGTCCAGGGAGACATTGTTTAGTGCTTTCAAAGTTTCAGTTAAATAAGAGACACAGAATAAATTTATTGTATAATATGGTGATTTAAGTAGATTTAAGTATATGAAGTAATTCTTGCCAATTAGTTTTATTCACCCATTCTACAGGGCAAATGAAATTTAAAACAACTGCTATATATCATAAACATAAATGAAATTATTCATCAATTTAGAAACAAAATTTTAGAAAGACAGTTGACGGAGGCTATCAATCCAAAGAGGATATGGATGTTTTATCCTTCATTAGAAATAAACACACATATTCATATAGACATACATATGAACACACATAATTTAAAATAAAAACAAGACTAATACCAGAATAGTAGCTGCTCCCACAGTGGACAGTGCCTGGAAAGGAGTACATCAGACAATCAATACATTAAGCCATGTAGAGACTTGAGATAGAAGCATGGATAATTTGGATAAACACATAGATTGTTACTTGTACAAAAAAAAATGGTAGAAATTAAAACTCAGAGACTGATAGGTGCATAAATTGAGACTTGGAAAAGGAGAGCTCAATGCTTGAAATGAAGGTGAAGAAATAACTTTTTATCCACTCACCCATCTGTAAGCAAACTGTAGTCAGTTGCTTACTAATTGAATAAATGGAGCCTTCCACAGAGAATGATATATCCACCATATTAAAGAGAATGTATCAGGATATTTAGGGTATCCCTTATTACTGATAACACATGAATCAACCTTTAAACCTGCTTTAATGAGCAATATTTGATATATCCTTATTTGATAATGTATCTGTTAAATTTAAATATAAACACCAGCAACCTTGTGGTTAAAAAAAAAAAATTGTAACTCTAAAATACTCAGCATTCTTGAATATAGTAAAAGATATGTCTGGCTGTTTTCATACAATACAAAGTTATTTACTAAATAAAGAAAAATTCTGTCACCTACCTGGGTGCTTGACACAGTTTATGTGATAAAAGCTCAATTCTTTTCAACAGTTGTTTCCAATGACGGTAGGTAGAGTTACTCTCGGGGGTCACATTTATCTCATACCTAAGCTAAACTAAAGTTAAAGAAAGTGTATGCTTGCCTGGTCCTGGGGACTAAGGCCAGGGTGCTCAAGCTATTCTGGCACAGACATTCTTTCTTTATAATGAGGTCAGAAACTTCTGAAGACCCTGTGCCCCCATTTGCATACCTCTGTACATTAATTTTACCCTAGAACTGAAATGAACTTACTTTTGCAATAGCTTCTTAGCTGCTATTGTTAAAATAAATGAAGGTGCCTGTGCTTAAATCTGGAAAACATTTTTAACTTTATGAAATAATTTAACAAAAGTAACAAAGACTTCTATTTTTTAAATCCAAACAACATGTTTTCAGAGAAATGTGTTTTGAAAACCAATAAACAAACAAACAAAAATCCTTTTCCATCTAAGAGTATAAAGCAGTGGGCCACTTGGTTCAATAAGTGTATTTCCTGCCTCTCTCTCTCTCTCTCTCTCTCTCTCTCTCTCTCTCTCTCTCTCTCTCTCTCTCTCTCTCTCTCTCTCTCTCCTTCCCACTCCCTCCCTCCCCCTCTCTCTGTCTCTCTCTTGTCCCTCCCTCCTTCCTTTCTTCCTGTCTTCCAATCTTTTCTTCCCCCTTCCACACATCTTTCTTTCTTCATTTTCTCTAGACAAAGTAGTTTAAATTGCAAACTAAACACTTCTCTAGAGTTAGACTCTTAAAATGTTTGTGAAGTATTTGCTTTAGAAACTGAAGGACAGGCCTATGAGATGGCACAGTGGCTAAAGCTGTCTGCTACCAAGCCTCAGAACCAATCCCCAGGCCTCTACATTGTAGAAAAAGAGAACTCATTACCAAAAGTTGCCCTCTGGCCCCCACATGTACACCATGGCACATGTGTACCCCCAACACCTGAATATACACACAAATAAATAAATCTTAAAAAAAAAAAAAACTAAAGAGGAAAAATGTTACAACAGCAAACATTTGATACAGTAAGTACATCCACCACTCTCTGGGAAATCTCTGACAATAATTGTGTGAAAAGATTAGTTTTACATCGCTTCTTCACAACTGTGAATCTTACATTCTTTGCACCCACCCCTTTCATGATTTCTGAGTTTCATTGGGGGTGGGGGGAATTAGAAATTTCCCACTTTGGCCAAGAAATCCACAGCTACTTATTAACCACTTTCAGCAGTTAATTGTCTTTGTATTAACTAAAAATATTTCTTTGATGCAAGTTGATATCAACAATAATCTATGGGTATACATGCAAATATTTAGAAGATAGCTGGACCTCATCTCCACTTACCAAAATAATAGCATCTCCCCTATGGCCTTTGACCTTTCTAGCCACAGTATCTAGCTCATAATACCAGGGATGAATTTGTTTCTCTGGAACAGATCTCAAAGCTAACCATAAAGCACTTGGTTATCACCACAAAATGCCATTAGTGTACTGTAGCTGGCTGGGACGCCCTTTGTACTTCCTGTTTTTGTGCCTCTGAACATTAATCTCAAACAGAGACAATTTTTCTAGGCAATATGGCAAAACATCTATGAAAAACAAGAACTGCAAGCTGCATCAGCTTCCTGGATACTTTCGTTCCTTGTGTCCAGAAAACAACAGATGAGAAAAGACACTGTGACCTCAAGTGTGATGGCTATTCTTGGTTGTCAACTTGACTACATCTGGAATGAACTCAAACCCCCAAATGGAGGGCACATCTCCATTTGCTCAACTTGTCCTAATCTGGATCTTTGGAGGTAGGAAGAAGACATATCTTTAATACAGATCTTTTGAGCTGGGAAAAGACACCTTTAATCTGGATCTAGAGATGGGAAGACATACGTTTAATCCAGTTCATTTGATTAACCCATCTCTAATCTGGCCACACCATCTGGTGTGTATGTGTGTGAGTAGTGAGTTTTGCTCTAGGCCTGTACAGAATTCTCTGCTATTTCTAGCAAGTCCATTCTTTCACCGGCATTAGAGCCTATTTCTTTGGGATTCCAGAGTTCACAGAAGACCAGCCTCATGGACTGAGCAACTAATGGATTCTCAAACTTTCTGTTCATGGCCAGCCATTGTTAGATTAACTGGATTATAGCCTGTAAATCATTCTAATAAATGTGATTTCTACAATACAGATTTATCCTGTAACTTCTGTTACTCTAGAGAAACCTGACTAATATAACATAGATGGTTGAACTTTTCAAGGTTAGAATATTGTTCATAATGGAAACAGTTAAGAAATAAAGGCTGCACTTATCAAACAGGGATTATAATACATAAGCCTGACAATATCATATTGAAGAGGGCATGATAGCCTGAAACTCTGGTCTTTGAGGGAAGGTGGGTCTGAGTTACCCGGTAGACACCGATGGAAGCTGAAAAAGATGAACTAATAAATAACTGATAGTGGGGTGAGAGGGACTGAACCCTTGCTGAGCCTGACTGCAGCAGCAGTAATGGGATCTGCCCTGCAAAGCACCCCCTTCTATTGTGGCCATAATCCTGACTGTAGCACCCAGCAGAGAAATGTGTTCCTGTAACCTCCTTTTTATTTAAAAAAAAAAAAACAAAAAAACAAAAAAACAAAAAAACAAAAAAAACCAAAAACAAACAAACAAACAAAAAAGACGGCCTTTTGCATTCTTTAGAAAGGACTTCCCAAACGTAAGGAAAAATACTCTTTATGGAACGAGGGGTGGATTGTAGTAAACAAAGCTGGACTTCCGGATCTTTTTTCAGGAAAGGACTCACTCACTGCCAGCAGCAAGGCATGGCACCAGCAAGCCTCCAATTGCCAGCTTTTAGTTTCCAATGGAGGCACCCTGCATAGGTGCCTCCTCCCAGAATGTTCTTCCCCCAAACGAGGCATTATTAAATGACAATCCCAGTGCTGGGTGTGGGATCGCTCCCTGTGAGTTGTTGGTCAGAGAGGCCCAAGAGGTTCCAAAACGTTATAACTATTGTTAGTGTTCTTGGTTGCCCACCAGGATGAGAGATCATAAGAGCCTGTCGGCGGAAGACATTACACACTTGGGTTCCAAATCATTGAGAAATAAACCTGGATCTGAACTAGCATGCTTCACCCTGCTGACCGTTATGCCCAAAGTCCAGATTTCCAAATTACCACCACAAGACCCAATCTGAGGCAAAAAAAAAAAAAAAAAAAAAAAAGTCTTTGTAAGTCTTTATTACAAGTTAACTTGTATCCCTCCATCCATCCTGATGCAGCAGCAACAGAAAAGACCCCGAAGGGGGTCTTTTATAGAGAAGAATTCCAAGCCTTCAGGCTCCTGATTGGCTGCCCCCTCCATGGGGTGAGAGGGAATTTCCAAGTCTACATGTTCCCCTCTCTGGGCTAAGGTCCAGAAAAGTTCATGGTACATCTCTAGGCTAGGGGTTACTACTTCCATAGGCTTAAAGTTTGTGTGGCGTTGAGCCTCTAGACTAGAGATCACTACTTCCGTACTCTGTGGTTCAATAAAGGCCATGCTTCTAGACTAGATGTTACTACTTCCCTATTCAGGGATTGGTCGGTTTTTCCTGCTCAGGGATTGGTTGGTTTTATGTCAAGGGCAGAGATGGCTTTGATTTCAGGGCCAAACTGTGTTTCTTTCTCTGGTCCTTTTTAGATTTTAGGCTCCACTTTTAGGGCCAGGGAGAATTTCTTTAACTGGCTCTGATTCCAGGGGCATAGTGTGTTTTTTTGGTTTTTTTTGACTCTGGTTTCACAGTCAGGGTGTTTTTCTCTGGCTCTGGGTTCAGGAATAAAGTGTTTCTCTCTATTAATAATATAATTTAAAAATTTTGCATGTCGATCTCAGTTTCCTCTCCCTCCCTCCCATCCTTTCTCCCTTTTACCCTCTTTCCCCTGTGACATGCACCCTGGCCACCCTCCCCTCCCATCCCCCACCCCTATTCCACTTGAGAGCTATGCTATCCAGGTTGCAGAAACACACAAAGACAGCTGACTTGAACAAGGAGGAGCTAATGGGCTCCACAGAATGATGGCTGAGAATCCAGCATGGGACTGACTCAGACCCCCTGAATATGGGTCTCAGCTTGAAGGACTGAGCAGTCTGGGGGACCTCAGACATTAGAAACAGGATCTATTCCTGGTGCACAAAAGGACTTTGCAGACACATCCCCCATGGGAGGATACCCCCTTAACCTAGAGACAGGAGAGAAATCCTAGTCCCTACTTCAAATGACTTGACAGATTTACATGACCCAACCTTTTGCTGGCTCAGGTCCCAAATCCAGGATGTTTCTTTCACTGACTCTGGGCTCAGGGCCAGGGTGCTCAGAGATTGTGCTAGGGCTACAGATCACAGATCTACTGGGGGTAAAAAAAAAAAATCTCTATTCTGGAGTTCTTACCATAGCTCTGGGTCTTCACCTGCAATAAGTGGCAGGTCAGTCACTTAGAGTACAGAATTCTGAATGAGCTTTGTTTGCATTCAAAGGATTCCTCTCCAGAATGTCAGGACTTTAGCCACTCAGTCCTGTTATTCTTACATCCGTATCCTTTCTAAGACGTTTGATAGTTATAAAATGCACCACAGAGTGAAATCTTTCTGATAGGAAAGATTTCACCTTACTGCTAGTGAAGGCTACCAACTTGTGCCAGGAGTGGTCTTTGTTTCATGTTATGGGATAGTAGCTAGTTAAAGTTAATTAACTCTAGTATAGTGATAGAATTACTAAGATATTTACTGATAGCCATTACCCTGTCAGCTGAGGGTAAGACACTACAGCACCTGTGAATCAAATGTCTCCATGATACAATATTCCACCATAAATATGTAACAAGTACATAGTACTTACCACAACCAATATCTAAAATAAAGTTTTTTCCCAGAGTCTCAAAAGGATATGAAAATGCTATGGTTAAAAATAATTTGGAGGGCTGTGAGATGGCTGTGGGTAAAGATCCTTGGAGCATAAACATAATGACCTGTTTTTGATGCCCAGGATCCATGTAAAGGTGGAAGAGAACATACTCACACCCATGTTTGCATGCAGCTGTACAAACCCTCACCCTTACACACACAACTCCCCCCCACACACACACACTGTAATCATTTTTTTAATTAAAAAGTTTGAAAGTGGCTTTGGCTTCTCTCAATAGTCCCTCAGGAAATTCAGCATCATCATAACCTGGATACATGTACGAATTAATAAAGTGTAAAGCTTCTCCTGTCACCTGCTGTTGCTTATTATTTGTGATTTACCATAGAGTGTTGATGGGAGATGTTATTCTGTATATATGTTTCTCATACTGGTTAATAAAGCACTGTGGCCAATGAGATAGCAAGATAGGCGGGGCTAGAAGACAAGGAGGAAAGAGGAAGTAGTAGGTAAGAGTCGAGATGTAGCCCGGGGAGGTAGGAAGATGCCCGCCGCGGCTCCCCAATAAGACGACCACGTGGAAATACTTAGATAAGTAGAAATGGGTTAATAATTAAGACAGAGCTAGCCCATAAACAATAATGGTAACTGGCCAACAGGATTGTATCAAATACAGAGTCTCTGAGTGTTATTTGGGGCTGGCGCGGCTGTGGGCCCAGACTGGCGGCAAGCGGGATGGCGCCGGTGGGAAGGAAAAACATGCTGTAACAGAGTGTGACTAATCAAAGCACTGCCATTCACATTTCAGGTTGCTGTGTTTGCTTTATTCAGTAATGCATATGTAGTCTGTGATCTCAGTTACAGCATCTAACAAAGCTAACAAGTAATTAGAAATAGAATTTTCTATTCTGATACTTCATCTTCCAACTCTTGCATTGAATTATTTAGGTAGGTCTTTAATTTCTAGGATCTCTTTTTCATTATATACTACCAAATTGTGTTTTTAATAAATACATCTTCTAAAAAATACTCCATAGTCTTTTTCCTTTGTGTTTAACACTTTTCCTTCCAGTTTTCATGTGGTGGACTGTATCCATTGTCTGGTGATAAATGATTCTTATGAATGAGCAGTGATTTTTTTTCAGCTGATGGTCATCAATTAAAGTTTATTAAATAATTAGCAATGGTTCTCATTGAAGCCATTTAACCATTAGTATTTGGAGACCAAACATTGATACATCATCCTTCTGTCACACAGAAGACATCAGTTTTCCTGCTACTGTACTTGTGATAACTGGGGAGATTCCGAGAAAGCCAGCTGCTGGTCACAGCAATAGATAAGGCACTGTAAGGAGAGCTCGGAGATGAGATGGCACACAGATGGGACTGAGAGGAAGCACAGAACCTAGGATTCTGCACCAAAAATGAAATTCTTTTTCATCAAATAAAATCATTATTAAAGACAGGCCTGGAACAAAGACCAAATTAACACAGGCTCAAAGAAAAGACCAAGTGAAGTCCCTTATGACTTCTTAAGGCTTCAGATGGGTTGAGAAGGCCCTGGCAGCCTGGAGGTGTGGAAGAGTGATGAAGAGGCTTTCCAAGTCCAAGCATTACAGGTCTGTACGGTCAGGCCTGGGTACTGGGCAGCTCTGATGTCTCTTCAGTCCTTCCCTGCCTTAACTCCAGACTTCCAGTCTTACTCCCCCCAATAACTTCACCTTTGGGGAAACCCCAATCCCTTTATTACACTTGTATAAAACAAGTATTCTAACACTTTGAGTGATGTCTACTTTTCTGACCAAATCCCACCTAAAAATAGCTGGCCTCCCTGGAAGAGTCTGAGGGTAAGCTTGAATTTGCAACTTTATTAAACTGCATGATCCTGGATGGTAAAATTGAAGGAAGGAAAAGAAACTAGCAAGGAGGCGAACCAAATGCAAACTTGACAACTCACTGGACAGCATCTGCTATTGTGGCATGGAGTCCATAAAGAGAGTGCCAGTCTCTTGGCAAGTATGCTTGCCTAAGCAAATAGCCATGTCAGGATGAGCAGGCTGAGTACCTGGAAACAGTCCTCTGAAGGGAGAGGAGTGTACCAGACACAGGTAGGCCATTAATCTAGTCAGTTTCACTAACATTGCAGGTCACATCCCAAAACCCTTTTGGCAGCCACGGGGAATCCTGAAAACCTACTGGTATTGTCAGTGTATAAGATGGGAACTAAGACAGAGCCATTTATCAGGAGCTAAGAAATAATGGGGCTAAAAACCTTGGTGGATGGTAGAGATGCAACTGATACAGTATCTAAAGACGGGCTTTCTACTGGCACAACAATGCTGTGAAACAGTTTAATGCCAGTGCCGTAAGGCACTCCCTGCACATGCATCAGGAGTCAGGCAGGATAAGGGCAATGTTGCACCTGCCAGCAGGTTAGCATAGCCATGTACATTTATACATCAACAGCCAAAGCACAAAAATAAAAAATATAGTCATCTTGGAAATGTTTTGGCTCAGATTCAGAGTGAGGGGTACTTCAAAGCAACAAAAGAAGGGCTGAAGGGCCATTATATGAGCAGCGGCAGGTTAAGGCCATTTCTAGAGCTTATCATACAAAGAGAAACAAGGCAAGTACGGCCAGTTCGTTATTCATGCAGGTATCCTCTGCTTTTGGAAAGGACTTTATCTGGCTGTAGGGCTGTGCAGTACTCTCATCCAAGGCATGTGGGTCATCTCTCTTATGGCTCTTGTGAGATGGCCAAATGAGTGGTAAGATATTTCTCTCCTCTTTTTCCTTCAACCTTTGAATTGTTTTGATGGTTTGTAGAACTGCAAAGATGGCAATAGATTTGGCTCAGAGAAGTCTAACTTTAGCATACACCCCTACCCTACCCCACCCCAATCTAGACTTTGCCCCACTTAAATCAATTTAAGCTGAGCTTTATTTCTAAAGATATTTTTAAACATGAAGGAATTTTAGTTTAACCCCATATTGTTCACTCTTGAAAAAGTAAGTTCCATTCTCCTATGGCATGCCTAGCATACCAAAATAGACCCAATTCTTTTGGGCCACGTGCTCTTAGCCCTGGGTCACTTGACTTGCCAAAACAGGTCATATGCACATCCCTCTGTCGGGACCACGTGATGCCACAGTTCTCTCCTAGTACAGAGGCCAGGCAGAGGAGGAAGGGCAGACTTACATAGAGAGCACAACACACTACCTCTGCCAATTCTGTCAATAACCCCAAGCAAAACAAAATCTTTTGTTTTGACAAAAGATTCTGACTTTAAGTCCAAAGCTGAAGGTGAAGCTAAGTGAAGAGGTAAGACAATCTCTAATCATATATGTCAGTCACGTAAATGTAACACAACATATTAAAATGCACACTACAGCTGAGATATGCCCAAACTGAGCAAATAGCTTCTGAACTATGTCTTACAAGCTGGACCATCTCTTTAAAAAGGGACAAAGCTGGAACTTTCCTCCCAAGTCCTCTCATAGGCACTGGGCATGATTTCCCCAGAGGAAACAGGCTCAACTGCAAGCTTGTGGACATTAGCAGAGCAATATGACCAGTGGAGTGTGCGGAACTAATGGATGAGTTTTGGTTTTGTCTTCTCTCCAGAGCCTTTGGCATTCTTTATCAAGCGGTACATAAAAGAATAGAAGAATAAAAGATTGTCATATTGTCCTTTGTACTTCTCTTTCAGCATGTCACTATGGTAGTCTACCAGGAAGTAATAAATGGCTTCAATTGTGGAAAGGAAAGTATCTGGCTTCCCTTTTTGATGGCGCCAAAAGCAAGTTTTTCTTGTTTTCAGTTCAACTTGTAATAACTCTGCCAAACAAACAAAAAAGAGAACATGTAAATACTTCTCAATCATATTATTATTGCGGACAATAATAATAACTGGTACAATAGTATGTGCTGATACACAATGATGATTTAATTACTTTAAGGATTTTTTTAAAAAAGTACAGATGAGTTCTTTCCATTCCAACTCTAAACAGGGTATTGTTTTAAATGTACAGCAACACAGAGAAACATCACGGCACAGAATTGGATTGTGTGCATCCCTATTCTCTATGGTTCTCAGAGCTTGTAAAACACATTAAAAAGTCAACAATCAAGAGAGTTCTATCTTGGGTAAAAGAGTCTTCTATCTTGGGGTTTCTATCCTGCTAGTTTCTATCTAAAGTTCCTTTTTAAATTTTGAGTTGTCAACAGAACTTCATTATCCATTTGTAAAAAAGATTTATCTGATACAGTGGTTTTTTTCCCCTCTGAAATACTAGTTTTTATTCACTCTTTTTTTCTTTTATATTTTGTTGTAGGCTCTAACTAGGGAGGTGGGGAGATAAATACAGAAGAAAGAGGAAGGTAAAATAACAGTAAGGAAGTCTGAACAAGTTATAAGGAGTCATACTATTAACTACCTAAATAAAAATACCTATAACACATATAAGTAGATGTATAAGCATACATACATACATACATACATACATACATACATACATACATACATAGTTTAAATGAAATTTTCTGATCTGGGATGACAATGCTCCCTCCAAGAGCTAAAGATCTAATAAAACCCCCAAGACCGGGCATGAAAAGCCCGCTTTTGAGTTGTTGTTGGTCAATGTTTCCAAGAGACTCAAAAACATTACAGGTTATTGTTACTGCCCTTGGTTGCCCCCCAGAGGTGGAAGGTAAAAGTCCCTACTGCTAAAGATAGTAAGCACTTCAGACATAGGGTCCAGAGGTCCTTGAGTAGGCCTGACAGCCTCTTCCCTGAGGACCAGCTTTCATGGTACCAGAAGGCACCATGTAAGCTTCCAAAAGAGGGAAGCAACCAACAGTCCTACCCAGCTATGATGCCTATGAACCACAACAACCAGCATAGCACAATAATCCTAATGTAGAGCAGTGGCCTTTATATCCCGGGGGTAATCAACAGCTCTCTAATCAAACTTAACTAAACCCACTGAAGAGAGAAAGCACACCTGATACTAAAAACCTAGCCATCTACCCAAGGCTAGTAAAGTCATGGATTTTGGGACAACCTCTTTATACTAAACCAGTATAAACCCTTAACTATTTTCAACATTACTTCATATAAAAGACCTCAAGAAAGTAAGAACAGACAGAATATACCACAATATGTAAAAGCCATTTATGACAAATAATAGCCAAAATTATACTAAACAAAGGGAAACTATTCCATTTTCTTGATTCCTATTCCATTTAATTCTTGAAGTTTTAGCTAGAGCAGTAAGATATGAGAAAGACATAGGGAGGATCAAAATTGAAAGGAAGAAATTAATCTTCTGATTCTTGCAGACACTGTAATTCTACACTTAAAACACCCCCATGGACTCCACCAGAGAACTTTTGGGTCTAATAAACACGTTCATCAAAGTCAAAGGATACAGAACCCAGTGGCTTTTGTATGCACCAACAACAGATTTGCAGAGAAAGAAATTAGGAAAAAAATATTCCACTATAATTGCTTAAAAAAAAAAAAAAAACAGCAAAACCAGCTATCTGGAAATAACAAAGGAAGTGAGAGATCTCTACAAGGTGGGAAGCTTAGGAAACTCATTGCTAGTAGGAATGTAAACTGTGTAGACACTATTGAAGTCACTATGAAGGTTTTTCAAAACACTAATAATGGAACTAACACATAGCCTCACTATACCCCTCCTGGGAATAAACTCAATGGACTTATCATACCAGAGGGATTCTCTCGCATCCACAGTCAGCACTGCTTTTTATACAATAGTAAGGAAATGAAGTCAGCCTATTTGTCCACCAACAGATCAACGGATAAGAAAAACATAGTAAGTACTCCATGGAGTTCTCTTTAGATGTAAGGAAAATATAAGATTTAAAACACTGCAAGAAAATACATCAAACTAGAAAACACTGTATAAAGTGAAGCCACAGACTCACAGCGACAAATACCAGAATTCTCTCTCATGAAATTGTTAAATATGTATATCCAGATAGGAGTACATGTGGGGAAAGGGGAACATCGGGATAGGGAGAGCAACAGGGCATCAACCAAACTGAAGTACGGGGCAAAGTACCTTAATACCTGTCAACTTTGTCATCTGGTTAAAAGAATTAGAGGAACACATTTTGTGTAAAGGACTGCTAAGTAAAATGACATGAAACATCTTCAGCAACAACAAAACTCATTAGACAACAGAGTAATAAGCAAGTTAAAATGGGAACCTAGAAAATAATGTATCACAGAGACAGGAGTGATGTCACAGACATCACACACTACCTCTGTCAACAGGACCTGTGAAGGGATTCTTAAAATATATATTATATTTCAGCAAAGCAAGTGGGGGGAAAAGGAACACTAAGCAACAAAGTGGTCAGTATAAAACAGCTTTGAACTTTTTTAAATGCTATATGTACAACTCTCTGAAATAATTCATATAGGATTATTTTAAAACAGGATAAATAAAAATATAAAATCATTTTAAAACTTATTTCAGGGAAAAAAGACAAAACAAACAGAAAAATGCATGTATGGTAGTGCATACTTGTGATTGTAGGTCATTGTGGGCTCTACAGTGAGTATCAGGCCACCAGAGCAACCCGTCTTCCCTGCTGGCTAGCACGCTAGCATTCCCAGTGCTGGAAGGTGCTACTCAGGATACTCACTCACCATAAACCATGGGTATTCAATATCAAGCTGCCAAGCAAGACATACCTAATGATGCAATAATGGCATAACTATTTGGAGGCTAAGAACCTCTCTGTGAGTGAATTGGAGGCCCACTCCATGGGAAAGAACACACACTTGATACTCTAAACTTGGGTCAAAAGCTTAGGGCTGGGGAAGGCATGGCCAAAGGGAAGAACACAGTACTGTGCTTTCCCTAAATGAACATGTTGTCAAACAGCTTTCTAGATATTTCTGTTTAGTCTTTTAGGCCAGTGCTGCTCTCAGCCCAGAGAAGCTCCTGCTGAGAGTCAGTGCAGAGACGAATACTGTTAAGAATAAATGAACTCTCAAATGTGAGTGGCTCTATGTCATCTCTATCTTTTCTTAGTGTGACAATGGACAGTATAACAATATGCTGAGACTCTGGGGGTAACACAGGAATAGCTGCCAGTCGTCATGTGCTAGGCCACCACAGCCAGGGCATTAACTGCATTAAATGAGTTCAGTGTATGACAGGCTTGGTGTTACATCAACCTAATAAGTGGATAGATAAATGGCTGAATGCAAAGACCCTGAAATGACAAGTGTTTAAAACACAAACAAAAGTGCCATTTCAAAAACTGTATCAGTGCTGTCAAAAACGAAGGAAAAGAGCTGCCTAGGTATGGAAGAAGGTCCACTTATAATTTAATAATCTGGAATCCATCTATCCTCCACATTTTCCCAGTGCCCTCTGATGAGTCTTCCAGAATACTATGCCAGGCTGTACTTTGGCTTTAGGTAGATTGTACATGAGTACACCAACTCTTACCTCTCAGTGTTTTATTCTGACACTAGTGAAATGTCCAGAACTGTTGTCGCTATAAACTTTAGCAAAGCGTTTCACTAGCAAGGTAACTTTCTAAGTCTGTTTGCTTTATTTTATGTGTAGGAGTGTCTGCCTGTACATGTGTATGAGTATATGCCATGTGCATGTCTCAGAAGAGGGTGTAGGATGCCCTGGAGTTACAGGTGGTTGTGAGCTAATATGTAAGTGCTGGGAACTGCATCCATGGCTTAACCAGTGAGCCATGCCTCCAGCCTGTTATGGTGATCCTTAATTTGAGCATTCAGAACACTACTATGAATACAGACATCTGAGAGCTGAAGTATGGTTTGTTCAGCTTAACCAAATGAGAAAGTGTTTTAAGATCTAAAGCCCACAATTAGTCATAAACATAGATCATTTCTTATAGAGGCAATTTGGTTTATCCAGAAATCTTTCTCAAACATGGAGGCTATGTGTATGTCCCACCCTGTGATTTCTGAGGAGTCAGAAGAGGCAGGGGCTGAATTAGGACATGCAGTTGCTTTTAGAGACCCATTTTATGGTCATGAGCCAGCCCAGAAGTAAGATGTGTGCTTTCTATGGGAATCAGGAAGGAGGAACCAATTTTTTGTACAAATCTGATTTCAGGCAAACCTAAACAGACTGACTTTGAATAGTACAAAAATAATTCCATCTATAGGTTTTTCAGGAATTTTACTTGTGTTCTTTCATTTGAACCTAGAAATTACCATATAAGGTAATAATAAGAAAAATATCCCAGACAAATCTTCAGACTGAGGGGTAGCTTTCTGTAGTAACAGGACAAGAGGCTGTGGCAGGCAATGATCTCCCACTCCTTCA
This sequence comes from Cricetiscus sungorus, assembly GCA_030556225.1. Taxonomy (NCBI): domain Eukaryota; kingdom Metazoa; phylum Chordata; class Mammalia; order Rodentia; family Cricetidae; genus Cricetiscus; species Cricetiscus sungorus. The sequence goes on along the minus strand of JANBXA010000372.1, from coordinate 61,767,102 downwards.
AAGCACAGAAGAGCATGGATTCATTTACTAAACAACAAAGTCTTGTGACTCACAGGTACAAACTAATTAATTAGCTAACAAATTCATTAAGCCCGTGAACTGTACTTTGCACTTCCTTTAGTTTGGAAATGACTAAGACTGTAATATGTCTTTTCTTGAAGAACCTTCTGGTAACCATGTAATACCAATTGAGTAGCTCTCTTGCCTTCTAATCACAAAGCTGTTCAGTAACTGGAAAACTCCTAAAGCTTTTAGAAAAACCACTGAGGATATTGGAAGCACTGAGAAAGGTACAAAGAAACAAGAGGAATGATGAGAGCTGCTGGACTTCAGGATACTAGCCGTGTTACTTGGGCACTCTTAAACACTCTTAAACTGTTATTAGGAGCTCAGCATTTCACTCAAGCCAAAAAGACATACAGGGCCAAGAGATGGCTCAGTGAGGAACGTTGTACAAGAGCATGAGGACCAGAGGCCGGGGGATGGCTCAGAGGGTAACACCTGCTGCACAAGAGCATGTATCTAAGTACATCCCAGAATCCGGGTAAAGGAAGATGCAGCCACGCACAGCTACAATCCCAACACCTTTGGTGAGACGGAAGAAGAGATGAGGGGGACACTCAGAAGCTTTGCATCAGCTAGTCTGGTGTGGTGAAAAAGAGGCTCTGTTTGAAACATGGTGGAAGGCACGGATGACACCAGACATCATCCTCTGACCACCACATACACTCAGTGGCATGTATGTGCCTACATACATGTAAAGACATGTACATACACATATACACATGCATTATATATACATATACACACATGGGGACTTTTTTCATAAAAGGCAAAGATAAAAGAAAAAGAAATTCTTGTACTACTAAACTGAGTTAGATTACCACTGTGAACTCACAATATGTATACCCATTTGTTTTCTTGGCTCTGTCCACTGAAGAAATGGCATGTAGTAATCAACTTACATAATACAGCTTCTAATATCAGATCCTACTTAAAATGAACCACAGGTCTTTAAGAAAATGGTGATTGCAAGTTTGTGTCTGGAAGAAAGTCAAAATAGATTTGAGATATCCTGCTACATCTACTGAGGCCAGTACTACTACAAACTGTAGAGGCCAGCATAAAAAGGCCGATTAAAACAGGAAGAACTAACATGACTAAACTTTCTCCATTGTTCACTTCTCAATTTAATGACAGAATGATCACTCATGGATCAATCAAACATTGTTGAGAAAGTCAATAGCCTTAAAGCGTTACTCCAGTATACTAAAGAAAAATAAACTTTACAGTGGAATGATCTAGCATCACCATAATCCAGTAGTCAATTATAAATATGGAAACAAATTGTTTATATGTCTCCCAACTTAATACAACAGTAAGTCTGTAACTTCAATTCACCCTGCATGAACTTTTTAACCAAACAACTGATGACATTACAGGGAAAGGGCATACTATGACAACAAACAACAGATACAAACTGGACCAGCTATAGACAAGTCTGGATTCATTCTTTCTTTAAAGTACCCTAACTATGGGGTTGGAACAGTGGTCAACAGCACTTCCTGTTCATGCACAGGACCCAGGCTTGGTCCCCAGCACCCACATTAGGAAGCTCACAACTGCCTGCAACTCCAGCTCCAATAGATCTGCTGCCCTCTTCTGGCCTCCTTAGGCTTCCATATGTACAGGCTCACACATACATACATAAATTTATATACTCTAAAAAGTATGCTAACCAAAATATCTAGGCTGAGTTTAATCATGAGACATTAAACAACAAATATGGCCACTTTATCAAACTCTAAATAAAAAAAAAATTTCAATTAGGAAACTGTTCTAGGTTAAGAAACTAGAGCTATACAAGCATCAAAAATTTGAATTTAAATGCTGTGTCAGGGTAAACTGCCACAAAAGCCTTATTGTATTCATCAGAAAATGTGAGGAGAGACTTTGTGTTACATATTGTACAAGTTCTGTCAATTTTCTTAGGAGTGGTGATGGCATTGTTTTTATTGCACAGGAGTGTCCTTATTACTAAAAAGAACAATAGTATTTAGAGTGCAGTTTTGCAAAGCCCACTGCTTACTTTAAAAAAGTTCCGCCAACAATGTACATAGATGCATAAACACACACATAACACAAAAAGGGAGAAGAGAAACGGAGCAAATGTGAAGGTTAAATGTAACCGTTCTTCTGAAGGAGCTACACATTTGAAGCTTCTCTAAATAAAAGCTGTGGGAGAAAAGTCCCCAGACACATTTTCTTACCCCGAAGGCGCTCATCAGAGGCTATCTGGTTTGTCTGGCTCCAAGTGCTGTCAATGAAGACCACTCTCTTCAGTGCTGGGCCTCTGCACAGGCTCTCATTCAAGCCAGAGTCTCCCTCCACCTCAGTCCTCTTGAGTTTAAAAGGTGGCATATCAAGATCATCAACTTTGCTTCTACCTTTACTTTCCATCCTTTTTTGCAGATGAAAAGAAACATCTTTTATTGAGATGGACTGAGGCCCAGGAAAAACAAGTACAACCTAAAACAAACCAAGTCAAGTTAGTTACATGCTGCTGTGATCTTCAACATAAATTCTGGCTTAAAACTCTAAGAAAAAGAGATGCTGAATGTCTAAAAAATAAGCGTTAAATTGAGTCTATTATTTGTTTTCTTCCATAGATGGTAAAGCTTTAGCTTATTCCTAATAGCATATATTCATATTATACTACCTGGAGATGTTAATTCAAAGTAAGTTACTCAATAATTGACAATGCCAAGTTAACAGTATCTTGAACTTGTGTGGTGCTATACTTCTATAATCCCAGCATTAGAGATGCAGGGACATGAAATCAGGGCCAGCCTGGGCTTCTTAAGAGTTATAGGCCAGCCAAAGAGACAAAAGGGCAAAATAACATTTTTTAAAAATAACCACTGGAAACTGTTTAATAGCTAAATGCTATTTTTACTTGTATAATAAGGAAAGATAAAATAAGGCAGGGGAGAGAACGGTGTGAGAGAATAGTTTTTTACAGTTATTAGTGATGAAAGTGTAAAATAGTATAATATAGTGGAGACTGTGAAACACACTTTAGGTCTGACATCTACAAGTTAAGACAACAGGATCTTGATTTCTACTCTGTCTCAAAATGTATAAAGAATAAAACAGTGTGTTCCATTTAATCAAATAAATGGTATTTAACTGACCAGAGAAGAATATACAAACATTACTATGTCAAACTCAGATATGATTTGGAAATATAAATTTCTAAATAAATTCAAATTATATAGAAACATAAACTGTGAAGACATCACTGAAGTCAAGTGCATATTTAGTATTAAATGAGCATAACACTAGATTGCTAAGAAGATTAAATCACGTTCAAATAAGTTCAGAAAGGAGCTGGAGTTAAAGCTCTCAGAAGGTTCTAAGTGCCAAGCCACCCACCTCATGGTCCTTCCCTTCATACTCTGGAATGCACGGGTATGTGTAGATGCTCACAGAGCTGGGCGCTAAGAGCTTGGCGTGCACAGCCGTGCTTTTGCCGTCTGTTTCATTTGGATGCTTAATGATATCAATCTTCAGTGGAAGCTAAAATAAAAAGACAAACAAACAAAAGACTTTTATATCAATATAAAACCACTATAGCTACGCATAAGCTCACACAGAACTCCCATGAGCACACTTACAGTTGGAGGCCACACCGTTTAACCCAAGTAACAAGGACAGTAAAGTCATCCATCAAAACCCCAGTGGTTCCCTCAATGTTGATCATGTACCTGAGTGGCTACTTCAGAAGAAGCAACATGGAACCTGCTCTTAAAACAATGACCCAGAGACACCTTACTTAAGTCATATACATATTAGTCCAGTTACTCACATATAAGCATCCATGATATGTGAGAACATTTTAAAAGTAATTTCTATGAACTCTAGGTTTACTTTATGCTGTTTTCAAAGGAAATGAAAGCTTGGGTGAAAATTCAGATTTAAAATTCAAATTGAAATCCTGTTCCTTACACATTTTTCAAGTCAAAGTTACCTTAAGTTTTGGGATCTTTAGCAATGCATTTTCACAGCACAAGTTAAGCTGTCAGTAGGAAAAACAGCAACAGAGTAAGCCTTAAAGTGCTTTAAATAACTCAAGTTATACTTGATACAAGTTGTAGCTCAATAATACTTGCTTAAGTGATTTTCCTTAATTAAAGACCTATCAACTCTTCTGTTCAAAAACAATAATTCTCTTGGATTTCTTGAGCTAATTTTTTTGTTTACTATTTAAGTTTCTTCATTGCAGACTCCGTTGGGGTAAGTACATCTACTATCTCCAAGACCCTCATTTCATGCAAGGGTAAGGGCTCTATGAACAGGTCCCGAACAGCAGCCGTTTTGCTCTGGAACAGAAAACTGTTCCAGCATAAAAATCAAATATGCTACGTCTATATTCTAATAGATTTTAATCTATATTACACCTGCAAACTAGCAACCATGATCAAGAAAATGATCTGTCACCATCAAAAAGTCTTCTAGTATCCTCTCCTCTTCCTTTTCTACTAGCCAGTTGTCACTTCAGCTTACTTCTTCTGGGGTCTTAGATAGATAGAATAATAAAATATGATCTTTCCATCTTGTGTCTTTAACTCAAAATAATAACTTGGAAATGTATAAAGATACTGTTTATCATTTGTTCTACAGCTCACCCTACCCCATTCAAGATGAGATTTATGTGGAGAGGCAGTCTCAAGGTCACAGGACCAGACTGGGCCTCTAAAATGGGACAGCATTAGCAGAATAGGGCATCACACACAAGGCAGCATGATTGAGTCTTGTAGGGAGAGCCTTACCTTCAGCACCCAGAAAGGAGCTGCATTAGGAGAGAGACTGCCATGTGAAGAATAAGCTGTCCTAATGGGAGAGGCTAGTCCTTCAGGTGCCCCCAAGGCTACTTTTTAAAGGAGTAGTTGCTATATACTACAAAGTATACCACATTTCCTTTCTTTTCCTTTTGAACAATTATGTGAGGACAGGATGCTATAAATAGTATATCTCAAAGGGATGCAGGCAAAAATATGTGTTGAGGTCAAACAGTGTCCAACCAGGATTCCAACTATCCCTGTCTCATCCCCACTCAGCCCTGGGGATAAGTGATATATGGCTAATTGCATGAAATCACCATACCAATTTCTATTTGTAGGAAATGAACCATCTAAGTAGGCAGCTCAGAGACTGTGTTAACACTGGTCTGCTTCTGAGTGAACGTGATTCTGCTTCCCTCACAGACTCAGTCTCAGCTGGTGTTCTAAGTTCCTTCTCTGAGGTCTCTGAAGACCAGATTAGTGTTAACTTAGACATGGGAAGTAGGAAAGAGGATTGACAAAGATTTCTACTCCTAATAAATCTGACTTCCAACAAGTTAATGAGTAGAGTTTAAAACTCCAAAGGCTAACATTAATAGTTCTGATCAACTTTGCATCAAGGACACAAAATTGATTATTTATATATATTATTTGTATAATGAAAAAGAAGTTTTATGGTCTAAAATCTCCAATTATAAGACAATTACACAAAATTCACAACCTCAGGACTCAATCAGTTCTCAACAAGTAAGTCTGAGGCTTCTGACAGTGCGATACCAAGGCACATCAAACAATGGGAATTTACATGTGTATCCTGGTTCACACATTTGACAGGGAAATCACATTAAATACTGATATGGAAGCACAAACACTACAGTACTGACTAGACCAGAGGGCAGTTTGGAAGAGATCTTCTACTTAGAAATATGCAGCAGGATGCCCATTTGTCCTCTAATGGCTATGTTTCTAACAAGAGACTCAACACACACCTTTCTGTTCAGATATATTCAAATGCCACCAGCAGCAAGGCACAGGGTGTTCCCCAAAGTAATCCTCTTAAACAGGGCTGCTGAAGGTGGAGGGTTTTTTTGTTTTTTTGTTTTTTTGCTTTCCCCTTCTATATCTTTATTCATTTCTTATAGTTTCTAAATTCTGCATCAAATAAAGGTATGTTTGATTTATTCTTGTCTTACTTTTCTATTGCTATGGCAAAACACCATGACCAAGATACTTATAAAGAAAGAGTTTATTTGGAAATAATAGTTTCAGAGCATTACAGTTCATGACCATCATGGCAGGGAGCATAGCAGCAGGCAGGCAGGCATGGTGCTAGAGCAGTAGCTGACAGCTTACATCTTAAGACACAACCATGATGCAGAGAGAGCGAGCATGGGAAATTGCATGAGTGTTTTGAATTTCAGACCCTGCCCCCAGTGACACATCTCCTCCAACAAGACCATACATATCTCCTAATCCTTTCCCAAAAGTTCCAACAACTGGGGACCAAGTATTCAAATACACGAGGGGATGGGGCCCTTCTCTTGCAAATCACCACAATTCTCCAGACTAAAACCAGACTTATTCCTTGTGTTCTACCTTCCCAATCAGGCTCTCTAGAAGTAATGCTGAAGGTTTGTTTAAAGCTGAGGTACAATTTAGAAACAACATTGTTTCTATTTCTCTTAATATATATTAACATATCACATTTTACATACAGGCACTAAAGTATACACTTTGGAAAACTATACAGTTGATCAAATAATTTTTAAAAAGTATTTCTAGTAAATGGTGAGTACTGCCACTGATTTGGAAAATAATCCTGTTGTTAAATTTCTTTCAAAGTAGTAGTCCTATGAATTCAACTTTTATATTTTTGATCTACAATCCTTTTTTGGACGCACCTTAAGAAAAAAGTCTGTTTAATATTTTTGAGACAGTGTCATACTAAGTAATCCAGGCCTGCCTGGAACTCACTTGGCAGGACATCTCCTATGTATTCTGCCTCAGCCTCCCAACTGCTGCAAGTACATCTGGCAAGGTAAGGTTTTAAATGAGACATTTTCTTTAGGCAGCTGTGGCATAAACAGAAGACAAGACTCTGATGTGTACCATTCCTATTAGCAAGGACATTAACAAAAATCCTTAATCTCAAACTTTTATTTTTCTTTTCTGAGAAAATTGGAAATACATTACCTCATTCTTGGCCAATAAACTATGTCTTTGTCTATTTGTGATTTTAGACTGTGACCTCCTCCCTGGACACCAAGACACCCTGGACTTGCCAAAATAAGCATTAAGTGTCTTTCATACTTTAAACCTAAATAAACCTTAAACATCACAGTACATATTTCTGAAGAACAACTTCAATTTATTTGTTAGTGGCAAGCCTCATTTGTGCTAGGCGTAGACTTTAATTTCTCTAAAGTCCTAATAAATGCAGATCCCATTTAATGTAATTATTTGACTTACTCCTCACATTTGGGTCAATGCTAGACAAGTTAACACATACACAGTAAATTCTTTAATTACATATACCTATAAATAATTATATCTACCTATAGATAATTATATCTACCTATAAAAAGTCATGATAAATACCACAGACCATAAAAAGCAATCGATTCAAGTCAGCTCTCCAAGTGGCTTGAAATCACTGTAACTACAACATGGTCAAATGTGTAGACCCCAGTGTTGGGAACCTGCTATCTCCTGACCCCTTTGGGCCATGCCCAACCCTTACCTTTTTAATAACAATAAGAGGTGGGAATGTTAGGAGCCTGCAGTCTGCTGACCCCGCCTCTGACAATGGGAAGGACGCCCATGGCCATGTCATCACTACCTCAGGCTTTATCTGGCTGTTCAAGCCTTTACCTGGCTGTGCAGGGGACCCAGTTACACAGGCACAAGTCCCCCTTTTAAAGCAAGCGCGCCAAGTGCATCTCTCCTCTCTCTCTCTCTCTCTCTCTCTCTCTCTCTCTCTCTCTCTCTCTCTCTCTCTCTCTCTCTCTCTCTCTCTGCTTTTGGTTGGCCACCAGCTACCCCCCTTTCTCTCCCCTCTCTCAATAAACTCCATGTGGGCGCTGAGTCTCGTGTTTGTGTTTCTTAGGCAATAGCAGCTGCAAAAGAACAACACCCAGTCCTTTACACTTTAGCTTATTTTAGTGTTGGTCATGGCCATCTGCTCCATTCTATATCAGATGGGGAAAGTCACAAAATTTCAGGTAAACATTCACTCTGATTCTACCTATAATGTTTTCCCAAGAATCATTACAAGGACTTAAAGTTGATTTTGAAGCTTCTCCAAGTGAGACTATAAAACTATAATTATTACTTTTTTAAACTAATTAATGTCATTGAAAGTACGTAATTCATTTCAAACTCAAGTGAGTTTTCTAGAAACAAGAAAGAGATATAGTCTTAATAGTGTCAAATTATCCATCAATACAATTTACTTCCAAGCTTATCAAATATATTAGAGTAGGCATATATATATATATATATATATATATATATATATATATATATATTAAGCTATCTTTTTAAATTGCATTTTTCTACTTTCAAACAAGCCTCTTACTTGCACAAGTGGAATCTGCTCAGTGGGCACATTTTCCACTGGGACATAGCAGGTGTAGCAGTAGAACATCCTTGAGCCACCGCATTGGAGACATCGTGACCTCCCACTCTGTTGAGCCTTATGAAGCACGTCCTGAGATGCTAAGCATAAGTTCTGAAGAGGGTCTTCTGAAGCTATGGAAGCAGTTTGTGACTGTTTTGTTCCCATATAATTTGCATCCTTTTCACTTTCTTGAGGGCTGACAGACAGTCTGAGAGCCATTCTTTCTTTGAACCAAAATATTCTGTTTCAAAACATGTGTCATAGGTGCACTGTAAAAATTAAAATGAGGAAGAATGAAAAGTGTCAATGTTGTACTATTGTTATAAATAAAATTGTCCAATATAATTTAGTATTTACAAAAAGACATTACTAAGTTAAAAACCCACTGAATTGATACACTTGAAAACACAAAATTAAAAATCAACTCAGAAGAGCGATTTCAGATACTCTTACAAACTATTTCAACAGAAAATGAAAATGTGCTATGTTAAAAAAAAAAGCTTCAAAGCTTCAAATATAAAATTTAAGACAATGATGATCCATTCTGACAGTACTCATTTTGTCTCAAATACAACAATTTTGATTTAAAAAACAAGAATATAATGAAATTATGTTCATAGCACACCGAATTGCATTCAAGTATGTAGACTCTAGGTTTGAATTGGCATCCCATGACAGAACTCATGGGATCTCATGGCATCTCATGGTGAACTCCAATGAAAGTAAAAAGATGCAGCGGTGTGAGCTGCTATTAGGAATACACAACACACACACACACACACACACACACACTTTTCTTCCATGATTCTGACCACTATTCTAGCTTAAAAGTCCTTCCCCAGGGCAAATCATAGAAAGTCTAACTTGAAATTGGCCCACATTCATAGTAGATAAACAAACACCCATTTCAAAAATGGATTCTGGCCTATGCCTTGGAAGACAGAAAGCTGAAGAATCTGACAGACCCTGATGACTCCCTTTCACTCTGCTACCAGTCAAGCCTATAAAACACTCCATGAACACCCAAAGCAGACGCTTCTGGGCAGTTGACTATGTAGAGACTCACTGAAGGGGAACTCCCTGTATGGCAGTACACTTCAGCTGCACCAGGAGGAAGTGCCTGAGCTTGAATCCCTTCCTTCTACCTGTCTGCACATTTGAATCTGTTAAAATATCTTTATAAGAACCATCAAATGCAGGCATAGTGTTTCCTAAGATGTGTGAACCACACAAGCAATCAAATGCATCTGAAGAGGGGCTGAAGGAATCTCAGCCTGTAGCTAGTCGAAAGGAAATTCTGAAGGCCTAGCTTGTGACTGGTTATGAGAATGCGACAGACAATCTTAGTGACTGAACTGTCAGCCTATGGGTTCTGACACTGTCTCCAGTAGTGCCAGTGCTGAATTTGAGGACATCAGCTGGTGTCCATTATAGAATCACTACTGGAGATAAATTCCCCCACCTTTTGAGATCACAAGTATTCCTGATGATTATGGAGTGAGAGTAGAAGAAAAACAAGACATTTTTTTTTCCTCCCTAACATGGAGGTGTTCTACAAGATAAATTGCTCTCCAAATTGAATATATAGTCAACCATAACACATCTGCTAATGCTGAGATAGTTAGTGACAATTATATTTATAAAATATCTTATAAGGTGAAATACATGATCTTAAGACTTCTAAACTTTTCAAAGTATATACCCTTCAGATTCTTTAGTGAAGATAAAACAATGTAAGAACTTTCCCACTTAATATTTTTTTTTGTGCAGGTTATGTATATGCATGTGTGTGTGATGACAATTAAAGAAAAAGAGAACATGGGTATATGACTGTATGCTTAAATATGTGAAAAGAGTAGGGGGATTGGAACGACAGAAAACAATGGCTATTCCTAAGGAACTAACAAATGATCTTGATAGTTTATTCATTATGAAACTTAGGCTGAAAAATTAATTTATAACTCCTTCCACCCAATTTATCCAAAATTAATTATATACATGCAGTTTTATCCTCTCTACTTTGCATATAATATCTTTATTTAGGCTCGAAATCAAATTCAAATTTAGTTCCTTATTAGTCCACATGGGCAAAGACAAATCTTACACATCTGAGTACTGATTACTGGGTCCATATATTTGATATAGAGAAATATGTTCATTTAGAGGCACCTTTCAGTAATGCTTTCTTTCTAGCAAAAATAGAATTCTTTCCAATTCACCTATTCCTGATTTTTTTTTCATATTTTCAGATATATTCAAATACTTGTCAACTAAATTAAAACCATTCTGTAGAAGGCATCCAGGATGAATCTCACTTCTCAATTCTGGGACTCTACACAGCTTGGCACAAATAGCAGCCCGATTAACTTTATTTTTCTCAAAGTAGAGGGAAAAGTTACCTTTTCCATTATAGTAAGCTGGTTTGACTCCTAAGGGAACAGTCCTTAAATTTCCCCTGCCTTGAATTGTGGACTTATTCAGAACCAGACAAAACCGTTTCCAAAGTTGTTTGTGAAGTACTAATAACTGGTCGCATATTTGTACAGGCACAATATCTTTTTTTTTTTTTTTTTTTTCTTAATATCCAAGATACCGCCATTTTTTAACACAGGACTAAAAGCCTCTTCCACAGATCGGGCTATATGATAGGCAGTGTGTCTGGTAAAGTTTTAATTTGGAGTCCAATCATAGAGTCCTGAAATGCTGCAATGGTGGGCATTGCTATTCTTACCCAACCTCGTGGGACTAGCAATGCAAAGTGTCAATACGCTTGTCTCACATTCCCAAGAAACAGGCACAGGAAACGACTCTGCTTCTTGGCTGATGGTAACAGCATACACATAACAGTCTTCCTCCTTCCGTGACCACCCTCAGACCACTCCAAAGCCTGAATGGCAGAATGGCGCTCACAGGGAGCCGGATGTGCCAGGACTGAGCTCCCCACGAGTTGGGAAGCCTCCTAGTCATCTAGGCCTCAAACCATTCGAATCTGTCCCCACGGGCATGAAACATACGGCGCTCGCCCGCAGTATGACCTCCACGGGCCCGTCGGGTCCCGGCCCCAGCCACCCGACCCGAAGGAAGGCCGACCTGCTCCACGCCGAACTCGCGGTCCACACCGCCTCCGCTCCGCGCGCCCTGCCCGGACCACTTTCTGCAGGACACCGGTGGGCGGGGCCGTGCGGTTGCCAGGGCCACGGAGACGCTAAGCGCTGCGGATGAGCGGGTCGAGCTCATACGGAAGGGAAGTCCCGCCTTTGCTTTCTCCGAGAACTTTCCCTTAGGAACCGTTGGTGCTGGCCACGGTGGCCACGCCAGGGAACTGGGAGCGAATTCCGGAAAAGCACTTTCGAGAGTAGTTGCCCCGAGTTGGTGAGAAAATACTAACTTCTCAGAACATTCTGCGTTACCTCCCCCAAGTAGTATGCTTAACAGCACTCAGACTTGTAGCCTTATGCGGCTGTATCGTATTTAATACTCGGTAGACTTGTTAGGAAAACCGTTTACAGACTTCTTAGGAAAACCGTTTATGCGTTATTTGCTTTGTGTAAAACGCACGGTTGGCACCTACTGTGCTTTTTCCGGTTTGACTTTGAACATATATGGATAGCATTAAATCATTAAATCATCCTTCTATGCCCCACCTTAAAGAAACCTAGTTGTTAAATTAGAACCAAACTATCATATAAAGCAACTTATTTAGTGAGTGATGAATTATGGAAAATGAGCAAATGGGGAAAAATAAAGTAGAGAGCCTTGTGTGGGCTCATGAGTGACAAGGCCAGTGTACTGATACTCACTAGACTTGAATTGATATAAAAGTTTTAATAGAACAATGGTCAACAGATGAATTCACAGAATCACACCCATAAGTGGGAGTAGGGCCCTTTTACAGCAGTTAAAAGGAGTTGGCTGTCCCTGTGTGAGTGAGAACTCATATTTTCATAGAGATTAAAGGAGGCTGGAGGGGAGCCTTATAACAGCCACTTTCCCTTCTTTATGCTGCTCTTTTGGGGTGAGGTGCCAGAGGACATTAGCATCAGCAGAAAGGGGACACAGCCACTGATTTGGGAGAAGGGAGTAGGGGAATGGGGATGGGATGCCACTCTGGGTGGAGAAAGCAATGACTCAGTTTCTAAGCCAGGGATGAATAGTTCACAAGCATTTTCTTTTTAAATGTAACTCAGTTTTTATCACAGCAGTTCTAGGTTGCTATGTCTGTGTAATAAATTACTCCAAAGTACAGTACAGTACAGTCGTTTGAAACAACCAAGTGGCCTACTGAACAGTAAGTTGGATTTTCTCTTGTAACCTGACTGGAAAGACTGGGCATACTATTAGAACTATTGATAAACTCACTCTGTGGCATGATCTTCGCACAGTGAGCAGGAGAGTAGCAGATTTAGTAGCTTCCATTTGGGCTCTGTCTTAGAGTTTCTGTTGCTGCACTAAAACCATGACCATAAACAGCTTGGGGAGGAAAGAGTTTATTTGGCTTACATTCCAGGTCATAGTCCATTGAGGGAAGTCAAGGCAGTAACTGAAAGCAGGAACTTAGAAAGTCATGGAGGAGTGCTGCTTCCTAGCTTGCTCCCCATTGCTTACTCAGCCTGCTTTTTTATATAGCCTGGAACAACCTGTCTAGGGGTGACAGTGACCCTTTATTTATTCCTCCCCGTGGGATGGGCCCACCCATATCATTCATTAATCAAGAAAAGTGCAGATTTGCCTACAGACAATCTGATGGAGGCATTTTCTCAGTTGAGGTTTATCTTTCCAAATGACTCTAGTTTGTGTCAAGGTCACAAAACCCAACAAGGACACACTCCAAATGGAATGCTGCCAAGAAGGCTGAAATGGCATGTCTTCTTTGACCTATCTTCAAAAAATAACTGTCACGTCTCTCCTATTCTTTTGCTTGCAAATCAGATATTAGTCCTGTCCTGATCATAGGAAAGGGGACATAGTTCATACACCCCAAAGCATTATCAAAGAATTTATAACCTTTAAAATAAACTAGCATACCCAGGAAACCACATATCAATGGCTTAATACAAAAATCCTTCCTGAAAAAAGAATCATATAACTGTTCCTAGTTAGGAGGAATATTAGGCTCAGGGTCACAGGTTTCTTATTTTCAGTTTTTTGGACACCTCCTAGCAACTGAGGTCATAGTTTATCTAACAATATAGAAAATATGGTGACTCATAAAACCATGCTCCAGGAGAGATCTCATTCCCAAGAGTAATTGTGCAACACAAATTGGACTGGGGGATTTTTGTTGATGTTTATTTTAAGATGTAGAAAACTCAAATTTAGTTGTGTAGAAAGTTGAGGATGGAGAGGGTGGATCTGGGAGGAGATCAGAGAGGAGGTGAATATGACCAAAATGCATTGTATAAAATTCTCAAAAAGTAATTAAAATATTACACTTAAAAATGAGCTGTCAAGTCATGAAAATACTTTAATCTGTATTATTAGTTGAAAGAAGCCAATCTGAAGAGGCTATGTACTTGTGGTACTTGTGATTTTGTGTCACATCATAGCACAAGTGTTGCATGTTTGTGGTGATGAAGGTATAAATAAACCTACTATACTGCTGTCCATGCACAGGTACAGCTCATTCCATAAGGTGTGCTAAGTGTGCAGTGTGCTATCCTCTCTGGTTTTGTGTAAGCACATGTTACTGATGGCATGACAGTTCATTCACTAGTGTATCACACAGTGTAGCCAAATTATTTAGCGACATAACTGATGAATAGCTCTTCCATGTGTTAGTACATATCTGTAATTCCAGTTACTCAGAAATCTAAGGCAGTAGGATCATGAGTTGGAAGTCAATTTGGCAGTATAGTAAGGCCCTACCTCAAAAAGGACATTACTGAATCTACAGGAATATTTTTAAATGTTAGATTCTAAGTAAGAATATACTTAGGGAAGCTTTCATACAGTTCTGTTGAAAATGAAAATCAGTATACAACCATTTTGGAAGTCTCTTTGGCAGTACTCACTATAGCTGGCATATTCATCACACTAGTTATAGACTGCATGCTGCCAAAAGACATTAACAGGATTATTCGAGAGAATGGAGCAATTGAATACATACTGAGAAAAGCCAAAGAATCATTAGGTCATTTAAAAAATCCATTCTAAATAAAATTGGAAAATCTAAAGAAATGGACAATTTTTCTTGATAGATACTACTTAACAAAGTTAAATCAAGATGAGATAATCTATTTAAATAGACTTATAACCCCCCCCACCACCAAGGAAATAGAAGCAGTCATTAAAAAGTCTCATAAACCAAAATTAGGCCAGATGGTTTTAGCACAGAAATCTACCACACTTTCAAATAAGAACTAATGCAAATACTCCTCATTGTATGAGGCTAGTCATCCTTATACTCAAACCACACAAAGACTCAACAAAGAATGAGAATTAAAGACCAGTTTCCCTCGTGAACATAGATGCAAAAATACTCAATAAAATACTGCCTCCACCCAAGGGGAGAGATGGGTATGGGCCCTACTCAAGCCCTCCTTGGAGTCTCCTGGCCTGGGGAATGTCCACAGGTATACCTGCACAGCTAACCAAGCCATTCAGACTCTGACCACATTGCAGTGCTAGTCCCACCTCCACCCACCTGGAAAGGGAGTGTTGCAGACCTGCCTGCACCCACCAGAAAAGCCATCAGAGTACTGAACCTGCTTGCACCTGACCTACGAGGAGAGGGAGAGACCTGACTTGCACCCACTGGAAGAAAGGATGGGAATATGACAATATAAGAACACATTCAACAAAAAAAGATCAATATGACACCAACAGAGTCAAGAGACTCCACACCAGCAAGACCTGATCATCCCAACATAGATGAAGCAGAAGAGAATGGTGTTAAAAACAACATTACAAAAATGATAGAGACCCTCAAAGAGGAAGTGGAAAATGTCTTAAAGAAATGGAAGAAAAAAAGAAACAAAAAAAACAAGAAATTAACAAATCTCTTTTAAAAAGCAAGGAAAAAAAAGAACAAGTGACAAGTGAAGGAATGGAGACTAACTAAAGTCTGAGAGAATGCTGGAAATAGAAAAACTGTGTAAATGATCAGGAACTGCAGAGCAAGCATAACAAATAGAATACAAGAGATGGTAGAGAGAATGTCAGGCATTGAAGATACAGTAGGAGAAATAGATTCATTGACCAAAGAAAATCTAAAGTACAACAAATATTTTGTGTTACAAAATATCCAGGAAATATGGCACACCATGAAAAGGCCAAATCTAAGAATAATAGCTATAGAAGAAAGTGAAGAAACCAAACTCAAAGATGCAGAAAACACATTCAACAAATTCATAGAAGAAAGTTTCCCAACCTAAAGAAAGACATTCCAATGAAATTACAAGAAGCTTACAGAACACCAAAAAGGCTGGACCACAAAAAGTTCTCTCACCACATAATATTCAAAACACAAAACATACAGAATAAAGAAAAACTATTAAGAGTGGCAAAGGAAAATGTAACATATAGATGCAGACCTATCAGAATTACACCTGACTTCTCTATGGAAACTATGAACACCAGAAGGTCCTGGATAGATGTTCTACAAACACTAAGAGACCACAGATGCCAGCCCAGATTACTATACCCAGCAAAACTTCCAGTCACTATAGATGGAAAAACAAGATATTTCATTACAAAACCAGATTTAAAAAATACCTATCCACTAATCCAGCCCTACAGAAAGTACTGGAAGGAAAGCTATAACCTACAGCAAAGCTATAACCTAAACCAGATAACTATACTCACAAAACATAGGCAATATATAATCCCACTTTACCAAAAACCAGAAGAAAAAAGGGGGGTGAATCCACACACAATACTACGAACAACAACAAATAAAACAAGAATTAACAATCAATGGTCATTAATTCCCTTCAATATTAATGGTCTTAACTTGCCCATAAACAGACTCAGGCTAACAGAATGGATAGGAAAACAGAATCCACCCTTCTGCTGCATACAACAAACACAACTCAACTTTAAAGACAAACATTATCTCAGAGTAAAGGGCTGAGAAAAGATTTTCCAATCAAATGGACGCAAGAAACAAGTGGGTGTAGCAATCTTAATAGCTAACAAATTAGGCTTCAAACTAAAATCAATCCAAAGAGATGAAGAATGTCATTTCATATTCATCACAGGAAAAATCCATCAAGATGAAGTCTCAATTCTGAACATCTATGTACCTAATACAAAGACAACCATGTTCGTGAAAAACATTACTAAAACTCAAATCATACGTAAAACCTCACACACTTATAGTGGGAGACATCAACACCCCACTCTCACCACTAGATAGTACCACCAGACAGAAAATTAACAAAGAAAATAACAGAAGGTATGATCTATAGAACAGTTCTTTCTAACGCAAAAGAATATACTTTCTTCTCAGTGCGACATGAAACCACCT
Organism: Cricetiscus sungorus; assembly: GCA_030556225.1. Classification (NCBI taxonomy): domain Eukaryota; kingdom Metazoa; phylum Chordata; class Mammalia; order Rodentia; family Cricetidae; genus Cricetiscus; species Cricetiscus sungorus. Next base: position 61,750,172 of record JANBXA010000372.1, on the reverse strand, counting down.
TCTCTAAAATTGACCATATACTGCAAACTTCAACATATGCCCCTCAACTGAAGAATGGATAAAGAAGATGTGGCACATCTGCACAATGGAATACTACTCTGTGGGGGAAAAAAAAACAATGGAATCTTGAAATCTGCAGGCAAGTCGATGGAACTTGAAGAAACCATCCTGAATGAGGTAACCCAGTCACAAAAAGAGGAACATGGTATGTACTCACTCATATACAGATTTTAGACCTAGAACAAAGGATCACGAGTCTATAATTCACACCACCAGAGGAACTAGGATACAAGGTGGATTCTAAGAGATTCATATATGGTCCCTCACAGAAGGGGGAAAGGACAAGTTCTCCAGAGCACATGGGGAGTGGAGGGGGCAGTGAGTGGAGAGGGAACTAGGAGAAAAAGAAGGGGAGGAAAGGAAAGCACGTGGAACTAGGAAGATTGAATCTGGGGAGGCATAGAAGACAGAAAAGAGAGAGAGAGGGAGAGAGAGAGAGAGAGAGAGAGAGAGAGAGAGAGAGAGAGAGAGAGAACATAAAAGAGGGAACCATTATAGGATTGAAGAGAAAACTGATCCTAAAGAAATGTTCCGATACCTACAAGACTGACTCCAACTAACAATTTGAGCAACAGTGAAAAGGTTCCATAAATGCCCTTTCCTGATAATGAGATCAATGAATAACTTATCCACCATCATGGAGCCCTCATCTAGTACCTGTTGGAAACAGAAGCAAACACCCACTACTAAACACTGAGCGGAACTAGAATCCAGATGCAGAGAAGGAGGACCAGACCATGCTACAGAAACACATAGACACAGCTGACATGAACAAGGAGGAGCTAACAGGCCCCTAGATTGATAGCTGGGAATCCAGCATGGGACTAACTCAGACCCCATGAACATGGGTCTCAGCTAGAAAGCCTGAGCAGTCTAAGGGACCTCAGACAGTGGAACCAGGATGTATTCCTGGTGCACAAAAGGACCTTGTGAGCACATCCCCATGGAGGGATCCTCCCTTAACCTAGAGACAGGAGAAATGTTCTAGTCCCTACTTCAAATGACTTGACAGATTTAGATGACCCCTCCTGGATGGCATCACCCTACATGTGGAGTGGGGGATAGGTGGGAGGGGATGGTGGTCAGGGTACATGTGAGGGAGGAGTGAGAGGGAGGAAGGAAGGGAGGGAGAGGGAATTGGGTTCAATATGTAAAATAAAAAAATCAAATTAAAAAACATTGACTAACCCTAACCCCCTATATCTTATTGGATCACTATGGTTTAAAGTTAGAATTCAACTTGCAGAATTCAATTTGCAGAAACCCTCCAAACTCATGGAAATTGAACAATACAATGCACAATTGCACCATTCCTGGGTCAAGGAAGAAATAATAAAATTGAAGACTTCCTAGAATTCATTTAAAACAAAGACACAACATACCCAAAGTTATGGGATACTCTGAAAGCAGTTTTAAGAGGAAAGTTCATAGCACTAAGTGTCCACATGAAGAAACTGGAGAATAGACATATTAGAGAATTAACAGCACAACTCAAAACCCTAGAACAAAAAGAAGAAACTCACCCCAGAGGAATAGACCCCAGGAAATAATCAAATTGAGGATTGATATCAGTAAAGTAGAAACTAGGAAAACAATACAAAGAACCAATGTAACAAAGAATTGGTTCTTCAAGAACATCAACAAGATAGACAAACTTTTATCCAAACTAACCAAAAGGCAGAAAGAAAACATGCAAATTAAAAAAACAATGAACACTGAGGAAATCCAGAGTATCATCAAGACATACTTGAAAACCTATATTCCACAAAATTTGAAAATCTAAAGGAAATGCACAATTTTCTAGATAGATATCACCAAAATTAAATCAAGAAAAGATGAGCAATTTAAATAGACCTAATGAAATTGAAGCAGTCATCAAATGCCTCCCAACCAAAGAAAGCCCAGGGCCAGATGGTTTCACTGCAGAATTCTATGAGAAAATCAAAGAAGAGCAAATACCAATAGTCCTCAAAGTGTTCCACACAATAGAAGCAGAAGGGTCATTGCCAAGTTGTTTTTATGAGGCTACAATTACCTTGGTACACAAGCCACACAAAGACACAACTAAGAAAGAGAACCACAGACCAATTTCCCCCATGAATGTTGATGCAAAAATACTCAATAAAATACTGGCAAATAGAATCCAAGGACACATCAGAAAAATCATCCAACATGATCAAGTAATGTTCATCCAAGGGATGCAAGGATGGTTCAACATATGAAAATCCATCAATGTAATCTACCATATAAATGGATTGAAAAAGAAAAGCCACATGAGCATCTCACTAAATGCTAAAAAAGCCTTTGACAAAATCCAACACCCATTCATGATAAAGGTCTCAGAGAGATTAGGGATAACAGGAGCATACCTAAACATAATAAAAGCAATATACACCAAACCAACAGCCAACATCAAACTAAATGGAGAGAAACTCAATGGAGTTCCTCTAAAATCAGAATAAGACAAAGCTGTCCACTCTCCCCATATTTCTTCAATATGTACTTGAAGTTCTAGCTGGAGCAATAAGACAACAAAAGGAGTACTACTCAGCAGGAAAAGAAAATGGAATCTTGAAATTTGCAGGGAATTAGATAGATGAAACCATCCTGAGTGAAGTAACCCAGTCACAAAAAAAGACAAACATAGTATGTATTCACTCATATATGGATATTAGGCATAGAGCAAAGGATTACCAGCCTATAATCCACACTGCCCAAAAGGCTAAGAAACAAGGAGGGCACTAAGAGAGACACATGTAGTCCCCTGGAGAAATGGAAAAGAACAAGATCTCCTGAGAAAATTGGGATTATGGGGGAGGGGAGAGGGAGTTAGGAGAAATAGGAGAAGAGGAGGGGAGAGGAGGACATGAGGGACAGGAATTTGAGTCAGGGTAAGAATAGAGGAGAGCAAGAAAAGAGATACCTTAATAGAGGGAACTATTATAGGTTTAAAGAGAAATCTGGCACTGGGGGAAAATCCAGAGACCTACAAAGATGACCCCAACTAAAAATTTAAGCAATTGTGGAGAGGCTGCTTTAAATGCCCTTCCCAGATAATGAGATTGATGTCTACCTTATATGACATCCTAGAACCTTCATCTAGTAGCTGATGGAAGCAGAAGCAGATGACCTCAGCTAAGCACTGAGCCAATCTCCTTGAATACAGTTGCAGAAAAGGAGGAGTGATGAGCAAAGGGGTCAAGACTAGGCTGAGGAAACCCACAGAAACAGCTGATCTGAACAAGGGGGAGCTCATGGACCTCAGACTGGCAGCTGGGAAACCAGCATAAGATGAAACCAGGCCCCATGAATGTGATTGTCAGTTAGGAGGCCTGCTAAGAATATGAAGCCTATGGTAGTGGATCAGAATTTATCTCTAGTGTACGAATGGACTTTGGGAGCCCACTCCCCATAATGTGATATTTTCTCAACCTAGACACATGGGGAAGGGCCTAGGCCCTGCTCCAAATGATGTGAGAGACTTTGATGATCCCCATAGAAGGCTTCACCCTCCCTGTGGAGCAGAAAGGGTTTTGGATGCCAGGGTATAGCTGAGGGGGATGGGAGGATTGGAGTGAGAGGGAACTGGGGAGATTGATATGTAAGATAAGATTGTTTCTAATTTAGTTTTAAAACAATTTTTTAAAACCCTTAATTGTCCTCAAGAAAATAAAATTTTTAGTAGATTTTTAATTTTATCACCTGACAAAAATTAAATTTTTCCTAATCCTTCTCCCCCCTCACAAAAAGACAATATGGCAACATACAGAATGGGAAAAGATCCTCACCAACATCACATCTGACAGAGAGGTGATATCTAAAATATATAAAGGAGATCAAGGGGAATATAAACTGGAAAGGAAGAAGTCAAACTTCCATTATTTGCAGATAGTTTACATGAGTGACCCGGAAAATTCTACCAGGGAACTTCTACAGCTGATAAATATGTTCAGCAAAGTGGCAAGATACAAGATCTGAACCCCTATTATATATAGGCAATAAAAGGGCTAAGAAAGAAATCAGACAAACATCACCCTTTAAATTGCCACAACAACATAAGGTATCTTGGGGTAATGCTAACCAAACAAGTGAAAGACGTATGTAATAGAACTTTGAGTCTTTAAAGAAACTAAAGAAGATACCAGAAAATGAAAAGATCTCCCATACATTTGGTTAGGTAGGATCAACATAGTAAAATTGGTAATCTTGCCAAACGCCATCTACAGCTTCAATGCAATCCCCATCAAAATCCCAGCACAATTCTTCACAGACCATGAAAGAACAATACTCAACTTTATATGGAAAAACAAAAGACTCAGCATAGCCAAAACAACCCTGTACAATAAAGGGACTTCTGGAGGCATCACCATCCCTGACTTCAGGCTCTATTATGGAGCTACAGTACTGAAATTGGCTTGGTATTGGCACAAAAACAGACAGGTAGACCAATGGAATCGAGTTGAAAACTTGGATATTAACCTACACACCTATGGACACCTGATTTTTGACAAAGTAGCTAAAATTATACAAGGGAAAGAGGAAAGCATCTTCAGCAAATGGTGCTGGCATAACTGAATGCTGGCGTATAGAAGATTGCAGATAGATCCATATCTATCACCATGCACAAAACTAAGACTTCAACATAATCCCAGCCATACTATACCTCTTAGAAGTGAAAGTGGGAGGTACCCTTGAACAAATTGTTACAGGAGACTGCTTCCTAAACATAACACCAGTGGCACAGACACTGTGATCAATAATTAATAAGTGGGACCTCCTAAAACTATTAATCAATCTACATTATAAAATCTTTAATATTTGTAGTTTAAGTCCTTGTCTGCTTATTATAGTAAGTGTTTTCATAGATACCCACCTACATTTTCCCTAGATTGTGGACCCACTTTTCCTCCTTGGATTGTTCTGTATCACTTTACTGTTGAACATTACCTGTCAATCATTGTGGAAAGCAGCTGAGATTTAATTGCTTTTAGTTTTGTAGAGCATGCGCATTTTTCTTTACTTGGCTTTTAAAGTAAAAAGCTATCCTGGAACTCAGTGTAAAAAGCTGGTTTAGATTCATCTTTGAGTTGAAATTTAGGGTTTAACTCTACCTTTAATTGGACTGAGTTTATTTGGTATTAACTACAACTCCAATTTCTTCTAATTACTTCTTATACTTTCTTGATATTTGAGCTAGGAGAGTTTGGAGTAACGCTTTTTTTTTTCTTTCTTTCAATTCTGCTCGGGCTCTGAAATTTTTAACTGTAAGAATATATGAGTCTGTGCAGCTTTCCTTGTGTGTGTTCTTGCTCCACTGTGACTGTTGATGGCATTCATGAGCGAGGCTTGAAAAGTGACACAGAAGGGCTGTTTAAGTCACCTGCTTTTGCATTTTGGTGTCTTTCCAGCTTGTTTCTTGACCTCATACTGATTATTAAGATCCAGCTGATCTCTCGTTGTCTCCATGCTTATTCACCATGGCAGGCCAAGTTAAGGTTCAGTGGATGCAAAAACCTGCACCTCAGGTAAGGAACTGATGTAGATCTGTGCTTATTTATAGAGTATGTTCTGTATAGATTTCAGGTCATCAGCAGGGCTGGCATCATGGGCTTGCCCTGTGGTTGAATTGGTGCTGAGAAGAGTCCTGCGTGTAGCCTACTGCTTTGATAAGTTTGTAATAAAATGTCATAACCTTGACTCATCATGGTTATCAGTATCTTCTGGCTTTCATTAACACCTAGAAAAGAATGCTTTTTATATGACCTGGTTTTTTCCTTATTGTTTCCACAGAACAGTACTCTACTTCTATGAAAATAGGTGTTCATTTAAGTTCTCATTCCTTACCTCCCTTTCATTTTATTTCAGACAACAAATTTATTTCATACTGGAGTTGACTATAAGTTTCCTATGCAGATGTAACTCCTTCGATTCATTTTCTATTTCCTGTTAAGTAAAATATAATATTATTTTAATTGAAAGCTACATAGGCCCAGAAAAACTTGGAAAGAGAGAGTTTTAGATGGGGAAAAAATCTAAGCAGAAAAAAGAATGTGAGATAGTCTTTAAGACAAGGACTCATGTTTCATCTTGATGAAATTAGTCTATTGTTGAGTACATTTTTTTTGATGCACAGAGACACTACTAAACATTAAAAATAGGATTATAAATTTTTAACCAGAAGCCTCCATAGTATACTCACAATTTCCTGTAGCTTTCTTGTCAACAGAGGAATATTTATTGCATTTCTGGCTCTGGGTTTATTATGGATACAGTCCACAATAACTCAAAATATCTTGGAACTCTTGTTGGAATTTGAAATGAGAGCATTTGGCAAGTTTGAAGGTGGGGTTTCTTGTAGAGGCAGCATTTAAACACATATCTCCATTTCTTTTCAAAATACCCAGACTTTGCAAAGTACACAAATAAATGTTTAATAATACCTTACAACTCTAAAAATTCTAACTTAAGTATTACATTCGCTTAAATTGGTTGTGTGTGGTAAGTACAATTAGAATTAATGCCACTGACTGATTTTGCTTTACTAGAAAGTCCAAGAGCCTCCAAAGAGCTTTGAAGAATTCTTAAAGTCTCAAAACTGGGTGAGTAGAGCACCCTATCCTCACTTCTCTGCCAACACACCTTTGAAAAACATCAGATATGGAAAGAAAAAAATGAAAATTAAATAATGAAAATGTTTTCACATATTTGTGTCCTTTTCAGTGGACTGTGTCATTTCCAGTTGCTTTTAACAATAATGTTTTCACATTTAAAAACTGTTCACCCTATACATACAATTCTGTGTACTTTCTTATGATTTTTATCTTATGTATTTATACCTTCAAGAAAATCTGACAGTTACCCTTATTTAGCCACTTAGCACAACTCACAGTTTGTAGAAAACGTAGATCAAATTTCTTGATTATTGAATCAAAGTGAAATGTTCAAAATATTTTTACATATTGTCATGTGCAATTAATGAGTTTTTCTGTAACTCCTGAGATTACTAAGGCATTTTCTCTGATTTTCACTCATTTGCAAATATGAAGCTAGGATTTGTTATACTTTGAGGTGTATCAATTAAAGGTTGGAATAAAGATGCTAGTTTGAAAGATCAGTGACTTTTTAATGAGGTGTGTTGAAATTTAAGAAATAATTATTTATTTTCACTTATTTAAAACATGAACAGAATTTGCTGTGAAATTTTTGGCAATGAAATGTTGTGTGCATGTATGTGTGCAAATGAGTGCTTCTGTTTCAGTGTTTTGAGAAGGAGTTTAATTTAAAAGCAAAATAAAATAACTAAAACCAGGTTCCAAAAGTTTATTTCCTTTTTTTTTCCCACTGTAAACAGTTTTTTCATAGACAACATTCTGATCAAGGTTCCCACTTTCCCCCACTCCTACAAGTTCTTCCCATCTCCCCATCCACCCAACTCCACACCTTTTCTTTCTTTTTCTCTTTAGAAAGTGAACAAGCAGATTAACAAACAAAAACAAACAAACCAGAATTTTAAAAATCACAAAGAGCACACTCATACGCATGTGTGCACACACGCATACGCGTGCATGTACACACACACACACACACACACACACACACAAACTCATAAAAACAAAATCAGAAACTATAATATACAAGTAAAATAGCAGTATGACAAAAAAAATCTCAACAAAAATTTGAGTCGAAAAGTACAAAAACACCATTGAGTCATTTTGTGTAATTAATCTACTGCTAGGTATAAGGCCTGCCTTCTAATGTTGTTAATTATGCTGGTGAGACTCCATAGGAGGAAACTAATTTTTTCTTTGTGAGAGGGAGTCAATTGCAGATAGCTTCTTGCTTAGGAGTGTTATCCTGTGTCACTTCCCTCTCAGCACTGATATCCATTTTGGCTTGAACTTGTGCAGACCCTGTGCTTGCTGCCACAGTCTCCGTGAGTTCATGTAGTGTCAGTCCTGTTGTAGCTGAGAGACACCATTTCTTTGGAATCATCCATTCCCTCTGGCTGGTATAATCTTTCTGCCTCCTTTTCTGCATAAATCCCTAAGCCTTGATGAAGACATTCCATTTAGGACTTAGTGTTCCAAAATATCTCTCTGCATGTTGTCCAATTGTGGGTCTCTGTGTTAGTTTTCATCTACTGCAAGATGAAGCTTCTCTGATGATAGCTGAGTGAGGCATAGGTCGATGGGTATAGCAGAATGTCTGTGAGTCATTTAATTTCTATGTTTCTCTAGCAGAACAATAGTATGCGGTTTTCCCCTAGGCCTATGATCTGCCCAGGCTGAGGTTCATAGCCACTCAAGCAACAATGTCAAGCATGGAGTGGGTCTTAAATCTATTCAGAGAGTGGTTGGTATTCACATGACATTTGTACCCCTCTTGTACCAGCATATCTTGTATGCAGGTCACTGTTATAGATTGCAGGGTTTATAACTGAGTTGATGGTTACCTTTCTCCTCTGGTAGAGTGCAGAGTATCTTCCAGTGATTCCTGTGAATACTAACTAGTCAGTAGGGATAAAAGCTCTAGTTAGGTACTAGCTTGACTTCTCCCTATTCAATGAGATACGCAAGTGTTGTCTTCAGCAGTAGGGCCTTAACATCAGTTTATGAAGAACAACCAATATCCATGGGAATAGCCTAAGATGTTAGGGGCCCCTTTTGCTAAAGACTCAACTAGATATAACCCATTCCTGGTACTGGAGGTTTCACGTGGTGGCAAAGTAGGACTAGTTGGGACATTGTCTTCCCTTATTACTTAGTGACTCCACATATATTTCATTCATGTAAGTATATAGTTTAGGAAGCTTCTGTGAAAATCATTTATATATGGCCCCATCAAATATCCTTTAGTGTTAGGTGTCCCTCCCCATATTCCATACCTTAGCACTCTTGTCCACCCCCTCATTATTAATTCTCCCACTCCAACCTTCCACTTGTCGCTCCATAACTATACATTTTATTTCCCCTTCTTTGGGACATCCTCTTCTCCATGCTGGTCCCTTACTTGAACCCTAACCTCTGAGGCTATATAAATTTTAGCATGCCTATAGAAGGCTTAAATGCTAACATTGATAAATAAGAGAAAATATACAATATTTGTCTTTAGGGCCTGGTTACCTCACTCACAATTTTTTTTATCTTTATCTATTTACTTGAAAATTACATACTTTTTTGTTTAATAGCTGACTATTGTGTATATATACCACATTTTCATTAACTATATGTTGAAGGACATTTAGATTGTTTCCATGTCATAGATATTCTTAATGAAATAGCAGTGAACATAGTTAAGCAACTATCTATGGAGTATAAATACTAAGGAGTGGTATAGCTAGATCACATGTTAGATCTACTTTAACCTTTTTAAGAATTCACTACACTCGTTTTCAAAGTGGTTGCACAAGTTTGCAATTGTAACAGTGAATGAGAGGCACTATCTCCCAGAATCCTTGGGATTCTGAGTGGGGTAAGATGAAGTTTTAATTTTTATTTATCTAATAGCTAAAGATGTTGAAAACTTTTAAAGATATTTCTTAGCTCACCCCTTTCCCTTCTCTTTCTTTCTTGAGAGTCCTATGTTTGAATCCATAGCCTATTTCTGATTGGGTCATTTCTTGACTCTGATTTTTTGGTTCTTGTTGTTGTTGTTGTTGTTGCTTGTTTTGAGTTTTTCATATATTCTATCAAATTTATAGCTGAATCTTATTTTATTACTTCCTTTATTTTTTGAGATTATAATATATGTCCTTTTCCTTTTTCCCTCCAAACCATCCCATATATCTCTCCTTTTCTCTCTTTTTTTTTTGTTAATTGTTGTTACATATATGTACATGTATTTATTCCTAAATATAACCTGCTTAACCTGTACAGTGTTACTTGTATGTATGTCTTCTGGGATGACCATTTGGTGTTGGATAACTTATTGCTATAGTCTTCCCTGGGGAAGACTATTACTCTTAAGCATTCTTTAGATGTCTGTAGTTCTTTGGGTAGGGTTGAGGAATCATGAGCTTTTGCTCTGTTCACTATAGCATGTCCATTGTCCTTGTTAGGCTCAAGTTTAGTGTGACTGTGAATGTAGCTTCTGACACTTTTTTCCCTTTTCATTTAAATTTGAAACAAGGTTGTTTTACATGTCAATCCCAGTTCCCTCACCCTGGCATCCTCCCCTATCACCCCCACCAAACCCCAGCCCATCCCCTTTCTGCTCCCTAGGGAATATAAGGCCTTCAATGGAGAGTTTTCTTTTTAGTTTCTTTATGTTGACTCCTCCTTACTACTTTCTCTTTCCTCCTTGTCTCCTAATCCCTCCTATCTTTCTTTTCTATTGGCCAACAGTGCTTTATTTATTAACCAATAAAAAAAAATATATTTACAAAATGGCATCTCCCATCACACTACTGAACCCTTAAGGTTATTTTGCCATGTTGGTTGTTATGGTTCATAGCACCATAGCTGGGTAAGTCTGTTGGTTACCTCCTCCTTTGGAAGCCTGCATGATGCCTTCTGGTGCCATGAAAGCTACTTCTCAGGGAAAAGGGTTTTAGGGCAGCTGTAGCTCAAAGGCCTCTGGGTCATGCTTCTGAAGTGTATGCTGTCTTCAGCAATAAGGACCTATTTTCTTCTCTAGAGGACTGAAAAGACCCGGAGAGCGTGAACCCTCACACTCCCACTCAGGAAAGGTGCCCCCCCCAAATCACTCACGAAAAGCAGTCTTGATGCAAAAGCATGAGGTCTTTTATATTCCAAGTGCACTGGGGTCAACAGCCATATGCCATGCAGGGGTAGAGGGCTGAGGACCCTGGGTACAGAATTGAGACAGCTTTTATAGGGTTACAACAAAGCCCACACATCGTAAACCAGTCATCTCATAGCATCCAGTGCGGACCAATCTATTTAAACTATCCAAGCCTCCTGAGGTCTACATTTGCACGGGCTCCTGGGTAGGGTGACAAAGCTCATTTCCTGTGTTCACTCACTCACAGGTGTTGTCCTAAACAGCCCGGTCCTAAACAGCAAAGAATGTGACCTTTTGCCTACTTACTGCCAGGGGCAAGGTCTGGAATTTAAACTTCTAGCTTCCTGGGGTCAGTGGAGAGTTAGGCTAAATTTTTCCATCCTTACAGGACAACCAAGGACAATAGCAATAAGCTGTATGTTTTGAGAGTCTCTTGGACAGCTCTGGCCAACAACTCAAAAGATGTTCCTCATGCCTGATGTTGGGGTTTGGGGGCTTTAGAAGATAGCCTTTGGATCTTAGAGGGAGCTTTGTCAGCTCAAATGAAAAAATTTCATTTGAACTACACATGTTTACCCACATATATTGTAGGGATTTTTAGGTAGATTATTAATAGCATGATTCCTTATGACTTTTTTAGACATCCACAAACCATGCAAAACATATGCAATGATGTGTATACACCTAGAAAAATACTAAATGAAATAAACATTACCCAGAAAGACCATTGCTACACTTACTGTTTATTTTCTGCTTGATTTTTTGTTGTTGTTGTTTTTGTTTTTTGTTTTGTTTTTTTTTCTTGTTTGTTTGTTTTTCGAGACATGGTTTTCTGTATTGCTTTGGAGCCTGTCCTAGAACTTGCTCTTTAGACCATGCTGGCCTCCAACTCATAAAGATCCATCTGCCTCTCCTCCTGAGTGCTGGGATTAAAGGTGTGTACCACCACCACCCAGCATTTTATGAGGTTTTTAATTATTTGGAAATTTATTTTTAAAACATTTAATAAAAGTTATGCTGTAAAGTAAAATTTTGATTTTTAACTCATTAAACTCTGATTTAAATTGATTGAAAATGCTGTTAAATGTGTGTTTGTGCAGGATTATTGGCCCAGAGATATTCATTTTATAGATATTGATCTATGGGAAGATGCTCTGAAAAAACTAGAAGAGGATACTACATTTGCTTCAATTTATTCTCATCTATGGACCAATGTTCCTCGAATATTTGAAACTATCAGCACCATGGAGTCAAGATTAAGAGAATGTTCACGTCTTTTGCAAAAGCATTCCATTAATTTACTTGAATGTAACAGAATTATTTCCAAGAAAAGTAAGGTCTATTTTTTATGTGAATAAAGTAATGGTCCATAGGGTGTGTGTGTGTGTGTGTGTGTGTGTGTGTGTGTGTGTGTGTGTGTGTTTCTATCTGTGTATGCTGCCTCTATGTGTATTCTCTTAAAGAAATTCCGAAGTTCAAATATCTTAAAACCAAATATTTAAAAAATCTCATCATCCAGTAAGACCTAATAAATGCATTTAGGTAGACTTCATATGTGGTTTGAGAGAAATAATTACTGGAACAAGCCTAAAACAGTTATTAACTTTGTTAAACTGAAATAGAGGTAGCAAGACATCAGGGACTCAGGGAAATAAGCTGGGACAACTGATGCTGTAAGAAGCAAGCCTCCATAACTAGTAAATGAAAAACAAAAGTAATGGAGTGAGAGCTGATCCATGTAGTTAAGGTTAGCCTGTAAGTTTATTTAGTGTTTGATATAGAAGAAATCAGTTTCTGAGATTAATTTTTATCCCCAAGCAATGATAATGTTCATTCTTGGTATTTGTATCATTTTTTCCTATCTAATTGTATTGATCAGTACATCCAGAATAATTTTTAAGTAATAATAGCAGCTGTTGTCTTATCCCTCAATTTTTTTTAAAATTCAGCATACAGTGTATTAGATATCAGTATGGCATTTCAGGCAAAGTATATTTTAGTAAATTCACCTCCCCTTTCTCTTCTCTACCCCTCATCCCTATGCCACTATGGCCTCCTTCCAAGTTCCCTTTCTACTTTAATGTCATTTATGTCTCCTTACTCCTCATCCTGTCAGCACTAGTTTTTACCCTTTCTTGTCTTTTCTCCAGTTTTTTGGAGCTGACCACACCCATTTGTATGTGTATATGTACATTACTAGGTGTGTGTGTTATATACATTACATGAAAGATTATATATCTGAGTTTGGGTCACTTCACTTAATATACTCCCAATTCCATTCACTTTCTAATGTTTTCACAATTTTATTTTCTTTACAGCTGAATAAAATTGTATTGTGTGTGTATGCAATATTTTCCTATCCATTCATTCAATGGTATCTAGGCTGGTTCCATTCATCTTATGGATATCAAGACTGGTTCCATCTCCTTATTGCGAAAAGAGCAGCAATGAATACAGCTGACCATGTGTCTCTGTGGTAGGATGTGGAGTCTTTGGAGTATATGTCAGCTGTTGTATAATCGAGTCATGTGGTAGTTCTGTTTGTAATGTTTTTGAGAAACTTCCATACTAATTTCCATATGGCTGCACTGGTTTACACCCCCTCCAGCAATGAACAAGGGTTTCCCTTTCTCTATGTCATCACCAGCATTTATTGTCAGATTTCTTGATGTTCATCATTCTTATTTGGGTGAGAGGAATATAAAAGTATTTTCAATTTGTATTTCCCTGATGACTAAGGATGCTGAACACTTTTTAAAACATGTGTTGGTCATTTACAATTGTCTGTTCATTTAATTAGCTTGTTTCTTGATATGTTTCAGGGCTTGAGTGGGGCAACTTTTTACCTTGTAAGTTCTTGATATTAGTGCCTGTCTGGGGCAAAGATCTTGTTCTTTACTTTGGAGTTATTTTTTCTTTATCTATGAGGAGAGGACTTGGTATTTTGCTAGTGATTGCATTTCAATCTATACATTGCTATTACTTTTGGCAGGATGACCCACATTGAATGTTTTGATCCGTGAGCATGGGAGGTCTTTCCATCTGCTGGTATTCCCATCAATTTCTTTCTTTGATGTCATAAAGATTTGTTGTAGAGGTCCTTCATTTCCTTGGTTAGGTGTCTTCCCAGGTATGTTCTCTCTCTCTCTCTCTCTCTCTCTCTCTCTCTCTCTCTCTCTCTCTCTCTCTCTCTCTCTCTCTCTCTCTCCAATATGTGTGTGTGTGTGTATCAGTGAACAAGACTCACTCCTTTATAACCTTTTCAGTATACCTTCTTTTATGTATCCTGCCACTTTGCAGAAAGTATGTGCTCTACAGATTTTTAGTTTGTTTGATTTTGGTTTATAGAAATTTAATTGATTTCATTGAATAGTTTTATGTATAATTTTTAAAAATTATAGTTTTCTTATTTTTTATTTTTTTTCATTGTTGTCAAATCCTTTTTCTTAAAGGATCGCATTTAAATCTGGAAAGCTGCAAGGCATTTTTAAAGGACCACTGTAGGCAGAGGAAGATAATGGTATGATATTTGTGTTTACCAACTCTCAAAAATGTGTTTTCATAGGAAATGTAAACGCTGCCATTCTACAGATAAGAACTTTTAAAATGTTCTTTTCGTCCTTGTTAAGCAACATTTCTGTCTTGAAGATCTAGGAACTTATTTTTTGACACTCAATGTTAGGGCCCTAAAATTATTGGTTATTGTATGTATGTATGTATGTATGTATGTATGTATGTATATGTATATGTATATATGTGTGCATATATAAATACATATACACATATATACAGACATGCATATTTAATATTGGATAATAAAATATTGGAATATTGGTTAATAAAACCAAAGTTTTATTAATTATCATTTTAAATATAAACATTTGGGGGTTTGTCAAGATTTTAATGTAAAATCCTTTAATTTAGAGTTTTAAATACTTTGTTTTGCATTTTTCCAGCTTTCAGATGAAATGGAGACAGAGAAGAATATAGAGGTATTTCAATTTTCTATACTTCCAGATTATATATCAGGTATATTATGTAGGGCCAAAAGAATGCTTATAATTCTATAAATATAGGTGTAACTATAAATTTGGGCTCCAAAAGAGTGTTGAGAGCATGCTTAGAAAACTTTCTATTCTACCCTGTTCTTGCTTTTTTATGTATGGTCTATCTAAAATATTTGATATTTTGAGTATATGACAAAATATGTTCTAAAATATGGTTCTTTTTTAATTTGGCTCACAAATATGCAAATTATTTTTATTTCTTAGAAACAAAATATATGAAAATTTTTCCTAGGGGAAATACATAATTTTTAATGTATCAACAAAAATAACATAATAATAATTTATCTGTTTTCTAAAGTCATATGACCCACTATACTAAGAAGAGAAATAAATTTTGTTAAACAACATTTCCATTTCTTTTCTAGGGTTGCAACTTTTCAGGATTCAAACAAAATGAACTAACTCAATTACCCAGACATTTGGATGCTAAACAGATTTATCTTTTTGTTTTAAGAAACAATAACTTTGAGGTATATAAACATTAGTTTATTTTATTCTGTAGTAAAACGTTGAGAATGTGATTTAATGAATCAGGCCTTTATTTAAAACAATTTAAATATTAAGCCAACTTGATTCTTTGAATGTTAAATTTAGAAGGAAACACTAATATAATGTTTATCCCTGTTTACCAAAAGAAGATGTGTTGGTATCTTGGTTTCTTTCCTATTGCTCTGAAAAAAAAATAATATGACCAAGGAAACTTATAAACGAAAGTGTTTAATTGGGTTTATGGTTTCAGAGGGTAGAGTCCATGATTACAGAGCAAAGGTCATGACCACAGGAAAAGCTGAAAGCTCACATTTTGATCCCAAAATAGAAAGCAGAGAGAGCTAACTGGATATGGCACCAAACTTTTGAACATCAAAACCCACATTCCTCCAATAAGGCTATACCTCTTAATCCTTCTCCAACAGTTCCAACAAATGATGACCATGTATTCAAACATAAGAGCCTATGAGGGCCATTCTCATTCAAACCACCACATTGGTGTGTTAGCATCTCTATCATCTTGATGCAAGCATCCATTGGCTAGTGTGACTATGAAAGATACTTATCCTTCTGTGTCCACTTTTATCAACTCAAGTACTTTAGCATGCTGTTTTTACTCTAAGGTAACTTGTGAGAACTCTTCTACTTGTGGTTTGTGTGTTCTTTTAAAACCTGAGAATACCCTGGAACGCTTTTGTGCTACATCCTATATTATAACCAAAGGTAAAGACCTGAAGTGTAGGAATGTGACTAGTTCAGTGTCCATTGGTCATCAGGGATGGGATGAACTTTGGGTAGTTATTGGTAAATCTGGTCATTGTTCCCTTTTAGTTTCAACTTCTATTTTTCATGTTTATGTATATATAATATACATGTTCTTTGTATTGGAAAGGTGCTAAGTATAAGTTGAAGATGTTACCAGTGAAGTATGTTTAGTGCTTTGTGGAAAAGAAGTACTCCCATAGAAATCATAAATAATTTTCTTGTTAAAAAGTTTGCACAATTTCCTTGATGTTGACTTACATTTGATGAGCAAAAAAACAGTATGTATTTCATCAAAGGAAATGTTGAATTATATTGAATCTGGTATTTTAAATTGTGAGAATTAGTCAGTGGTTTTGTATAACATTGAAAAGCTTCTGCATAGCAAAAGAAACTACTAGTAGAGTCAAGAGATAGTTAACAAGATTGTCAAAAACTCTTTGCCAAATAAACATCTGAAAGAATTAGTATCTAAAATCTATAGTTAGCTCTAAAAGTTAAACATGAAATCTTCAAGTCATACAATCAATAAACAAACAAATGAATCAATTATACTTATCTCCAAAGAAGAAAATACATGGTCAACACATATTTGAGAAGATGTGCAGTATCCCTAATTACCAGGGACATACAAATTAAAATTACTTTGGATTCTATTGCCTCTCAGTCAGAATGGTTATCAAATAAAGTAAAGAACACCAGTAGGTACAGTCGAGGATACAGGAAGTAAGAACTCTTACATGACCTTGGTAAGAGTTAGGCTAGTATAGACAATGTGGAAATCAGTATGGATATTCTTCACAAATATAAAAGGAAAACCTCCATAAAATCTAGCTACACCACTGTGTTACAGCAGGTTTTTCCTTCTGGCCGCCAGCCCGCCGCCCACCAGCCCAGCTGCCGCAGGTCCTGCTGCCGGTCTGGGCCCACAGCCCCACCAGCCCCAAATAACACTCAGAGACTCCGTATTTGATACAATACTGTTGGCCAATTACCATTATTGTTTATGGGCTAGCTCTGTCTTAATTATTAACCCATTTCTACTTATCTAAGTATTTCCACGTGGTTGTCTTATGGGTGGCCGCGGCCAACGTCTTCCTCCCTGGTCTACATCTTGACTCCTCCCCACTACTTCCTCTTTCCTCCTCCTGGTCTCCTAGCCCCGCCTATCTTGTTTCCTATTGGCCATGGTGCTTTATTAATTAACCAGTATGAGAAACATATTTACAGAATAACATCCCATCACCACTGAGTATGTTCCCAAAGGAATGGAGTCATACCACCACCATATTTGTCATGCATGTTTATTACTGTACTATCTAAAATATCTCAGATATAGAACCAGCCTAGATGCCTATTAACAAATAAATGAATAAATAAAATTTGATAGATGTACATAAAATACACACACACACACCTCATGAATTTTATTCAGTAATAAAAAAAATGTTATTTGCATGAAAATGGATGGAACTGGAAGTCATCATGTTAAGCAAATAAAACCAAATCCAGGAAAAAGTCAGGTTTTTATTCATATTTGTTTCTCATATGTGTGTACTTGTGTGTGTGTGTGTGTGTGTGTGTGTGTGTGTGTGTATGTATGTAGAAAGGTGATGAGTCAGGTAGGCATTCTAAAGGGAAGGAAAGAGGGCAACAAGGGAGGTTATTGAGGGAGAGGCAGATAAAATAATATTTGTTTTCTTGCATATGCAGAATATAGACATATTTGATGAAAGAAAAGGGAACAGTGATATGGGAGGATATGAAGGAGGGTGGTGCTGCATATATGAGTGAATATGGATATATATATATGTATATATATATATATATAGGAATGTCATAATGAGGCTATTATTTTGTGTATCAGCTAAGAAACTAATTTTCAAAAACATGAAAAAGCAGAATATGATCTAAATCTACTTAACTAAGTAAAAATGAATACTTTCTAGTATTTGTGATAAGTAAATTTAATTTTGGTTACCAATTTTGGTAAATTTTCTACACAAGGAATACACTATATTTAGATAAATTAATGAGAGGATTTACTGAGTTAAAACTCTGTGGCTAAATGAATACTTAAGTATTGAAAAGTAAGAAATATAGTCTTCTATATTTTTTATGTGCTTGGTCTAGTTTACATCATCTTTGCATTAGTACTAGCCATGTGTAGACTTTTTTCCTGTCCTCCCAGTCCTACCCCCTACCTCTGCCAGATCCACTCCTCCTCCTCTATTTTCCTTCAAAAACAGCAGACATCCCATGAATATCAGCCAACCATCGTGTATCAAGGTAGTGAGACTAGTTATCTCCTCTCCTATTAAGGCTGGATAAGACAACAAAGTAGGAGGAAAGGCTCCCCAAAACAGGCAACAGAATCAGAAACAGCCACTATTCCCACTGTTCAAACCAATAATGGCTCCCCCTTTTATGATCTCTCTCTCTCTCTCTCTCTCTCTCTCTCTCTCTCTCTCTCTCTCTCTCTCTCTCTCTCTGTCTTCTATTCCTGCCCTGACTCAATTTTCCTAGTCCCAAGTGATTTCCTCTCCTCCCCTCTTTCTCCTAATTCCCTCTCCACTCACTGCTCCCCAACTCCCCGTGTGCTATGGAGAACTTGTCTTTCCCCCTTCTGTGAGGGACCTTATATGAATCTCTTCGAATACACCTTGTATCCTAGTTCCTCTGGTGTTGTGAATTATAGACTAGTGATCCTTTACTCTAGGTCTAAAATCCATACATGAGCGAATACATACCATGTTCCCTTATTCAGAATGGTTTCTTCAAGTTCCATCCACTTGCCTGCGAATTTCAAGATTCCATTATTTTTTTTCTGCAGGGTAGTTAGTATTCCATTGTGTAGATGTGCCACATCTTCTTTATCCATTCTTCAGCTGAGGGGAATCTAGGTTGCTTTCAGGTTCTTGCTATTACAAATAATGCTGCTATGAACATACTTGAGCACATGTCTTTTATTTTTTATTTTTTTACTATTTTTAGTTTTATTTAATACTACTTTTTTAATTAATAATTTTTTTATTTTTTACATATCAAACCCAGTTCCCTCTCCCTCCCTCCCTTCCTTCCTTCCTCTTTCCCTCTCTCCCCCCTCACATGTATCCTGACCGCCCTCCCCTTCCATTCCCCCCTACACATATAGGATGATGCCATCCAGGAGGGGTCATCTAAATCTGTCAAGTCATTTGAAGTAGGGACTAGGACTTCTCTCCTGTCTCTAGGTTAAGGGAGGATCCCTCCATGGGGGATGTGCCCGCAAGGTCCTTTTGTGCACCAGGAATACATCCTGGTTCCACTGTCTGAGGTCCCTTAGACTGCTCAGGCTTTCTAGCTGAGACCCATGTTCAGAGGGTCTGAGTCAGTCCCATGCTGGATTCCCAGCTATCAGTCTGGGGGACCGTAAGCTCCTCCTTGTTCAAGTCAGCTGTGTTTCTGTCTATGTGTTTCTGCAGCATGGTCTTGTCCTTCCTCTCTGCATCTGGATTCTAGTTTGGCTCAGTGTTTAGTTATAGGTGTTTGCTTCTGTTTCCAACAGGTACTAGATGAGGGCTCCATGATGGTGGATAAGTTAGTCATTGATCTCATTATTGGGGAAGGGCATTTATGAAACCTTTTCACTGTTGCTCAAATTAGTTGGAGTCAGTCCTGTAGGTATCTGGACATTTCTTTAGGTTCTGTTTTCTCTTCAATCCTGTAAAGGCTCCCTTTTTTATGTTATCTAGCTAGCTAGCTAGCTAGCTAGCTATCCCTCTCTCTCTTCTCTGTCTTCTATTACTACCCTGACTAATACTAATTATTAATACTAATAATGATGCTATGAACATAGTTGAACACATGTCTTTGTTGCATGGATGTGGATCATTTGGGTATATGCCTAAGAGGGGGATTGCCGGGTCCTGTGGTAGACTGATTTCCACTTTCCTGAGGACCTGCCATACTGATCTCCAAAATGGCTGTACAAGTTTGCACTCCCACCAGCAGTGGAAGAGTGTTCCCCTTTCTCCACATCCTCGCCAACATAAGCTGTCATTGGTGTTTCTAATTTTAGTCATTCTGGCAGGAGTAAGATGATATCTCAAAGCTGATTTGCATTTCCCTGATAGCTAAAGAGTTGAGCACTTTCCTTAGTGCCTTTCAGCCTTTTTTATTTCCTTTATTGAGACTTCTCTCTTCAGTACTGTACCGCATTTTTAAATAGGGTTATTAGGTGTTTTGTTGACTAGTTTTTTGAGTTCTTTGTATATTTTAGAGATCAGCCCTTTGTCAGATGTAGGATTGGTGAAGATATTTTCCAAGTCTGTGAGCTGCCATTTGATCTGGTCAACTGTGTCCTTTGCCTGACAGAAGCTTCTAAGTTTGAGGAAGTCCCATTTATTAATTGTTGATCTCAGTGTCTGTGCTACTCGAGTTATGTTCAGAAAGCTGTCACCTATAGAAATTTGTTCAAGGGTGCCTCCTACTTTCTCTTCTAAGAGGTTCAGTGTGGCTGGATTTATGTTGAGGTCTTTGATCCATTTGGACTTGAGTTTTTTGCGTGGTGATAGACATGGGTCTATCTGCAGTCTTCTACACACCATCATTCAATTGTGCCAGCACCATTTGTTGAAGATGCTTTCTGTACCACTCCTGACCCTGCCAGCAAGGAGGGACGAGACTCCGGGTAGATCTTCTTCATGCAGTTTTAATCAGGATTCTTGAAACATGTTCTTCTGACCTGCAAGAGAGAGCGGGGGGTGGGGGGGACCTCTGCACAGGCTTAAATACCCTTGAGCTAACCAACCCCAGTGAGCCACGTGGACCCTGCAGATAGGCTACTCTAAATGCAGAAGCAGACAGGCTGAACAGACTTAACCAATTAAGGGCTTGTTTACGCCAGAGAGCCCTCACCAACAGGAAGGTGTAAGGCAGAATCCAGCGCCACTTTAAGGTGTGGCACTTCGCGGCTCTCTACAGCTTTCTTCCCCCCATTGTATACTTTTAGCTATTTTGTCGAAAATCAGGTGTTTGTAGGTGTGGGGGTTAATATCAGGATTTTCGATTCTTGTCTATTTTTTGTGCCAATACCAGGCTGCTTTCAGGACTATTACTTTGTAGTAGAGCTTAAAGTCAGGGATGGTGATGTCTCCTGAAGTCCTTTTATTGTACAGAGTTGTTTTGGCTATCCTGGGTCTTTTGCTTTTCCATATAAATTTATTATAATCCTTTCAAGGTCAGTGAAGAATTGTGCTGGGATTTTGATGGGGATTGCCTTGAATCTGTAGATTTCTTTTGGCAAGATTGCCATTTTTACTATGTTGATCCTACCTATCCAAGAGCATGGGAGATCTTTCCATTTTCTGGTATCTTCTTTAATTTGTTTCTTTAAAGACACAAAGTTCTTATTATATAGGTCTTTCACTTGTTTGGTAAGCGTTACTCCAAGATACTTTATGTTGTTTGTGGCTATTGTAAAGGGTGATGTTTCTCTGATTTCTTTCTCATCGCCTTTGTCATCTGAGTAAAGTAGTGCTACTGATTTTTTTAGTTTATCTTGTATCCTTCTAGGTTGCTGAAGGTGTTTATCAGCTGTAGGAGTTCTCTGGTAGAGTTTTTTGGGTGGCTTATATAAACTATCATATCATCTGCAAATAGAGAAAGGTTGAGTTTTTCTTTTGTATCCTCTTGATCTCCTTTTGTTTGTCTTATTGCTTTAGCTAGAACTTCAAGTACAATATTGAAGATATATGGAGAGAGAGGGCAGCCTTGTCTTGTTCCTGATTTTAGAGGAATCGCCTTAAGCTTCTCTCCACTCAGTTTTGATGTTGGCTATTGGTTTACTGTATATTGCTCTTATTATGTTTAGGTATGTTCCTGTTATCCCTGATCTCTCCAAGACTTTTATCATGAAAGGGTGTTGAATTTTGTTGAAGGCTTTTTCAGCATCTAGGGAGATGATCATGTGGCTTTTCTTTTTCACTTTGTTTATATCGTGGATCATGTTGATAGATTTCCTTATGTTAAACCATCCCTGCAACCCAGGGTTGAAGCCTACTTGATCATTTTGGATGATTTCTCTGATGTATTCTTGGATTCGGTTTGCCAGTATTTTTATTGAGTATTTTGTACCACATTTGTAAAAGAAACGCTACTAAAACCTCACATTAAACTCACATTAAACCTCACACACTTATAGTGGGAGACTTCAACACGCCACTCTCACCACTAGACAGGACCACCAGTCAGAAACTTAGCAAAAAAACAAACAAAAAAAAAACTAACAGAAGTTATTGCTCTATTGGGTTTAACAGACATCTATAGAACATTCTATCCAAACACAAAAGAATATACCTTCTTCTCTGCTCCACATGGAACCTTCTCTAAAATTGACCACATACTAGGCAACATAACAAACCTCAACAGATACAAAAAAAAAAAAATGGAATAGTTCCCTGTATCTTATCAGACCACCATGCTTTAAAATTGGAATTCAACAACAACAAAAATTGCAGAAACCCTCCAAGCTCATGGAAACTGAACAATGCTCAATTGCACCATAGCTGTGTCAAAGAAGAAATAAAGAAAGAAATTAATAACTTTCTAAAATTCAATGAGAATGAGGACACAACATACCCAAACTTATGGAACACCTTGAAAGCAGTATTACAAGGGAAGTTCATTGCACTAAGTGCCCATGTGAAGAAAACAGAGGCTAGTCACATTAGAGAATTAACAGCACAACTGAAAGCCTTAGAACAAAAAGAAGCAAACTCACCCCAGAAAAGTACATGCCAGGAAATAACCAATTAGAGAGCTGAAATCAATAAAATAGAAACCAGGAATACAATGCAAAAAATCAATGCAACAAAGAGTTGGTTTTTGAGAAAATCAACAAGATAGACAAACCTTTATCCAAACTAACCAAAAATCAGAGAGAGAACATACAAATTAACAAAAACAGAAATGAAAAAGGGAACATAACAATGGACACAGAGGAAATCCAGACAATTTTCAGGTCATACTTTGAAGACCTGTACTCCACAAAATTTGAAAATTCAAAGGAAATAGACAAAATTCTGGATAGCTATCACTTACCAAAATTAAATCAAGAACAGACAAACAACTTAAATAGACCTATAACCCCCAATTAAATAGAAGCAGTCATTGAAAGCCTTCCAACCAAAAAAAATTCTAGGGCCAGATGGCTTCAGTACAGAATTCTACCAGAAATTCAAGGAAGAGCTAATGCCAATGCCCTTCAAATTGTTCCACACAATAGAAACAGAAGGTTCTTTACCAAACTCTTTTTACAAGGCCACAATCACCAAGCCACACAAAGACACAACTAAGAAAGAAAACTACAGACCAATATTCCTGATGAACATTGATGCAAAAATACTCAATAAAATACTGGCAAACAAAATCCATTATTTCTGTGTTAAGTTCTGTAAGGACAACCTGTCCATTGATGAGAGAAGGTATTGATGTCTCCCACTCTAGATGTGTTGGGTTCAATGTGTGATTTAAGCTTTAGTAATGTTTTTATATTTATTTATTTTTCTTATTTTACATATAGATCCCAGTTCCCTCTCCCTCCCTCCCATACTCCTGGATCCCCCTCTCATCCCATTCCACACCCACTCCACAGGGAGGGTGATGCCTTCCAGGAGAGATCATCAAAATCTGTCAAGTCATTTGGAGTAGGGACTAGGCCCTCCCTCCTGCCTCTAGGCTAAGGGAATATCCCTCCATGGGGAATGTGCTCCCAAAGTCCTTTCATGCACCAGGGATACATCCTGGTTCCACTGTCAGAGGTCCCTTAGACTACCCAGACCTTCTAACTGAGACCCATTATGTGTTGATAGGACAATATTCTAAGTATATTTGGTTAAATAAGATATGTCATCAAGCTTAATTTCATTCTTGGTTTTTACTGTAACTACTAAGACAGTATCACTCATGTGTATTGCTAAATATCTGTCAGGCAGTTCTGTTACAATTGATTATACTCCTTATAAAACATGTTTACATGAATAATCTTATTAATGTGTTTTAATTTGTTATCCATAGGAAAAGTTATTTAAAGTCTGGAGAACCCATATTCTCTCAGACTCTTCCATTGCTCTTTTGCATGACACTTTTTGGTGGTGGTTTCTCCATAAATTCAAGGTAAGTGACATTTAAAAAATACAGAAAAACATTGATTTGTAACATAATTTTTTTCAGTAGAAATAACATTAATACAAAAGATTTTACATAGATGAATTTTTGAGCATTCCACACTAAAAATCTTATTTAAACTGTCTTCTTTTAGAAGAGTTAAATTCCAATAAGTATTTCAATAAACTAGATTCTTCATCAGAAAAGATAAGGGAGAGCCAATTCTGTAGAGAATAATAAAGTTGCATCTTTGCATGTTATTATATGTTGGTAATCTGAGCAGAAAGTCTACTATGAATCAGTAAAAACTGTAGATTTAGAAAAGCACCTGGTGGTCAGACAGACAGACAGACAGAGAGCCTTTAGTTGATTCAGAAATGTGAGAATCTGAACCCGGGGAAAAAATACTCAGAAAATGAAATTGGTTGTGTGGAGGCACTGTTTGACCAGAAGAATTTCAGTAAGAATAAATACCCTAAAGTTGCCTAAAAGCTTGGCTCCCAAAATGTTGCAAAAATTAAAAGGCCTACACTGTGACCCCATCTCAAACCACTGTAGTCTGAGACAGTGCAAGCCCTTCACTGGTAGCACTACCCCACTTCCAGCTCCAAAGTTCACCTCAGGGCACTGTGCATAGTCCCCTACTCACATGCCACAGGCTACACTGCCCATGCCCGTCTAACCTTGCCACTAGGGGAATGAATCCATTAAGGTGATGAACTGCCTTTAGTGCTCTCTATGCCATATACTCTTAGAACAACAAAGCCTTCAAATTTCTCATGTTATCTTGTTGAAGAATTTTTCTTCTTTTCTTTTTAAAACAATCTTTTCCTACCAGTTGCCTCTTCCTCCCATCCTTCCACTTCCCCCAAAATCTTTCAATCCTACCCCCCCATTCACTCCTCAGAGAGGATGAGGCCTCCCATGGGGATCATCAAAGTCTGTCACATCATGTGGGGCAAGATCGAGGCCCTCCCCCCTTTATCTAGGTTGAGCAAAGTATCCTTCCATAGGGAAAGGGCTCCAAAAGGCCTGTTCATGCACTAGGGATAAATACTGGTTCCACTGCCAGCAGCCCCATAGACTTCCCAGGCCCCCCAACTGACACCCACATTCAGGGGGCCTAGTTCGGTACCCCAGCTGTCAGTCTGAAATCAGTGAGTTCCCACTTGCTCAGGTCAGATGACTACCTTAACTGCCATTTTAGAGCCTTCATCCAGTAACTGATAGAAGCAGAAGCAGAGATTCACAGCTAAGCACTGGGCCAAACTCCTGAAGTCCAGTTGTAGAGAGGGAAGAGTGGTGAACAAAGGGGTCAAGACCATGTTGGGGAAACCCACAGAGGAAAAAAATAAGAATTAAAAACATATAAGAATTTATGAAAACCAGAAATAAAAGTAGGTATACCACCACCAATTTTACAGAAATAGATAATTGCATTATTAGCTTTTTATCACTGTAACCAAACTATCTGACATACATACCTTGAAACAAAGAGTTTATTTTTATTTTTTCAGAAGATTAAGTCCATCATAGCAAGGAAGGCATGACAGATCAGGAAGGATGCTGAAGCTCAGCTGCTTCTTTCTTTGTCTCCTCTAAACACCAGCACATAGGGTAGTGCTTCCCACATTTAGAATTGGTCTTTTCTCTCAGTTAATCCACTCTAGAAACATTGCACAGACAAAGTTAGAGGTATGCTTGGCTAATCTCATATGTGGTTCTAAATCATGTCAAGCTAACGATGAAGATTAACTTTCGTCAACAGATTGGATGACCTGAACAGCACATAAACAAATTGCTAAAGCCATGCAACCTAACAAGACTGCTTCACAAAGAAAAAGACAATTAAGATAGATTACAATTACTAAAGATGTTGAATCAGTAATTGAAATTTCCCAACAACAAAAAGCCTGGTCTCAGATAACCAGTTTCACTGGTAAATTCCACCAATATTTCAAAGTGAATGTACACCAATATTACACCTCACCTAAAATATTCAAGAGAAGAGACCAAAGTCTAGCTTGAAAGGTCAAGTCTAGCTTGAAAGGTCACTATTATACCAAATCTAGGTAAAAACATTACAAAAACAAAATACTGATACTAATATTTCTTACAATGAGTGCAAAAATCATCAAAATTTACTATCAAGCCAAACAGCAGTATATTACAAGAATTATATACCATAGCCCATTGGATTTACCACCAGAAGGCAAAGATATTTAGCATAAATTGAGTACCTTGATCAGATGAATATGTAACGACCGAAATCCCTAACAGCTACATTTACTTAATAACCATGCATCAAACATATACAAAAATGAAACAACCCTTTTTCTGCATAATCATCTTTGAAGATATTAAATTGAACAATATTAACCAAACACATATCCTGGAATTATGTCTTACATAAATTTCTGTTCTTTGCTTCATAGATGTTGAGCATTGATTGTATAGTTAAAAGATAGTAACAAAGTTATAAAGTTATAAATTTCATATATGTATTCTCATTTAATTCTTAAAAACTATATCTCAGAAACCAAGCCATTTTATGAGTCATCAAAAAATACTGTCATCATTATCAGTATTTTCACTGCTGTGATCTCCTTTTATAAAGTTAATTAAAAAGTATGAGTAATTTAGAGACCTTAAATCTACTCTGGTTCTTGATTATTTGAGTGAGTCTCTTGGTTTTTCTAAGCATTAATAAGTCACTGAGCTAAAAGGCTTTAAGGCAGATGACCTGGAAATTCATTTTAGGTTTAAGATCCTATGTATCTGTAAATCCCCATTCACTTTGTTTTCTATTTTCACAAAATTAACAGCATTTTACATTTGTGCTTTTACAGTTCATGTTGTGAGTTTGAACTCTAACTTGTCTTCCTTGTACAATGATTTACGTTCTAAATTATTCTCATTACTTAGTAGAGCAAGAAGCTAGGCTGATATACTAGGATTTTACTATGATGTTCCTGTTATTAAATCACTTTAATTTTGCTTTGGTTACTGCTGATAAGGGAAGAGTTTACATTGTTACAGAAACTGAGTCATTGGTTGTCTCCAGCATGATAACAACTGACCAAGAACTTTCATTCATTCCAGTTGTTTCCATGCTTTCTTTATTCCAGACACTGTGCCAAGTGTTTGAGATACAAAATCATGTAAAACGTGGTCTTTGCCCTCATCTAATTTTACTACTCTTTTAAGATACGACAGATATATATGACTGTCATCTAGGAAAGTAGGATATAGTGCCATCCAAATAGTGCAACTGATAAATGACAGCTACCATCCAAACTCCACTGTGATGCCAAAGCAACTGACCATTCCCTTATACTGGCCAAACTATCCTTTAAGAATAAACTATGTTCTTATATAATACATGTATGTATGAATATATGTATGCATGTATATGTATACTGTATTACATGTAGTAATATTGAACACAGAACTTCCTAGTATAAATTGTAATGTTTACCTTAATTGTATACATGTATCTCCTTTAAGCCTGACAAAAGAGATCAAGATTGCTTGTTTGACAGAATTGCAGAAAGTTATGTAACTCTTTTCATGAGAATACCTCATAAGAGAAAGGATGCATTCTTTCAGGTACATGTAAAACCTTAACAGTTATAATAATTATCTTCATAGTATATGAAAAATATTTTTGTTTAAATATATATGAGTATATTTTGATAACCAAAAATTGTCTGATGTAAATAATGGAAATATTTTTCAAGTTATATTTTACGACTATGACCACTACCCACAACATTGTGTTCTTTGGACTCATAGTCTTAGAATCACTGTAGTTCTATAGTCATGTTGGTTGGAAACTGTTAACTTCTATGTATATCCTTGGTTTTGTTATATTTACCTATAAAAATATCATTTTTCTTTTGCTCTAAAATAAATCTTTTAGAGCAAAACTGAATAGTTTACATTCTTACTGAATAAGCTATAATTAAATATTTATTTTCTTTTTCTGTTATATTAATTAATAAATAAGGTTAATAAATAAGGTTAGATGCATCAATATGTCACAGAATTCTTTCCCTCACACATCCACCTTCCTACCATGCACCCCTACCCCAGTCACAGATGCTCTAAAAGCATCTGTACCATTTTGTGTACCAGAAAATTTGAGCACTGTTTGATTAAAATAATAATATTAGTTTCCCATGAGCTATTACAAATTATAATAAACTTTGTTGTTAAAAGCAATAGAAATTCATTTTCTTGTTATAGAGGCCAACAACCCAGGATGAATAGAATATGAGTCTAAGATATCAGCTTTTTTGTTGTTGTGTTGTTTTGTTTTTTTGGGTTTGTTTTGTTTGTTTTTTGGTTTTTTTTTTTTTTTTTTTTTTTTTGAGACAGGGTTTCTCTGTATTGTTTTGGAGCCTGTCCTGGAATTATGGAACTAGCTCTTGTAGAACAGGCTGGTCTTGAACTCACAAAGATCTGCCTGCCTCTGCCTCCCAAGTGAAGGGATCAAAGGCCTGCGCCACCAACACTCAGAAATGCTGTTTTCTTCAGACACCACAGGGAGAACTCATCTTGTGTTTCTGTTGTTTCTGGCACTAGGGCCTGACAACTTTCTTTTGACACCTGGTTCTGTCACTGCTCACTTCATTCTACTGTCACATTGCCTTCTCCTTTTCTTGAGTCAGTCTGCTCAGCTTCCCTCATAATGTGTGTAATTACAGTTAGGATCCACAGATAATCTAAGTACTTTAATCTGTACCATGACTTCAGCTTCCTTCATCCTAACTGACATTTATGGGTACCAGAGGTTTGAACATGTGCATTCTTTGGTTCATTAGTTGATGCACCACAGTGACCACTACAGACTTCTCTAATGCTAAAACTTTAATCAAATAGGGTCTTAGTTTATGTTATCAATAATTATCTGAATTCAGAGAACCACAGTAGTGATACCATGTGTCTTTAATATATATTTAAAAAAATACGGTCTCTCTCAGTGTTAACCCCTCAAGAAATATGTAATAGCTGGAGTATCTGAAAGCTAGGCTATTAATTAGGTGCATGCTATGAGAGGTGTTGGCCAAAGGGCCATCTGAAATAGGATGTGGAGGGAGCAGTGTTGGTTGACAAGATATAAAAGCAGTGATAGTCTCTTCAGATGGACTAGCTTAGGGCCACAGCTGCAGGAAAAAGGCACAGTAGCTAATGATGCTCCATGCTAGGCAAGATCAAATCAACCTTAATTATATATATTAAGTTTCCTCTCCCTCTCTTCCTCCCATTCCCCCCAACTCCTCCTCCCATCCCATCCCCTCACACACATACCACAGGGAGGGTGATACCTTCCAGGAGAGATCATCAAAATCTGTCAAGTCATTTGGAGTAGGGACTAGGCCCTCCCACCTACCTCTAGACTAAGGGAGTATCTCTCCATGGGGAGTATGCTCCCAAAGTCCTTTTGTGCACCAGGGATACATCCTGGTTCCACTGTCAGATATCCCTTAGACTACCCAAGCCTTCTGAGACCCATGTTCAAGGGGTCTGAGTTGGTCCAATGCTGGTTTCCCAGCTATCAGTCTGGGGGTCCATGAGCTCCTCCTTGTTCAGGTCAACTGTCTCTGTGGATTTCTGTAATCTGATCTTGACCCCTTTTCTTTTCACTCCTCCCTCTCTGCAACTAGGTTACAGGAGTTCAGCTCAGTGTTTAGCTGTGGGTGTCTGCTTCTGTTTCCATCAGATGAGGGCTCTAGGATGGCATATAAGTTAGTTATCAGTCTCATTATTAAGGAAGGGCAATCAAGGTAGCCTCTCCACTATTGCTCAGATTGTTAGTTGGGGTCATCCTCGTTGACCTCTGAACATTTTTTAGAGTCAGTTTTCTCTTCAAACATACCTATAACAGCTCCTTTTATGATGACATTATGATCTCTCTCTCTCTCTCTCTCTCTCTCTCTCTCTCTCTCTCTCTCTCTCTCTCTCTCTCTCTCTCTGGACTCAATCTCCCTGGTCCCACATGTTCTCCTCTCTTCCCCTCCTCTTTCTCCTAACTTCCTCTCCACTCACTACCCCCCCTCCCCAATATGCTCAGGAGATCTTGTTCCTTTTCCCTTATGTGAGGGACCTTATATGAATGAATCTCTTAGGTTCCTCCTTGTATCCTAGTTTCTCTAGCGGTGTGAATTATAGGCTGGTGATCCTTTGCTCTATGTGACCAAGTGGTGTCTACCCCTAATTGGTACATCTGCAATGTAACCCCTACACCTAAAGTTCGGAGAAAGATTGTAAAAGCCAGAGGACCAGGACACCTGCTGTGAGGCAGTATCCTCTGATGTGACAGGGAATGGGAAATGATATGGTTTCCTAAACATGACCTGAATATTAAGAATACAAATAGACATACCATTGTGGACAGGGAAAGTTATACAAGGTTTTACCCGTAGCTAAACAGCTGCAAGCAATCAATGTCTGCTGAGAAATGGAGAACCAATTTTCCTCAAGGATGAGGCCCCTAATAGTTTATCCAATCCTAAGTGCTTAGTACTGAACACATGTATATATGAGCAGCATTAAACTGATTCAGAAGGTAATATATATGTTTGAGAGGGAGTGGGGGTCACAGGAGGAGTTGGAACAGAAGAAGTAAGCATCTGGTGAAATTCTAAAAAAAATGTTTAAATTTACATTTAACAAAAGAAATAGCTAGTCAGATGCTGTCTTGTTAATCTTACCCTTTATTCAAGAATGTTTGCAAAGTGCTACCAGGTAGAATCATTTTTAAGCTGGTTTTTTTTTTTTTTAATTTCGTTTTGTTTTTTGTTTGCTTGTTTTGCTTATGTTCCTCAATTAGAGGTTACCAAAAAATCAATAAAAAAACTAAAAGAAAGTTATTAAAGGGGAGACACACGTCCTAATCATTTCTTTGCTATTACTATTATTTATTATACATAAAGTATAAATGTCACCTAACATGGCTTCATTTGGGCAGGTGTATCCAGATTTTTTGGCACAAGCTATCTATGCAGCATTCCATGAATCATTTCCAGAATCTAGTAGCCTCTTCAATAATGAGTTTAAAGAAGATCTAGGAAATACTATTTTTCTGTGGTTGTCAGGTATGAATATGTCATTTTAGTATTGATTATTTGGTTCTAATATTTTTAGATTGAAGTTTTTGCTCCAGTTAAAACATTGATGACTTACAAAACATGCCATACCAATATATGTCTTAAAATTATCATCACTTTACTCTGAAACTTTAATTATCAAAAATAATTTTTCATTAATATTATAATAAAGCCAAATCAATTTTTGTTTTGTTTAGTTTGAGATAGGGTCTCTCTACATAGCCCTGGAAGTCTACGAACTCACTATGTAGATCAGGCTGGCTTAGAACTCACGGAGATCTGCCTGCTTCTACCTACTGAGTTCTGGGATCAAAGGTATGCACCACCATGCCTATAAAGCCAAATCATTTTTAACTGGTAGAATTATTATAGAAACAGAATTTCTTCAAAACTGACATTGGTGTGTGTGTCTGATTGTGTGTGCATGAGTGCATATATGTGTGTGTTTACAGTATAGACTGCATAAATACTCTGCATAAATATAAATACTTCAAGATGTTATAGAGAGTGCAAGTTTTTCCTACACGTTTGGTCGTGTAGGTAACCCTAAACCAATAGGATGAATGCTCTCATGAGAAGATGGAGAAATGAATGGTGTGAGCAAGATTGTAGGAAAGAAATACTGTTGTCATCTAACAACATAAAATAGCTCAATTATCTAGTCATGAACAAAAAATACCCTGAGGGAAGGCTTAGTAGTTCTATTAGAACCTGCAGTAAAACAGGAGAAGAGGAGGAGGTGGTGATGGTGAAGGAGGAGGAGGAAGAGGAGGCAGAAGCAACAGCTGCAGTACATGGAGAGGTCAGCACATGTAAAACATATAGAGTACTAAGAGCCAATGAGAAGGGTAGAGCCATCAGAAGCAGGATGTGGAAAGTACTACTGCAGTCCCCAGTGACCAGATTTGCAATGAACTTTAGCAGCTGTGCATCTGCAGGAGCTCTCCTAGACACTCTCACCAACACAGACCTTAGCAGCTTTAGACACGTTGGTGACTTTCCAGAGAGACTTGTGCTAAGCTGTCATTTCTAAAGAGTGGCTATTGTGCTGCCTCAGGACCACCACCTCCTCAAACCCATACATACACTAGAAATTGAGATGTTGCCTCTATGTGCACACCTATACACCAGACTGTGGCTGTGTCAGTAGTGTGCTTGCACACATTTCACACATGACAGACACAACTATAGAGAATTAGCCTTCGTCTATGGTCATACCACCTTGAACGCGCCCGATCTCATCTGATCTCGAAGCTAAGCCAGGTTGGGCCTGATTAATACTTAGTACTTAATACTTAATACTTGGATGGGAGAATTAGCCTTCGCACTGAGCCTTAGAGCCAATGTTACTTTATAAATGCATGAGCTAGATGATGCTGTGGATATGAAAACCACTGCTAATAGCAAATGTATCTGCAGTCCAGACTTCAGAGAAGCAAGGAACATGCATGTGTCTGTACTCTGGAGCCCAGATTCTAGGGCAAACTCTAGAGATGGTGTCACAATGAAAGCGCGCTTGAACTCAATCTTAGGTACATAATCCACACATGTGCACTGCAGATCTCATCTCTGTTGCAGTAAGTCCTGCTAGACCCTAATCCTCGGACTACTACAGAGCTATTCCAAACTCCCTTCACAATCACTTGTGCCTACAGCCTCTGAGAACCTGAGATGACATCAGACCATATTTAGTCTTCTAGGGACCCAGAGAATTAGTCACCAATGCAGTACTGCCTCCTGGTGCCCATGTAAAGTGTTAACCACTTCGCAAGAATGTTGGTTAAGAAGAGAAGTCACTTCTGAGCCCAAGGTCACCCAGTACCATGCATGACCTATAAACTGTGCCACGCACTCTCCAGGGGAAACAGTCACTGTTCTCCACCTCTTTGGAGCACGAGTAGTACCCACAAAGTCTGAACTTTTAGAGCAGTTCACATCCTCACTGAGTTGCAACATTACTGCTCTACCAAATGAAGAGGCATCAATGGATAGATGTGTGTAACAGAAAGGAAACATGACAAAGGAAATGAAAGGTTCTCTAGTAACTAAATCTTAAAAAACTGAAATTATATTTTTCCAGAAAACAAAGTAAAAATGATTCTTACAGAAATCCAGTGAGATTAAAAAAAAAAAAAGTAAAGGGGAAGGGTTGAGTGAGAGCAGAAGGATGACTTATGATCTACTCA
The DNA here is from genome assembly GCA_030556225.1 of Cricetiscus sungorus. Classification (NCBI taxonomy): domain Eukaryota; kingdom Metazoa; phylum Chordata; class Mammalia; order Rodentia; family Cricetidae; genus Cricetiscus; species Cricetiscus sungorus. The sequence continues at coordinate 61,716,605 of JANBXA010000372.1, read as the reverse complement.
TAAGTCAACAAATACATAGACATGACTTTTTAATGACCCAAACTGAAGCCTTAGAGCCAAAAACTTTAAATTTGAGAACTGCAATGGTAGATCATATAAAGCAAAAAAAGAAACTGACTTGAAGACAGGCCCTTGTAAATCACACAGAAGAAAAACATACATGAAAGCCTATGGGATTCATAGGATACATTTAGTGAACAAATTTCTACATTGTCACAGTTCCAGGTTGAGAAGACAGACACAGGAAAAGAAAATATTCAATGAAATGATTACTGGAAACATCCCAAGTCTGGTGATGCACTTCTGTATCCATGAATCTCAGAGGTCCACTAACCAATGGTCCAACCCAGTGGAGCATCATCAAGAGGCAAACACTGATCAAATACAAAAAAATCCCACCAGACTAGAGAGACTTCTCAAAATAAGTCTTGTGCACTAAGAAAGGGGTGATATATTTCAAGTGATGAAAAAAAAAAACAGTCAGCCAAGAAGACTTTACCTAACAAAGCAGTCCTGGGATAATGAAGGAGAAATAGCCTTTCACAGATAAGTGATATTGAGGGACTTTGTCACATTAGACCAAGCTTACAATAAATGCTTCAAGAAGTCCACATTCAGAAATGAAAGCAGTGTGCTCACCACAAGGACCAAATACTTGACAATGAACAACTTAGGGAAATAAGGGTTTATTTTAGTACACATCTTCATGGTGAAGAAGTCATGGTGGCTGAGGCTCTGGCCTTGGTGAAGAAGCATGTAGTTAGTTGTCATAATCATCATAGTGAGAAGACAGAAAGCTGGGGCAGACTTAAGCCAGAACCAAGTGGAGGCTGTGACCTGTAAGTTCATTCCCAGTTACTTACTTCCACCAGCTAGGCCTCATCTCTCAAAGGTCTATGGCCTCCTAAGATAGCACCACCAGCTGGGGACCAAGTGTTCAAAGACATCTGCCTGAGAAGATATTGTATGTTCATGCCATAAAATTCTTCCCCTATTTCTCTGTATGATCATGACTATCTCCTAATGCAATAATGCATTCAGTTCAACCACAAAGGTTATCCTAGTCATACTTAAGAATTCCTCAAAGTCCACAGTTCAGATTCTCTCCTAAGGCTATAAGCCCGTATAAAATAAAATAAGTTAAATATGTCTAACATACAATAGCACAAGAGTCCCAGGCCACAAAGGAAGACTGATGGCATAGTGAGGAATGATCATGGCAAAGCAATACTAAAGGTAGTCAGGGAAAATAGAAAATTCTGTTCTTCTATGTCTGGCATCATCCAGTGACCTTGGATAGCCCTACTCCTCAAACTACATTATCTGTGGTGCACGTGGCCCCTCTCTCGGGTTGGTTCCACTCCACGCTTGCAGCTTTCCTAAGCAAACAGCTAACATTTCTAACATCCTAATGTCTCTGCCACAGCTTAGACTTCACCTTCACAATTTCATGTGATTGTCCCTTGGGCTCTCCTTGAAGGGGATCCAACCCTGCCATGCATTTCTTGACCTCCTTAGTTTTCTGTGATTTGGCACAAGTTATCATCACCCCTCACTCTTGTATCTTGCATCCTGTAGAATCTGTCCCATGTGGATACTCACTCCAAGTGCTACTGATAGTCAGGGTGTAGACTGGCTCCCTTCTGGCTCCCTTCTGCAATAACTATTGTGCTCTTTGCTTTTGTGGCTGGAAAAACTCATTCCTAGTTAGTTATTTTTGAGCAGAAAATAACTGTGGTGGCATTCTCAGTTCAGGCTCTCTCAAATGACTTTCATTTTTACAAGCTAAAGCCTCAAAAGGATGGAGTCTTTCCTGTGTGTCAGGGCAATTTTCCTTTTGTCCCAGTGTAAACTGCAACATCTCTCTTCTTGCCTCATGTCATACGAATAGAATCGATGATGTAGAGACAAATGGTGGCAGTAAGGCTTGTCCTACTATGATCACTTTGAATACAAGTTGATTGCATCCTCCAATCAAAATACATATAGTTGATTTCAAAATAAAGGAAGGAAGAAAAAGAAAGAATAATAAGGCTCTACTCTATGGTACCTATGAAGTAACCACTTTAGCTTTTATGGACAGACTGCTGCAAGCAGAGGGAAGAAAGAAAACAAACAACCTTCTATTGAAAAATCGGCAATCCAGGTGTAGCATATGCCTACAATCCCAGCACTTGACTGTCTTATATACAAGATCCAATTTCAAAATTAAAATAAATAAAATAGATGAAATATTTGAACAAAATGCATGATCAAATAATTTACATGAACCCAAAGAAATTTTCGAGTTGTTAGCATAGCTGTAACTCAAATAATAAAATTCCAGAGACAGATATTGGGATTCAAGCTGAAAGATCAGAAAAGCAAAGCATTCAGACACTTGCTCTTAGCTCTACCTGAGACCAACATGGATGATTCTGTCACCATGAATCTTCCGAGTAAAATGCTGACTGCACTGCTCTCCACCAAGCTTCAGACTGCATTTCCTAGACTGCTATATTCTTCTCAACCTGGCTGGAGACTAATTCTCACATGAAACCCTTTGCTTCTTCCTTGTATACCTCTTAAATCCTGGGATTAAAGGAGTAGATCCCAAGTGCTGAGGTCATCTTTGTGTGAGATGTTTCTCTTTTAGACTGAATCAATTTCATGTATCTCAGTGTGGCCTTGATCCATTTACCTGTCTCCTGAGTCCTGGGATTAAAGGTGTGTGCCACCACTGCCTGGCTCTATGGCTGTGGCTAGCTTTGCATTTTGATCTTCAATTGCCTTATTAGATCATAAACAACATATCATCACACACAGCTGTAATAATTTAGGAAGAAATTCTAGTTCTAGTGACTGAGAGAAGAAGCAAGCAAAAACTCAAACTGAGGAAAGATATAATAATGTGATTAAGAATATGAAATAATGAATTTCCAGAACACTGAAAATGAAAAATACAAATTACTTTCAAATATAGAAAGCATGCATAAAATCTCCCCATATAGTAAGCCAAAAATCAAATGTTCCCCCTCACATGGGGCATTGTAAATTAAGCACACATGTTGAGTCATTGGATAGAAAGCAATAAATTAGACATATGACCAAACAAAAATGTCTTTATGTGTGTGGAAAATAAGAAATACTGACCCTCATTCTTTATGGAGAGATACTTGCTTAGCCTAGACACAGGCTGTGTGGGGGGTGGAGAGATGCCTTGGTCCTGCCTCAAAAAGGTAATGGGACAGACTTAGTAGACTTCCTAGGGGAGGCCTTACCCTCTCTATGGAGCAGATGGAAGGAGGTGGGGAGAAGCATGGGGAAGCATGAGGAGAGGAGGGAGGGAGAAATGGGATTGGAATGTAAAAAATAAATTAATAAAAAGTTTAAAAGCAAAAGAAATATGGGCCCAGTTTCACAATACCTGAAGTAGAACAATGATGAATGGATAACAAAAAATGTCATGGACTTATAAAAAGAAACTACTACTCAGCTATTAAAAAAGAAAAAAAAAAAAAACAATGAAATCTTGCCATTGGCAGCATCCCGGATGGAACTGGAAATCAATGGGTGATTGACTTCACCCAGTCAGAGAACAGCAGATATCGTATCTACTCACTCATTTGCAGAAACCAGACTTGTTTCTTTATAACAGCACAATAGAATGGTGATCACAGAGACCCGTAAGCACAGAAAGAGTCTGAATCAGGAGCACTAAAATCAGAAGGATAAATCATTGCTAATTCTTCCTTGGCACTGTAGATTTATCACCACACTATAATAATCATGAACTGTATCTTTTACATTTTATATTTTAACTCATACTGTTTCTAGAGAAGGTAAATAATTATAGGTATAATTATTCTGGCTCAACCAATGTAGAGCCCTGGCCATAACCATCCTCTCCTTTGCTGAATTCTTACTCCAGATGCTTGACATCCTAGGAGCAGATGCAAAGCAACTGGGGTGAGCCTTGAGCCCTGGAACCTGCTGGAATGATCAAACAAATACTTTAAAAATGTAGCAAGGCAGTTGTCATGCCCTTGGTGTTGCTCTGTCCTGGCCAATCTGAGTCATCCTACTGTGGTCCTCCATAGTGTGGTGTTCTTCTCTTGTGAACAATGAAAAATAAGCAACCTTGCCTTAATCAGCTACCCATTGGCCTTATTATACAACAAACTTTTTATTAATATCTAATATTTTAAAACATAGTCAACCTATCAATAGCACTCAGCAAGTGACGTGCAAAGCATCCGTATATTTTATACAGTGGCAGCTAATAATAAAAATGAACTGATATTTATGTCTAAAGAGATGTAGAAAGTTCTAATTTGTTAGAAGATGTGATTGGCTAAATATACACATTATATTAACAGGTCTAAAGCCTCAGACTGGCTTTTGGACCCGCTGGAAACTAAAAGAACTCTACACAACCACCATACATGGCAGCAGGCGAGCACCGTTGAAATCGATGAAAAGGAAGCTCATTCCCAGCCAGGAGCACATAGCAGCCAGTAAGCAAATTTGACAAATTAGGTGTGAAAAGGTAGCCAACATTAAGTATATTAGGTCAGTTATTCATTCTGTCTGTCTAACAAGTCAATTTTGTGACAATCTTAGAATATCATTTGATCTGTACATTGCTGCCATAGTGGTGTATCTTAAGACCTTTTCCTGTTCTCCTAGAGCAACACTTCTATGTCAGTTTTTGGGACTACAGACATTCCTCATTTTAGGCTCTGTAGTTAACCAGATGACAGTGTGTCTTGCCAGTAGAGAAGTTTAATGTTTTTATTTGGTGCATGTAAATCATATTTCTTTTAGAGTTTAAGTCTGTTGAATTTTGTCAAGATTTGCCTAAGATCATCAAAATGCTTACATGTGTTTTCTCCTAGTGCTTTCTTGCTTCTATAATTGACTAACTTACTTAACCCATTTGGAATTTATTTTGAGATAAGGAATCTGGTTTTCCCACTTTTTCTTTTCAAGATGAGTAATTTATTAAATAGTCCACATAAAGGAAAATTTAAGTATCAATTTACTTTGATATATCTTTGTATTTTTCTCCTGTTTCTTGAATTCTATGTACAAAACTACTATACAAAAATCAAAACTCCTAACGACCTCAATTGATGAACTTTTTAAGGTAAATTTATTTCTCTTCTGTTTATACCAAGACTCCAGTACTAGAAATAGCCTTGGAATACAGGCTTAGTTTCTGACCATCTTAGTCAGATCCAAGGCTCTTTGATTGATTTCAGAGCATGGTGTGGAGAGAGCTACCATCCAGTGTTTTCTTTGAAATACACCGAGGAAGAAGGGCTGACCTATCAACCTGCTCTTGAGGAGTCAACCCCTTGACTAATATATGATGCTACAGTTATTTAACTACTTCATTGCAGCTTTTCAGATCTGTACATTTGGACTTAATTGATCACAAATGGTTTCCTACTCTTAGCTGTATACATGACACATGATTCCTATCTATTAGTCATTATAGGAAATTGATTATTTGCTATTGATACCCTTTAATGAGTTTTCTAGAATGCCATACATAAACCAGAAAGGACCTTAAAAGTCAGACATCAGTGCACAAAAGCTAAGTATTTTTTTTAATATCATGCTTCAGCCCTGGCATGAATTTGCCATTCTGTCAAATAATTGCTGTGAAAGCCAAGTCCCTTAACTAAGGAGGTGCTTATAACCCCTCATTTCTACCAGCCTTTGCTTTTTCAGGTGAGTTTCTACCACTGGAGATTTAAGAAGTTGGTCAAGACTGTCTGTGTGTGTTCCCATCATGTATGCATTTGTCTATCAAAGATTTGTGTAATGTTTGCTCCGTTTCACAGATTTCATGTAGAATATGAATTTCTATAGAATTCATTTTCTGATGCTTAGGAAATATTTAACTATGAGAAGATAGGCGAGGCCTAGCTGTGTTTACCATCTTACATATTTTTTTTCAGTAGGCAGTGATTAATAACAGGGGCCTACAACCAGTCAACAGAGATCAAGAAACTGTGGCTTGCTCAGCTCTAAATGAGACATCTGTTTCCTAGTCCTCCCATCACAGTTCAGGGATCACAGTGAAAGAAGTATTACCCACACTCCAACAGAACTGCCCAGACTCAAGTGCTCACAGACAGGTGTTTACAATGAGAACATGTGAAGTTAAAAGAGCATTGGGAGGAGATTGACAGTAATTGGAGGGAAGAGAATAGGGTTATGGATTTTATCAAAACACACACTATATATACATATATATATATACATATATGTATGTATGTAGTGGGATATTCACTGTGTCTGCTTCTGTGGCACTAACCACACCCATTATGGGGAGCCAGGGGCAGAAGTGACCTGTGGGAAGGAGGCAGAGAAGGCTCTCTCTTTCTGGTGGGACATGGAGAGAGGAGCATCCAGTTTTAACTGCTGTGTTCATCTGTCTGTGTTGTGAGTTGTTTCTCCCTTAATAAACATCTATTCGCCCTATTTGTTTATCCTGGCCCTTATCAAACCACTATATATATATATATACATATATATATATATATCCTATGCTTCAAACTTTTAAAATATTGTGAACATAAAATCATGTCTGCTGTTACCTTCATATCATAAGGACAGTCTATATCAATGTAAATAATAGACATGCAGAATATAGTTATAGAACATGTTAAATAAATCTCTGCTAAAAAAGTTTTAACGTTTTTAAAAGTTTTTTATGTGCATTACTATCTTCTGCATGTATGTCTATGCACTACATACATATCTGATACCCTCAGAAGCTCTAGAACTGGAATTACAGACATTTGTGAGACCTGTTGTAGATGCTAGAAATTGGACCTGGTCCTCTAGAAAAGCAGTGAGTGGCCTTAAACACTGATCCATTTCTCCATCCCTGAAATGAAATTTTAAAACTATTTTTTTACACAGGGCCTTACTATGTAACCCTGCCACCCTGGAACCTGCTACATAGATCAAGCTGACCTTAAACTCAGAGGTTTGCCTACTTTTGCTTCCTGGGTGCTAGAATTAAAAGCATGTACCACCATGCCTACAGAGGCCTGAAGAGTGCATAAGATCTCCTTGAACTAGTTTCTTGGAAGTTTATGAATCAATGTTGGTATTTAGAACCAAGGTTCTCTTTGAGAGAAGCAAGCACTTTTAACCACTGAGCCATTTCTCCTGCTACTGTTGTTTTTAGAATGAACAGATAGAGCCCATTGCACATTCATTACCCTGAAATCAATACTTTTCTCTTTTCATTGTAAGAAAATACCATAAACATTGAACAAATTAGTAGTGAATTCAGTGATAAATACAATACATAATTTTTTTTTTGAGACAAATTTCACTGTAACTCTGGCTGTTCTAAAACTGCCTGTAGACTAGGCTGTCCTTGAACTCACAGAGATCTACGTGCCTCTACCTCCCAAGTGCTGGGATTAAAGGCATTCACCAACATTGCCTGGCTAATACATAATTTATAAAACACATCAGCACTTAGCAATGACCATTACTAGACAATGATGTAAATGGTGGTGAACACTGTTGCCTAGGGAGGGAAAAGCTGGGAAATGTTAGGTGATTTTTATGAAAACCTATAACCATGAAGAGGCCATGGTGGGAACTAATGTTTGTAGCTGCTGCCAGTGAGGGTGGCTCTTGATTTCCCTCAGGACTAAGAGTTGAAACTAGTGGCTGCCCTGGTTAATACCTTGATTACAACTTTATGAGGGCTTGCAGACTGAGGCACCTAGATAATTATAAGATAAAAGAACTGTTGTTTTAGGTCATTTAATTTTCGTGTTATACACCACAATAACTAAAGCATAGATTTATCCAGCCAGAGAAAGGAATAATCACTGTTTATATAACGATACAGGCTCTCAGTAGATATGTGATGGTTTGGGAAGTGGAACTGTGTCACAGCCAGGAAGCAAATGGGAAGCCAAGGGATGCCTTCTCATGAGAATACTCACCTGGCTTCTTGGAAGACATTGCTTTAAAAAGAAATCAAAAAATCACAAACCTTAGTGAGATAGTAGGATTTTGTTATTTCCCACTTTTTGCCAAGTCTCAATTCAAGAGTAAATTAACCTTTTTGAAAAATTCTTCAAAACTGGAGTGCATATGGGAGCCTCTGGGAGTCTGATAGAATATGTTCCTGTCATAAGGACCAAAGCTTTGTTGAATGTTATAGAATGAGCAAAAAGTAACCTGACAATACTGAAAGAGTTAAATGTGAAACTTTAACAAGCTTTTTCATAGGAAGAACATTCTAAGAACCATCTATTTGCTTTAAGGTTATCTTAGAAAGGGCCACACATGATAATCATCTAATAGTTACATGGGCCCATGTTCATTCTGATAGATTATGTACTGAACATGTGTGTGTGTGTGTATCCCACACATACACTCACAGACACATAGACACATGCACACACACAGAAAGAGAGGCCACAAATTAATGCCTTCCTCTAGCACTCTCTACCTTATCTTTTGAGACAGGGACTCTCTCAGGGCCCATAGCTCTCCTGTGGCCCAGTGTAGCTGGCTGGAGGGCTCTCTGCCTCTTTGCAGCATTAAGAATCAATGGAGTGTTTTGCCTGACCAATAGTCATCCACATTAGGTGTTAAATGCTTTAGTGTCACACTTTTACAAAACGATCTTAGTGTATGTTTTGTTTAACCCTGTATTATTAGTGTGTAAGTTGGGCTATGAAAGAGGAAATCATTTGTATCTCATCCACTCCCTTGCAGTAAATCTCAGATGTCACTCACAGCTCCAGTTTTGTTCAACTGGAGACATTTTCATATTAAAGCAAGCACAAGCGTGTACCAGAGTGAAATACCAAACTCACATGAATCGTAAGAAATTGGATTTTAAATGAATGTTCTGTCTTAGCTATTGTATATGATTTCTTAGGTTCTCACTCTATACTATTCTGAAAATTTGGAGGATCACAGATCAGTGAGTGTCTCTATAATCTCTCCTCGTGGTTTTTGACATCCTAAAAACTAAAAGAAAAAGTTCGAAGTGATTGGCTCTCTACCTTCCCTTCTCTTTTGTGTGGAAGTTGAACTTATAATAACTCGAAGGTCAGCAGTCTACATTATGGCTTGTCTGTGTTGAAGTGTTTTAGTTCACTTGTTGTATTGAAATTATCTTTCTGTTCATTGTGTTAACATTAATACTCTATCACTTAGTCCTTTGCCAGTTTTTAGAAACCCACGTGTTGATATGATTTTCTCTTTAAAAAAACATTTTAGAAAATGTTTTTATTATAAAACATTTTAGAAAATGTTTTTATTATAAAACTGCTTTATTATAAAAAATGACTTGCATGATGCTTTTCATTTGTAAATTTAAAGTTCACATAAAAGTTGCCTAGGAATCAAAATTTGAAATCACATTTTTTCTCCCCTTTTGAGTCAAATCATAATAGTATCATTATGTACTACACGAATTGCCAAGTGGATCACAAGTGTTCTCAACTAAAATATGCCATTTCAATAGAAATTAAAATCTAACAAAACAATGAGATCACTGAAAATCAAAATAAGAGACATGCTAAGTGACCTTGATTGTGGCAAGCTACATCCACCCAGCACCTTGAGTTTACTAAAATCTGTTTCCTGATCTGTGAAAGAGGAAGAAAGACGAAGGCCAAGATCCAAGATTCTAAATGTGTTTGACTAAAGCAGATTTTATTTTCTGACATTTACAAGTTAAGTTTTCTGTTTAATCATAGAGCAAAGTCTATGATTAAACATCAGTGATGGGGCAGGCTAGATGGATCATCAGTTAAAAGAACATGATGCTCTTGCAAAGGACCTAAGTTAATTCCCAGAACCCTCTTCTGAACTTAATGAGGACTTGTACTCATATATGTACATACCCATAAAGACATACACACACATGTACTCATATGTACATACATAAACACACATACACACACACACACACACACATACACACACATACACACACACATACACAGGTACATAATTTTAAAATAACAATACATTTTTAAAATAAATGTTTCTGGGCAGATTTTTGTACATGGCATATCACTAAGAATAGTTTGACTACTCAGTATTGGTTCTGTTTAATTTGACATTCTAATGGTGTTTTCATAGTAAATAATTTAGTGGTAACTATCGCCACCTTCTATGCACACCCGCCACTTCTGTTTAAGCTCCTGCATAATCATGCTTTATTCTGAGTTTTTAAAACTTCAGTAAGAATAATTGCATCCCACCTTTCCCTTGGAAACTATTCATTGAATGGAATCGTGTTTATATGAGTTAATCAGCTAGGCTCTGATGAAATAGCCATGAAAAGCACAGTCTTCTTCTACCCTTGATGTGTTTCTAAGATTCCAGGTACAGGAGCCTGGGCTAGGAAGCCAGACTAGAAATGTCCTTGAGTTGGATGCAGGGTCAGACTACTTATCATGGTGTCTTCTACAATATATGTGACAGAGGGCAGCACTTCCTCCCTTCCGGTAGTCTGGACACCTGGGCAAACTACAAGGAAATTAAGTGATTCTATTATTTTTGTTGACAGGGGCTTTGTCTTATAACCTTTACTTATAAGCATATTACTAAATAGTATCTCATGTAATTAAAGAAACTTCAATGAAAAGTACTTTGAAAATGAGATCACAATAATTAATATGCCAATAATTTAAGTAGCTGTTGGCCTTCCCTTGGTGAGCATGCATACAGTTCCTTAAGCACCTGCTCATGGCAGAGCAATGGAATGAGTCTTCATCTGTCTGTTAGCCCTATTGTTTGTCTGTGGCCTAACCTAAAGCCTCAGGGTGTCTGGGGCCTTATACTCTGATTACAGCCTCTACAGCGGTTATGCTCTTGCCACTTGAATGTTGACATCTTTTATGAGGCAGATACTTCTAAAGACTATCACATTGCTAACTTTAAATATACCCACTTTCTAACCCATGATTTATTACCATGTATCAAAATACATTCTGACTGAAATCCTTTGCTTTCTTTTACTTATATGATCTGAATTCATTGGCAAAAGTGTTGTGGCAAAATCTTTCCCACATATTTGTATCGTTCGCTGTGAGACATCTATTGTAAGCATGGCTGCAGGCTGTCATTTTTGTCTGCCATCCAACACTTGCTAGCCAAGTGTTGTGCGCTAGACTTGGTGTCAGTCACCAGGGGAGGAGAAATCTGCAGTACAGCCAAGCGGTTTTGTTATTCCCTTGAAATTAAAAGCATATGAAACAGAAACAGCTTCTTAAGGTTTTCTCTTTATAAATAACATAAACTTAAATAACAAAACAATAAAATTCAAATACAACTTAAAGTAGAGTTTAATGCTGTAACCACAGGGGGAAAAGCATGATTATTTGTGGGAAGAACATTATTAAAAGTCGTGTTCTCAAATGTGAATTATACAAAAGATAGATATGTTACTTGAAAAAGACTTAAAGACTTCGGAATTTTATTTTGAGGGATTATAAAATGTTATTTTGTGGTGAGATGAAATACAGTATTATCATCATTATTGCTATTTTATATACAGATTTCTAAAACATCCTGTTAGCAATACCTTTTCAATTTGAGTGGTGTTAGGATTTTTTTTTTCATTTTAATCAGTATAGGTATGTTCCAATACTTTAATTTTGTAAAACCACCTGTCAATCCCATTCTTTTGTAAAATGTTGAGACCATTCACTTTTTTGAATAAAGCTTAAGTGGATCATAGCTCTCAACACTGCTCATCGTCTACGGTTTGTATGGGCTTGATGATCCTCAAGCATCCCAGCAGGGTTAGGTCTGGCAGACTTTACGTAACATCATCTGTATCATCAACATCATTATAGCAGCCATTTTATAAGCAGATAGTGATATTAAATATTCATTATCAGATAGTCAAATCTAACATACTCTTAAGGGTAAATTAATTTAAGAAAAACATCACTATTACTAAGATGATTGTACAACCATTTTTACAACTTTTTACAACTTTTAGTTACTAAATCTGATTTCTGTGTATATTCTTCAACTCTTTCTTTAATGCAGTCTTTTAAAATAAACAAAAATGCGCAAGTCCAGCTTGATCAGTTTTCAGTAGTTTTCCAGCCTTTCTTGGTTACTTTATGAGAGAGAGAGAGAGAGAGAGAGAGAGAGAGAGAGAGAGAGAGAGAGAGAGAGAGAGACAGAGAGGGAGGAGGGGGGAAGAAAGAAGAAAAAGTCCACTTTAAAGAAATCTCCCTGCTGAATGAAACTGGTTTCTGAAACACCATATATGATTAGGTTATTGCCATAGGAAGAAAATGGGCCGTTTTTTGTTCTTTCTTCGTTTTCTTCCCTTTGACAGGAAGCCCCTTTTGATTTAAGGCAACAAACATTTCCCCACCACTGTGTGTCCATTTAGCTGATGCATACGTGTTGTAATGGTTTTCCAGAATAAGTTCTTTGAAGTTGCAATCTTCGTTGCATTCTTTCTGATAAAAACAAGCACAAAAATAAAACCAAACACAGTTATTAAAACAAGTTCTGGAGGAGCTCAAACTAACAGCAAGCAGGTCTGTAGAGGTGAAGTGTATGTAACTGATTTTAAACCTCAGAGTGAGCAGAGCTGACACAGTGTAATGGGTTTGTCTGTGTCATGTATTGCCACAGGTCAAAAGCATCTTAAGTTTAACAGAAGATAACATTTAGTTGTGGCTCTTTGCATAGCCAATTTCTACTTTTTAAGGTTGGGATCCCCAAGTCCATCCATTCTCTGTCTGCCATAAATTTAGTATAAAGGCTGTAGCCTCCACTTCCTTCAGGTGAGGGACTATTAATAAACTTTATTTCACTTTCTACTGTGTTGCCTTCAATTGTAACAAAAGTTCACCAAGCAGCCAAGTGTTTATTTATTAAGCCTCTCTTCTGTAGTTTGCCTGCATAGGCATTATGCAGAGCTACAAGAATGCAAAGGGTGCTAAAGAAATTCTCAGGAATTCACAATGATGGCCCCCAGCTAAGACCCCTAGCAATAGTGATGAGGGTTTCTGAATTGTCCTTCTCTTGTAATCGGATTCTTGACTACCCTAATTGTCATCATAGAGCCTACATCCAGTAACTGAAGGAAGCAGATGCAGTGACCCACTGCCAAGCACTGGGCTGAGCTCCTGGAGTTCAATTGAAGAGAGGGAAGAGGGATCATATGAACAGGGGGGAGGGAATCAAGATCATGATCATGGGGAAAACCACAGACAGCTGACCCAAGCTAGTGGGAGCTCACAGACTATGAATTGATAGCTGGAGAGACTGAACTAGACCCTCAGAACGTGGGTGACAGTTATGTGGCTTGATCTGTTGGGGATGCCTCGCAGTAGCACCAGGACCTACTCCAGGGGCATGAACTAGCTTTTGGAGCTCATTCCCTATGGTGGGATACCTTGCTCAACCTTGATACAGTGGGGAGGGGCTTGGTCCTGCCTCGACTTGCTATTTCAGAATTTGTTGAGTCCCCAAGAAAGGCCTTACCCCCTCTAAGGAGTGGATAGGAATGGGAAAGGTGAATGGGACCAGGAGAAGGGAAGGGAGAAGGACTGGATTTGGTATGTAAAATGAAAATTTTAAATACAAAGGAAATGAATTTTGCTTTACTATGGTGGAATGGACTGTCACATATTTTACATCCTAATAAAGCAGAAACATGAATGCTTGCTGTTCAAAGCCCATGATTGTGAGACTGATGTCAATAAGTGAACTGGACACTTCAAATGTTTTTCTCAAGAATTTTCAATGTCAGCAATGTGCAAATTGGACTAAGTCTAACAAAAAGAGCTTTAATACAGATGGAAATTTTATGCTTCAGATATCTAAATGCACATTTAGATATTGGAATTTAGAATTTAAAAGACCTTAAAGATCAGTTATTTCAAGTCATCTTACAGATGAAGAGTCTAATATCCAGGTAGCTTAAGCAATCTAAGATTGTACAGAAAATATTTTACCTTAAATTCTGGAGTAATAAAAATTTTTAATGAAATATTTAACTTGTACCAGTTGAAGAAAATTACAGTTTTCAGAAAGGCATATATTTTTGACAAAAATAATTTGAATAAAAACTCTAAGTTATCAATTATTAGTACCTTTGCATAGAGTTTTCCTTCTTTGTTCATTGCAAGATAATATTCACTTTCCACCCCTTTGATTGCCACAATTCCAACTGCCACAGTCCTGATTTCCATGATGTCTGCAAGGAATCACAGAAACATGTTATCAGTCATTCTCTGATCTTGAGACCTGTTCCCTAAGTTGCAGTCACAAAAACTAGAGTAATCATTAAACACGGAAGTACAAACTAAGGATCTTTGTTGCACAGAGGATATCTGGATGCAAAGAGATATTTGCATACTCTGATTTAACCTGTGGAACTATACTTCTATCCTACCATAATGACAGTGCAGCTAGTACTTGCTGAATTCTTACCATAAAAAAATGCTCCATATTTGAACCTGTCCAGTCATCACCACACACTGTGGGGCAGGCATCCTTGCTACACCCACTTCGCAGAGGATGCTGCCGATACACAGAGAAGGAAGTAATCTACCAAAGCCCGACAGCTGGCAAGTGGCAAATGTAGAATTTAAACCCAGAAAGTGTGGTGGAAAAAAAAAAAAGAAAGGAGGGGAATACCTAACAATTTTGCTCTTATGTTTGGCTATATTTTATCTTAAAAATTATTACTAGTAGAATATTTCTTGGCTTTACTGAAAATTGCTATTTTTAAAATTACAAATAAAGCAATTACCAATTGGCAATAAGTAGAATCTACTGACTTTAAAATAAGTTGTTTTAAATTAAGTGTTTTAATGCACAGAGATGATTCAGAATTTAATTATAAATCCTATTCACATGAATTTGTATACTTTGTAATTAATTTTTAAATCTCTGTGGAATTGATTTTATAAAATAGGCACTTTGCAATATTATCCAGATATTTTCTTTTATCATATATAATAAGATAAAGGACCAGTGCCTTGCTCAAGCCATCATCAGAGAAGCTTTTTACAGTAGATGGGAATTAACACAGAGACCCACAGCTGGCCAATGTGCAAAGAGAGACTGTGCAGCCCTCAGTCCTAAATGGGATGTCTTCATCTAACCTCTCCCCTCAAGGCTCAGGGATCTATGCAGAAGAGGAGGCAGAGAGGCTGTAAGAACCAGAGGTGACAGAAGACTACAAGGAAAACACAGTAGGACTGATGCATATGTCTCACAGAGACTATGACAGTAAGCACAGGGCCTACACAGGCAAGCCTGCTGGACTTCCAGCAACTGAGTGAGGGAAGTAATTGGAGGCCCCCACCCCTAGCTATCTGCAGCTGATACCCACTCCAAAGAAAACAATTCTCCAATGGAGTCTCACGAGGCATACAAACCACACTCCAGGGAAGATCCCATGCACAGGAGTAACTGGCCAACACAGAACTAACACAATGGTATTTTTGTAGATGTTTTGTCTTATTTGCTTGGTTTGGGTATTTTTTTTCTTTTTTATTGTCTTATTGGTCTCTTGCTTGTATATTTTTTTGTGGAAAGTGTGTGTGTGTGTGTGTGTGTGTGTGTGTGTGTGTGTGTGTGTGTGTGTGTGTGTTTCTTGGGTTTTTTGTTTTTATTTATTTCTAAAAGAGAGAAAGGACATGGAATTTGGGAGATGGGACAGGTGGGAAAGATCTGGAGGAGTTGGGGGAGGAAATGTGTGTGATCATAAAATTAGTGTAGCCAGTATTTGTTTTTTGGGTGAACAGAAACACCCTTTTTCAATATGCTACACTCAGCACTAGTCAGATGTACCTAGTGCAACTGTGCATCTAAAAACTGGAGTCTATGATGCAAAAGCAAAGGGATATGCATTTTGGCTATTTGTGAAGCATTGTTAAATGCATGAAATCCTGTGATTTAGGAGACTAAGAACACAATCCTGGTTTATGGACTTGAAATAGCAAATGCTCCTGTAGAAACAGCTTACTTAGAAGACCCGCTTTCTGGAGAACATTGGCCTCAAGAGGCCATGGAAATTTTACACATCCTTGCCAAGTTCATGACAGGTTATGATGTTGATGCTGATGCAGTCACACAACATGCAGCAAATCTTTCCTGAGAGCTACTGCCACCAGACAGGCCCAGTTCAGAGACAAGCACCCACCTCAGGCTCTTATTACCAACTTCACTTTTCTCTAAAGATGCACCAAGGGAAGCAGTGCACCATCACCAGAGCCCCTGGGGTTAAGCTGACACTCCCACCATGAAGAGAAGGGGGCTGAAGGTAACGACTGCACCTCACTTGCAGTTCTACCTTTAAAACAATGTAACTCAGAATGGTTTCTTCAAGTTCCATCCATTTTCCTGCAAATTTCAAGACTCCATTGTTTTTTTCTCCATGAGTAGTATTCCAGCATCCTGTGTGAGGTAACCCAGTCACAAAAAGAGGAACATGGTATGTACTCGCTCATATATGGATTTTAAACATAGAACAATGGACCACCAGCCTATAATTCACACCACCAGAGAAACTAGAACACATGGAAGAAGCTAAGAGATTCATACAAGGTCTCTCACAGAAGGGGAAAGGAACAAGATCTCCTGAGCATATTGGGAGGCAGGGGGAAGTGAGTGGAGAGAGAGTTAGAAGAAAGAAGGGAAGGAGAGGAGAACATGTGAGACTAGGAAGACTGAGTTGGGGGACGAATAGATGAGAGAGAGAGAGAGAGAGAGAGAGAGAGAGAGAGAGAGAGAGAGAGAGAGAGAGAGAGAGAGAGAGAGAGCATAAAAGAGGAAGCCATTATAGGTTTGAAGAGAAAACTGACTCTAGAGAAATATCCAGAGACCTACAAGGATGACCCCAACTAACAATCTGAGCAACAGTGGAAAGGTTACCTTAAATGCCTTTCCCTGATAATAAGATTGGTAACTAACTTATCCACCATCCTAGAGCCCTCATCTAGTAGCTGATGGAAACAGAGACAGACACCCACAGCTAAACATTGAGCCAAACTCCTATAATACAGTTGCAGAGAGGGAGGAGTGATAAGAAAATGGGGTCAAGACCAGGCTACAGAAACCCACAGAGACAGCTGACCTGAACAAGAGGAAGCTCATGGGCATCTGGGAAACCAGCACTGGACAGACCCAGACCCCCTGAATGTGGATCTCAATTAGAAGGTCTGGGCAGTCTAAGGGTCCTCTGACAGTGAAACCAGAATGTATCCCTGGTGCAGGAAAGGACTTTGGGAGCACGCCCCCATGGAGGGATATTCCTTTAACCTATAGGCAGGAGGGAAGGCCTAGACTCTACTCCAAATGACTTGACAGATGTTGATGATCCCTCCTGGAAGGCATCACCCTCCCTGTGGAGTGGGGGGGGGTACAGGGGGAAGGGCATGAGAGGGAGGAAGAATGTACTGAAGTAGGGCTCTCAGGACCTTACCACCATGAAAAGTTTGCACCATTTTCCTTTTTTCCAAACCGCTGCTGTATTTTCTGAGAGAAGAGAATGCTTGATCCAAAGCCTGGGGTGTGGTGTTCTTGGTCAGTTAGGATCAGAGCATGGATGTTGTAATGTTCACAAGGTGTTTCTGCATGGGTCATTTACCACACAACACAGCTATAGTCATTGGTCTTGTGGTATGTGAACTCCTTGTCTCTTAGGACCTGTCATATTGTCACCCAAAAACTCCTCTGTTCCCTGACTATCAATTATCTGCTGCTGCTTCTGCTGGGCTTTGACAGCGATCGGTGATAGAATTATTAATCTTATTCTTCCTCGTGTTAAGATTAAAGATACAAAAATAATTGTAAGGATTTTAGCTTGAAATGGGATAAGATTATACTTCAAATGGCTACATTTCTATATTTTCAATTGCATGGTATTAAAAAGAATTTTTCATACCAGGAATTGAGCATACATAAAAGTCATTTGGAGAGACAGCATTAAGAAGTATGGGCAGAAATCAACCCTGATTGTTTACTCTGTTATACCCTGCCTATCTGCTATACCCTTTTTAAAATCAAGGAACCAAGGACTGAAAATATTAGCTCTATCACTTTTTTGTTGTTCCCATGTAAATTAGGGATGATTTATTCTTTTCAGTATCTACACAATCTGTAGAATTGTTATCTAAACTTACAGAATTTTGCCTCCATCGCAAAACAAGAGTGGGGGGAGAGTCTCAGAAAATATAAGAATATATAACTTACTGATAATAATTTATCTACCAAGATGACTTAATTGTTCTTGACCTTTTAATATACAGTATATTTTTTTTTAAAAAAGTATGTTGCTTCCTATAAGGCGAATGTAAGATGATGTCTGTGGATCTATATTTCTGTTTATAAGAAGTTTACTCATTTATCCCCAGTGAGGTGAAGCATATTACATTATATAGATGCACCAAACCTTTTACATGATGAAAAGGCTCAAAAAACTGAGAGATAAAGATAGAGGAGGAGGGAGGGAAGGAGAGAGAGAGAGAGATGAAAACTAAGATAATGTGCAGTGGGCATCCTGCAACCTTCAGCAACATTTTACCATTTAGGGTGTCCAGCTTACACACCATGGCATGCTCACTAATGGCTTTTCTATTGTTAATAGCTTCAGATTAAGAGTACATTTCCTTCCCTTTTCAAAATTATTTTCAATAATCACATGGAAATATATTCATTACAGCATATTAATATTTATTTCCTAAGACTCTTAAGCATTATACTGAAAGTTTTTGAGGGGAGCACATATAAATATAGACAGGATTATACACACTTCAAAGATGAAAAATGTTGCCTGATGATTAGGCTAATCAGAATGTTTAATTTTGTCTTTAGTCGAGTATATCTTCTTGCATACATTAAAACTAAAAAGGAAGAAGCAAAAACAATTCTAATGTTAAATAATGAACATTTAGGATATTCTGTCAAGATTGTATTGAGTGAGAAATATCTTAATGACTGAATAATTACATTTAAAGATTAAGATTGAATTTAATAATAAATTCTGTGATATAAGTATATGTTTGCAAAAGTATATTATCTCTAAAAGAACTTTAAAAATATGATAATAAATATTAAAAGTAGATAAACTATCTGAAGAAATGATAACAAATTAACAGATGAAAGGGAGAGGTGTCATATTCTGTCACTAAAGAATGAAAACAATGGTGAGGTCACCCTCACAGCTATTAGCATGACAAAGTCCTACAGCTCATGGCACATTGGCAAAAATGCAGCTCAGGCCAGTCTCTTCCTGGGTAACAGGAATGCCAAGTGCAGTCACTTGGAAGACACTTTGGCCTTTTCTTAGGAACTGAACACACAGACATTTTGTGCCAAGGCACTTACCCTATTGAGTAGAAGACATGTCCACACAGAAATCTGAGTGTTTAAAGCAGCTTTACTTGTAAGAGCTAGAAAGAAGACACAACCATGGTGTTCAAGAGGAGAACAAATTAGTCAAACTGTGCTACATTCACACACTGGAATGTTAGAATGTTAGAATGTTAGAACTCAATATCAAGCTACAAAAAAACACAGAAAAAAAAAAACCCTTACATGTGCATTACGTATGGAAGCAGAAGATTTTTAATTAATGGATTGTTTTACAGAAATGTTACAGCAGATACATTTTATTATGCATTTGTCAGAATTCATAGAATTGTACAGGACAACAAGCTAACAATATGAATTTAAATATCGGTTCATCGGTGGTAGGAAATATACACCATATCAAGACATTAAAAATAGTGGAACCATGATAACTCTGCTCTCTGCCCAAGTTGTCTGCAAATCTATAGTCTTAACTGAAAAATATGTTTTTAAATTGCAATTTTAATTTTTTAAAGTTGTACTCTAGACTTTTATTAATTGTATACAATGGCAGACTATAAAAGGACTACTTATACAAACATCTTAATTATTTATTCTTGTTCCAAATACATAGAGCATATGGGGTTTGTTATGAATATTGTCTTTGATGATAGATTAAAATCTGCTTATCAAATGAATTGTTTCTTTTTGTAACACATAAACAGTTATGCAATGCGCAAATGCACATTGGCAAGTGTCGAAAGCACAAAACCTCTGAGTGTGAAGACCACTATTGCAATTGTAAGTGTGCTTATTCTTAAGTGTTGGGGTGGAACACAAGATTCAGTAACATTTTAGAAACTTGAGCCAGTGGATTAATTATGCAGTCATCAAAATTCTTTGGTATTAATAGAGTAACTATCAAATTCCAGTTCAGAATTTCTCTTTCTTCAGACAAAGATAAGTATTATCCAGCAATACATGCCAATCCCTTAAATTCATGGAATGGAAAATCAATTTTGTAGAAATTAAAAACCAAAAAATGTTATCCATGGTAAATAAGGATAATAGGACCTGATTAATGATAGAGTTTAAAATCAAATCATAAATGATGGATAAGGTTAGTACATAGACAAGATGAGAACTCGATGCAGTTGAATAAACAGTACATGCAAGTTCATAAAAGCTAAGATTCAAATGTCATATTCATAAGGTTGGAATTAGAACTATCTAGATTAAGAAGTATAAATAATAAGAGTGAATACTAACTCTGAGAATTTGAACCTGTATTTGAAAACAGTGAGGTTTCCTTCTGTTTTGTAACTTTTAAAATGTCAGTCTGGGAGTGAATGAGATGGTTTAGGCCGGGGAGTGGCAGATATCCATCCCAAAGTGGAAGGAGAGAACCAACTCCTATCATTCCCTCGGGCCACTATATATGTCCTGTGCACACTTGCCCCTACCAGTACACACACATAAATAGGTAAATGTAGTAAGTGTTTAAAAAAAAAAAAAAAAAAGAGGAATGTCAGGCTAGAGATCCACTGAAGGAAAACTAATTATATGTGAATGGTAGGTAAGAGGCCGAAATGAAAGTATCCAGTAGAATCATTTTTACCCACAAGAGTTAATGTGATTGCTTTTTAAGTTAGATTTATTTTTCAAAGTACCTTAGCTTAAATTTCTATGCACTAAGTTTACATAGTTCTAGTCCTCTCACACAATAGTTCTTTGTTGTTCTAGATAATGTTTTAGAGTGTAAATGGTATCAAGACTAAAATCCTGCTTGAAACCAGGCTTCCTAAACCCACTTTTATTTCTCGTGAAGGTTTTTGTTGCAATTTTGCTGTCTGTTGTTATGTCTCAAGCATTTGTGCTATGAATATCTCTGTCTAGTTTATGATCCTAGTAAACATTGGTTTATAAATAGAAACTCCATGAACACATATACAGAAATAGTCAGTGTGCTTCCAAAAGTGCCGGGAGACTTTCTTAATGCATTTTAATCTATTGGGTTTCAAATAGTAAATACATAGACAAAGAGCAAACTATGGGAAACATTTTTTGTTTGATCTAGCTAACTATTTTATTGATGTTTGGTGGCTTTAGTTAAAGAATACAGCTATTAATAAGTTATGATTTCTGTTGTTTGTTTGTTTTAAGCATGGGCATAATTACAAAGATAGCAAAGAATTTGTTTTTGAACAAATGCCTTTTTTACATTAAAATCCTGTATCTTAGTCTTACATTTTTTTTTTTTTGCCGTATCTTGCATTCACTTTATTTGCTGTTGTAACTTTCAAAAATAAATTACTTTAAAGAGTAGTCTCAACTTAGTTACCCCCAGCCCTGCCAGGTCATAAGCAGTCCCTCTTCCCTTTGCTTTTTGGTTACAAAAATCCCCCTTTAAATGTATTCTCTTAATCAGAGCTGCTTTAAGATTTCATGGATTTCAAATACCACTTCTTAAGACTGTCCTACACAGGGAATCATATTAAATATGTGAGTATTACTCAATAGAAACACTTGAGAATTATTTTTAGCGTTTTGTGCAATCACTCTTTTGAAATTAGTTGTTCTAAAATAAATCATTGATCTTAACCTTTGTTATACATTTTACAGACATGCATTCTTGAGAATTCTTACGAAGTGAAAAATACCAAATTGTCTTCAAATATTGTTAAAATTATATTTAGCAAGTAATGAAGCTAGCATGATATTTTATATGCTAAATATTTGCTAATCACTATTTTTAAATTTTAATGCCACTATCTTAATTTTAAAGTTCTGAATGTAATTTAGGACTTGTAATTTTTATAGACTCCAGGCTCAGTGTCTGGGGGCCAAATGAATGCAATGTCCTTTCCCAGTTGATATAGGGTCTCTGCCCTTCCTGAAACCCTTCACTAAAAGGTGGTTTCAGTTTCTTTTCACCAGAACCAAGTTTAACTGGTCTCCTCTTGTCAAGGCCACTGATGAACCAGCTGTGTTAGGTCCAAGACTACGGTGGCAATCATAACTCTGGTGCAACCTTCGGCACTTTACCCTTTATCCTAGACTGGCTGCTGCTTCACCAGCCGTGAACCCTCCTTGTATGAATTCACTTGACCATTATTCCTCTCTTAGCTAGGAGGGATGGCATATGTCTGTGATCCCAACTGTTTGAGAGACTGAGAAAATTTCAAGTTTGAGATTAACCTAGGCAGCATGGCAAAGACCTCACTTCACCTCTTGAGGAAGATTATCTCTATATAGGAACATATAACTATTGCTTTTTCACGGCTTATATTGTTTTTATGCTTGAGAGTTACTTCATCCAGCTGTCTGAAACACATTTTATTCTAGTTTTCCATTTTGTTTTGAATTCAGACAGGAATTCAAACATCCTTAAACTGAGCTGGAAGTACTTTGAATTTATAAGGTGAGACTTGACCCTAAGTTGGTTTTCTTATTTTTGGAAAGAGCTATCTCTTTTTATTTTCAGCATTATTTGGTGCATATTTTCATTCCCTTCTTCTCTCTCAGCTGTTCCTCTCTCATGATTGTTTTGCCTCATTGATTTACTTACCATGTAGCTAGCTGCATGCCCATGTTCACTAGCTGTAAGTTACCGGTTAGTGGTTTGTTACACTTAGGAGCAGCTCTAGTCCTGGGTATTGTATGTCTAGTGAGTCAGCCCTTCCCAAAAGTGAGGATGCTGGCCACCTTCACCACCTCACAGCATTTCTTCTGGTCTTCCTCATCCAGAATGCCTCTGAGATTGCTCATCCACTAAGTTATTTATTAAAACCAACATTTTAGCAAGGCTTAGATTAAGGCAGAGAGCCTAGTGTTCATGGTTCTCCCAGTCATGGGCTATTAACTTATTTCATACTAACACACTATCACTGTCTTTCTTATTATTGTATTAATTGCTTCATTATTTCAGAGTTTGGGATACATTAAAAAGTGTGCCCAAGAAGGGTGTTTTAATGAAAGTACATTTTCAAGGTTGTGTTATAAGACCTGTGTTAATATAGTAGGTTGTATTTTATACATAAAGATGTAATTGTCTTTAACATTGTAAAACTCATAATCCCAAAATTTTTCTATGGGTTTACACAATTAAAAGTTCATTAAATTAATGCAAATTAAAATATGAATGACATTGTATCATAGACAACAAACATGCCTCTCTGGTCTGATTAACATGTTCACACACTTTAAAAGCTAGCTCAGTTATTCTTGCAGTGTAGTTTGCAGTATATTTTGCAGTATACGATAGCAACATGGTTTTGCCCTGATACTTGCAAGCAGTGCTCCACAAACAAAACATTACAGGTGTAGAAATTGTTTTACTTCCCCCAAAACAATGTTTCTTGCTGTAGGATGGTCACACAAAGTTATTTAAAAAATAATCATGGCATGCTCATTGCCAGACCTCATTCTAGTCAGAGACGTGGCTGACATGAAGGCATCTACAAGTGAACCATGCAATGTCAAATATATTGCAATACAAAGTTTAAATGTGAATTGTAAAGTTGTTTTACCTCTATTAGTTTAACTAAGAATACTGCTAGCCAACAGTCTTACTAAGGTTATAAATTAGACTGCACGTGACAGTGAAAGGAGCTATTTATAAAATAGTGAAAGTCATCATGTCTTGACTAAATGATGAAATAATGAGCAAGGCTGAAACAAATTTACCTCATCTCTCTATTTGCCAGACACCCCTACTTAATGTTTGTGAAGACACTCAACCATTAACCATTACTTTCTAAACTAGAATATTATAGAATTAAGAACTAGTGAATTGAATTTTATTTCAAACTAAGACCATGTCAATTGTTATAGAATCAGAAACTCATTGTTAGCTTATTTTGAGTCTGAAATATTCCTAGGTCTTCATTCATAAAGAATATTATGAAAAGGCTAGAGAGTTGACTCATAAGTTAAGAGCACTGGCTGTTCTTCCAGAGGCCCTGGGTTCAATTCTTCACACCCACATGGCAGCCTTCACAGGCCAGAAGTTCCAACACCCTCTTCTGGCCTCTCAAGGCATCATACATATAGGTGGTACCCAAGCCACATAGACAGACACCCATACACATGAGTTGTTGAGTTCCTGGAAGGCCCTCTCGTTATTCCTGGCTAGTGCTTTGGTTCTAGTTTCCATGTTTCACACAGATGCATACTCTCTGTGTCTAATCCAGCTACTTTTCAGCAAACAGGAGAGAGTGCAAATATTCTACCGACACCCAACAACAAGGATTCACATTATATCAATCACATTAATTCATTCCTGTTGCCATGCCCATTTCATCAACATCCATGCCCAATGAATATCCAAGGATAAAAGCACAAGGCATTGAAGTCATGAATTATTTAAATCCCAGTCATTTTGAAAATAAATGTATAAGAAAAGTTAAGGGGATGATGTTTTCACTAGGTTATAAGTGATGCTGAGTTACAGGAGTTTTTAAATTTTATTCTTTCACAGTTGCATACATCCTGGCCATATTCTCTCCCACCCTCACCAGACCCCTTCCTGCTGTCAAGTCCCTATCTCAAGTTCATGTCTTTTTGTTTTGTTTTGTTTTGTTTATGACTCACTAAGCTCAACCTAGTTGAAGGCTACCTATGTGGGCATGGGTGTAGAGCTATCCATAGGATAATTGAAAATTCACTCATTAGTTATACCCGCAAAGACAACAACTTCCTTCCTTCCAAAAGCCCTTATCTGCCATTAGCTACCCTGGGTATGGCTGGGCCCCATGAGCACCTCCTTGATCAGGGACTGCATGTTTTGGGGTTCAGTGTTGTCAGATCCTATGGAGTGCCATGGCTTTGTCACAAGACTGTCTCCCATTCCCCTCCCCATTTTCCTGTTCTTAAGGTCTTTGTGTCCTCTCTCCTGCATGTTCTCATGTGAAACATAACTTTAAATCTTTAGATAGTTTGTTTGAGTTGGAGATTCATTAAAGATAATGAACTTGATGTCGTAGAGGTTTGATGGATCATATTCCTATATTCATTTTGTGATCTAAGTCTATAATTACTTTTCAACTATAAAACGGGACTAACAGAATTGTTTTCAGTAATAAAAAAGAAATACACATGATTTAAAAACTTTAAGAGGATCATCTCACTTTTTAAAATACAATTATTGTTGGCATTTCTAATTGTAAAGGATTTAGTGTTTGTTCATTCGTTCCAATGTAAGAGAATCATATGTAGATGCCACTTAGGAAATCCTCATATGTTGTCCTTAATCCCGCCCCCTTCTCATGTTTGCATCATAATGCTAAGGTCTTCAAAAGAAATAAAATAAAATTTCCTGCTTCCTATTTTTATTTAATGTCTTCAACTATAGCTAATATGGAATCCCTAAGTGCCACTATGCAAGTGAGAATTCCATGGTTTGGTGCAGACACACAGCCTCTCTGTTATCTCCTTACCATCACTGTTCATTTTGAATCTGCTGTTATAGATCACTGATATCATTAAGAATGGTCAGACAACAGTAATACATTTCACATTCAGATACAACCCTGCTCCTCTCACTCACTTTAAAGGAACAACTTAGTTATGGTAAGTGTTTCAGTAATAAAGATGACTTCTTTCTGGGATCCAAGATGAGGTCTCATCTACTTTGTCTTTTCATAAAAAGTAATCAGGGTATTTAAGTGATTTATGAATTATTTGTGGTGCCTAATAACCTTTAAGACATTGTTATGACCTTGTTAACAGAAGAAAGCTATTCTGTACTACAAAGGGAAAAAAATGATTTCACCATGAAAAGCTTAAATTGTTTCTTGCTCTAAGGCATTAAAGTTTAACAGTAATAATAATAGTACACATATATAATTTATTAGCCTTGACTATAAAATACTCTGATGATTGATCTAACGTAATTCCCACACCCTTCTTATATATTTAGCTTTGGATTATTGGACTATCTTTAGTTTTGAATGTCCCTAGAAGTAGTATTTTTTATATTGACAGTATTCAGTGAATATCTCTATCCAAAAAAAGAATTCTTCAAAGCAAACACATTTGAAAGCAGAGTCGCGCTCATATTTTCCACTGGAGAGAAGTTACATATAAGGATAAAAGTGCTGGAGTGTCATTTTAAATTTGTTTCAGTTTTACATTTGCTTTTAAGATGGTTTGGTTCGTTTCTTTTCTTAGGAACAACTTATATAAGGAAATCCTGTCATGAGCTTAGTTTTTTCTCAGTGTCAAAATTACATGAGATACTTAAAAGCATGCAGTTTTTAGTATCTTGTGGTGTGCATACTATTTAAAGTTGATTTCCTCAAAAGTTGCAGTGAATTAGACAAACTCAAGATTATGAGTAATTAGAATCATGTAAGTCAGGACCTCCAGCTAAACAGTGTTTGCATAACACACAAAGGCCTCCATCAGGCTAGAGAGAAAAACCTTCCCAACTTCCTTTTGCCATAGAGCCCACTACTGCAAGATAACACTCTTGATGCACGCAATGGATAACATTAATCCTGTATTTGTGTCTTTTGACTCTGGGGAAGTATTCCATGTAACTGTTAAACAGCAGAGCTAAGACAGAGAACCATGTGACAAGGGGACTGACTTCCCACCATCACCATTGGGAACTGCTATGTTTTTCCCAGCCACTGGTCTGGTCCCACTCTTTGTTCCTCCCCACTGGCCACCTGGTCCCACCAGCACGCAAGCCCCAATAACACGCTGAGACTCTGTATTTGATAGAATCCTGTTGGCCAGTTGTTATTATTGCTTATGGGCTAGCTCTGTCTTAATGATTAACCCATTTCTACTTATCTAAGTATTTACAGAATAACATCTCCCATCACTGCCATTCAATCTTGAATTTATTTTCAGTGATCTCAAAAAAAAAAAAAAAAAAAGGTAACTTGTCGGGTTGACTAAAAATAATCCCTTCATTCATGGAGAGACTTAATAAGAAATTGAGTAGAACACCTCATGCGTACGCGCATCTGTGAGGCACAGTACAGTGACCTCACTGTTTGTGCTTAAGACAATTGGAGCTTGTTCTCAGCAGACTCCAACTATATGTCTGAAACAGAAGCAAATTATTTCACTGTACAACAAATAGGTGGTATTTATCCAGTAGCATATTCTGAAGCATGGTCTGTAATTACAGACTGGCATTTCTACACCAGTTCCCTGGCCCTTGCCCCCTGGAAATGAGGTAGGTAGGGGTTCCTTGTTTACTCTGAAATCACAGGAAGTTCTCCCACTTCAGAAGGGATGGCTCACCTGCCTATGTAGATGCTCTACATCTGCTAAATAAAAATCTTTGCTGTAAATCGTTCCAAACAAACAATGTGAATACATAATCCCATAATCATATTTCATGAGGATTAGAAACAACTGAAGCAATAGCCTCCCACAACCTAGAAAGTCTCTCTGGTTTCCCTAACTAACGTCTTAATAGGATACTGGATTTTCGTGACATAGGGCTAGAGATAAGATAAACACTGCAGTATCAGTGAAGACAGAATTTTCCAAGTGATTGAATGTAAGGGGATTGAGCACACGAGCAGCAAGAGTTCAACTGATCAGAAAGGAGTATAAACGGACAAAAGTCTGGGACACTCTGCCACCCACACAGATAAGTCTAAACAATGTGGTTTCAGTGATGGCTGTCAGCGCTCAGAAAGGAAAACATGATTTAAAGCCATTTCCACCGTTGGCTCTTAGGAAGGTTTAAGTGGATGTCCTTTCCTAATAATGTCACACTAAGTAATAAATTGTTATGTGGAGTAGTTAACATGCTTTTGCAGAAACGAAAATTTCAAGAAACGAGAAAAAAGTGAAACCGTCTATTTACACAAGAAAGTACTAAAAATACTTTTAAAGGCTAGAATGCATGGCAAGCTTCTGTGGGGATGTCTGTTCTAACTCCTGTGTTCCTATCTCAGATATGCACACAGCATTTCTCTCCATTGTCCACTGCCATCACCATTACCCTAGTGACCATTACTTTCCATTGCCATCACCATTATCCAAGTGACTGTTACTTTCTCTTGCCATCACCGTTATCCAAGCAACCATCTCCAGCCTTTCTGCCTTCACATTTGCCCTCTGTGCACACATAGAGGCCATGGCATAAGAGTCAGACTAGTGTTCCAAACACTTTGGGTGTGCACTCTGTAAAAAACAGAGGAAAACAAACCCTTCAAAGCCCTCCAAAATCTGACCACAGCTTACTTCTATCACTTTCTCCCATTGTTCCTTCACAAATTATTCTTTGGCTTCAACGCACCAGTTTACTCATTCTCTTATTCTACCATGAAATTCCCAGCACATTCTTCACTCCATCCAGCAGTTTCCACAATGTCATAGCATTCTGTACTGCAGTATTTCCTACATGTTTCCTCATGGACTGGACTACCTAATGCTTGTGAAAATGAAATTCCCAGTGTTGTATCTGAATCTCTACTTGGTAGGCACTCAGCAAATGCTGAAAGACATAGAAAGATATATAAATCCCCTGCCATCCAGTGTATAGTTATAAGTTAGCAATGGAAGTTATTAATATTTCAGGATTAAAGAATTAATAATTGTCTTAATTAAGGGTCTATGTAAAATAGTAGAATTGAAGTTAAAAAATAACTAGAAATAGTAAGTTTCCTTATGATTTTTATGACAGTCTTGGAGTTTACAATTAGAGATGTACAAAATTCTATTATTAATTCAAGTAATATTTCATCTCAGATGACATTGATAGTACTCAAAAAAGTTCTGAGAGAACTCCAAACATCTTTAGTTTTTTCCCTTCAACTATAAAATTTCCCTTTTTGATTTTGGCTCAACCTACTTGTATTTTTAGCATGCAACTCTGATGTAGGTAATACTTTCCATATGTTTCTATGGTGATATAGAAAAGCACATCTATTTACCTGTCTCCCTCTTAGCACATTACACCTCAGTGCACACATGAACTCTCATATTTCATGAGTTAACTAACATGTCCTTGTTCTTATCCATATTGTGGTAATTCTAAAAATACTGAATATAATCTATCTTAATGTTCACCTTAATGAATACTTCTTATTCTAGAGAAAAGTCCAAATGGTTTTTAGCCTGTGTCATACAGTATAGATTCTACATCATTCATTCTAATTCTAGGCTGCTTTCATTGTACCCTGTAGCCATCATTACTGCCAAGCAAGGAGAATGACATCTGTACTCCAGATGTAGACATATGATACTATTTACTCGGGACTATTATATGTTTTGTGTCCTAACATTTTTCCTCATTGTTCCCATTATTTCGTTGGGGTTTTGTTTTGTTTTGTTTTGTGTTTTGTGTTTTGTTTTAACTATAACTTCGTGTCAATATAGTATATTTAGGGTAACATTCAAAGCGATTTTTTTTTTTTGGTGCCTGTTAATGAAGTCATTATTGGTGACTTTTATCTCCTAAGTACAATTTTAACTTTATTGCACAGTTTATCACATGAGGCCTGGCAAGATGACAAAGGCACTCTTTGCCAAGTCTGGGGACCTGAGTTCAATCCCTGGGCCCCACGTAGTGAAAGAAGAGAACCAATCCTTGAAAGCCCTCTATCTGCCACATGCATGCTGTGGCACATGCGCAGACACATGCACACACTACCAGTAAGTGTAACTAAGACCTTAAAATGCTGGCTTTCAGCCTGTCAGTTTAGTAATGGCCCTCATTCCAAAGTTTATTATGGTTAGCTTTAGTCCATTGACTTAAAGACATTGGTATGACCTGTAAACTCTGAATTTGCACTATAAATTCTTACTGTAAGAATATTTCTAAAAATGTCAGCTAATTCAGGTCATTTTGTATTTATAACTTTTATTCAAAGTAGTTTCTTGTTTGCTCCCTTGTTAAAAAAGTAAGTGAAGTGGTTCTCAGGACTGAGAGCAGAGTTGGCACAGGCTTGGACAGTACCAGAGATACAGGGTTTTTCAGCAGTCACCCTGATGATGCTTTTTATCACTGCCTCATTCTGAAATCCATCCCCTGCCCAATCCATCCCTCACAGAGCTTATTACAGGATTTAACCAATGATGACAACACTGACTTCTTTAAGTAGATAAGTGTTTAGGCATA
Source organism: Cricetiscus sungorus (assembly GCA_030556225.1). Lineage (NCBI taxonomy): Eukaryota > Metazoa > Chordata > Mammalia > Rodentia > Cricetidae > Cricetiscus > Cricetiscus sungorus. The sequence continues at coordinate 61,686,187 of JANBXA010000372.1, read as the reverse complement.
AAAATGGGAGCATACTGAAAACCTCATTTGTAAGACATTTCTCACATTTCCAGTGGGGTAAATTCTACCTTAGGCGCATAATAATAATAACTCATTAAAATTTAACTGTTTCTTAGACACAGAACATCATCCTAAAGGTTTAAAAGTGCTATTTACTTCTTAATTTCTTCAGAACGATTTAGTAAATAGGTCGGATATTTAGCTGGCAGAAACAAACTTGGTCTTCTTGATGTCTAGTCCACAAACTTCAAGCAGCATAGTGGTAAAGCCCAGAAAGTAGGGAGAAGAAGCCAGGCAAAAGGCAGTAACATGTCAGACACAAGGTGGATTTCTAAAGCAAGAAATAAGAACTGTAGGCATGTCTAGCTCATGAAGAGATGCATGTGGGTTTGCATTCTCATGCTGAAGAGGAAAGAGCTGAGGTGCTTGTGAAAGGCGCCTTTAGTAGCAGTGTGGCAGGAAGGCTGAGAAAAGGCAGGGCCTGTGTAGACAGGACAGCACTGGTCTAGGCAAAAGTACACCTGCTCTAAGGAAGGGCAATCAAGGTTTGATATGAAGACAGTTGTTCTCTAAAAATAGGTTATCTTTGTGTAAATGGACAAAACGTATGCTTTTCTGACTCTAAAAATCTCAAGGTGGTGTTGATATTTAGATACATTAGAGCAATGCTGATTATTTAGAGACAATGTTTAGAGACACTTTAAAGTGATGTTGATATTTAGAGAGACAGTTTGAGCTCGTCAAAATTTATATGTGTCTAAATGTAAAACGTTATTTGCTTTTATTATAAAATTAATTTTATCACCTATCAACAACCTTCTAGAACAGTTGTTTACTTTTTGCACCTACTGTCTTTGCTGGTCTAAATTGCTTTCAGGGTTTGATTATTTAAATCTTTCAAAGTTGTGTTTTAGGAAATGTAAAGCAAAACAACTTGAATGGAGAGGAGGGGGCAGTGCTGGATTCACTGGGCAAAGGAAGCTTTTTCCCTGTCCTGGCCCATCGCTGTGGCCAGCCCTTGCTTTTCTCCCCACAGAGACTGGATCATGACAATGCACCATGATGTGAAGCTAAAATAAGCCAGGAAAGGCTTGTAAACTACGTGCCCATGTAGAAAGAGAGGGTTGTGAGTCTAACCAAATGTGTTTCTGGACAGAGCCTGGATCTGTCTGATGTGTGAAAATAAAGGATAAAGAAGCAGCAGCGTTCTCAGTGATGGCACCTGGCAAGATCTAAATTTAGTAAAGATATATAAGGAGCCTCCCTTTTGTATGTGAATAAGATAAAGAGAAAATCTAGGCCAGGAACTACATGCAAATAGAGACTATATTACTGTCTAATCACAAACTAAGTATATAACAATTAGAATAAGAAAATTCAACACAAATTTAAGTGTTATTTTAAACTATCAAAATTTTTTCTAAAACCTCAACACTGCTCTTACTACCTGTACAAAAACTGTATTCTTATGTTTAGCCTTTAATAGCTGAGCTATCCCTCCAGCACCCAAAACTGTATTCTTTAAGAATAGCACTAAACTTGTTTTGATCATATTCATCCGCTCTTCCAAAGCCTCCCAGATCCACCTGCCTCCCCCTCTACTAACCCAACTTTCTATAGTCTAAATTTTCCACACCCTTCAAGTTAATTTGTACAGTCAATATATTCTTGGATGTGTGGCCTTTCACTAGAGTATGGTCAATTCACCAAAAGCCACGCTCTTAGAGAAAACTGACTCTCCCTCTCCCAGAAGCTATCCATTGTCCTGGCTAAGGGTTGGACTTTGTGCCCAGTTCCTCTCTCCATGCTGGGATATGGCCTGGGTTGAGTTTGTACCAGTTTGGTGCATGCTGTAACAATTGCTGTGAGTTCATATAAGCAACTGCCTGTTGTGTCTGTACCTTATAGTCGTCTACCACTTGTGGCCCTCATGCTCCTTCCACTCCTTCTTCCTCAATGATTTTTGAGCCTTGAGAAGAGGTTATGTGATACTAATGTCCTATTTATGGTTGATCCTTGCATAGTCTCCTGTTCTCTGACTCTTGACCTGTTGGGAGTTAATCTGTGTTAATCACCGTCTACTGTAAATAAAAATTTCTCTGGTGGAACTTGAGAGATGCAGTAATCTACAAGTATAATTAGAAGTCTTTGAGTCAGTTTAATGCTATGTCCATTTATCAGAATAATAGTAGTAGGTTATCCCCTTGGGCCTAGGATTTGTGTAGCCACAGTTCCTTAGTCTGACAATGGTGCCAGGTAGCCATGTATGGGTTTCTCTTGTGGAGCAGGCCTTAAATACAATGGGAAAGTGTTTGGTCCTCCCATGATGTTCATGACACCCTTTGCACCAGAGGTAATGTCTTTCCAGGTCATGTGACTGGCAGGGTTTTCATCTTGATAAAAAAGATTAAAAAAAAAAAAACGGTGATTGCTTTTCTTCTCCAGTATAATGCATAGCACATTCAAGCACTCTGAAAGGTAGCCAGAAGAGATGAGTCTGCCACATCAGTACCAGGTTCTGTGACTCAAGTACACAGTATCTTCAGCAAAAGGGTCTTTGCATCTATTTCTGGAGGATAACCAATAGTATTGGCAATATCCTGAATGTTTGGGAGTCTATGGGGCCTCATTGGCCAACAACTCCAGAAGTTTGGCACTGGAATTATGATTGATTAGCTTATTGTGTCTAATAGAGGCATTGTTGTCCTGTTATGGGATGATTCCATTTTTCTCCTATTATGTGTGTATAATATACACATATGCATACATACATACATACATGCATACATACACATATATATATATATATTACACACACACATATGGAAGCTTTTATAATAGTATCTTGGTCTCCATATAACTTCATCAAAAGGTTTTTAGTGCTGTTTATCACTCTCTGCATTCGTTTCTATCTTAGTTACTTTGTTATTGATGTAATAAGACACCATGGTCAAGTCAGCTTATAAAAGGAAATGTCTATTGGGGTTTACAGCTTCAGATGGTAAGTACATGACTGTCATGTCCAGGAGAATGACAACAGGCAGGCAGGCATGGCTCTGGCACAGTAACTAAAAGCTTATTATATTTTGAGATACACAATGAAGCAAAGAAAGCTAACTATGAATGGTGTGGCCTTTTGAAACTTCAAAGCCTGTGCCCAGTGACACACATTCTCTAACAAGGCCATACTTCTCAAACAGTTCCACCAACTGGGGGCCAAATATTCACATTTATGAGCCTATGGGGCCATCCTCAATCAAGCCATCACATCTCCTCTATTCTGTTCATCATGGTTCTTTAGTTGCCTTTAAGCCAAAATTCCACTATTCCCCTTACTTTGAAAGCTGTATAGTATAAGTCACATTCTTCATAGCTTTGATACCAATTACAGAAAAGATTGATGGCTCTGTACCAACCAGTCTCTAGCATTATACATGGCTCTATCATGTAGTATATGCAGAACACAAAACTAAGTTGCAAGCTTCTCTGAAATAAACAATCTTTTGGAATAGAAGACCCACATCAACCTCAAGTGGCAAAGGAGATTCTAACCAACAAAGCACTAAGGAAGAGCCTTTGACTCTAGAATTGTCAATGAGCACTTCTGAAGACGTGAAAGAAAGATGTGAAGAAATCCATCAAGATGAACAACATTTGAATCAGGAAAAGTAGATGAAAAGAAGATGTCCAAGGAAAATGAAAGAAATAGATGAATGGCATAGAAGAATGTCTTTCTGTTTCACATGCATTCTGGCTGTCTATACTAGGGGCTTGACATGGTAGTATATGGGGTGGGCAATATTTTGAAAATTAAAAACTGAAAGAAAGTAAATCATTATATAACAAATAAGTGACAAAACCTCTTCTTAGGTATTTGAATCCCACACAAAGACCACACAACTCTGGCTTCTAATACATCTCTACTCAGGGCAAAGCATCATATTGCCAAAACAGAAAAACTGTACAAGTTTTAGAAGCGCCGGAGGGGTCTCAGGTTGTTCCGTCATTATATACATGACTAGTTTCAAGAGTCCTATTTTTCAGACTGTAATGAATACAATGTGTGGGTTAAAATAATTTGTTTTATGACTTGGCTATTGCTTGAACATTTTTGGAATTTGCTGGTACTCCCACCTCGGTTGTTTAGTAATGATCGCTTGGACTGTGAGGAAATGTCAGTATAAGTAGGGAAAACAATAGAGTCACGGCGCTGCAGATTTAGAATCTGAGTTAAGTTCAGTACATGCATTCCAGAATTTGCATGGTCAGAGGTCATATTTAGACACTAGATACACACAACAAAGACTGAAGTCAATTATATTTCATTCCACTAAATCAGACTTTACCTTCCATAGTGTTAGCCTCTGTGTCTTGACATACTGAACCTGGTATGGACATACTGTACCTGGGTGTAATTAGGGAACTAGGTACGAAATTTATGACTATCTAGAGTCATTGAGTTTGGGGGTTTATAAGGCTTCAGCCGGGATCGGGGAAAAGGTATCACTTTTCTTCACCTTGTGAAATTCCAGGGCCAGCCCCAATGACGCATGATGCTCTGGCTGTATTTTCTTTTGCTCGGGAGGCCACAGCAAACACTAACACAAACACAAAGTCTGTTCTTGGTAAAGACAGATGAGAGAGTCATGAAGTATGGTGTCGGGAGGAGAATGACAGCTGTGGAAATTGTATTGAGGGGCAGAGAATGTGGCCTAAGGGTAGGATGTTTGCTTAGCATTCTCTGGGTCTGAGGTTCAGTCTCCAAAAATAACACTATGCAGTGGATGAGCCAGCAAGAACTGAACAATGGGTTCTCTGGAAGAAAAGAGGAGGCTCTGGTTTGAAGCTGTCCCTACATTCATCAGTGTCCACAGTTGAAATGCCCCTGTCATGGTGTTGTTTATATTGAACTAACTGCATGATATTCGGACATGAATGTGGATTGTGAAAGGATGCACACTTTCAGCTCCCAAAAGCCAGGAAAGCCAACCCTAGCCATTACCACACACAGTCCCCAGCACAGTCCATGCCTGGCCTTTGCCCTTGAAACTCAATGAGATGATTATTTTAAAAGCATCGATAAATAATGTTTGGTACTGTACCAAGACCATTACAATTAACCCTCAAGCCATAAGTTTACATAAGAGCAAAATTTGTGAAGAAACAGAAAAGGCCGGGCCCTGGGGTTTATTAAAGAGTTCTAATGCTGCTTGCTTTGCAGACAGAAGCACACTTAACACAAAGCTAAATGGAGCTCATTTATCACTTTCACTGTCTTATCTAAAAAAGGCAACAGCACACAACACTACAAGAATGTGCAGCACGTGGGAGAGGAGCTCTGAAAAAGCCTTGCTGCCCTCGCTGACTACAAATGGTGAGCTGCTAAGGCAGCCTTCAAGTTTGCTGGAGGCAAACTTAGGTTGTGATGTCACCTAAGTGCCACTAATAGGGAGACTCCATGTTTAGAGGTGGTCAAACATGCACAAATGTCTATCTCAGCCACATTATTTGAACATTTCCAGGAAAGTGAAAAGGTATTCTACAATTTCTGTATTCACATCATCAAAACAAAACAAAAAAAACAAGCAAGAAGACTGAATATTGACATTAAGACAGTAGTTTTTTTTTTTTTTTTAAACTAGAAACAGGGCCAGTGAAATAGCTCAGAAGGTAAGGGTGCGTACCAAGGATAGCAACCTGAATTCCATCTACTAGCCTGATTTAGTGGGATGGAGGAAGGAACCATCTCCTGCTAGTGCTTCTCTGATGTTCACAGCCATGCAACACACACAGCCACACACACACACACACACACACACACACACACACACACACACACACACATACACGCACACAATACACGCACACACTCACAATACACATACACACACACACTCACACATACACACACAATAAGGTAAAAAAAAAGCATTAAGTAGAAATTAAAGACAAAGTGTGTGTGCAGAGGGAAGGCACTCTCACTGCATCTGTGATTCATGAGTTTTTCAGTAGGTTAAACTTAAAGAGTAAATTTTAGAAAACCAAGATCTTAGGGGCATAAAAACTATCCACAGCTGTAGTTAATCCCATTGCTTTTATGAAGCATTATCAGAAAGTGGGTTTTATGTTTTATTTTCTCATGTATTACATTTTTATTTGTATGAAAGTCAGAAAATATGAGAACATAAAGTTCACTGTGATTTCTATAAAGACGAGAGCTTGGCAGTGGTCAAAAGCAAGTTTTAGTCATTGTTCTTGAAGAGCCTTTTCGAGGGAGCATTATCTTAAAATGCATGAAGTGTGTTGAGTCTTAAATTGGGAAAGAGGGGACAGGAAAATCTTGGATGAAAAATAATCCAAATAAAACTGAAGCCTTTAAATGATAATTAATTAGAAACACAAGTTTACTGTGCTAGAAGTGAATGTTTGTGAGTCTCTGTGACCTTTAAAGATGATTTGGTGCCAAGCAATCACTTACTTGTAGATTATGATTACTTAAATGTTCTATTTTCTTCTTGATTCTTTCCCCCAGAGAATATGTAGTTTAACATGTTAACATAAATATCTTGACTTAACCATCTTATCATACTGTAGCCTCACCTTAACACCAAGTTTGCAAAGAATCCTAATGTGTTTAATCTTATTTGATCATTCAGCAACACTCAGGCCAGGAAGTGAGCTGGGGAAAGGTATCAATTAAGAAAGTGCTACCCAGCCCAAGATAAGTAGCATCAGTAGAGGCTTCCTCAGTGAGCACAAAAGTTACACTATTTTGTTACATTTCACTATGAACCTATTCTGAACCTTTCCAAAAAACAGATCATTTAGTGGACAGCTACAAAAACTCCCCTGTCTTCTTAACACAATTCATCATAACTCTGCTAATTTTAAAATAACATAATAAATAAAACACTGATTTGTCAGCTGTTCTCTAAGTACTGAATTAATAGACACTGAATTAACTACTGTTGTTGGCACAATGGGCTCACTTCAATGAATCTCCAGGAAGTCCGTCATCATTTCAACAGTCTTCTTTATCAAATCAGCATTATATCATTTCTCTTTTCTTGATACATGGACATGTAAAAAAATTTGTTGCTTGAAAAGTTTGGTAATATATGTACTCATAAAAATTACTTTGTGTACATATTCTTAAGAAAAAAATTTACTCAAGTCACTGTATTCCCCAGTTTTGTGCTGTTGATTTTCCCGTTTCGTTTAATGGAGTCGTTGTTTTCCAAACCATTAAGCTTTGAAATTGCAATCGTTTTTTAAAATAGTCTTACTTCTCCTCTCCCACACTGAGTTACCACTTACCACGGAATCCATCTGCTGGGTGGCATAGGGGGCCCACTCGCTCCTGATTCCAAAATCAACACCATTCTTGCCATGCTGAACTTAGACTTTCTTAGTCCTTCCCTGACTCCAGTCCATCCAACAGAGGGTTTCTGCTTTCCCCAAATCCAAAGTCTTGCCTTAAACCTTGGAGCATTCCTATTTTGGCATCAGAGCATAGTAATGAAAACAACTGACTTCAATCCAATCTAGCTTTGCCTACTCCCTCACACCTCACATCCATTCCTGATGGGATGAAAGTGGCTTTTCAATCCCAGATCTCCACCTCCATGATGTAAGAATAAATGTTCCCTTTGAAAGACGGAATTAGACCAGGAGGAAAGGCCCTACCTACATGTTCAGCAACAACACTGCCCAGCTGCTGATCCACACAAGTGTCACCTTCTGTCCCTTCAGCACCTTCTACCTAAGCTCACCTGTCAGTGCATGTTTCACCTTTCAAAACCAGGCTCAGGTGACCCCGCTCCTGTTTTGCCCTCTTAGGACATCCATAAACTTAACTCCCATGAAAAACTGGTCTCTTACCTGCCTTGGCTGTAGTCTCATGTGGTTATGCCATTCCCTGTTTACAGCATTTCCTTCTTGAGGAAGGAGAGACTAACAAACTTAATTCTTGAGTGTTTAAATTTTTTTCATATGTGTGGTTGAGTGCTTGCCCATTATATAACTGCTGTTGGAATCCAACATTTGAGAAATGTTCCTTCCCTCATGTTCCTCATATGGCAGTGCATTTTACATTAGCCTTTTTTAACCCCACCAGACAATTCTAATTGGCAGAAAAGATCTGTCATGTAAGACACTGTCCAGCTGCTTTCCTTCCCATTATTTCTTTCAATTTCTAAATAAAACTCTTTCTTCCTGCCTCTTCCACAAAAAGCATCTATTGTGTTCATTAAATATAGTAAGGGATTTGGAGTTATAAATTCAGGCTCCAAGGGAAAATGAGCACCATGGAATTCTGAAGAGTTAGCTCTGAAACACATCATAACTGGAATAAGAACTTCTTTTTAAAAAATCAATGAAATATGTTCAACAAAAAATAGAATTCTTTAATGTGGAGTCTAGACTTGCTTGGATGTTGTAGACTGTCTCTTAAGGATAGTTATAAAAGGCAGGAGTGGCATGACTATGTGATCACATCAAGCCATGTGACAACTCATGGAGTTCAGTCATTTGTGTTCATGGAAATTTCCTCTAGAGTATTCCTGACACCCTCTTAAGCAACACAAGTATCATTCTGGGATAATTTCTAGCACATTCGAACTCTAGAGGAAAAGCTGGGTAGAGTATATTTCTGAGTGAACCCTGTGGTTCAACAATGTCTAACTGTGAAATAGCATACATTAATCAAAATGGAATTTTTTTCCTGCTAATTACACACCAGAGAATGCTTTATTTCCTTCTATTTTGAACAAGAAAAATAATACACAAAGGTATTTAAAACACCAAAAACATTTCTTTACATGTTGCCACTTTAAATGTCTATTCAGTAGTAAAATAGTTTTGATAAGAAGTTATTAAAATGCTGAAGAGCTTTTTCTAAGTTATTTTTATCAATAATAGTAACCCGACCACAAATTCTGTAAAATATCAGCCTTGTTATTTTTGGAATGCTATTGGACTGTTGATACTTTCATCATGCCCTTACTACAGTTATTTTGAGAAAATATTTGCTTTTTGTGGTACTTGAAGATAAGTTGAGGGTCTTGTGCACACTCAGCAAGCTATCACTGATCTACAGTACCAGCAAAAGCTTTGCTTCAGATGCATTTTCCTCCACATCGTTCAGTACAGAATAATATAGAATCAATGTAGGAGTTCAGGTTGACTTTGTTTTACACACACAATTAATCTGTAACAAATACAGCATTTCAAATGCACCATAACTCCGTTATCTGTGTATTTGGCATCTAGTACAGGGCCAGGCATGGAGCAGGAACACTGCTTAGGCTCCTGAGACTGAAGGCCTGAGCAGGGTACCTCAGAGTGTTCCTCTGGAATCCCAGTCTTGGACTGCTTATCTGAACAGATAATGAGTGATGATAATGTTGTTTCTTCAATTTAAACTTTTTACAATCTTTTCAGAAGGATAGGTCCCTGTGTATTAACTGTTCCAACTTGTACAATAACTTGGGATGAAGCAGTTGCAACCCCTCGCTGATTGCAGCATTCTTTCTGTGACTCCAGATGGCTTCCTCAGCCATACAACTTCCTAGACAGCAGCTAAGAGTAAGGATGCAGGCCTGGAATTTCAACATTAGTGAGGATGAAACAAGAGTACAGTAAGTTCAAGGCCAGCCTGGGCTCCAGAGCAGGTTCAGAGCCATGTAAAAAACTGAACAATCTCCCAGTCCTAAGTTCATTAATTCAATAAACTTTCACAACTATAAAAGTTAGATGTTATGTCTGCCATTGTAATGAAGACATTAAGATTAAAAAGTGTAAGTATTTTTCCTGAAGCTAACACTATATCAAAGCTTAGATTTGAACAAAAACTAAGGCCTTTTGCTCACACCTCCTAAAAGGTCATATCCAGGGAACGTCTCTTAAAGGTCGTACGTACCTTGTGTAGAAAAATAACAAAGCAACTGTACATTCACTTTGTATACCACGTTGTTATAAGCAATATTTCCATTCTTTCAGCAGCTTTATATATGATCTGTCTCATCATCATAATTTTTTGCACAAATTTAAAGATAAATTATTGCCAATATTTATCTGTTTTCACAAATATAAATTAATAATATTTTAAATTCTAGTTAATAAAACATGAGAATGTATGTCAAGTAACGAAGTTGGATATCACATTGAGATAATTTTTTCAAATTCTTATTTCTTCTCTACGTATTAAACCCAAACTCTCAAATTCTGAATGGATCTTACCTACTAGATGTTCAATTCATGAATTGCAACTGGAAAATCCACATGTAAAACATGTTACTGCCTTAACGAAAAATGTATCCTAGCTTTTACCCCTAAGCAAAGGACTTAACTTAACCCCTACTAACTGCCATGGAAATGGAAATTTAAAAGCTTAAATAATAATTTGTTATTATTATTTAATAATTCTAAATAAAAGAATAATTCTAAATAAAAATTGGTAGTATCGATCTTCAAGAAAGCATTGAGAACTTTCTATAAAAATTGGCCAACTCTGAATAAGGGTTCTCTTTCCCTTCACAATCCTCCACAATCCTCACCAACATTGGTTATCAGTTGTTTTATTCGTCTTAGCTGTATAACTAGGGTGAGATGAAATCTCAAAGCAGTTTTAATTTTAATTTCCTTAAATGCTGAGGATGTTGACCACTTTTAAGAGCGTCCTTTTATTGCTCTAGCTCTGTGATATAACTTGAAATCTGATATGGCAATTTCTCTGGCATTCTTCATTTGCCTGGCTAATCTGGCTATCCAGGGCTTTTTGGTGTTTCATATGAACTTTAGGTTTCTTCTATTTCTGTAAAGAGTTACATGGGCATTTGTATTGGGATTGCATTGAATATACAAATTGCCATAGGTGGGATAGCCATTTCCACGATGTTAATTCTGCCCATCCATGAACATGGACGGTCTTCTCATCTCCTAAGGTCTTCCACAATCTCTTTCTTCCATGTATTAAAAAGTTTTCACTTTATAGGCCCTCCCCTTTCTTGTTATGTTACCCCTAGGTGTTCTTTGAGGCTGTTATGAGTGGGATTATTGCCATGATCTTTTTCTCAGCATGTTTGAAACTGATACATAGAAAGGCTACAGGTTTTTCTAAGTTGATTTTATATCCTGCCACATACCTGAAAGGATTGATCATTTCTAGGAGGTTTCTGATGGTATTTTTGAGATTTCTTAAGTATAATATTATGTTAGTTTGAATGTAATTGACCCCTATAATCCCATAGTCTCATAGGGAGTGGCACTATTAGGAGGTGTGGCTTTGTTGGAGTGGATATGGTCTTATTGGAGGAAGTGTGTCACTGTGGGGGCAGGTTTTGAGGTTTAATATACTTTGGATACTGCTCAGTGAGTCAATAGACTTCCTGTTGCCTGCAAGATGTAGGACATTCAGCTATTTCTCCAGCAACCATGCCTGTCTGCATGCTGCCATCCTCTATGCCATGGTGTGCTGAACCTCTGAAACTGTAATCTAGCCAAACTCAACCAATCCTTTACTTTATAGGAGTTGCCATGATCATGGTTTCTCTTCACAGCAATAGCAAACCCTAACTAAGACAGATATCATCTGCACATAGGGATAATTTGACCTTTTATTTTTTTTTATATCCCTTTTAATTTTCTTCTCTTCTCTTGTTGCTCTAACTAGTATTTCAAGTACTTTATTGAAAAGGAGTGGGGATTGTGAACAGCCATTTCTCATTCCAGATTTTAATTTGACACATGAAAATCACTATGAAGAATTCTCAAAGGTACAAATAGAGCTACCATATAACCCAGTTCTACCAGTCCACATCATAATCCCAAAGGACTTGGCATTCTATTGGTGCCTGCTTGGACATGCTTATTGTCACTCTATTTACAATAACTAGGAAAAAGAAACAACCTAAATGTCACTCAACTAGTGAATGGATAATAAAAATTATGGCACATATTCAAAATGAAACACTATTCATTTTTAAAGAAAAATGAAATAAGTAAATGAATGGAACAAATAAATAAACAAAAATATTATACTGAGTAAGGTAAGCCAGACCCAGAAAAACAAACACACATGTTCCCTCATCATCTGTGGTTCCTAACTCCAGATCTTCAGATGTGAGTACATAGCCTTGAATAACTGCAAAAACCAGGGAAGTAAAAGGAGACTGGGATTTCTAGAGAAGAATATAGTTGGACACAGGTGCTACAAAGGGGGAAGTGGAAAAAGAAGGGAGGACCTTAACTGGGAAGGGAGGAAGGAGAGTAATACAGAGTTAGAGGGAGGAAAGGGAATAAATAATACTAAGGATTTTTGAAAAAGCCATAGGGAAACATCATTTTGTATACTTTCTTGAAAATACATATACAAAAGAAATGAGCATACACACATATATGTTAATACATTTTATATGGACATATAAAATGTAGTATTATGTATGTATATAATTTAAGTTGTGCCCTTGAGGTGATAATGCTCTTTCCAAGAGCCATTGACTATCTAACCAAACCCTAGTGCCAGATATGGAAAGTCTCCCTTCCAATTGTTGCTCAGGGTAGTCCAAGACACCCCAAGAACAATAGAAACTATTGCTATTGCCTTTAGTTTCCTCTCCAAAATTGAGTGCTAAAACCTTACTACTGAAGACATCACATATTCAAACATGGGATAGGGATAGAACTGACCTGAAAGCCTATACTTGAAGACTAGCTCTCATATTATCTGAAAGTGTTATCCAAACTGCCAAGGGAGAAAGACAATCAATAGCCCTACCCAGCTGAAAAGCCTATGGACCGCAACAAATGGCCATTCTGCCATAGTATCTTTATAGTGCAATAGTGGCATTTATATCTTGGGGGTAACCAAAAGTTGCCTAGTGGTACTTTTAAGGTCCTCTCAGTAGGAGAAGTCATGAATTTGAGAGGGGGTGGGATGGCATATGGAGGATTGGAATAAGGAGGAAGGAGTGGGAATGATGTGAATGGAATACATATTAGGAAAGTCTCAAAAAATTGTCATTTATATTTTTTAAAAAAAGGTTGAATTCTAAATTGACTAGAATTCAGTAACATTACTATTCATTTAATATTTAAACAATACTATCTTAATATTTTGAAGCTGGCAAGAATTCAGTAGCATTACTATTTCATATAGAAACAATACCATCTTAATATTTTGGAGGCAAATGCATGCAGACTCTATAAATTGTTTCTGACATATATTAGTATATCATGTGACTCAAATCTGATCTAAATTTTATTTGAATTAAACTGTTTCTTAAGGACAATTTTATAGACATTAACCATGTACCCCTCTACACGTTGAAAATGATACTGATTGGGCAATGCATATCTCTAAGCTTCCTTACAAGATCTATAGTTCACATGTATTTTCAACACAGGTTTGTTCACATGTGAAACAATATAACAAGGTAGCCTTAGAGAACCTCAGCTATCTAACTGGAATAGAGTTTACAGGAAATGGGGTTGACTTTAAATGAATTTACAGAGCAAATTTGGTTGTATTGATTTCTTATTGAATTAGGTTTAATGATCAAGAAAGGAACCAAAAGTCTGCAGTATGAGAATTAAATATTATAAAGAAGTTTTTCTTCTCCAAATAATTTTTTTACTTCAGTTCCTGAAATTGAGCCACTGGAACTAATGGTTCCACGTTAAACATATTTCCACAAGCTGCAACTACTTTACAGTATAATAGTGTCATGGCTGGCTTGAATAAGTCCCTTAAAAGTGTCATTCAAGAAAGTGTAGAAAGGCAGAGTCAAAGAACAATATAATCAGTGACACTGAACCAGGCAAGGAGCACTGGACATCTGGGAGCACAGCAGATATACCAGGAGTAGGAGGAAAGAGATGTCCAGTTGGGCAGAAAGCTGTAGAGAGCCTGCAAGAAGGGTTATGAACCACAGTTTTCCAATGATATTTCCATATGATATGTTAGTTGACTCATCTTACATGTTAAATTTACTTTTCTGCTACTCTAATACCTGATGGGAGATGTTATTCTGTAAATATGTTTCTCATACTGGTTAATTAATAAAGCCCCGTTGGCCAATAGGAAAATAGATAGGCGGAGCTAGGAGACAAGGAGGAAGGAGGAAGTGGGAAGGAGGAGTCAAAATGTAGACCAGGGAGGAAGGAAGACGCCAGCCGTTGCTCCCCGATAAGATGAGCCACGTGGAAATACTTAGATAAGTAGAAATGGGTTAATAATTAAGACAGAACTAGCCCATAAACAATAATGGTAACTGGCCAACAGGATTGTATTAAATACAGAGTCTCTGCGTGTTATTTGGGGCTCACGTGGCGGTGGGACTGTGGCAGCAGGACTGGCGGCAGCCGGCGGGAAAAACCTGCCATAACAAATACCAATACAGTAAATCACTTTATGCTCAGTTTCTCTGTAAGACTGTGTATTTATCACACAACTTCATGTTTTAGATTTGTTTTTCAGTGGTGCAACTTCTAGAATTTTGGCACACACCTTGCCATTGCACCCTCTGAGGCTGTGTTACTGTGCTTGTGTGAATGGCAACGCCTCAGTCTAGTTAGTGATAGAGTGTGATGGCTTCTCTGTACATGCTTCTCTAGTGTCCATTCTGCATTTCCAGAAGCCACTTCCCTAACTCAGACAGTCACAATATTATAATACCCCTATTGTTAACTACATTCTCTGAATAGCTGCCTTTTCATACATAACATTTTTATAGAATTGATTGAAACGTTGAGCAGGCAGCAACAAAGAAAAATTCAAGATAAAAGAAAGGCGAAGTGTCATGAATTCAGGTTCAGGATTACAACTGAGTGTGTCAAAAAGCAGGGAAGTCCAGACTTGGCATCGACTCATTTGAGAAAGATCCAGAACTTTAATAGACAAGCTTAAGATGAGTCATCATCTACTCCAAACTATGTTCATGGCAACCTGGATGGCCTAACAGCTATGATGTTACCAGGGAGACAATAATCTTGCTGCTTCCAGCCCCACCCTGTTAACTTCAGAGCATTATGTTCTGGGTTCCCTATTGTTAATGATGTTCATAGAGAGCTGGCAAGCAAAGAAAGGCTGAGGGACCATACTGATATATAGTAATCAAAGAAGTGTATATTGCTTAGCCTAGAAAAGATTATCTTGCACAAACGTAGCTGCTTCGATGTATTAAAACCACTGTTGTATAAGGATGATTTTATAAAGTAAAAATGGTTCATTAATTCAGTCCCATTCTACATGATACATGGGTTGATCCTATGGTAGTTTGTTCCATCTAGAACTAGTAAGGGCCCAGATGTGCCTATGTACATTGGAATTAAGCAGCAAGTGATCTTACTTGGGGTTCTTCTGGTCTGAGATTTAGAAAGCATAGAGTGGATATATCATTCAAAACTTTCAAGTCCCTACTAGCCAGTCTCCAAAATATAAGATCCTAGCTATCAGTGTGGTTTAAACGTCTCATCAAAGAAGCAAATCTAAGAAAAATGAGATAACTTTTGTGAATTTCATAATAGTAATGAAAGCTAGGTAAGAACAAAAGTCTGGGTTACTTATCAGCAGTGCAGGCAAGATAAAGTTTATTAGTGATTGAGGTAAGTCATTGTCTACAGAGTACCACATTGCAGTTTTCTCTTCATTATATAAAACACTAATTTATGGACTCTCACCAGAAAGCAACCATGATAAAACAGAAGACCTATTAACCCTGTCTTTGTACTAGAAGCCCATACAAATCATTGTTCCTAACATCGTGTTTATTCTATTCCTTCTGAGACTTTTCTTCTTATTTGTAAATCAAAAATAGTAATGCCTATATCATTTGATCTTTTAATATTTTAATTAGATATAGTGTGTGAGTTGCTTTGTGCTTGTGCTGGGTACAAGGAAAGCTCTATCATCAGCAGCTAGTATTGGCATGTATTACTGTGTTAGTCATGTGTTGAAGATACATCATCATCACTCCTAGCTTCCCTTAGGAAACAGGAAAGATCTTTCCATCAAGGGCCCAGGAACAGAGTAAAGTCCCAACCCATTTCATGGCCAGCTATCACTCCTTTTACACCATGAATAGTGAACACTGGTCCTTGCTTCCTTAATCCAGAGTATGTGTGCCTTCTAGGTTCAGCATTACTCATCTTAACACTCCAAATAATGAATATCTACTCACCAAAAATTGGAGAAAAGAGCTTCCACTGATTTTGAAGTTGACTTTGACCATCTTACTTGGTCATAGTGGGGATAATCCCACCCTTTGGGTACCAGAGCTAAGGATGGAGTCAGGCCTGGCTCTGCCACCAATGAACTCTAGAACCTTGAGCATTTGTCTTGTTCTCTTTCCTTTTTTTAAAGATTTTTTATTTAAATTTGAAGCAAGCTTGTTATACATGTCAATCCCAGTTCTCTCACCTCCCCTATCCTCCTAACCACCAACCCCCATCCCATCCCCTTGCTGCTCCCCAGGGAGGGTGAGGCCTACCATTGGGAATCTTCAAAGTCTGTCATATCATTTGAAGAAGGGCAAGGCCCTCTCCAATGTGTCTAGGCTGACAGAGTATCCCTCTATGTGGAATTGGCTCCCAAAGTCCATTCATATACTAGGGATAAATACTGATCCACTACCAGAGGTCCCATAGATTGCCCAGTCCTCTTCACTGACACCACATTCAGGGGGTCTGGATAGGTCCTACGCTGGTTTCCCAGCTATCAGACTGGGGTCTATGAGATCCCCCTTGTTCAGGTCAGCTGTTTCTATGGGCTTCTCCAGCCTGGTCTTGACTCCTTTGTTCATCACTCCTCCCTCTCTGCAACTGGATTCCAGGAGTATGGCTAACTTCAAGCTCTATTATAGAGCTATAGTCCTGGAAACAGCTTGGTATTGGCACAAAAATAGACAAGTAGACAATGGAATAGAATTGAAAAGCCTGATATTAACCCACACATCTACAAACACCTGATTTTTGACAAAGAAGCTAAAATTATACAATAGAAAACAGAAGGCATCTTCAACAAATGGTGCTGGCATTAACTGGATGATGGTGTGTAGCAGACTGCAGATAGATCCATATCTATCGCCATGTACAAAACTTAAGTTCAAATGGATCAAAAACCTAAACATAAATCCAGCCGCACTGAACCTCTTAGAAGACAATCCAGCCACACTGAACCTCTTAGAAGACAATCCAGCCACACTGAACCTCTTAGAAGACAAAGTGGGAGGTGCCCTTGAATCAATTGGTACAGGAGACCACTTCCTGCATAAAACACCAGAAGCACACACACACTGAGATCAACAATTAGTAAATTGGGCCTCCTGAAATTGAAAAGCTTTTGTAAGACAAAGGACATAGTCAACAAGATAAAACGGCAGCCCACAGAGTGGGCCAACTCCCCATCTGACAGAGGGATAACTTCAAAAATATGCAAAGAACTCAAAAAGCTAATTACAAAAACACCAAATAATTCAATTAGAAAGTGGGATACGGAACTAAATTCTCAACAGAGGAATCTAAAATGGCTGAAAGACACTTAAGAAAGTGCTTAACATCCTTAGCCATCAGGGGAATGCAAATCAAAACAACTCTGAGATACCATCTTACTCCTGTTAGAATGGCTAAAATAAAAATACACCAATGGCAGTTTATGCTGGAGAGGATGTGGAGAAGGGGGTACACTATTGGTGGGAGCACAAACTCCTACAGACACTTTGGAAATCAGAATGGCGGTCCTCAGGAAACTGGGAATCAGTCTACCTCAAGATCCAGTAACTTCACTCTTGGGTGTAAACCCAAAAGATGCAAAAAAAAAAAAAAAAACATGTCATCAACTATGTTCATGGCAGCATTATTTCTAATTGTCAGAACCTGGAAGCAACCTAGATGCCCCTCAACTAATAATGGATGGAGAAAATGTGGTACACTTACACAATAGAGTACTACTCAGCAGGAGGGAAAAAATAGAATCTTGAAATTCACAGGAACATGGTATGAATTCACTCATATATGGATTTTAGACATAGAGCAAAGGATTACCAGCCTACAATCCACACTACCAGAAAAGCTAGGAAACCAGGAGGACCCTAAGAGAGACACACATGGCCCCCCAGAGAAGGAGAAAGGGACAAAATCTCCAGAGCAAATTGGGAGCATGGGGAGAGGGAGTTAGGAGAAAAAGAAAGGTAGAAGAGGAGGAGAGAGGAGAGCATGAGGGAGCAGGAAGATTTGAGTCAGGGGAAGAAAAGAGGAGAGCAAGAAAAGAGATACCATAATAGAAGGAACCATTATAGGTTTAAAGAGAAAGCTGGCCTAGGGAAATGTCCAGAGACTTAAAAGAATGACTCCAACTAAGAATCTAAGCAATAGTGGAGAGGCTACCTTAAATGCCCTTCCCTGATAATGAGATTGTTCTCTTTTCTAACCTTCATTCTTGGTCCAGTATCTGATACAATAGACAGTGACTATTTATGGAATTTCCACCTTAGCTAATAATTCCATTCCCCAATCTCAGAAAATGTATGTGACAGTGACTAAAACAAATATCCCCTCCTTTCTTCTTCTAATTGGGGAAAGAGTTTATATGCAAGATAAAGGTAATATGTACTGGAAAGTGACAACTTCTAAGAGGAAAGGCAGGAGTATATGGGTTGAGTAGAGAAGATGGGGTCATTCTCAGTGGGGGGGGTAAATTGTATCAATTCTGTAAAGACTGGGAAGAAGTAGTGGGATGAGCTATCTATATATCTAAGAAAGGAAATATTTCATAGAGAGAGCACACATGTTGGGGAAAGGCCATGATGCTAGTACTGTGCTCTAGGGACAAGAGGAAGAATGGAAATGAAACAGTGTGACAAGATATTGAGTGAGGGGACAGGTGTGGGTCTCTTAGGCTTCTGAGGACCATGGGGGAGATTTTAAGCTGGAGTAGTAGCAGACTCTAAAGTTTCCATTCTTGGAAAGCTTCAAGGGAAGTTTTATCAGTTAGGTCTTGGAAATTTTAGACCACTGGGCATTTGGATGGGGCCTTTCTTGTCCTGTGACAGTGTGCCTAAAATAGGAAGTAACAGCTGCGCGTGTCAAACACAAAGAGTTTCTGTGCATATATGAATACAGATAGATACATGGGCATGTCATCAAAAATTTCACATCAGCTACTATGTGGAAATCACTTTAAAAGTAAAGAGAAAAACCAAAATATAACATAATTGTAAACCTGTATTTTTTTTCTACCAGTTTCCTATGTGCTTTGATAAAATTGTAATTTCTCTAAATACACAATTATTCTATATGTTGATTTCAAATTAAGAAAAAATAATAAAGTGCACAATGATTCAAGGTAGACTTTTGATGTTGTGCTGTGTCTTTGTTCAGAACACTGACTTCCTGAGAGCTTTGTACCAGTGTAAGAATGACAAGCATATCTGACCCTGAGCTTAATTCCATCCAGTGCTTCATGAAGCATTCACAAAGGCACGGGTAGTTTGCTGGGCCGAGAGTCCACGCCTGCTCTGGGTGTGCTTCCGTCCTCTGTCTTGGACCTCTCCTGCTCAGCTGATGTATTTGCATTTCTTTTCTTTCTCTATGAAAATCACTCCATCACTGCTCCCTGCCTGTATCTTTTTTATTGTCTTCCTGACATCATTCCCTCTGTTGGTCACCGCTTTTACTCTGTTCTTTACCCCCTTTCTCTTTACAATAGGAAGTTAAAGACAAAAATGCTGAGTGTTTTGCCTGTTTCCTAGCTCTATATTTCTGCTTTCCCTGTGTCATATTTGTTCTGCAGATAGACAAGGCAGAGTTAGCCCCTGTTTGGGCCTTCCCCAGCTGCATCCCCAGCATTTTCACATGTTTTCTGTCCTCAGAGAGAAGTCTGCTATCAAGATCCTGCATCAACCCCCCCTCCCACTGCTTACTACACCCACCCCACACCTCCACTCCCACATCCACCCCTTACCACACCCACTGTACTGCCACCCCCACCTCCAACTCTATGTGCTGATGCCTACTTCCTGGAATGTTCTAACTCTTACCATCTGTCCCCTTTACCTGTCTGGGTACACTCTGAGATACGCAACATTAACCCACTGAGCTCTGCTTTTGCAAGGAAACTAATGGATATCAGTCACAAATTTCCAAATTGCTTCCTGTAGAAGCACATTAAGCAGTCAAATTTTTATTTCTACATACTTTATTACCCAGTGTCACCTCTACAAGTAATAAATAAGGACATTTCCTAAGACATGGGTATTTAAAATTCTACCATAGTTGTAATGAAAACAGAAGATTTAAATGAAAAGCTACTGTCTTTATTGAGTAACTGAAAGTTGTGTAAAATGATGAGATGCATGGAGTAGTCTGGTACTAACATTTGAGTAAGGAAATAGTAATGCCATAGGGACAACTATCTCCTGACAACTGTAAAAGTTCAAATAATTATAATATTGTAACTCTATTGACTATAATAAACAATTAGAATTTACTTAGTGGTAAAGTTTTAAATATATCACACATTATTTTTATTTTCTCTGAAGAAATGAGGATGACTATTTTAAATAGTTGTACATAAGTTTTAAAAGCTGGACAGCTATTATCATCTGAATTTAATAGATCATGGGTACTTCATATAAACAAGATATTAGAAAAATTAGCAAAATATAAACAGAGCTGAACATATCCATTTGTTTTGAATTAAAATACCATGAAGACAAAAACAAATTTCAAGTGTGAAAAGTATCTAAATTTGGAATATTAATACTTAGCTTTTCAAATTATGATGTTTAATTAGACAAAAAAAAAAAGGGGGAGGGATCACAGAAAATTTTCCTGAACCAGTCTATGACCTGCAAGGACTTCATCCAACAGAAGCATGAGACTACCTGTTGGTCAGAACGCTGGAAACTGACAGCAGGCTCTATACATCTGAACGGAACATGTGAGGGCCATTAACAATGACAGACACAGGCCAGCTTTCTGAATTAAGTTGTCAACTTTCTCCTTAAATTCAAAGATAGCTTGATTTTATTGTTTTTCTTTTCCTTCTCTCTCTCTCGATTTTTAAGGCAGTCTCACCCTGCAGCCTATGTTGACTTCAAACTCATAGCAATCCTCCTGCCTCAGCTAAGCCTCCAAAGTGCTGGAATTGCAAATATGAGCTACTACATGTGAATTTAATTAGTTCTCGAATTGATGATACATGAGGAGTATTGAAAGAGCTGGGAATTTTTGGACTTTTTCTAGCCCTTGAGAGCAGACAGAGCAGATAAACACAAGATGTCTCCGGCGTTCAGTTAACACTAAAGGACACTCTGTCCAGTTCAGACTTTCATGGATGGGCCACATTGGATCTTCATCTAACCCTTATGCTCTCTAGAATAGATGATGCCACCTGAATGACACTTGACCCTACAGAACAGCTTTTTTGGTGTTCCTAATTAGGTACTTCAAAGTTACTGTCCCTTCTGTTAGTCTGCTATTTTCAACCTCTTTCTTTCTAGCCAACCTGTCTTAATGCCCATGCTGCTGGTGTCCTGTTCAGAAAGTCTTTCCAGTGTCTATGAACTGAAGCACATTCCCTACTTTCTTCTCTAGAAGATTCAGGGTGTATCAGGACTCCCTGTGGAGGTCTTTGATACATTTGGGGTTCAGTTTTGTGCAGGGTGAAGGATATAAATATAGTTTCATTATTTGGCATGCATTTATCTGGTTTTCCCAGCTTAGACATAAGGTAAATGAAGCTTAAAACAGCTTTGAGATTTCATCTTATCCTAGTCAGAGTGGCTAAGATCCAAAAACCAAACTTTAGCAAATACTTGTATGGGTATAGAGAAAAGGGAACACTAACCCATTGCTTTTAGAAGTGAACACTAGCACAGACATTTAGGGAACCATTCTGTAAGTTCCTCAAGAACCTAGAACTAGATTTACCATATGGACAGGCTGTATCACTGCTGGGCATATTCACAAAGACTTCTGCATTCCAATGCAGAGAAAATTGCCCATCCATATTCATGACTGCTCTATTCATAATATCCACTAAATGGAAACCTAGATGCCTATCAATTGATGAATGGATAATGAAGTTGTGATACCATAGAATTTTATTCATCTATAAATAAAAAATGAAATTAGCAGGTAAATGGCTAATGTTGGAAATAAGCATTCTGAGTGAGGTAACCTAGACCAAGAAAGACAAATACCTCATGATGTCCCTCATATGTGGATTCCAGCTTTGAGTTTTTAGATATGTGTACTTGATTTGGAGAATCTTTAACAGTCAAAAATCTAGAAAGAGGGCATGAAGAAGAGATGTCAAAAGGCCAAGAGAACACAAGTGATATGAATGGGAATAATGGACTAGGAAGAATTAAATGGATTGGAGAATGGGAAGGCAGGTAAAGGACAGAGTATGGAGGGAGATAACTTACACCGAAGACCTTTGAAAAAGCCAAATGGAAACCTACTTGTGTAGAAGCTTCCTAAACTATGCAAATACACACATATAAAAGGTTTTAAATTGTGTTACCCTATAACCCAGAGAGACAATACCTCTCCCAAACAGAACAGGTAATCTAACAAAACATCAGGTGCAGGCTACCTCTTTTCAAGGTGTTGGTCAGCAGGATACCATAGAATGCCAAACTTTACAAGCTATTGACGTTGCCCATAGCTATCTTCCAGAACTCAAAAGGGACTTTGTTGCTGGAAACATCACATACCCGAGTCATAGAACATGGAGAAAGCAAACTTCATCCCTAATGGCTAGCTTTCATAGTTATGGAAGGTACAATAATTGAGGAGAAAGGTAATGAACAATACTACCCAGGTGTGAGTGAGCCATAATAACAACTGGCCTGGCAAAATACACTCACTGGTACAGTATGGCCTGACTGATACAGTGGTAACCAGCCATTTTTCTGATGGCATTTAAAACCCACTCCACAATATGGAACTCACACCTGTTACTGTCTTGTGCCCCAGATGAACTAATATTTTTTCCAATAGTATATTTTTGTGTGTCAATGCAGCTGCAATATACTGTACAACATATATTCTAAATCCATTTCAACAAATCTCAAAATGTATATATGATGTTCCAGAATTCCACTTTATACTCTTTTTTTTTTTCTAGTAGATATTTATTTCCATTGTATTATTTACAAGTCTATCCTAGGGAATCCTGCTAACTCCCAGTTGTCAAATCCACAAAAACCATAAATCCTCACCCCACTCAGCTGTAAGCTTTAGCAGCAGCAAGATGGAATAAAAGCTCATATTACTCAAACTTCATTACTCATACACAAGGTTCGTGTGTGCTCTCGTGCTGAGGGGTGTATACATAAATGATTAAAGCAGAGCTCTGCTTGTCAGAAGAACTGAGGCAAAGGCATCCTCTCTGCAATTAGCTAAGGGTTGCCGTAGTTATTGGGAATTAGCAAAGCGCTGGTCCCACTTTGCACTCTTAAGTCAAAACCCCAAATATACTGTCATTGTCTTAAGTCATCTGAAATTAACCTGTATGTGTGTATGTGTTCTGCAGTAATTATGCACAGGTGGCTAGTGAGCAGAGTATAAGCATTCCAATGAAATCTCAGAAATGCATTTAAAGTGTGTTTTTCAACATCTTTAGCAATCTGTAAGCAAAAGAAGTAGAAAGCACTACTACACCAGCTCAAGGAACAGAGTGACAAATGGAGATGTTTTAGAGGGGAGAATAGAAGTAGGAGTAAAACGTTTCCTTATTAGAGGATAACGCTGAGTACTCATTAGACCATATTACACAGAAGAAAAATTTATGTTTCTGTATTTTAGATACAAATTATCCCATGGCATGGTACAAATTGATATGTGGTATTTTAAAGATACCAATCAAAGTATAGTGACGCATGTGGTGGGAACTGGAAGTCTGCTTGGAAGTTAGGCTTACTTGAGTTCACATTCACATTCTGCAAGTTGCTTGCCTCAGAACCCCAGAGCCAGCCCCCACCTACAAGGCATGGCTACATGCACCAGCCCATCCAGGTGATGAATGGGAGTGAATCAGGTCATGTGAGCAAAGTGCTGTGCACAGCCCTAGAAAGTAAACCTGTGACAAGTCTTATTATTGTCTTAAAATAGTATCAGTGCCCTGTGTTTTCACTGCAGGAAAAGATATTACTTGAAATGCATTCTTTTCCCCCTTAAAGTACCAGTCATTTTCCCTAAAAAGAGGTGTTGGCAAAGGTGGAAGCAATAGCATTCATTTGGCAGAAAAGCAGCTAGGAGGCCACACTGTACATAATGCTTCTGGGTCCCATTCTCTGTAAGTGTGCTAACCACCCAAGAATTTCCAAGAAACCATCCATCAGTTCACAGAAAGGGTATTTCTTTCAGTTTAATCACTTGAGTCATCAGCAAGTTTGAACACACCAGTGTGTCTTAATTAAAATGAATGACACCCAAATATGATGCAAACAGAACCATGTATAATTTTAAAACTAAAATTGATGTGGCTATGAACCAAATGGTCTGGCCAGTTTTCTCTGGGCTTTTTCCATCCCATGAGATGAAGAGTGTTATCACAAGCTTATATCAGGAGAGATTTTAAGAAAGTCTTACAGTAGAGGAAAATATTTCACTAGCTCCAATATTGGCATACATATTTTAAAAGAATTAACTTTAATTTTAGCTATATTCTTTGGTCCCTCAAAAACATGTTTCCAGTTATATTTTATACAAATTTTCAGAGACTAAGTTCAAAGATTTACAAGAAGAGCAAATGTAAATGGAGTTCTAATTGGTCTAAATAATAAAAACCTAGAGTCAGATATAGAGGAAAATGCTGAGAGATCAGACAGAAGAAGGAGCAAACCAAAGCCTCCTTTATCTCATTAGCTTCCCAGTGGAAAAGAGAACGAGTTCCTGTTTTTTCCCACTTACATCCTGTCTCCACCCAGCCATCTCACTTTCTGTCTGTACAGACCTCCAGAACTCTGGCTCCCTGACCAGGAAATAAACCAGGATCATAGCAGTGAGAGCCCTGAATCCTGACCATTAGACCAAGCCATGTGGCTAAACAAAGATAAGAATTATGGGTTAATTTAAGTTGCAAGAGCTTGTTAGTAATAACCCTGAGCAATAGGCCAAACAGTTTATAATTAATATAAGCCTCTGTGTGTTTATTTGGTACTGAATGGTTGCAGGATGAAGCAGGACAGAAACCTCCATCTACAAGCAAATAAATTTATGTCTCTGTAATGTAATGACTTTAATGCAAATACCAAGTAAACTATTAGAATACTTTAAAATGTCATAAACTTTAAAGTAAATCTTAGAAACCTAGATAGAAATTCAGGCCCATCTTCTCTGGAATCTACCATGGTTCGATGTCTGACCAACTTCAAGCAAGTAAGAGAAATATGAAGAGCAAAGTCAGTCAGAGTCTTTCCATGGCCAGAGTTTATCCATGAGTCTGTGAAGTAGCCACATTCTTTCATAGTGTACTATTCATAGAAGGGAACTGAGATTTCTATACACAGACACCTCAGTAGTCTTATGTAAAGAATACAGCAGGTCATTTCCAAAATTCTACCCTAAAATGTTAATCATGTGTCTGAAAATCATTACAGCTCTGATTTACTGGGAAATATTGCAGAAAAAAGAATTCCCTTCTGATATAGCCTTTATAGCCACCATTCATATGCAGCTGACTTAAGCAAGTTACACTTATGACCAAAGATCGAAAAACCAAAAAAGGAAGAAAGAGAGAAAGAAAGAAGAAAGAAAGAAATATGGGCTGCATCCAGAAATAATATGTATGTTTTCCAGCTAGCATAACTTCTCCCTTCAGGGTAGGCCACCATATGAAGTGGAGTGGCCTCTCTTTTAATTCATTTAATTAAACAGTCTTTGATACCTCCCTGTGGCACACTGAAAGTACAGTCCCCAGACTGTGTTTTTAGAGAATTAACATTTTAGTTGGAGATAGTTATATTTTCAATAAATATTTCAATCAGATTAAACCTGATCATCTATTATAAGCAACTGTTCTCATGGAGATACTTTTTAAGATTCTATTTTTAATTATGTAGATGGGTGGGATTTTTAAATATGTGTATGGGTAGGGGTACAGTGCCAAAAGAAAGGGTCGAATTTCCCCTGGAGCAGGAGTTACATGTAGTTGTGAGCTGCCTGATATGGGTTCTAGAAACGAAACTCCTATGCAAGAGCAGTATGTTCTATTAATGGCAGAGCCATCTCTCAAGTCCAAAGATTTATTCGATTTATTATTTACTTGTGCTTCCTCCACTGTGTGTGTGTGTGTGAGTGTGTGTGTGTGTGTGTGTGTGTGTGTGTGTGTGTGTGTGTGTGTTCTCTTTGATATAAAAAAATATCAGGATTGTCTTTGATGATCTCAACACTGATACCTAGAGTGATGCTAAATTGCTCTCATGTCCAAACTTAATCACAGAAACAGTGGCTTTAAAGGTATTTCACCTCAGGACAACTGAGTTGACTCTCTTGTTGAGTTAGACAATGTCCTGTGTTCCGTAAACATGCCCCCTCTGCCTTGTGGTCCTCCTCTAACCCCAACTAAACTTTTAATTCTCTAAAACCATGGGTGTGAAGTTGCTTACTTCTGTATCTTTCATCTCTCAAGGGGAGTTATTATGGCTATTGAATTTAACAAAAGAATAAAAACAGGAAGGTGTCATCAATCATTCAGAATGTTGTGTGATCCCTCTCTTACTAGTGCAAAGAAAGGAACTGTGCCCCCTCTACAGATGATGTCCCGTGACCCTGTGCCTCTCCTCCATGAACTAGACCTGTAGCATGTATGTTTTCCACCAGCCAGCCCGCCGCCAGTGTGGCGCACCGCCCCAAATAACACTCTGAGGCTCTGTATTTGATACAATCCTGTTGGCCAGTTACCATTATTGTTTATGGGCTAGCTCTGTCTTAATTATTAACCCATTTATACTTATCTAAGTATTTCCATGTGGCTCATCTTCCCAGAGAGCAGCGGGCCACATCTGATCTCTTTCGGCTCTCCATGCTGACTCCTCCCTACTACTTCCTCTTTCCTCCTCCTGGTCTCCTAGCCCCACCTATCTTGTTTCCTATTGGCCACAGTGCTTTATTAATTAACCAGTATGAGAAACATATATACAGAATAACATCTCCCATCATAGACCAACCAGGGATGTGATCAGAAACACATCTAGAAACTCTAAAAGACACAAGAGGCGGCTCTTGCCTTACCAGACTGCTGCCATTAACACAAAGTGAGAGCAGCCCCCTGGCTTCCTGCCTCTCCTTGTTTCTCTCTCCCATTGCACCTCTCCTTCCCTCCCCTCTGCGCTGATCCCTGGGTTCAGGAGTCCCCAGCATTGCCTTCTATTGCTGTGATTGAACAATCTGACCAAAAGCAACTTGGGCAAGAGGGGATTTTTTTCCTCTAATAACTCCCAGGCCACACAGTCTGTTGCTGAGGGCAGTCAGGGCAGGAACTCAAGACAGGAGCTTCGAGGCCATAGATGGATGCTGCCCACTAGCTTTCTCAGCTTTTGCTTTCTTATTCAGCCCAGGACCACCTGCCATGGGTAGCACTGCCCACGATGAACTGGGCCCTTCTACATAAATAAGCAAGAAAATGCCCCATGGCCATGCCCACAGCCAATATGATGGAGGCAGTCTTTCGATTAGCATTTCCTCTTCCCTGATGACTCCAAACTGAACCAGAACCCAATCATCCCCAGGGTTATTCTCACTAGCAGATGGATTCCTGCCCTAAAATAACCAGTCTACAGATTGTTTTCTGGCAGTACAACTCATTGTAGTTCTTAAAGGGTTTATTTCTGCCTCCTTTTATCACTGTGAATTACTTTTTCTGGGTATACTTCTTGATAAATAGGTAAAAATAAGAATGAATGTTGAATAGGACCATAACTCTTCCAAGCTTGGTCTTCATGTTTCCCTAATACCTAATCTTCCAGTGTCACCCATACTATCTGTGACTGCTTATGCAGTTGGCCTTGATAACAAAACAACTTTCCACTGGACTCTTGAAATTACCTAGAAAATTTTAGCCAAATTGCTTCTGGTGGATAATTTTATAGAAAATAAGAGAATTTTACAGAAAATAAGAAAAAATGAGGTGTGTTTTTCTTTTATTTCAGCAAAGCATTTAGACCTTGTTCGTGTCAATTTTCTTGATGATTTAACAACGTATTTTTACTTAGACATGATTTTAAATATGTAATCAGTTAAATGATAAACATATTTAAGAGTATAAACCTTTCTGCATTCTTCAATTGGGCTAAATGCAGCACCCTGGACCAGAGGGTGATAAAAGGAGGGGTGAGAGCACTCCAGTGTGAGCGCAAATCCATGCAGAAAGAGCCAAGAACAGGCAGGTGCATAGGTGCAGCTAGTAAAACATCTGGAGCATGGAGAGGCTAGGAGTCCACTGGCCCTGTCACCTGTCACCATTTCAAACCTCTGATGAGAGGCTCTCTGGTAGTTTTCCTGTCAGATGCTGTAAAATTTCGAATTTCTAAATGTCTTTTGGTCAAATCATGAGACTTGTTATTCATTGATAAAAGTTGAAATAGCTACATCTTTTGCTGGAACTATGTTTTTTGTAAGCAAAGTAAGGTTTGTTATGTGGAGCGTACATGAGAAGAATACTTCAGTCACCCTGGACTCACAAAGCATTTAGGTCTCTGTGTGAGAAATAATTCAATAGTCTGTAAGTTGCCCAGACACAGCAACAAGCTACATCATTTCCTATTAATCCCATACGGCTGCCATAGCTGAGATAGAACTTCCATTCAGGCTTCAGTCCCACTGGAAATATCTAGATTTAACCCTCCATTATTATGCAAAATAGGGTCTTGAAGCAGACTGACAGGCAAGCTTCCATGTCAGTGTAACTGAGCTCCAGGTGGTTCTGAAATCATGGGCGGTTGTTTGGCTTTTTTTTTTTTTCTTTCCCAGACAAACCACTGAATTGTAGATTGGTTTAGTTCTTGACTACTCGAAAGATGGATCCCAATCTGCTCTCAGGTTTCAAATTAATGAAACTGAAATGTTCTACCAGAAGTAAGAGGTATGAGAAGAATGGGGACAAAGGGGTGTTCTGTTTGTTCTGTTGTCAAGTCAGTTTGGAAACCACATGTATTATTTCCTTGAAGTTGAAGCTGACCATGGAGTAACATAAGCTCAGAGAATTCTGCAAGAGACTAATTCTGCATTATTAACCAAGAATTCCCCAGTCAACAAGCCAGGGAAACAGCTTGAGGAAACACCATTAATATCTCAGGGGACATCAGTGTTCTAAGAAACACACTTTGGAAACATCACTTCAAGGAAAATATGCAGACTGAGTTGATTCTGAATTTCACCTCAAATATTTCTGTCAACATTATCCATAATTGCATCTAAAATTCAAGTGTAGGAAGATTAGCTATGGCTCTATCTTTTCTCCTATGTGTTATACACCATATGTGAAATTTAAATGAAGAGATATTGTGTTTCCACCGTGATGATTCAGAAGTTACCATGCTACCTAAACAGTTTACTACAAAAAAGTAAAGGAAATGCTGCCTTCATGCATAATCGCAGCCTTGCAAAGAAGACAGGCTTCCAGTCCTTCCGACTAGACTGGAAACATCCTTTGGGGGACCTGTGGTTCTGTCTCCACTGGGTTTTCTAAGTTGACCACTGTCTCTTTCAGTCTATTGCCTTTGAGTTTACTAGTGTGGCTATGAGAGAGAAAAGCCTAATTTAGAAGTGTCTGGGTTCACAAACACAGGCAGACATTGATGTTTGTACCACCCTTGGCCTCCTGTTCCAGCACCTGTCACAATGCAGCTGTGTCATTCGATTAAGCAACCTTCTTATATCATGGTACAGGGCTGTCCTCACTTTCATGTCTAGGCTGGCTCAGCACATGTTGACGCCATTGAGATTAGTGGTCCAAGTCCAGTGAGCCTAGAAGAACGCCTTGAATCCCAATTCAGAGATGCATTCCTCCAGTCCAATAGTGCAGCCAGTTTAACTCCAAAGTCCTCTAAATGCAAGGTCTCCAAGATGTTCACAAGCATCCTTGAGGTGGCTCAGGCTACATTCCATCCCCCACTCCTCACCTCCCACCTTCCGTCCCCCACCCCACCCCCACCCCCAATAACAGTTCGAAATGCTAGCTTTACATGGAGTCACTGGAAAACTGTAAGGAATACTGATTTCCTGTCTCCTCCCCTCCTGGTGAGATTCTGATTCAATTGAGCTACAGTTTCCCAAGTTCACTAATGTGATTCCCACAGTGCAGTAGTTCTCAGCCTTGGAAGCATCTCAGAATCATCTAGAGAGCTTTTAAAATTCCTGATGCCCAGACTGCACCCTACATCAACTTAATGAGAGTCTTTGCGGATGGGATCTGGCACCAGTATTTTTTTACAGGTCCCAGATGAATACAGTATTCAGCCAAGATTGAGAAATAGATGGGAAAAAAGTCTAGAGAAAACGGCTCCTTCCACATGTCTAAAATCTGCCTTCTTTTACTCCCCCAAATCAGTCCAGTCTTTGGTTCTCCTAAGCCACAGGCTGGAAACATCTTATACAGCTTAGCCATAGGGAAAAGGTCATCTGATCTGGACTAATGCAGAATGACAGTAACATAGAAGTGGTCAGTTTAGGGCTGGAGAGATGGTTCCATGGTTAAGAGCATGTACTGCTCTTGCAGAGGACCTGAGTTCGACTCTTAGCACCCATATTGAACAGCTTGCAACCCTCCTCTAACACTGGTTTCATGGGATCTTACACCTGTGACCTCCACTAGGTATCAGCAATAGCATGCACATACCCACACAGAGACACATATACAATCAAAACTAAAAAAATTAAGTATTAAAAACAGGTCATTTTAGTGATGAGATGTTAAGGGAACATATTTGTGGTAATGAAGTTTCTAGCAGTTAGTAAGTTTCAGATACATGCCATAACTAAGTAGATTATTATATGGACAAAAATATTAAAATTGGAGTTTCATAGAGTAGCTAACATTTCTAAATCTGCCCCTCAACCATTTATACATCCCTCATATTTTAAAGACTTGAAATGCCTTTAATAAGGAATCCTACTTGCCAGTTCTAGAAGATTCCAGCCTGTCAATCATTTCTAGGATTTTGTTTTGTGCTTGTGTTCCACAGAACTCCCTAAGTGTGGCATGGTCCTTAGGCAGGTGTTGTGTTTATAATTTTGTTTCTTTATTTTTAGTGTGGGTTGTTCTTTTAAAAAAAATTACTAAGAAGTCTTTGTAACACAAGCACATTTACACTCAGCATTCTAAGATGTTGGGGAGGGGGCACTATAGAGACTGGTGCAGACAGGAAACCATCCAAAGAATTGTTGACAGTTGAGTTGCTGAAGGTTCTGTGGCCAAAGTCAAACCCAACAATGCTGTGTTTATTTGTGTTCTGCCAATTGTGAGGCCACATCCCATCACAGCCTACCAATCCAAAAGTAAATGTTGCCAAGGCAT
Source organism: Cricetiscus sungorus (assembly GCA_030556225.1). NCBI lineage: Eukaryota > Metazoa > Chordata > Mammalia > Rodentia > Cricetidae > Cricetiscus > Cricetiscus sungorus. Next base: position 61,654,665 of record JANBXA010000372.1, on the reverse strand, counting down.
TGGCCAACTTTCAGAAGAAATAACCCTTTCCTACTATGTGACTAACAGTGCTCAAAAAGGTAGCTGAGCGTCCTCCCGGATCAGAGGCTTCCGGTCATCAAGGAGTTCTCAAGAGGAACTGGAAGTATTAACTATTGTTGGGAACACAATATTTTAGTTACTGAACACAAACAAAGCAGGAAAATGATCTTAAGGGGCTGGGTCCTCTGTCCCACATCTGTCTCTCAGAGCAGTTGCCGGGCACCCAGCTCACTGCTGCCATCTCTCACTCAGCACCTCAACTCCCAGCTAAACAGCAGTGTTATTTTTGTCAGGTGTGGAGTGATTGCCTCTGTCTGCTGATGAGCTGTCTGCTCCAATAATTGTCTAAATCCAGCCTCTGGCCTTGTCTCCAAGGGGACAGTTCTGACAACAGAAGCCTTTAAGCATTGGCCATTCATTTCCTACCCCTCCATGATGCTTCTTACCAATGTTCTCCTACTCTTCTATTCTTCTTGTATTCCAGTTTCATCATTTTGAAACCTACTGTAGAGCTGAATGAGGGGCCACCAGAGAGAACAGAGAGAGAGAGAGAGAGAGAGAGAGAGAGAGAGCTGTTTCCCTTCTCACTGGCCTAAGGAGCTCAAACAGTGATCTACTCTTCTTGTTCCTCCAGAATTCCCAAATCCATACAGTTCATTCTTCATGAACTGTTTGGAGTGTTAGCGTTTCTTTGTTTTCTTTTTGCTGTACACTTTACTTATTCTGTTCTAAGCTTGATGTTTTCTGAAAGATAATCTAACATGGGGAAGACTGAAGCAAAGGCTTCAAACACCACAGTAGCTGAAGTGATCTTTCAATTCCCCTGAAGATTTGAGGCGCATGTACTAAACCACCCCGACACTCCCCTCTCATCCTCCCTGTTCTTGGTACACCTATCCCAATCCAGTACCTTCAGGAAGCAAGGTGGCACACCAGGATCTTTTTACTCTTCCCACAGTGCCTGTCCATATCTATCAATGTTTTATAAAGTATGTTCCCACGGGGTAAATATGTGGTTCAGTGGTAGCAGGCATGCCTAGCATGTGTAGGACCCCAGGGTGCCATGCTTCACTGAGGAAGCAAGCAGCCTGCCAAGTCTTGTTTATATCCTCAGGTCATGTTTCCTTTCACTCGAACAAAAACCATGAGAGTGGCTAACGGAAAGAAAAGGAAAACCAATGCCATTCATTATAAAGAGCCTCCAAAGAAGTTCAAGGACCTACTTAGAAATGGAAGGCATCAGAAGATGAGAAGGGATTCTGGGGTTTCGTTTTGAGTGTTCTTCCTTTCTGAGTTCTACTGACTTGAATCTAGCTACTTTTAACTGTCCTTCTGATGACAGTAGGAGGGGAACCTCCTCTGTTGGCTCGCAGAGCTGACACTGAGGACCATGGAGCCATCCCCAGCTTTTATGTAAACAAACCCAGCTGTCCACACTGCTTGTACCTGGATTCCCCCATAGGTGTCCATTTGCCTGTGCTCATTCTTGAAATGAATAAGGCTGTCTCAACTGATGAGAAATACTTATCAGAATCCTCTCTGAGTAAATTAGTCTCCTTTATTCTTCCATCTTTTGGGATTTTCTATATACAAAAGCACCTTCACATCTGTCTAACTTGGAGAAACGTTATCTTGTCCTTTTCAGTAGGCTGGCATGACAATGACATCCACTTTATAGCTTAATTAAAAGATTCTGGTAAGAGTTTCTCCTTGTAGGAGATTTTTACTATCTTGAGACAGTGTATAAATTTAGAATATGAAAAAGCTTGTAAGTGAAAGTTATTTGCACAAGCAAGTCTTTTTGAGTACAGAGTTACAGGGATACATCTTTCTTGTTATTGTAGAATTGGTGTTAGAAGAAAGGGGGTTTGCCAATAGGCTTTAGGAATACTTGAAGGCAGCACTAAAACCATGTTTCAAAATATAAAGTGATTTTACCACTTTGCCAATATGTACAAATTCCTGAAATTCATGAATTCAAGGAATTTAACACCAACTAAATAAAATTCACATATATGTAGATATTCCAAATGAAACTGCTTTAATCTTAAATAATTGTACATACTCATTTTCACTGAATTTTACCTCCCATTATTTTTTACCTTTTCCATGAGTTAGTAAAAAGCATCCAAAGGAAGTTGCCATTAAGCAGAAAAAGCCTACAGTCCAGCGATGCTAAACTTGTTATGAAATTTGAAACTAGCCCTAGTTGCAAGGCCTATTATGTAGAAATAATAGGCACTTTTATCTCATTCTTTGGGTGACAACTGTGTAAAGGGTAGTTAAACTTCTTTACACTGTATAGTGCATTCCCAGATTTAGAACAGAATAGACTGTGAGAATGAGAAAGTGTTTTTGAAAAATGCATCCATATTTAGAAGTTGAAGATTGGAAAAACAAAAGAATTGTCCCCAAAGTCATTTACAGACAAGGACTGAACACGTGCTGTAACTGCCCCTTAGATACCACCTTCTACCAGATTCTATTATCCATGATAAAGCTGGCTAGTTTTCAAATAAAATGAAAAAACCAAATTCAATAGCTCACATAGAAGTGGCTAGCAGCAAAACCTTGTCCAGTGGCCATTTGTTTAGCCAAATTCCATACTCACAGCTTGCATCGGTTACAGCTTAAATGGAGGTCCATCATTTTCATTTTGGAAACAGACTTACCAAACTCCTACTTGTTGGTCAATGAGTTTAGAGCTCAATGGCTATTTCAGGAAGAGATAAGAAAAGCCTGGAGTGACCCTGTCACAAACACTCACCCACACTATTGTCTCCATGTGCCATTTTTTCAACTATACTGCCACACATCAAACACACAATGTCAAAGCTGTCCACTTATTAGTAATGCTGACAAGACTATTTCCACTTGTGAGTTTTAAATGCTTAAGGTAAATGTTAACTGTGTGTTCTGCTCAATTGAATACTAAAATTAGTTACTAGCTGTCATCATTACATTTAATAAGGGGAACTGTGTCCTGAGGGAGACATGGGGCACTCCAGGTAAAAGTCTTTGACGTAAATTCTCTTCTAACTCACTTCTGCCTCCTCACAGTTATGTTCCTCTTAAAGCAACGTGGAATTTACCTGACAAAAACTGTTGATAAAGAAACTGTTAGCAAGATGTGTTGTCTGCTGGGTGGGAGATCAAGGAATCTAACACAAACTCATTAGACTAAGGATGGCTGAGGGCATTGCAGACTCCCTTCTGTTTTAGAACCACACAGTTGCTGATGCTTAGAAGGTAGATTCTTAACCAGTTTGCAGCATGATAAAGTCCTTTCAAAGGCAACACAACTAATAAAGACAAATACATTCTCTGTTTCTCAAAGTAGTGGCTGGTAGTTTGGTGAATCCCTACCGAGAACAATATGCAATCTTCTACTGAATGGACTAGGGAAACAATCACATTTCAGTGTGACTATTGTCTCTAAAATGTCTTCTTACTAAAGAGCATTTTTGGATTGAGGCCACAATATAAGTATTTTCTACTGGCTTGTGCTATCATTTACCAGCCTTAAGGTAAGTACACTTGGCCTATTCTCACAGATACTTCAAAGACTTAGTGCAGAAATCCCAGTGTAGAAAAATTAGGAGTTGATACTGCATTGTTTCACCCCCCATAGGAAAAGAGAACATGCCATGAAAAGGTCAACCTTAAACAAAACATAAAGATCTAAGCAGGGCTGTAGTAAAGGCATCACTTACTGTAACTGTTCTTCATCTCCTGGGTCCCTTTCACCTTGCCTCGTTTGTCAATCCTCAGATACCACTGTGTGCGACAAAACAGTCTCCTCACCCTTATATCCCCTCCTTCCATGTAATCATAGCTTCTTGTGTGTCGTTCAGGGCTAGAACAGTTCACATTTGTAGCCGTTTGCTCTGGGCTCATGTCATTGCATGCTAAAGCTATAGTGCCCACTAGACAGACGAGATGGAAGCATGACCTGTAGAGCAGAGTTGGCAGGATCCATGTCAGTATCCATTTGTGCATTATAGTGTAGTGCTCCGGGTGTTCATGAATAACATAATGAGAATTGAATCTTGAGTTGATTGCTACTCCTAGGTCATGGGCCTCCTCCTGTCTGTGAACTGTAGATTGATTTGAGAAAAGGTAGTCGCTCTTTCCAAACTGTTAAGCTTATCTTTTAGCTTCTGATACCAATAACAGGATCCCTCCTTCAGTAAGACAGTTGGTAGATGTCTCCTTCTAAAAACAGGTTGCAACCAGGCCAGTTGCTGTCGTGCCTTTGCTTCTTGACTTCTGTTCACAATGGGAGATTAAGAACAGGGAGGGGAGGAGAGAGGAAGAGAAAAGGCTGTTTGTGTAAGTTTCAGTGGGTAAGTAGTACAACATACAGTTTAGTTAAGCATTGACGGCACACTTAAAACTGCTTCTACAGAGAGTGTTAACATCTTTGCCACTCTGCACAGAGATTCAGAAGAGCTAGGTATTCATGGAGAGACATCACAATAAAACTGCACCATTCATTCCAGTTACTATCTTGTTAAGAGTGCCCTGTACCTAGAGCAATTGTCTTAAATTGAGTTTTATAGCTACTATCAATAAAGCAGAAACACTGTCCTTGGATTTCATTAGTATATGCTATTACATTTGTCCTTAATAATTATTTTCCCCTAAACTGCCCGTATATTTCAAGTTAAGTGTCAGAGTTGCTCTGGAGAGTTTCAAGCTTCTCTTTCCATACATACTATAGCACAGTTTCTGTAGATATTTACATGATTCAAAAGTCTTTTCCCCTCAGTACAATAGCCACAGAAAGAGAAACCCCTTTAGAAAAGATTCAGCATTGTTTTAAAGACAAATAACAGTAACTTACTTGTTCTGTTTAGAACAGCTGGGTACACAAGAGTTCCGTGTCTGCTGTCTGCTTCGTGCAACTTGAGCCTCTCTACTGTAGCTACAAACTATTTCTCAGCTGAGAAATCCTCCAGCAGAATCATAATTGTTTCCATAAATCAACAGGCAAAAGGGTTTTCTCCGTGTGTGAGCGCGTGCGCTTGTGTGTGTGCGTGGAGCCTTTTATTCAGAGATTTTCAATAAATACCTTTGCTGACCTCATTGGAAGCAATTAAAACTTAACCAGTGAGCTGTTTGTTGAATAAAACAGCAGGGATAGAAGGAGACTTGTGTACTGTCGAGTGGTCATAAGGGGGAGCTATGAACACGGCTTATGTTTAAATCTACAAGTGGGCATCCACTCTGTGGAAACAGACCTCTGATTCTCAAGCAGTTACAAGGAGAAAGGGAAATAAATGTTAGATCTTTAAAACACAGCAGTTGTACAGACTGAAAACATTTCCTAGAACATGTATAAGGGATTTTTAACAGTTAGACGATCTTTACATTTTTTTTAAGTATTATTCTCTCACATATTACATCCAGGCTGCAATTTCCTCTTCCTCACTCCCCCCATTCTCTCTTCCCATTTATCCTGTCCCTCAGATTCATGCCCCCTCCATCTCACCTCGGAAAACATCAGGCCTCCCAGGGATATCAATCGAACATGGCATAATATACTACAATAACACCAGGTACATACTGTTGTATCAAGATTGGATGAGGGGAACCATTAGGGGGAAAAGAGTCCCATAAGTAGACAAAGGAGTCAGAGACAGCCCCAGTTTCCACAACACCAAGCTACTTAGCCATAACATATATGCAGGGGACCCATACAAGCACGCAGGTACTCATACTAGCTCCCTGATCTTGTATTTGTTTGTTTGTTTGTTTGATTGGTTGATTATTGGATTGTTTTGGGGGATTGGTTTGGGGCAGGTAGTGTATGGGGGGGTAATGCTTCATACTCAGTGTGTGAAATCACCCACCACTCAGGGTCCAAAAGCAGGTATTCCTAGGCAAGCAAGGACATATCTTTTCACAGATATTACACCATTGTGTGTGTCTTTAGACTAAAAAGACCTAGTTTCTTATTGGATTGGGATTCTAACAAAAAGTGTAGCCTTGGATCAGTTACTTGACTTCCTGTGGCTCAACTGCTGCTTTAGGTATCACATCAATGACCATGTCTAATCTGACTGGTGCTGCTCTGTCATTTTATCATCCTGTGTCTTGTGATTTGTTTATACTGATGGCTCACAGAAGCAAAGGGACACATGATTAGTAAAACTAGTATTTTTTTTAGAAAAATGGTTTCACCTTAGCAATAGCATAATAAACAACTGATAAATCCAGGAACCGAACTGTAAGGTCATTAACGAATGGATATAAGAGAATCGTTTTGTGTTCCAAAATGAGTTCTTACCCATTCTACACTGAGCAAGGCTGTATTTTATATTCAGTATAAAGCCATTATATCATCAGTCTAAATGAATATTTAATAATACATATATAGAAATTATCTTTTCCATATACCCCCCAACATACACACACACACACACACACACACACACACACACACACACACACACACCAAACTTCGCACTTAACATACACTACCACCAGATGGTGCAGGTTGACCAAATAGAGACAGAATTAAACTGACTCTTGAATGAGTTCACACTCCCCTTTATGACTGTGCTTGTAGGGGATGGAGTCAACAGAACAGCATATTTCAAATATACCCAGTGTCTTTGGCTCTTGAAATGTTGAAGCACCAGATTTTCAAAGCAGAGGAAGATGTACTGTTCTATAACTGCATCTATTGAAAGCTAGAGGGCTCAGAGCATCCATCATGCCATCTCCCCCCAAAGAGGAAGAGGAAAGGAAAGGAGGCACAATGATGTTCCTGACTTCTTCAAAATACCCTACAATCTGGGAAGACTAACAATGAGCTGATTCACAATTCCTAAGAGATGAGGTTCCCTCGAGAGAAGTCTACGCAGTTCTCACTGTGTAGTGCGGAATACCCAACCTCTCCTTAAAATGTGCTTCAGGGGAGTACCTGTAATCTTGCTGAAAACAATTTATAGAGTTATTATCCAAGTAATGTCACCGAGCAGGTTAATATCGGGCAGGGAATTGTATCTGTAGTTTAAATTCCTTTTGAAATTATTGATTTGTTTCTCTATTGGAGAATAATCTATTCAAGATGGGCCCATGATGGGGTAGGGAGTTTCTCTCCTGTCCTCACTAGTCTCAGTTGTTGGAAATGGTTCTCGATGAGTCCAGTATGTCTAGGAGGGCTTCTGTCATTGTCTCTCTGAGTTACATGGCGGCAGTCATCTTCTGCTCTCACTGTAATGCACACACACCCAAGGAGAAGCCCAGGGTGCTCTGAAGGCTTTCTGCTCTCCTCTATTTCCACACAGAGGTAGCTTCAGCCTTAGTTAAAAATTTCTCCATCTTGTGCATCTTAAATCTGTAAGAGAAAGGTCTGTGTCCGTTCTCCAAATATTGATTTTCAAAATGTCCTTAGAGGTGAATGTTAGCGCCTGAAAAGTTTGAAACAGAAATGGTATCTCATACTTTCTCCATGTGCTTTGGGGATAAAATGCATTTATAAATATAGAGAACTATAAATAAATGAAATATAGAGAACTTCTTTCATGCAGTCAGTTGTCGTATCAACCACCTACTTTGTGCTAAGCATTCCTCATTATAGGCTTCATTATGTGGACAGATAAATGATGGAAACATTGGCTTGTGCAATTTTGTTTCAATTTCCAATTTCTTCATGCTTATACACACAAGTTATACACATATATACAGTTAGTCTTTATTTTGTACCCCACTCTTACATACAACCAAGTATTATGACACCTGTATGCTGTTTTACATGTTCCTTTTATTTTCACTTAGTGAAAATACAAAATCCCCCATCTCAGAATTTAGAATGTTCGCTTGCTTTCTACAGCTGCATGCTAGTCCATTGAATGAGTATATCTTATTGTATCTAACCAACTTCTGTGAACATATCATTTTTACCACTATGTTTTACTGTAGAAATTTTTTAAATGAATGCACTTATAAATATGCTATTTTATAGCATAAAATAAGTTTAGGGTCAGTTTTTAAAAGCTGTCCAGACACCTGTCTTCCAGTCCCAGGTAGGATAGGGACTTTTGAAATTGAGAAGAGTGGATTTATACTATAAATATGACTGTGTATGTTGTGCTTTATATCTGACACTGGATCCAAACTCTATCCCCTCCACGCTCCTATAGCTAACCCAACACTAGGGAATTTGTCTTCATCATTTCCTGTGTGGTTTCAATACATAAATTCAGCCTTGACTCTAGATCATACTGTGCAACCAGCCTTACTTATCATCTTGATTCATTCATTGAACAAATATTTATCCGATAGTTCGGTGCTGCCAGATGCTGGGTTAGCCCTCTGAAGACACAATGGTGAGTATTTTGGAAATTATCTCTGCCCTTCCAGAGTGTGCATTCCAGTGAGAAGACAGCATAAACAAGGGGATCTTGGGATGGTACAGGGTGGAGAAGCCAAGATCTTACATTCCAAGAACCAAAAGAAGGATTATGCTAATGTTCATAAATAGGAGCCTGAGTAGAAAGAGAAGTTCAAAGCTGCGAAGGCAGATGTGGACTTGACATTAGAAACTGTGTATGCTGCAGAAGGAACTTGGGCTCATTTTTAAAAGACTAGAACACAGGAAGACAGACCTATTTTTTCAAACGTGATGAACCTGGTCAAAGACAGTAATTTAAACTCAGAAGGGAAACCATGATGGAGCAATCCTGAGGTCCTAGATCATATAAACAGCTTGCTTGTCTTCATCATGATGCCGTAACATTTAAACACTAACTGCACATAAGATGCAAAGTGTGAGTCATAAACTCAGTATTGCAGTGTGCCTGTGACTCAACTTATAAATATCTCAGTTTACAAATGCCCTTTGTATCCCTGAGTCTATAATAAAATTGCTTAATTTAACTTCATATTTATAAAAACTCTCTGAAATGAGAATCTAGATTAAATTCTTCAAATTATGTTATGAATTTACTGAATTGTAATCTGACTTTAGTCCTAAAGCAAGATTTAGTTGGAGCTAGTGAGCCGTTGTTTAGCCAGTTGGAATTTCAGTGTAATTAAGGAACACTGATGCCTTGCTCTTGACCGCCTCAATTCTCCAATCCTTAAGCTGTTTCTAGAGTTGAGAAATGTCCTCCTTGACTGGAGCCCTTCAGTGCTTCCAGACTTTGACAGAGCAGTATGCTAATAGAGGGCATTGCAATTGGGCTTATTACATTGTTTGTATAAATTATCATTCTTAGGTTCCATATTAATCATCTACGTAGTAACGCAAGAAAATTTGGAGGGAAGCTAGTGAAAACGTATTTTACATGTTTTGTACATGTCAATTTGTCAGAAAAATGATTTAATTTTTATTTCATTAGTTTTATAACTATGACTGGTTGGTACTGGTTTCACTTTTTTAAAGTGGGAGATACAGGTAATTTTCCAAAGACAGACAGGCAGACTGTTGCATAGAAACCTGTCTTCTGTTGAGGACCTTGGGGTCCTTGAAGGATAGAAAGAAGCTGGTTTTGACTTCTCTGTAATATGAAGGATAGGTGCCAGAAAAACATGTATCAGTGTAAAACTTATGATTACCACAATGTCTGGGTGGACAAGAGAAGGGCAATTTGTATTCTTCCATAAGCCTGTCATTCAGCAAGTATGTCAATGCTATCTTTAAAGATTATTCAGTATTTTTCCTCAGGGGTATTTGAGTCAAGTAGACTGAATCCTTCTTATTGGTTCTTCCATTATACCTTTTTCACACCTGTTTCTTCCTGCCAATCATTACTTTCGTGTCTTAGGTGAATTCTTTGCTACTACTTAACAGTTCAGAACCCTTTTCAGGGAACGGTGCTAAGTGCAGTGAGTGGGTCTCCTCACCTAGTTTACCTATCCAAGATAATTCCCACAGGCATACCCTTGAGAGCTGTCTCTCAAGGAGGTCTAGATCTCATCAAATTGATGGTGAGATTAATCATTACAGCCATCATTATCAACTTGATACAACTTGATATAAATACATCACTTTAAGCATAAGTGCCCTCCACATGGACAACCTACCAAGTTCTGCTGTCATCTAAATCCTGACACCATTAACCACAGCTAATCCTGGCAGAACACTTCTGGGCAGTTCCTTTTGAGTATCAGAGGACCCCTTCATCTTAGGCTTCCTGGCTTTTAATAAACTTGGGTTTTCACAAGATGGAACCTCTAATGGGAAAAGATTCAATCTCAGGAAATCTTCCCTATTGTCCCAGGGTAGCACAGGTTTCTCTTCAGTGGCACTGATCTTGTCAACACTTACAGATGTTTAATCAGCCCATCCTGAATGATTTCCTGTTTTGAAATTTTCTCCACTTAAAATGTAATCTATTATCTTTAAATTCAATTTCTCTCAAGTTTTCAGGACACAATCAGAATGAGATCACATTGCTGACCAAAGTATCCCATGGGTGTGGTGGGGGAGCTAGCCCAGTCCTGATAGAGTCCTTTTTCCCCCTCTGAAATCTCCTGAGCCAGGTGTCCACTGGCTGAGTTTCTCTCAGAATCCCTGTCTCCTAAGCTTCCCCCAGAATAGCCCATTAGCCTCTGCTTCTCTAGCTCAGAGTGCAAAACTTTTCCACATTGTAGCCACAACCATCCCAAAGGTCAGGTTTATCCACATGGTCATGTTTATCAACGCAATAACCCTACCCCTGGTAACAAGTTTCTGTTTAGTAACTTGTTCTGTTGTTGATATAGAATGCACTAACAAAAAGAGCCTAAGAAAAAATGAGCTAATTTTGTTCAACAGTTCCATGACAAAGTCCATCATAAAGGGTAATTCCTGGCAGTTGAGGGCTTGTGGCAGATGATCATATCACATCTGCACTCAGGATGCAGGAAATGATGAGTATGGCATCTACAGCTCTTTGTCCTTTTTATGTAGCCCAGAACCACCCGAAGTGAAAGAGCCTTCCCACCTCAACTAGCCTAACCAAGGTCATACCCCACAGTATGTCCAGAGGCTTGTGTCCTGGATGATTCTCCATTTCATCAACTTAACAGTTGAGATCAACATCACACCCATGATTATCAGGGAGGAAAAGGTAAATAGGCAAGTGACAGAAAAGAAAGAAGTAACTGGAATCAGGTCACAGAATGTCTTTCTAAAGAGGCTATATGTAAGCCAATTGCCGAGAAGAAGGCAGAGGGGCCCCAAAGAAAACTAAAGTTGTGAGGTGGAGATGAGCATGTTTCCTGGAAATGGAAATATAATGATCACAGTGAATAAGGGGAAAATTCTGTGGTAAAACCAATGTGTCTTTGAGATTTGCACCTACCTGCTGTAACTTATGTCTGAATGTGAGACACCATTCTGAAAACCTCATGAAATGCACCTTTTGGTCATCTAGGAGATGACTAAAATGTAAGCAAAGAGACCACTTGGTGACTATGGTTAAAATCCAAGTCAGAGATGATGCCTTGGAGTAGAATAATAGCAGCAAGGATGGAAATTAATGTACAGATACACATTAGAAGTAGAGCTTGATGGTGGGTAATGCAAGAGTAAGAACAGATCTATCTGAGTTAAATTGAAGAGGCTTCCCATGAGAAAACGGATCAACAGTGGTATCCTTTGCTGAAGTAAGAAATATGCCCACATCTACACTGACTGTGAATGTCTGACTTTCTTGAAGTGAACTGGATATACATGAGTGTGGAAGTAAAAACAGAAATAAATTTTGAACAGTATCTGGTATATCTAGTATAAATATCTAGTATAAATGGAAAACTTTTCCTTGTGCTCTATTATGTACTTTATTCAAAATGTTGAGAATGAGGGCTTCCAGATGGCTCTGTGGGTAAAGGACTGTCTGTACAAGTGTGAAGACATGATCTCAGATCCACAACACTCATGTAAAAGCCAAATGAGGCAGAAAGAGACAGTAACATCAACATTAGTATGGATACAGGAGGATCCCTGGAGCTTGGCACCAACTAGTCTAGCAACAAATGGCAAATTCTGGTCTCGAGAAGAGAGACCCTATCTCAAAAATAAAGTGGACAGTGATAGAGTATGAAACTTGACATCAGCCTCTTATCTACACACACACACACACACACACACACACACACACACACACACACACACACCCTCTCTCTACCCCCCTTGTTTCTCTCTCTCTCTCTCTCTGTCTCTCTCTCTCTCTCTCACACACACACACACACACACACACACACAACATTAAGATCAGTCTTTCTTCTTTTTTATAATTAAGAATGTCTCTAGATAACCAGAGTATGAAAGGTCCCAGTATTAAAGCAAATGAAATGTATGGACAGTCAAGGTTATATCATATGACTTTAGTATGAGATTAAAATCATTTAGTCCTTTGATTTGGAGATGTGAGTCTTGGGGCTGTCATTGGATGCTGAGTAGATGAAAAACAATGTTGGAATTTAAAAAAAAAATTATTATCCTCTGGTCATTTTTCCTAAAATAAAAGTGCTTTTATCTTTACAGTTCTTTCCAAATAAGAAAATATATTTGTTGAGAAATGTAATAGTAAAATAATACATAAGTATGCAAACACAGAACAGGTCACACAGTGAAAATAGCATTATAAAACTGAAGAAATTTCTCTATTTAATGTCCAAACGTGGCTCACTTGAAAAAAGTAATCATTTTATGTGAACCCAAATAGAGCCAGCCTGACTGAGGTGGACAGAAAGCATGGGCTTCACATGACCACCATAGATTTCCAAGCTTGAGTGAGTTCATTAAAGTAAAAAGTTAAAGAATGTTTTATAAGAAATAGGGCTAGAAAGACTCCCAGAAGTTAAGAGAAGATAGTACTCCTACAGTGGACGACCCAAGCTCAGTTCCCAGCACCCATGTCAAGAAGCGCACGACCACCTTCAGGAGATCTAACACATTCTTTTGACATCTGTGGACACATGTATTCATATGTGTATATACCACTTGCTCCTCTCCCCCAACACACACATATAATTGAAACATACAGACACACATGCATGCACATAATTAAAAGTAAAATATTTTTAAATTATTATTATTGACCTGTATGGCTATTTTGCCTGCATGTATGTCTGTGCACCACATAGTAACTTGGTGCCTATGGAGTCCAGAAGGTATTGGGTCTCCTAGAACTGGAGTTACAGATGGCTGAGAGCTGCCATGTGGGTTTTGCGGGTCTAATCTAGGTCCTCTGGAAGAATAGCCAGTGCTCTTAACTGCTGAACTATCTCTCCAGCCCCCAAGAGTAAAATAAAGCTTTTTAAAGGAATGTTGTTCACTAACACAGATGAAGCTTAGCCAAATCTGTGAGGGAATATGGAAAGTATAACATACATTTAATTTATAATGTAGACGCAAAATTACTAAAAGATGCTTGACAATTGCTTTCCCTTTTAGATAGTTCTGAACTTCCCGTGGCAATGGGTACACCATATTACTTTGTGTAACCCCGGAGGCATCAACAAAGCAAAAGACTAATTTCAACTCAAACTCAATTTGCATGTTAACAAATTCCAAACACAGAGACTCTTTTTTCTTATTATTTAAAAAGTAATGTTTTCATTTGTGTTTTTATTTTCATTCAGTTCTTAAAAGTTTCTAATTTACTTCTTGATTTCTGTCCTGACCCAATTTTCATTCACTAGTGAGCTATTCTGTTTCAGTGAGTTGGTATACTTTCTGCTGCTCCTATTGTTTTTCCTCTGTGGTGGTCAGGTAGGCTGTGGGTGTTATTTCAGTTTTCTTGTATCTGCTGAGATTTATCCTGTGTCCTAATGTGTAGCCAATTTTGTAGAAAGTGAGAAGAAAATACACTCTTTATTGTTGGGATGAAATAGTCTGTAGATGTCTGTTAGGTCCATCTGATAGATGATGTTATCTAACTCCAGTATTTCTGTTTAGCTTTTGTCTGGACGAACTGACCTGTCTGTTGTCTAGAGTAGGGTACTGAAGTCACCCACTAATACTATGTTAGGGTTAATATGTGATTTTAGTGAGGGTCAATATGTCATTTCTTTTATGGATTTATGTGCCTTTTGTGATGGTACATAAACATTTAGAATTGTAATATCCTCTTGGTGAATTTTTCTTTAATGTAGTGTTTCTCAACCCATGGATCATGCCTCCTTTGTTGAAGGACCCTTTCACAGGGATTGCATATCATATATCTTACATATCATATGCTTACATTAAAATTCACAACAATAGTAAAATTACAGTTACAAAGTAGTAATGAAAATAATTTCATGGTTGGGATTACTACAACATGAGGAACTATATTAAAGGGTTGCAGCATTAGGAAGGTTGAGAACTACTGTTTTAATGAATATGTGGTGTCCTTCTTTATCTATTCTGGTTAATTTTGGTTTTAAGTCTATTTTGTCAAATATTAAAATAGCTATATGCCTGCTTGCTTCTTGGGCCCATTTAATTGGAATATGTTTCTAGCCTTTTACCCTAAGGTGATGCCTGCTTTTAATGGTGAAGTGGTGGGTTTTTTGGATGCAACAGAAAGATGGATCCTGTTTTCTAATCCAATCTGACACTCTGTGTTGTTTTGTTGTGAAATTGAGACCATTAATATTGAGAGTTGTTAATGAGCAATGTTTGTTGGTTCCTATTATTCTGTTGTGGTGGTGTTGGTCTCCTCCCCTTGACTAGCTGTTCTGGAACTGTTTAATTCTTGTGTCCCCTCAGTGTAGTTAACGTCTGAAGACTGAAGTTTTCTTTCTAGTGCCTTCTATAGAGGTGGATTGGCAGGCGGAGGTTCCTTTCATTTGTTTTTTGTCATGAAATGCTTTTCTTTCTCTGTCAATTGTGGTTACTAGTTTTGCTAGGTATAGTAGTCTGAACTGGCATTTGTAGTTTCTTAAAATTTGTAGAATGTCTATCCAGACCCTCCTGGCTTTCACAGTTGCCACTGGAAAAAAATATTGTGTATTATAATGAGCCTTATTTAAATATGTTTTTCCCAATCTGGCAGCTTTAATATCCTTTTTTGTTCTGTATATTTAGTGTTTTGATTATTATGCAACATGGAGAACTTCTTTTCTGGCCCCATTTGGTGTTCTGTGTACTTCTTATGCTTGTATAGGCACCTCCTTCTTTAGATTGGGGTAATTTTCTTCTATGATTTTGTTTAAAATATTTTCTGGGCCTTTGATTTTGGTTTTATGTCCTTCCACTATCCCTAAATTTTTGTAGGTTTAATCTTTTTATGGTCTCCTATATTGTTTTTTGCCTGGATATTTTTAGATTTAACATTGTCTTTGACTGGGATACCCATTTCTTCTACCTTGTCTTTAATACCTGAAATTTTCTCTTCTGTGTGTTTTGAGCTGTTTGTGAAACTTTACCTCTGAAGTTTTTGTTGAGTTTTTAATTTACAGTTTAGGCTTTCTTTAGTGATTCTATTTATTTGTTAAATTCTATTTTTGTGTCCTGAATTGTTTTCATTATTTTATTCAACTGTTTGTGTTTTCATGGTCTTCATTAAGGCATTTATTTAGGTCTTCATTAAGGTCTTTGTACATATTCATAATTGCTATTTTGAAGTCCTTGCCTTGTACTTCAGCTGAATTGCTTTTCTCGGGGTCTATTGCAATGGGGTTGCTGGCTTCTGGAGAAGCATATTGTCTTTGCTGTTCATGTTTGTGGTTTTGCTCTGGTGATAGTGATGTTTCTCTTATTGGTTAATGAATAAAGCCCTTTTGGCCTGTTACTAGTGTTTCTTGTTGGTTAGCTCTGTCTTAAATATTAACTCATTTCTATTAATCTAAGTGTTTCCGACCTCTTCTCTCTAGTCCCTACATCTGAATTTTCTACTACATCTCCCAGACTTCTCCTTGTCTTCTAGTCCCACCTACCTTGTTTTCCTATTGGCCAACAGAGCTTTATTCATTGACCAATAAGAGAAACGTGTTTACAGAATGACATCTCCCATCACTCTGGGATCTAGGTAGCTGGAGCTATGGTATTTGAAGTGTTTCTTTGTGCAGATATCTGGTCTTGTTTTTGTTGGGGAGGTGCTGCATTCTTTGGTTGCTGTTGCCCACTCTGGATCCTAGCCAATTGCAGTGGTTATGGGGTCTCTGAGTACCAACCTATGGACACTTTGGGTCTCTTGTAGAGGGTAGGTCTATGGTTTGTCAGTAATCACAAAGGAATGGAGATGGGCTAGAAGGAAAGCTCACTTTCTTTCACTAAAATATAGTGATACTTCACTATATTTTAAATGACCCTAAAAGCAATACATCTTTTGAGTAATATCAATCGTGTCATTTTTGCCTTGGATTAGTAAACTTAAAGTCAATAATTCTAGTTTTTAGTAGAGCTAAAAAATTCAGCTAAAGACTAGTTAAAATTATAATTAATCATTTATGCTATAGTCTTACCTTGTTTTCCTTGTCTCCCCCATTCCTTCCACTCAATTTTATTCCACTCAGTATGCTATATATCATGGTATATTGATAAAGTTTGTTTCCAAATTAGCATCAAATATTTAAAAAAAAAAACACAAGTAGCTGATTCAAAATTATCAAAATATCACTGTTCTTGTTACTTTTCAAAAACGTGAACATTCACTATGTATAAAATACCTGAATTACTTCACCATTGTATGAATTACTACAACATTTCATATTTGGACTTAATAGAATCTTATTCAGCCTCATGTTCTTAAACTCAGCTTTTGTCTTCTTAACTGAGAAGCCATCTCTTTTCTCTATTTTTGACACCCTTGATTTCCTAGGTATAATTTAAGTTCTGACACTTATTTACTGGTCTTGTTGTTACTGCTTATCGAGATTACCTCATCCTCCCCTCTAAATTTTAAAATTCTGATCTGTTATCACCCCCCTTCTTTTGCTTTCTCTCTCTCTCTCTCTCTCTCTCTCTCTCTCTCTCTTCTCTCTCTCTCTCTTCTCTCTGTCTGTCTGTCTCTCTCTCTCTCTCTCTCTCTCTCTCTCTCTCTCACACACACACACACACAACACACATACACTTTTTCTATCATACCCATTCTTTTCTGGGTTTTAGAGATCTCTTATACCGGCTTTGTAACTTGTCTTTTTTTCAGCCTTTTTGAAAAAAAAAATCTGTTTTCTATTATAACCAGTATTTTTCTGAGAACAACTTCATATTATAGAAAACAAATAATTATCAAATAATAACCCATAATAATGGAACTTCTGGTAATTTTTAAAGAGTTGTTTATGTCTAACTTGGCAAATTGTTTGTTTCATAGTAATAGAAAATCTTAGAGAAGGAAGCTTTGGGTGGGTCATCATTTAAGGCAAGTTAACACTTGAAAGTCTGTTTTTCACAATGATAGAGCCTGAAAATTAAACATGGAAAATTATTTACTCCAAACAACTAATTGTTGAAGAAATCTAAAAAGTAGGGGACTTTAGGTACAAAAACAAAACCCAAAGTGAAGCACAAGAGTGAAGAAGGGTTAGTAGGTCTTAGGTGGCAGTCTAGGTACAGCTGAACAAGAACCTGAGAGCAGGTGAGCTTGGGAGGAGATTCGAACAAGGGAAAGGTAAGAGCCCGAATACACCTAATGGAGATGGATGATGTTATAAGTAACAGAGGGAGACTAATCTAACACATGTCTTGTTTGTGCACAGATTTATAGAGCATTTAATGTATGCTGGGCAATTTTCTAAGTATAATGTACTCCTCCTGTTTTTGGAATCAAAGCTGAAGAGAGTTTAGATAATACAATGTGAAATTAATTGCAATATTTACAGAGGGAAGCCAGTCTGAAATCTGAACTCCAAGCCATGGTTATCTTCAGTATAGAATTCATTTTGATAAAGGAGGTGATGGGTGACTGTAGTGGACCTGCCCCCTCAACAGCAAAGCATGCTAGCTGCAGTGACCTCAAATATATACCAGGCCACATGCAGAGAACTCAATGGAGAAACCCTCAACTATGCAGAGATGCTCTCTTAGAAGAAACACTACCCATTTCAAGAGAAACTTGTGCCAACAATTAACAACATCAAACTTAATCTTTCATTAATACAGGTGAGGACAAGAGCAAGGGGCTTGATGAAGAAAGGTGACCCTTGTGATCTCTGTTGATGTGCAATATAAAATGTTTCAACTTTTGCCAAATTTCTGTATTTGTTTATTGAACAAATATTCACTAAACATTTTCTAATATATATAAAACTCTAAACTTTAGTGCTAAATACAAGCCCATCTTCCCACCCAACTCTCTATTTCTAGAAGAAAGAACAATTACTACTTGCTTACATAAAGTTTGGTTGAAATTGTCATGATTTTAAAGGCTCATCCTAATAAATTATGTAAAAACTAGTTCTTAGGTATCAATAACATTATGATGGAGCAAATAACTTAACAGAGTGATTAGGGAATAGAATTGTTAACAGCTAAACAAAAGACTAATGATTTGGAATGTCACCACACTCACAAGTTCAGCAAAAGTACTGAGAGGCAGAAGGGTAGAAACTAAAGAAAAATATATAACAAGTGTATTTGTATACAAGTTCATTCTTGGGCAATATGTCATTACTCGAGGAAGAAAATGTGATGGAAAAGAATGGAAATGAAAATTTCCAAAATTGAGCAAAACCGAAATAGTTAGATTGGTGACTCACCAAGGGCCAAGCTGAATCAACTCAGGCCTCCATGTCAGCAAACCATTTCTTCTCGTACAGTAAAGAGAAAATGCTGAACATTTCGAAAGTTAACATTATTGCAAATTATTTCTTTTTTTCATTTTATTGTTATTATTTTTCTGATTTTACATATCAATCCCAGGTCCCTCTCTCTCCCATCTTCCCATGCTCCCTGACCCCCTGTCCATCCCATTCCCCACCCACTCCAAAAGGATGTGAGGCCTTCCAGAAGGGATCATCAAATATATCAAGTCATTTGGAGTAGGGCCTAAGCCCTCCCTCCTGTCTCTAGTTTAAGGGAGTATCCCACCACGGGGAATGTGCTCCCAAAGTCTTTCGTGCAACAGGGACACATCCTGGTTCCACTGTCAGAGGTCCTGCAGACTGCCCAGGCCTTCTAATTGAGACCCAAATTCAGGGGGCGTGGGTCAGTCCAGTGTTGGTTTCCCAGCTATCAGTCTGGGAGCCCATAAGCTCCTATTTGTTCAGGTCAGCTGTCTCTGTGGGTTTCCATAATCTGGTCTTGACCCCTTTACTTATCACTCCTCCCTCTCTGCAACCAGATTCCAGAAGTTCAACTCAGTGTTTAGCTATGGGTGTCTGCTTCCACTTCCATCAGGAACTGGATGAAGGCTCTAGGATGGCATATAAGTTAGTTATCAATCTCATTATCAGGGAAAGGCATTCAAGGTAGCCTTTCCACTGTTGCCCAGATTGATAATTGGGGTCATCCTTATAGGTCTCTGACATTTCTCTAGTGTCAGTTTTTTCTTCAAACCTACAATGGCTCCCTCTATTATGGTATGTCTTTTCTTGCTCTCATCTATTTGTCCTCCAACTCAATCTTCCTGGTCACACATGTTCTCTTCTCCTCCCCTTCTCTTTCTCCTAACTCCCTCTCCACTCACTGCCTCTCCCTCCTGCTCCCAATATGCTCAGGATCTTGTCTCTTTCCCCTTCTATGAGAGACCTTGTATGAATCTCTTAGGGTCCTCCTTGTATCCTAGCTTCTCTGGTGGTGTAAATTATAGGCTGGTGATCCTTTGCTCTATGTCTAAAATCCATATATGAGTGAATGCATACTATGTTCCTCTTTTTGTGACTAGGTTACCTCACTCAAGATGGTTTCTTCAAGTTCAACCCATTTGCCTGTGAATTCCATTGTTTTTTTTCCCCTAGTAGTATTACATTGCATAAATGTACCCCATCTTCTCTATCCATTCTAGGTTGCTTCCAGGTTCTTGCTATTACATATAATACTGCTATGAACATAGTTAAACAGATGCCTTTGTTGCATAGATATGGATCATTTGGGTATATGCCTAAGAGTGGAATTGCTGGGTCCTGTGGTAAACCAATTCCCATTTTCCTGAGGAACCACCATACTGATCTCCAAAATGGCTGTACAAGTTTGCACTCCCATCAGCAGTGGAAGAATCTTCCCCTTTCTCCACATCTTCTCTAGCATAAGTTGTCATTGATGTTTCTGAGTTTAGCCATTCTGACAGGAGTAAGATGGTATCTCACAGTTGCCTTGATTTGCATTTCCCTGATAGCTAAAGATGTTGAGCACTTTCTTAAGTGTCTTTCAGCCATTTTTGATTCCTCCATTGAGAACTCTCTATTCAGTTCTGTACCCCACTTTTTAATTGGATTATTTGGTATTTTGGTTACTAGCTTCTGGAGTTCTTTGTATATTTTGGAAATCAGCCCTCTGTCAGATGTGGGGTTGGTGAAGATCTTTTCCCACTCTGTGGGCTGCCGTTTGGTCTTGTTGACTGTGTCCTTTGCCTTACAGAAGCTTATCTGTTTCAGAGATCCCATTTATTAATTGCAAATCTCAGTGTCTGTGCTACTGAGGCTATGTTCAGGAAGCAGTCTCCTGTACCAATTCGTTCAAGGGTATCTCCTACTTTCTCTTCTAAGAGGTTCAGTGTGGCTGGATTTATGTTGAGGTCCTTGATCCATTTGGACTCAAGTTTTGTGCATGGTGATAGACATGGGTCTATCTGCAGTCTTCTACATACCATCATCCAGTTATGCCGGCACCATTCGTTGAAGATGGTTTCCTCCTCCATTGTATAATTTTAGCTGTTTTGTCAAAAGTCGGGTGTTCATAGGTGTGTGGGTTAATATCAGGATTTTTTATTCAATTCCATTGGTCTACCTATCTATTATTATTGTGCCAATACCAAGATGTTTTCAGCACTATAGCTCTATAGTAAAGCTTGAAGACAGGGATGGTGATGCCTCCTCAAGTTCCTTTATTGTACAGGGTTGTTTTGGCTATCCTGGGTCTTTTGTTTTTCTATATAAAGTTTAGTATTATACTTTCAAGGTCAATGAAGAATTGGGCTTAGATTTTGATGGGGATTGCATTGAATCTGTAGATTACTTTTGGCAAGATTGACATTTTTACTATGTTTATTCTACTTATCCAAGAGCATTGAGGCTCTTTCCATATTTTGGTATCTTCCTTAATTTCTTTTTTTTAAAGACACAAAGTTCTTGCTGGTGGTGTAAATTATAGGCTGGTGATCCTTTGCTCTATGTCTAAAATCCATATATGAGTGAATGCATACTATGTTCCTCTTTTTGTGACTAGGTTACCTCACTCAAGATGGTTTCTTCAAGTTCAATCCATTTGCCTGCAAATTCCATTAGAGATGAGAAATTAAAACACTGTGACTGGCTGAGTCATCAGTAAGATGACTCAGACCTGAATTGCAGTATTAGGAAGTTCATCCCACTGCTGGTTCATTCTTTGGGTCCATGAACTTTCTTGGCTTTTAATAAAAAAAAAAAAAAAAAAAAAAACCTGTGGGTCATCAGCCTTGAAGGCATGGGTACAGTCAGTTCTAGTCATTGGATGCATTGTGCCTAACTTTTTAACTGCCAGTACCACACATCTTCAAAGTCTTGTGTATGCCTTTTGTGTGTGAGGGTAGGGATCTCTGGTTATTTGAGGGACTGTACTTTGATTAACATAATAGACCTCATATAACCTTTGTATGATCCTAGGCCAGTGCAGTCCCAGCCTTCCATATATCCACAAACATTAGTAAATACAACTTGGTAAAAAAAAAAATTAGCTACCATTATGTACAATCAATATGGGTTGCAGCCGTACACATATTTCCAAAGGTCTTAGGAACTAACATACCGCTCAGAAGCAAAATTACAGTTATGAAGTAGTAATGAAACTAATTTCATGGTTGGGGGCTCACCACAACATGAAAAACTGTATTAAAGGGTTCAAGCATTAAGAAGGTTGAGAACCACTATTCTAGAAAATTGAGTTTCAGCCTACATAACCATCTAAGGCCACAGGGCTGGCCTGAAAGCTAAGAAGGGATAAAAGCATGTCTACAACTCTGGATTTTCTCATCCTGAGAGCAGCATAATTTTGGCTGTTCCCCCTTGCTGAATAGACCCCAGTAGATAGACTTGCTCAGGCATGAACATGCGCTGGTGCATGTAGCAACTGATAGGTCATGCATCTCCAAGGCAATGAGGACTAGTTGCTATTTATCTGATCACTAAAATATCATCCCAGGCTGAACTTCTTTTCTTTTCTATATGACCTTATGAGCTTCCTTCCCCTGGCTCCTGTTTCCCCCAGTATGCAAATGAAGCACCCTAGATGTTCTTGCCCAAGATTGGCATACTACCACATGGACCCAACTGGCCTTTCTTACTAGGATATGTCTAACCCCTTCCCCTCCTAATAAACAGGCTGTCTTCTGACTCCAACAGAATTTCCTGGGTGTTCTTTCCCATCATACTCACCTCAGGATCCTTCTTCAGCTCCAGCTGTGCTTGCCCAGGCCTCCACATGCCCCACCCTCATCGGACTAGTGTATGATACCAGATGAAAGAGGGACTTGAGTCAAGCATAAGGCCCTGATGGCTCATCTCTTCTCTTAGCACTACATGTGCAAGCCTAATCCTTGACAATGCTCAGAGTCTGCAGGTATTTTCCAGAGATGAAAACACTAGAAAGTGTGGGCTCATTTAAAGAACTCTCCCTTCTGGCATGCTAACTTCTGTTCTCATTGCTTCCAGTGCCTTTAAAAAGAGTTTGTGACAGACTCAGTTTGTTGTTGGAGATGGTGGTGGAGGCAGCCTGTGAAAAGCCTTAAGAAGATGCACTGAAGACTGTTTTTATTATGTTTATGAAAGCAAATCTAAAGCAAAGTATCTGTGAAAGGTAAAAATAAAGCAATGAGGAAAAATAGGATCATGTGACTGCTAAAAGAAAACAAGTAAAGAAGGAAGAGGATAGCATTAAAGGATGGCAAGAAGCACAGTGTGAACACATAGGCACCAAAGTGTGGTGTGCAGACACAGGAAGGAAGGAAGCCTTTTAACTCTAGAAGCAGCTGGAAAATGCACCAGCACTAACCCCTAAACTATGGTCCCAGCCTAAATAGGAGGGAAAAAGGGAACTGGATGCAGACATTGTCTTTCTCTGAAATGTGACCAGAGGCATCTTACTCCCAGGACCAAGCTACAGATAGCCACTTTCGCTATGATGGCTTCCCTGCCATGGTCGATTGCACCTTAAAACTTGAAACAAAATGAACTCTTCTTTCCTTAAATTGCCTGTCACAGCAGTAAGAAAACTATTTCCACCTTTTCTTCAAATCTTTATTTTTGGTTTTGAGTATAACTTTGCTTTCCATTTCAAAGTTGGAACAAATCTCCATGACATATGCCCAATCCCTGTTGACTACCATACCCTCTGAATCTCCTTGACATCTGCCTGGTCCTCACTGATGACCAAACCCTCCACTCTCTCTTTTGTGCTCAAATCAAAGATCAACTTTATCCAGCACTTCACAAACATAATTTCATTTACTTCTCCATGGGATCTTAGGAGATCAGTGCCAATGTTTTAACTTCAGACTGGAAGCCAATTTTAAGTCACATTATTGGAAACAATGATTCAACTCTGCATAAATGTCCTGTTCCTGCCCAAACAGTGGCTTCACACCCCACAGCATCACTAACACCTGTGATGTTATAAGACATGATCTGTTTTGTTGTTTTTTTAAGTGAAGGAATGTGTTTCAAAGATTCCCTGGTGTTTCTTATGCCATTTGATGTTTAAAGAACAGCCCTGTTTGCTGTTGTGCTTTTCCCCATGCACTTTTCCACTATAAAACAGTGGCATCAATTATTTTTAAGTAAAGTTGGTACTTAGATCGTGTAGTAAGGCTCAGTCTTTGTTCCTGAGGAAGTAGCATTAGGAAAGACGGGTCTTCCCAAGGCACCAACTAATTGCAACCCTCCATAAATCCTCTCAGTGTCTTGTGGCCTTGAAAATGGAGCTTCTGGTGGTACCCCTTCCCTGGCGTGATTGATTTCATTAAGTTTGAATTCTGTGAGTCTCCACATTCGGGGCAGCAGCTTAGTGGTAGCCAGATCAAAAGAATTTAGGATTACCAGCCTTATAAGAGCCCATTCTTACTCTAATCATTCATTTTAACTGTTAATTTCTCATTCACTGAGAAAGAGCTTGGTTTAATTAAAAGCAGAAACAAATTTTGCAAATTTGACCTTGGAGTATGGGCTTATTTTAAGGCATATTGTTAGTGGTGAGTATTGAGAATCCACCCATGGAAAAGTTGGAGAGCCTCTAATTTCTTCTCTAAAACAATGGAATCAAATGCCTCTTCTTTGTTCAGTGCAGAGGTCTGACTTACAGTAAACATTCTGATGGAAAGATGATGGTGAAAGGGTGGGGGACCAGTACTGCGTCACCAAGACCTCTGTTAGCATTGTTCCCATTAGAACACAATGACTCCAGACAAAGAGGAAACGATAGGGGTGAACCACAGCACCCTCCGTTTCACGTTCACATGGAGGGGACAGCACAGTAAACTCGAGACAGTGTTCTCTTTAAGCTTGACCCTCCCACACACACTTTACAGAAGAAAAAACCTCACCAGAGTGCAAATCTAATCACTTTGATTTAGATGTTTCAAGATTTTGAACTCAAAAATGCTTCCTCTACAGTAGAGGGAGTTGCTCTCTGAGATTCCTCATCTCCGTCATTTCTGTAGCAGTGGGGCTGGTCCGTTCCTGTTGCTGTTACAAAGGCTGTCAAATATTATGAATTCTTAGATGACAGTAAGTAAGAGACATACCTGCTTTCAACTTCCCATAAGCCACTGTGCTACCTTTCCCTTTACAGCCTATGGAGGATGAAGTTCATGACACTTTGAAACCATTAGACTCATTAACAGCTTATGGCTTCAGGGATAAAACCACATCACTCAGATCATTTGTTAAGCAACTATAGTATTTAAATAAACTCATAATTACCCTCAAGGATTTGGACTCAGTGCATTATTTCCTGACACATTTTTAAAATCTCCTTACGCTAGCACAACCACTCGCCTTAATGTTCTTTGCTCTTCTTTTTCATTCTTAAAGACATTACCAAGAGGAGCCCTTTGCTACATCCAGGGTGGTCTTCCACTCCCGGTGGAATGCCTGATCACCCTGCCTCACCCCTATATAAACTCCACTGGTTTAATTGTTTCCATGCCCCCTGAAAGTTTAATCAAATTGTTAAGCAAAATTTCTCTAACTACTTCATCCACAGATACCCCCTTTCTCATCTTGAATGTTTCATTTCAGATACAGCCAATCTGTTCTATCCTGCCGTGTTAATTGTGTAACAAACCTGAATTTCCCACAAGAATTACCTTATAGTCTTTTGTCCTGAGTGCACTTTGCCAGAAACAGATGACCACATTTATGTCTTTCCAAAATGTCAGAATGTATGGAATATATACATGTGTGTGTGGTTTGTTAGGTCTCAAGCCCGGATCATACAGCTAATATGTATGTCCTCCCAGCATCCCTAAGTCCTCCTGGCTGACATACCCCATCCCCTACCTTAGACTTCTCCAGCCCAGGGACTGCCCTTCCCCCAGCTGCTCTTCCCTTTATAACCCGGCCATTTTGGCTAACCCTAGCCTCTTTTATCTTTTGGTCTCCTGACTCTTTGCTGGCCTCTTGGCTTCTGGCTCTCCCCTCTCTTCAAATCCTTCTCCTCATATGGCCCAGCTCAGTCACGTCCACTCTGGACCCTTCCAGATGCCTCTGGCAAGCTCTCCCCCATACCCACAATAACCCTTCTCTTCCAGGGCTCTCAGGTCCTCCTTTTATTTCTTTCATTCGGTTAACTAAATGATTATAAGGCCAAGAGGCCATAGCACAGTTCAAAGTTTAGAAATATGAATAGAGTCTGTGTTGATAACTCAAATCATTCACAAAGAAGAGCTGTTGCTATAGAATCAGGCCACAGGAGAGCCTGGGTTAAGAGCAAGGAACAGTAGATAACAAAGGGTAGGACCAGGTTCAAGCAGGAACAGTCTGGGTTGAGATGAACAGCCTGCTATTAAGCAGATCACATCAACAACAGGGACTGAGCCAAACTAAAGCCCCAGAGGTAGTCAGGAATCCTCTGCCTGTCAGTTTTTAATGCACATATGACATGTCTGCTAATAGGTCTGTGTGGGGGCAGGGGAGGCCTTGCCATTGCAGTGCTGTGTGTCTACAACTCCGTGGGGTCCAGGTGAGAGTCATGCTCCTTCTTTGGTCTGGCATGACTGGTAAGTTCTTGGACCTGATCTCCCTGATGTGATTGAATATGTTTGCGTACCCCTGTAGCCTCAATCCACCCTTATAAACTTATAGGGCAGAACCCTTGCTGTTACCAGGAATGAGTCGTCTACTGGTTGTGCCGCATGAGTGATCAGGACAGATGGCATCCACAGCAGCCTGGTTCTGACCATTGTTCATGTGAATTCTTTCTCCCCTGCAAAACTACCACACAAATTCTAGGTGGTTCCCCTGCTTGGGCTGCAAGTTTGTGGCAAGTGAAAAACTTTCCAGTAGCTCGGGTTGGTGTTGTCTGTGGTGATGGAATTTCCTAGGATTCTCTTTGGGTGTCTTTTCTCCCTGCAGAGCAGAGAGTCCTTAGTCCTGAATGAAAAGACAGAGTGGCAGTTTGTGGAAAAAAGCGGTCCTCTTTCTAGGCTGTTGTCCCCAGTAGGCGAGTCTCAGGTCTCTCTATTGCTGTCCTTACTAAGTGGACTCAGCATGTACATATGCATATATGTAACAATAGTTATGAAGAGTTCCTGAGTTTAAGAGGGAATGTGGAGAGGATACGTGGGAAGAATTGAGGGGGGCTGAGGGGAAGGCAGAAATGATGCAAATACAGTACTCTATATGAAATTCTAAAAAAAATTAAATCTTTAAAAAGGAAGTCATTGTATTTTACATTGAAATTTGAATGATTGACTTTGTGGAGATTTCTTTCTTCCTTTCTTTTTAAAAATATTTTTATTTTAACTTTTTACTGGTTCTTTGTGGATTTCACATTACGTACCCTAAACCCACCCGTCTTCCTTGTAACCTTCCCCAAATAAAATAAAATTAAAAGAAAATTACATAATAGAAACGATAGTGTATCACAGTGAGTCACACCGTATACCCTTTAGCCCATACATCTTACAAATGTTCGTTGCAATGAGTTATAGGTCTGGGTCAAGGCCTCTGGCTTCTACATTGTCAAATACTGGATACTCACTGTGACAACTCTTGGATATCCTGTTGCTGCCCTGTGCCATGGCATGTATAACATATCTAATATCTAATAACTTATTTAATGAAGATAATAGTGGAACTACAGATGTGATCCCTACTAAGAAATAAGAAAAGCAGCTTTTGTAGTTCAACATAAAATAAAATGGCACTTCCCTTCAGAGCCAAATGTGATACAAGTAACTATTTTATTATGACCAAATATCGTCTGTCCTTGAATTACTAAGTTTAGTTGAATTGGCAAAACTTGGGGATGTTAACAATCCCCCACATAAACACAGCACACCATAGTTAGTTAACAAAGTGTGTTTGTGAGCACTTGAGTCCTGTGGTCTCTCTGTGCAGTTATTCACAAGTATAGACACCATGCTAACATAGCACCCAGGAAGGAGTTTGGTTTTATTTTCCAGCATTGTAAAGTCCCTGGTGCTTCAGTAATCTGCCAATTTAAACATAGACTCCATAAGGAGAGAAGCAGAACAATGTTGGTAAGAAGGCAAATGTAACTCTTTTGAGTTCTGATATAGACACAAACCAGGAGGCGGGTGTTGTTGGTGGCACACGCCTTTAATCCCAGCACTCAGGAGGTCAGGAGGCAGAGACAGACGGATCTCCATGATTTCAAGGCCAATCTGGTGTACAGGCAAAAGTACACATAAAAGGAAAAGACAAAAGTAAAAGATATATAGTAATAATAATAATTAATAAATGAGCCACATAAAGATGGAAAATACACAGAGTCTGGATACTGTATGTTATTGTGTTATCTTTGAATCTTTTGAATGCTGAGGAAGGAACAACAACTGCTAAAAGACATTTGATTATAAATGCTGTTGAACTGATCCAACTCATATATTTTGAAAAAGCTTTGACTTCAAAATTTAAGTATAAGGACATGTTAGTTTGGAAAAGAGATTTTCTTTTTGTTCACACAGAAGGTGAAAAACTGAATTCCTTATGGTTTGATGAAGCCAGGTGATCCCACGTTAAAGACACCTGTGACGATGCAGCCTCAGACTACTATAGATTTGGCCAGGTTCCTGGGTTTTCTCAGGGTCCCATGGTATGAACACTGCCCCCAAGCAGCAGGAAGCAGTTTGGAGTGAACGACGCCCAAATTCCAAAATATTGTTTATATATGTTTATTTTTGTTTTATACATGGTTAGTTATAAATGATTAATGATTATGGCCAGTTTCTTTCTTTTAAAAAAAGGGGGGAGATATGAGATAGAAATGAATACTTTGTATTGGAATGGATTTTCATTTATTGATACAAATTTAAGGTCAATTTGTTATATGTGTATTTCTCCTCTTGTTTAGGTATTGTGTTTATATAGCTCATTAAAAAACAGTCAAAACTTGTAGTTAGGTTAGTTAAGTTTTCCAGATATATAGAGATATATTTCAAATGGACAGATATTCTTCAAACCTTTCAAAGATCTACAGAATATGGTATTTAAAATGGTTTAGGATTTTTCATGACAGTGAGACACAACTGCTCCTGGTCTAGATGTGGAGGATTCTGGGAAGTGTAGGCAAAGAGCAGTCATCATGTGAGCTCGGGGAAGAGAGGACTCAAGTGAGATGTTGTTCAGTAATACAAGACTGCATGGAAATACATACAGTAATAGAAATGGGTTAATAATTAAGACAGAGCTAGCCAATAAGAAGTCCTAGTCAATCGCCCACAGCTTCATAATTAATATGTCTTTGTGTGTTCATTTGAGATTCGAGTGGCTGTGGCACCAGGCTGACAGGAAGATCCATCCACAACAGTAAAGCAGAAATAATGTTTAATTAGATAATAAAAATAAGAGTATACTCACAGTCAGGCAGTGGTGGTGCATGCCTTTAGTCCCAGCACTCAGGAGGCAGAAGCAGGTAAATATCAGTGAGTTCAAGGCTGGCCTGATCTACAGAGTTAGTTCCAGGACAGCCAGGATTGTCACACAGAGAAATCCTGCCTCAAAAGAAAAAAACAAATGAAAAGAAAAGGATATACTCAAAAGTAAGTAGACTTTCTTAAAAATACTCATTATCCTATTTTGCTGAAATAAAATTACACCTATATTTTAGTCTTTATTCTGCATATCACATACATTTTGCTTGATGGCCACCTGAGTTTTCTTTCTTTCATTTTCATGACAGCTACATACTGAACAAAAGTCTCTTCCAAGAGCTTTGTTTTAAAGTAGAAGTATCCTAAAGAAGACATATGAATGGATATAAAGTAGGTGTATCCTAAAAAAGACATATGAATGGTGGCTTGCAGTCTTTTCTGTTTCAACCACTTATTCATTTTCTGTGTTAATACAAAAGAGCTGCTTGATCTTGCTTTGGGCTCACCAAGATCTATAAGTCATTTGCATTAAAAAAGGTTATTAAAATAAAAACTGCTGAAGTGTCTGTAAACAACCACACTTTGGGAAATAACATGTCAAAAGTAAATAGAGAATAACCACATACAAGAAAACTTGCCCATTGTACATATAGTAAGGCTAACACATTTTTTCACCAGTGGAATTTCCAAAAGCATGTAAAAAAATATCAAATGCAGTCTTTGTGACTTTTCAATTAATTTCTACAAGTTTCAATCTTTGTGACTTTTCATTTAATTTCTACAAGTTTTCAGAGATTCTGCAAACAACAAATACATTAAAACTATAATTAAGACTTTTTTCCCCAAAATAAATCAATGGATTAGAGAAAGATGAGAGAGGGGAGACTAGCAAGACAGATATTTATTACTAACACTATATATCAATCATTTCTAAAGTTTTTAAATTTTATAGGCTTTTTGAAACTTTGATTTGGGGTTTTCTTTTTTCTTTTCCTTTCTTTTTGTTTTGTTTTGTTTTTAGAGACAGGGTCATCTGTGTAGCAGCCCTGGCTGTCCTGGAAATCTCTCTGAAGACCAGGCAGGCCTTGAACTCATAGAGATCCACCTGCCTCTGCCTCCCCAGGGCTGGGATTAAGGGTGTGTGCCACCACTTTCAGCTGCTTTTATTCTCTAATTTATTTGCTCATTTCTTCATTCGCCTCTTATTAATACCCCCAGATTAAGTTCTTCGTGTGGTGTTAGTATATTACTTTATTAACTGTAGCTCTCAAACCATGCTCAGTTGCTCTGCATGGCAAACTTTTGTTGGAGGGTAGTGGGCATAAAGCCGCTTTCTCGGTTCTTAAGGCTCACTTCTTCAGTGAAAACCAGTAACCACAATCACACAGACTCTTGTTAAAGAAACACTCCAAATTGTGATCTCAGCATGCATGAAGCTGAGTCCAGAGAAGATGACCCTGGGCTGCATAACTTGTGTTAAAACAAACAAAAATAGCAAATTTAAAAAGCTATCATTTCTTACCTCTGTTGCCCATTCTCATTCCAAACTACTTTGAATCTGTTTCTGATCTGTAATGTCAGTTCATAGCTACCAGATGCTTTAACCTCTGATGGTATCAAATCCTTACCTACCTCTGGGGTATCAGGCCAACTTCTCATATTTCCTATTGTGTGTTGTCAAAAATACCTTTCCTCAACCCTTGTTACTTAGATTATAGAATGATTTTGTGAGAATAGCATAAAATAAATTTACAGTATGCTGTAGAATCATGAGTAGAATATTCATTTCTTTCCCTGCTGCAGCTATAACAATACTCTCAGGTATGTCAACCACGCTTGTGTCTCTCTGACCATACTTGGGGCACTGCTAAAAGACAAAAGCAGGGCATGTGCTTTCTTGTGAAGGAGAAAGAAACAAAGCCTCTTACTTACTTTTGTTGTTTTAGCTATTGACTTCAACATGGCAAATATTTTAAAGAACCCAAAAGCACACACCATGTCTGTACTCAAGGAGGAGTCATCAGTGTCAAGAGTAGCAACAAAGGTATGTCCAGTAGTAAAGATAAGAACCTTCCTTGTTCAGTTTGGCTTCACACAGTCATTCTGGCCAGCATATTCTCAATGTATATTTTAGGAAAAAAACTTAGTGACTAGATATTTATTTGGGGATATTAATCTTAAATTTAAATGTTCTATTTTCTTCTGACAATACCACCATCTCTAGTGAAAATTTTAAAATAACAAAAATCATAGCGTTTATCTTTTCTTCATGACAGTTCTTTTCAGTGGCTTCTCTAGGGTTCACATACAAAGATAGCTTCTAGTGCACCCACATAGCTGTCATAGTTGCTGTGACAACTCAAAGGGTTATTAGCAGTGGCTGCCCTGGCTTCACTTCTTAGGTGTGTCCCTGGGGGAACTGATATTGTAGATGCTGTTTTCTCAAGAAACACAGCTTAGGTCCTCTTGCTTTGTTTTTTAAGGGAGCCATTCTAGGTGATAGTGGCCTAGGAACACAGATTTAGGTAACCCCAAATTTGTGAAAGCAGTTTCATAGTTTTATAGAATAAAGAAAATCATCAATCGAGGCAAGTTTAAAATGCACTGACAGGTACATCATAGAGTAATGACAACAATATGAGAGAGGGTTTTCCAGAGGCCCCAAAGTGCTATCTGATGGTATTCTTAGCTTTGGGGTTGGTAGATGCTAGTGGCTTGCTAAGATAATAGATTCCAAAATAATTTATTAGTCACAGTATGTTAGTTCTGACACGGAGATAGGCAAAGTAAGGCTCTTCTGAGAGCTAAAGCTAGCCTGAGATAATGTACCAAAGATAATTACCCAACTCCAACAGTACCACTCTAATATCCCACAGCATTGTAGTTCCAGTCAGTCTGTCCATCTCTGCAGACACAGCTTCTTTGCAGGAGTTTTTGTTAACAGTCCTCCCTGTTGAACAAACATCACATTTTGCACATGCAGGGGCCTCATGCTATTACTAAATAGTATAAGGTCCCTTGTAGCCAGGAAGGGCTAGGATCTGCTGTATCTGAGGCCGAGTAGTAGGCAGAACAGCAGTCTTCAGGAGAGAGGAGTAGCTGGTAAAGGCCATTGAGAAAGGCACTCAGATTCCTAGCAGAAGTTCCCTGGATCCTTTAAGGTCGCTCACAGGGAGAGATGTCACAGACTCCCCACTGTGTTGCTTTAGAAAAATCAGATAAGGTCTTTGGCTTGAAATTCCAAATTTGATCTCTAATTTATATATGAATCCGGTTTTAAATCTGTTAGTCTTTTTTGTCAAAATTTTATCTTTTCAGGTCTGACCATTATCCAGGAATAAAAATTGTGCCCACATAAATTGATTTTCTTAATTTCAGTATTCCTGTATTTCTTGGTCTTTAATAATCTAATGAAATCCCTTCCTACCTTAATTAAAATCCGTAGAAGTTTATCTGGAAATATGATGTCATTGCATTTTCTTTTATGGCCATATTACCAGCCTATAAAACTGAAGAAAGTTAATGGAAACTACAGAGCTACTATTCAACCAGCACTGGGGACAAGGGGATTTGTAAAGGCTAAGCAACTCTTCTCAGAGTCCACCAGAGAAGCATAGACATAAGGCAGTTTTCCATGTCATTGGCTCTGTCCCCTTGCATATCCTTGGCTGCTACTTGAAAAGGCTGAGCAGTTGATTAAATTGCTTATTAGCAAGAGTTCATTACAGTTGTAGAAGCCTGAGTCCTGCAGCTACCAATTGGGTTTGTTGTGCTTGGATCTGGAATATCTGGAAAAGGCTCTTATGTGGAAGCCTTGTTCCCCATCTGGGGGTGCTGTTGGAGGTTGTAGGCAGTAGGTGGTGGGGATAAAGTAGGTCACTGGGGACATAACTTTGAAGGATATTTTTCTCCTCCTCCTTCTCCTCTTCCTCCTCCTTCTTCTCTTTTTTCCTCCTCCTCCTCCTTCTCCTTCTCCCATCTCCTTTCTTTCTGTTCTTCAGACTGAATAAAATCTTAGCCTTGATGTTCAACAAAAGACTAAAGGGAGAGCTTAATGTTGAACAAAATAAGTCAGACTCAGAAAAACAAAGTTGCCCAATTTCTCTCCTATGTGGAATCTAGGTTTAACATAAGTGTGTATTTATATGCCTATATGGGACATGAAGGTGAAAGGGGGCTATAAGGGAAGAAGGAAAGGAGGAAGTGTGAAAGAAGGAAGCAGGAGAGAACAAGAAGAGCTAATAAAGAGTGAAGAAAGAAAAAAAAATCCCACTTCCTTTTCTTTTATGGTTTTTTAAATTTAAATTACAAACAATCTTGTTTTACATGTCAATACCAGTTCTCTCTCCCTCCCCTGTCCCCCACCAACCCCTATCCTATACCTGTTGTGCTCCCTAGGGAGGGTGAGGCCTTCCATGGGTGATCATCAGAGTCTGTCATAACATTTGGAGCAGGGCCTAGGCCCTCCCCCATATGTCTAGGCTGAAGGAGTATCCCTCTATGGGGAATGGTCTCCCAAATCCATTTGTACACTAGGGATAAATACTGATCCACTGCCGAGACCCCATAGACTGCCCACGCCTCTTAACACCCACGTTCAGGGAGTCTGGGGTAGGCATGTGCTGGTTTCCCAGCTATCAGTTTGGGATCCATGAGTCCCCTTGAAAAAAATTCCACTTACATATGGGATCGTGTGTGTGTGTGTGTGTGTGTGTGTGTGTGTGTGTGTGTGTGTGTGTGTGTGTGTTTAAGACAGCATAAGAAGGGACTACTGGGGTACAACTTGGTGGGGGGAGTCAGAATATTCTGATAGTGAAGAGTGAATATAAGCAATGATATATTTGTCATAATGAAACCAATTGTCTCATGATGACTAACAAATTAATAATAGATGATATGGGGTGGATAGATGCATGCATGGCTGGGTGGATGGCTGGGTGGGTGGGTGGATGGGTGGATAGATGGATAGCTGGATGGATAAAATTAGAAAACAGCATCACATCAGAAAAGAATGTTCTTGCAAACAATCTAGTCTAAGAAGCTGGTAAATCCCTTTTATTAAGAAGGGGCTGGAGAGATGGCTCAGTGGTTAAGAACACTGACTGCTCTTGTAGAGGACCTGGGTTTAGCTTTCAGTACCCGACATGGTGGCTCACAACCATCATAACTTCAGTTCCAAGAGATCTAACACGGTCTTTCTGGTCTCTGCTGGCACTCATACATTCAAGCAAAACACAGACATGAAAATAATAGTTTTTAAAAGGATGCTTTGGTAGAATTTCCTTTTATAAATTTCGACTCACCCAATGGGAATTTTCTTTATGCTTACAATGTGACTCTATTTCTCTTCTTTCTCCAAGAAGAGAAAGGTGGTAACTGACTTGTGCTCTCTTCTTTCTCCCACAGTCCCACTACAGAAGCTTGGGTCCAGAGTTTCACCAAGTTCTCTTTGATTTTAAAGGTCAGAGCCCACTAATCTTTTACTATCTTAAAATGAACGAGATACGTGGTATTTCCATCACTCATAAACAAACGGGAAGTAAACTCACCAAGATACTCCGAGAAGCATATCCTTTCTAAGCTTGACTTCAAGGCAATCAGTTTCTAAGGTACTGTCTACTTTCTGTCCCTATTTTTAAATGTATTTTGACTGACACTTCATGTAGTGTTTATTTAAGCTTTGTTGACTTCTGCAGCATGTTTGGCCTAACCTTCTCCCTTTTAGCATCAAGGCTGCGATTTACCATGTTCTAGGTAATATGTTGTGTGCTAGGGATATGGCCATAGCTGCCTTCGGGTAGCCCATTGATGATTTTACCAGGTCCACTAAAGAGGCAGTCTCTTTATAACCACCCTCCCATGCCTCCTTTAGCACTTTCTAGTTTCTGTCCTCAGTGTCTCAAAGCTGCTGCTCACTGGCCTCTAAGGATGGCAACATGGTCAGAGTCCACAAAGCAGGCTTCCTATGCACAGAAATAATAGAACCCACAGAAAATGGATGTTTCTTCCCATGTTCCGAAGCATCAGGACCATATTCCACACATAGATGAAATGCAGAGTGTTGAGCCAGGGGACCTGCATCAGGGTACCTTATTCTGAGAGAAGAGGAAAAGGGGTTCTCCAGGTTGCCTTTCTCCATGGAACTAGCACTTCAAGGATGTTGACTGCTTCTCCATCATTGTGTGCAAGAATATTTGTCTGCATGTTCCAGTCTCGAGATGACCTGAGAAAATGTCACCGTAAGAGTGGAACCAAGGGAAGGGGAGAGAATAGAGCAAGGGGACATCAAGTTTCTGAGGAGAAAGGCCTTGTCTTTGTTACTCTGGTGACATTCCAAGGCCACAGGGGCAAGCTGGATACAGCTTTGGCTCTTGCATATCAGAGAAGAAGCAAGGATCATGAGAACATCGTCAGATACAGGCCACAGCAGATAAAGCATCATCAGACAATGAATGTAATTCTTGTTCTTGGTAAGGGTGCATCTCATTCGATTTTAGATGATTTACTTGAAGCTATTCTTCACTTCCTGGGACGTGCTAAGTTTCTTTTAGAAAACAGCCCGTTAAAATAAAAGTGGGAATGAGGACTTTTGCCGAGTGCAGGCCTGTGTGCCACAGGTATTCTGTAGCCACCCGAGCCAGAAATAATTAGAAAAATATTGGTAAGATGTGGTCCTTTCTTGTTACAAACTCAGGTTTAAACACTGAGGGTTTTTTGTTTGTTTGTTTGTTTTGTTTGTTTGTTTTTTCTGTTTGCTTGAAAAAAATGCAAAACACCACAATTTGACAACTAGTTGTTACTCTGATGGTGAAATACAAGAGTGCAGTCGTTTTAGGTGATTAGGTTGGATCATTGACTTCTTAGACACATTTTGGATTTTGGATTAATAAACAAGTTATTGTAGTGGTGGGGAGAGAGAAACTGCCAGCATGAGCACTCTATTAGGGGCAAGGTTTTTATTGTGGGTAAGAGAGAGAAAATGCCCAGAGGCATCTGGGAGAGTCCAGTGCAAAGAGAAAAGAAAACAGATTAGACATGGCCAGGACTATAGAAGCCGGAGAGAGGGATAGTGGAGATAGCACATAGCAAGAGAGATGGGAAAGAGCAGGAGAGCAAAGACTAGAGAGAGGTAAGAGAGTGCTGGTGGGCAAATGATGAGATTATAAGGAGGAAGAGTAGCTAGGGGGAGGGATTCCTTTGAGGGATGGAAAACCCAGTTCACAAGTTCCTGAAGTATGGTAGTGTTTCTCTAACTACCAGAAAATCCTAGTCCAGTTTGAGCTCATCCCTCGGTATATGGAGAGCCTGAGACCTAACTGAGTCTCTCAGTGTCTCAATGAGAAAATAAGAGTGACAGGAGAGAAATTCTCATCCTGGAAACTTACTCATAGTTTTGCTATGTAATTTTAATTCAAGAAGCATAATAAAATGGCTGGATATGGTGGCACATCCCTATACTCTTAGCACTGGGAAGGCAGAAGCAGTGAGGGGCAATATAGGTTTCAGGCCAGCTACCCAGAGAGGAAAAGAAAAAGGAAAAGAGAGGAGAGGAGAGGAGAGGAAAGAGGAGAGGAGAGGAGGGGAGGGGAGGGGAGGGGAGGGAGGGGAGGGGAGGGAGGAGAGGAGAGGAGAGGAGAGGAGAGGAGAGGAGAGGAGAGGAGAGGAGAGGAGAGGAGAGGAGAGGAGAGGAGAGGAGAGGAGAGGAGAGGAGAGGAGAGGAGAGGGAAAGGAAGGGGTAGGGAGGGGAAGAGGATGTAAGGGGAAGAGGATGTAAGGGAAAGGGAAGGGAAGGGAAGGGAAGAAGAGAAGAAGGGAAGAAGGGAAGAAGGGAAGAAGGGAAGAAGGGAAGAAGGAAGGGAGCATAACAAATCCTGGTTTACATTAAGTAAGTAAACACTTTTTGAATGGTTCCCTGACTTTCCTCTGCTCAGGAAAGGCTGTAAGTGTCATGGCCCTATCACATAGCTGGGTCCAGGGGTGCAGCTCTGCCTACTTGCTCAGCATGCACAAGGCCATGGATTCCATACCCTACCTACAGAAAACAAAAACAAGCAAACAAAAAACTTGCAAGTGGAAAAGACAAACTTTTTAAGTGCTTGGAGGTTAGGAATGTAATAAATCCCCAACACACAAAGCCACTCCATAATAATCACATTCCCGGCAAACTTCCTCTCTTTTTTCTTTTCATTTTCTTTTTTGGCTTGTTTGAGGCAGGGTTTCCTGTAGCTCAGGCCAGCAGGGCACTCACTCATCTGTTGCTCGTCTGTGAACCCTGAGAACAGTCTGAGCATTTCTTCTGAGGGGGGCTCTTAAACACAAGGTTTCTGGAACCCAGGGAGACTTTAAAATACTCAAAAATGTATGAATTTAGCTGAATTCACGTCATTTTCCTAATATATATTGTTTTTCTTTCTCCAAAATGGCAAACAATATTTCTTGCTTCAAACAGCCACATCACAGACAGAAGAATATCATTCAGTTTTACTTGTTCTGGAAATGTTTGTTTTGTTTTTGGTGTTTGGCGCTTCTTTTTCCCCTCCTCTTATTTTATAGGTTTCATCCCAGGGTAACCATTCCTCCCTCTGTAGGTGGCTTCAGCCAGTGCCTTGTTACCCCACCTACTCCTACAGGCTTGTAGTACCCCATTCCAGGACTGCTCCTGGTATCTCCGTTTTCCTCTGCAGGCTGGCATTCAGTCACTGGCTGAAACACAGAGCCCCTGCACACACTGCTTTCTCTTCTTTGTAGTCGTGCTTTCTTTCCATTTGGTGTGAGGTTTCTCACAGGACTCCTCAACTGTAGCCATCGAGCACCCATGAAATCACCTACTCTCCAGGAGGCCAGACACTGATGTGAGCTCCAGGGCTGTGGGCTGGGACGGTTGTGAAGCAGTTATGTCTGAGAAGCAGCTGCCACTAGCTTCAATGCCCAGCTTACGGTGGAGCAAAGGCAGCTGGGGATCATCTCCCTGTTTCCTGGGCCCTGGGCCCCTCAT
The DNA here is from genome assembly GCA_030556225.1 of Cricetiscus sungorus. Classification (NCBI taxonomy): domain Eukaryota; kingdom Metazoa; phylum Chordata; class Mammalia; order Rodentia; family Cricetidae; genus Cricetiscus; species Cricetiscus sungorus. Next base: position 61,616,535 of record JANBXA010000372.1, on the reverse strand, counting down.
CAGGGACTTGGAGGGAGTGATGAAAAGACAGACACACAGACACATGGACAGGAAGCCTGGGATCAGGTGGGGGTGTGCTCACTCTGATGAAGTGGCTCTAATACTGTGGCCACCTGGACCCTGGGTACACTATTAGGCACAGCACGGGGCGGGGGCATTCGCTACTCTTGATAGGAGGTCTCCGAAGGCCAGCTGTCTCAGGCTGTAAACATGGGAGACAAGGAGGAGCAGGTGCTAGCTTTTGTACAGAGTGGTCTCTCCCTCACACTGAGGAAACCTTTGCCATCCTCTGAGCTTTACCGCAGCTGAGGCTGAGAGTGTCACCATGGCCGTGACCATGTTAACACTATGCATTCACTCAGGACTTCATTTGACCAGGTTTCTACTGCTCCCCACATCTCATCGGAAACCTGTGTACCCAAAGACCAAAGGACTTTAATTGGATTGGCTGTCAAAAAAAAAGGAAAGATTGGAAGATTGGTAAACAGTCAGTGAGTAGCCTAAAGTGTACATTCTCACCTGGGGGTGACTTTGGCAATTAGGGGACATTTGTCAATGAATGTCTAGAGACACTCCCTCTGGATATCACATGGGCTCTTAAATACCCTCTGTGTATAGAGCAGCGCTATACACAGTTACCCTGACCAGACATGGGTGAGGTATGACGAAGAAGCCCTGGTACACAGGGCTTGGCCTGCGAAACTTCGCCAAGCATGAAGAGAACATTGTCCCATAAGTGGTCAAGTGTACTAAGAGGATACACCACTGTGTGCAGGTATGACACATGGCAACTACTACGGATTACAAACCTAACAAGAAAACAATATTCAAGATGCTCTGTGCAGAAAAGCCCCATGATGACCACAATTCAATGCCCCAACCAATCGGGGAAGGAGAAAGCCAAAGCCTGACATCACACACACATACCACACATCACAAACATGTACACAATAATTTTTAACAAAGAGAGAACGTTTGTCATCATTCTGAGATTCTCCCTCGGATTCTTGAACTACAGTAGAAGGTCACTGTAGCCAGAAGAGTGCTCCATCCTCATAGGACACTGATAAGAACAGAGGGAGAAGGTGACCACTCAGGATCAGTGAAAACTTGACAAGCACAGGGCATTACTGTTCATTTGTTTTAATGTGTCCTTTGCTCTACATAGTGAAGCTCTTGATATGTACATTGCTTTCTGATGCATGTGTCAACTCAAATCCATGGCTTAATGAAAGAAAAGCTTTACAGCCAGGTATGAGAGCACACACCTTTAGTCCCAGCACTCAGGAGGCAGAGACAGGTGGATCGCTGGGAGTTTGAGGCCAGTCTGGTCTACAGAGCGATTTCCAGGACAGCCAGGACTGCAAAAAGAAAGGAGGAAGGTAGGAAGGGTACGAAGGGAAGGGAAGGGGAGGAGACAGCAGGGGAGAGGAGGGAAAAGAAGGAGATCTTTACATTAGGAAGAGGAGAGGAGAGGGAGAGAGGGAGAGGGAGAGGGAGAGGGAGAGGGAGAGAGAGGGAGAGGGAGAGGGAGAGGGAGAGGGAGAGGGAGAGGGAGAGGGAGAGGGAGAGGGAGAGGGAGAGGGAGAGGGAGGAGAGGGAGAGGGAGAGGGAGAGGAAGAGATCTTTGTATTAGGAAGAATTTTTACCAGGGCAGGCTCTACTTTTCCATCACAGCCATGAGCACTATGGTCCTGTTGTCTCGTGGCTGCCTGCCATGTCTTGAAATAATCCATAGAAGACTGTCTGAGCCTCAGTTTTCTCATTTAAAATTGGACCCACAGCTTCTGTGATCCACTCTTTCCTGCTAAATGGACCATATGGACTCCAGGCTCTGGCTGAGGCCTCTAGGATATCTCAAGTCTTGGTTTAGAACAGCAAAATCATAGCTGTTGTGACATTCAGAAGAGAACAATTTTATTTGTCCCCAAATGGCTCCTGCTCCATGTAGTGGCTTGCTATGTACCCTTGGAGCCATGCATGGGACTCGAGGCCAATTCAGAAAAGGGGAACTGGACAAGCATGTTGCCACAGCTTCCCCGGAGGGGCAGAAAATGGCCATTATTCATAATTTACAGCTTTTAAGTACTGTATATTTCTTCAGCTGGGATAAAATCATAGCTTTAAGTGTCTGAAGAGAATAAAAATTAGGACACTCATTAACACACATTAACAAAAGTCTACTGAAAACCGTTGCTGTTAAGTAATACAAGAGAACACCAAAATCTTCATCAATACCAGCATAATATGATCCAAAACAACACTGTACAGAACAAAGGACAACAAGGACCAAGCTTTGTATATAATTAGAATGTATTTATAAAGAACTTATACCTGGCTCATTTCAATAAAGCCATATATTCAAACTTGAATTCTTTTTAGGAACTGAAACATTACTCTATTTCAGTACCAATACTATTTTCTTGAAAACCCAAACCTCCCAAAATGCAACACAAATCATCTCACAGAACATCACCCATGGAAGCCATACTCAGAACACAGCAGAACTGTAGAAAGGGACAAAATCTAACCTCTAACCAATATTCCAGGGGATTGATTAAATAACAGTAGGAAATGGTTACATTCCAAATTGAGTATTTTAGCAAGATCCATCTCTACCTGGAAAAGCATGTCATTAATTATTCCAATCCCCCTACCACAATGATAGAACTTTCTGCAGCTTTTCCCCAGAGAAGCCAATGCCTTTGATGCATTAATGTGGCATAGTGCCCCAGGCAGTGGATACAACCTGATGATTTTAGCTTCTCTGTCTGGGGCTGGGGGATTACTCTGGGCTGGGGGAAGATTTGGTTGATCTGGAATTAAAGGGTCCTTGTTCGGGTAGGAAGTAAGACAACCACCTTTTCCCTACCATGTGCCTGTCCCAGCTCCCAGCTAAACTAAAACAGTAAGCATACATGCCTCCATCGCTGGGCTCTTGGGCAGGACAACATGTGTGCTCCTATAACAAGACACAACATCTGGACCTCAGAGCATCTCGGTGAACAGACCCTCGGTGAACGGTTTTACAGACATTAAAATAGTTTCTTCAGCAGAGCACAGTGGTACATACCTGAAGTGCCAGCTTCTTGGAGAGTGAGATGGGAAAAATCACCTGAGCCCACAAGTTCAAAACCAGCCTGGCAGCATCTAGACAGCAAAATGCAACAAGTCTTGTCCATCTACAGCACTTATCACAGGCCTGTACGTGTGGAAACATTGTGACACCACCTTTGCAAGATGCCAACTATTGTGCTAAAATAATGTGAGACAGCAGTACACAGGACAGATGCAACACAGTGAAGGGGAAATGGTGTCAGCCTGGAGAATATAGGGATATGGGGGAGTTTTGTCTTATGATTATGTTAATACTTTCATGATATCTGCACATTAATATTTTATGATTTTGAGGCAAAGTCTTAATATGTAACCCAGGCTAGCCTGGAACTTGTGATCTCAGATTTCCCACCTGCTGGGATTAAGTTAACTGAGCATCTACACTGATTGGCAGAAGTCAGGTAAATTGGGTGTCTACACTGAAGGGTGGTCACTCCCTAAGCCTCCTAAAGAGACTTTGAAGTTCTCAGTAGATTGCAAAGTGAATACTTGAACAAGATTATAAAATTGTGGTGAAATTTTAATGCTTACTAAAAACTTGACAAATTTGTTTTTAAAACACACACACAATAACAATACAGGACTTACAAAGCTTTTAATTAAAATGCCTACGGAAACAAGCTTAAAGGAGCTGAAAAGTGGCCTGTACTCTCAGCTGTCCATCACAATAGACATGACATTAATGCACACTTGAAGCCTCAAGAAAGAAAACCTAGGCCAGGGGGTCCCCACAGTTTCCCTGAGAAGGGCCCCATTTACCTTTCCCAAATATTCCTAACTGGAAATCATTCCTTGACTGTAAGCCCAGCACACCACCTGCTCCAACATATTGTGAAATCATCAAGGAGGCCAAAAGAAAATTTGCAACGAACCAAAAGGATTTTAGGAGGTAAGTTGGAGCAGCACTGTGGCTTTAAAATACCATGTTTTAGTAACCAGAAGTAATAGTAGAGATTGCCTGAACTTGATCTCTACTGGTGAAGAGGTTTCTTGTTTAACATTTTCTAGATTCCCAGAGTCTTTTCTCATGTCAAATGTCTGTGTAGTAATCATGGACCCTGATGGCTATCAGGGACTAGATGTGTGGGAAGCCTTCCTGTAGGGTACGATCCAACACAGGAAGAGCGGACTGACAAGCCATAGAGACTGGAGCATCCCACTTTACAAAGAGAGACTTGGAAAGCAAGGAGGCTGTGAGCCATAAAAACAGCATCTGGAATCAGGGTGGCAGCTGGGTGGTATCGAAGAGACCAAGACAGGGCAGACTCTCGGAAAATGCTTTCTCAGAGAACATTTTCTGCTTGTGCTTGATCTAAGTGATCGCTCCTGGGCAGTCATGACACTTTTATGTGCTAGAGAGTTAGAAATGAGCTATGCAAGAATGCCCATGAATTTTTACAAGAAAAATCTGGCATGATACACTTCATGATGCCAAGGTCCTGTCTAAAGACTGTTGGCTTTGGAAGAAGGACCAGACCCAGCCTTGGGAATTCAGTGCTACTCAGGGGCAGGGAGATAAAGGAGCAGCCAGTGTGGTCCTACCCAGCATGCAAAACACTCTGTGCTCTTCTCCTCATGTGTCCCCATCCCCACCCACCCCCATCGCAAGCATCTCTACATAGTGGGAAGAGGTGCTAGTCAGCCCTGATAGAAGCAGTAAGGTGTTGTCCCAGGTCACACCAGGTGTCCTGGAACCAGCACTGCTGGCACATGTTTCTAAAAGGGAATGTGGAGAGGCATTAGCAAACCAGTCAGTCCCTGGGAAACAAAGGGCTTATTGCTGTATTCCTCCCCATGTAGAATAGGCTGCTTTATTTTTAAATGTTAACTCTAAATGTTGGTAGTGTTTTAATTTATATTCTACAGAGCAGAGCAACGAATCAAAGAAGATATCAAGTCCCTGAAAGAGAAACAGGACAAAATTGACAAGGAACTTGACAGGTTTGTCTCACACTCAACTCTGTAGTGCTTAAGTCACTTTTAATTGACATACAAATTCACAGGAAACCACAGTGGGTTTGTTGTATAAATATATATTTATTAAGTATCTGCAAAGAGTTATATCCTACTTAACAGTCCATCAATAGATTGGTTCTCAACCTTCCCAATGCCACAACCCTTTAATACAGTTCCTTATGTTGTGGTGACCACCAACCATAAAATTATTTTCATTGCTGCTTCATAACTGTAATGTTGCTACTGTTATGAATCCTAACATAAACTTCTTTGTTTTTCAATGGCCTTAGGCAACCTGGGGGTTGTGACCCAGGGGTTGAGCACTATGAACCTAAAACAACCCACTAATTTCTCCCCCCCCTTTTTTTTTTAATCACCTTCTGCCAACTTAATTAATTACTAACATTATGATTGTCTGTTTTGCTTCAGCCATAGGACTTAGTCTATAAGTATGTCCTGCCTGCAAAAGGCATAAACTAGAAAACTAGTCCTTCTGCTGGCCTTTCAGTGAGTGCAGTCTTCTGTCACTGCTGTCCTCACTACTCTCTCTACACATGCAAACATGTTTCCCCAGTGGAACAGGGATAATTTGGCTGATATTCTTTTAATAAACTGAGGTATAAAATGAGAAGTACAAAGAATTGAGGTGAACTGACTTCCTCCACTCAGACAATGCAGCCCTTTAAGCCCCTTTGAGAGATTGGAGTTTGGCCAGTCACTGTAAAATTTCTGCATTCCCTCTCACCCAACACTGCTTTTAAATCTAATCTTACCCCTCATCACAAAACAAACCCTATCAGCTACCAACCCCATTTGCAGCCCCTAAATTAGGACATCAGATTCCCAGAGACTCAAAACAGAGCCAGTAGGGATAGATTCTGTGCAAACATGGGAAGGTGGATCTGAGTCTGCATATCGCACAGGAGAAAGGGGAGGTGGAAATGCTCTTGTGCATAGATAACCCATGCACTAGTTACAGGAACAGGCTCACCATATTACCCTCCACAGATAGTCATGCAGACTGAGACTCATGAAAAGGACACACAATCAGAAAGCAGGGGTTACATAGGGTAGTCATAAAACTTTATGAATATACACAACTCTTGAATTGTATGTTATAAAATGTGGATTTTAGGCTATGTGACCTATATCCCAAGACCAGGAAGCATAAATGAGTAGATTTAACAAAATGAAGTACAACTGAGTCTAAGATGAACACACAACTCAAGGCGTGCACAAGAGAAAGGGATTGGGGATTGGGAACTACAGTTGCCTGCTACATCAATTGTAGTATTTCTTAATTAAGTAGTCCTGACTAAAACTCTGTAAGATCCCTGCAATCCTTCCTCAAGGAACTTGGCCTAGTATACACCCCTGAACAAATGCGCCTTGGCCATCTCATCATCCCCTATGTAGATGCCCCCACAAGATCTGGGGAGTGGAGGAAGTAACAGTAATACTATGTGATGGATCTAATTGAAGGGCATGCTCTTCCACTGAGGTGATAGTCACAAGGTGGTAGGAACTAAGGCCTCAAGGAAATACTTGGATTAAAACCATCCGCGTTCTAGCCTTCTGTACACGAGGCAGTGACAGCAACGTTGCCTATCTGAGCCTGTTTCCTCATTGATAAAAAGGATAAAAGTTATCCCTGCTCACTACAGTTGTAATGAGACAGCTGCATTAATACATGTAACGGGCCAGCAAGAGCACAGCACATTCAGTCTTTGCAAACACTGGCTGGGACATGCATATGAACTGTTCCTTTGCTCAAGTGGTTTTCTTTATTCCTTTAGGCTCCAAGCAAAGGCTTCCAAAAACATCCAAGAAGTCGAAACAGAGTTTGAGAATTTTCTGCATAAAATGGTATGCTTCCCTCCTGGAAATAATTGAGAGTTCTAGCCACAGTTTCTTTCCTCCAGACTTCACAATGTTTCATAAGCAATACAAGGTTACACCCAAGCTGCAGTGGCAGAAACAACACATTCTTATCATTAACTGTCCACTCCAAAGGGGAGACAATCCATTCTAAAGTGTGGTGATAACCTCATGCCCACTGTCCTCAGGACAGTTTCTGTAACTAAGACCCCATAAAGTGCAATTGGATAGAAACTGAAGAAAATATTTGGTCCTTGAAGTTATATTTTTTTTATTAATAATTCAACAAAGCTATATGATGCCATCAGGCATGTGAAAAGAATGCCCTCTGCCTTCAGCTCACCCAAATGAAAGGGAGACTGTGACATGACTCCAAATAGAGCTCAGATGTGTTTCCCTGGGCCCTTTCTTTTCTGCTCCTTCTAATCTTCTGAGCAGTCCTGTTAGGGCTGGAGGATCTTGCTTTCCACAGGACAGAATCATGTAGATACCAGCATGCATGAAACTAGCAGGCTGGACTACTTGAGACCAGGGATGGAGGATTCCAGCATGAAAGGTTTCCCTCTGCATTCCACACTTCAGAGCAATCCCATTAGCTATGGGTCCAATACCAAAACTGGGACAAGCAGGATTCTTATACAGAGAGGAGCTAGAAAGCCATGAAACACTCGAGTGTTTCTAATAGACACACAGGATCATTGCTTTTGTTTTTGTTGTTCTTACGCATTGTTCCTTATTCCTATCTCTTGATGTATTTCCTACTATTGAGCAGGGCCATAAGCATTTATCACATTAAGAGTGCAGTGTACTTGTGCAGGAAAAGGCAAACCCTGAAACAAGCTGTGGACGCCAGCAGCTGACACTACAGCTACTACCTCAGCCTCCTTCACTGTTACCTGCAGAAATTAATCTTCTATCAGCCTCTCACCAGTAATCCAGACTCTTGCACAAAATTTCCAGACTTAGAGCCCACATTTTCAAATGCTAATAGGACAAACTAAATACATTTGCAGGCCAGATGTGGCCTGTTTTCCTGGACTGAATGCTGCCTGGTCCAGCCAGTGCAGCTGACATGATTCTTCAATGCATTTTAAGGCCAAAGCCTTCCATGCACCCAGAGTCTGCAGGCTATACTCATGCTCTCCTGGCTTGCACTGCCTACACTAGCTTTCAAATTCTAGCCATTCTTTAGTGTCACACTCAAACTCCATTACTTTATAAGCCTTACGCCCAATTCTTCAAGGAAGAGCTGGATATACCTCACAACTTCTAGAACACCAGTTGCTGAACATAGGTTCAAAGCAGTTCTTAACAGACATCCAAATCAGAGTAGAATAGTTTCAGTGGCCTCTGTGCCTCCCAAAAACAAAACACCGAGAATGACTCTGTCCCTTAATAGAGGTGTATATATGGAACACTTAGAAACTGTGTCCCCATGGAGGTGTGCACACTGAACTGTGGTGATAGTTTGCTTATGATTTATTAAAGCCACTGGAGATCAAAATAGCAAAGTAACCATACTAGTTAGCCTTAGAAGCCAGGCTCACACCTTTAATCCCAGGACGCAGGAAACAAAGACAGATGGGTCTGAGTTCAAGGCCATCCAGAAGTACACAAGAATGAATCAGTCTAAAAGAGTAACAGAGCTCATGCCTTTAATCCCAGCTCTAGAGAGGCATATAAAAGACAGGAGCCCAGTGTCTTGGACTGCATTTTGAGAGTAGTCTCTAGCCATGTCTAGGAGAGCATAGTTAATCTGGGGAGCAGTGAAGTTGGGAGCAGTCTGAGGATGGCCCCTTCAGTCTGAGGTAGAGGTAAGAGCTAGTGATTGACTGCTTTGCTTCTCTGATCTTCAGGCAAGCTCTAATAAATCATAAATAATATATCACCACACTGAACTCTTAGATTGACTTAGAATAAATGTGTCCCCGTGGAGGTGTGCACATTGAGCTCTTAGAATGATTGTGTCCCTGTGGAGGTGTGCACACTGATTAGTTAAAATTACTGAACATTTCCCTTATCTTCCGAAGAAGGAATTCCATGGTGAAAATCATTAAATGGACTAACAACAGTCCATTTCATTTTAAACCAACCACAAATTATTTCTAGGGATACAGGCCATTAAAAATGCAACATTGTAAACAAATTGGGTTCTTAGATTACTGTGCTTAAGAGAACTCAAAATTCAACAAAATGGATACAAGGTTGTCCATGTATTTAGAGAGAACTGTGTCAGGAGTTGGTTTTAGGGTGGATCTTGGTTTCCTAGTGACTTGCTCTTTAAGACATTCTACTGCCTGCCTAGATCTTTTAGGAACAGGCAGCTGATGAAACCCAAGCATTGAATGCTGGTTAATGAGCCAATACAACCATATGAAACAAAAACTGTGGTGATATTCTGGATAATTTCAACCACAATACAACTGCTGTCTCTGTCACAGGAATATTTCAGCCAACCCACTTTGGTCTAGGCACTCTACAATGTAATTTAGAAAGGGCTTCTGGGAGTCTGCCTCATGACCTGACACTTCTGCCCACTCTTGATAAGTGTCCTAAGTCCTCACTCCACCACTGTCAATGCCAATCACACTCTAGGCTTCTGTACTCACCCACACCTACATAACTCACATCTACCCTACACTGGACCAGGGACATAAGCAAGCCTTGCCAGGCATCCAGAAGAGAGGTTGAGGTATGGCAGGAGCTGCCAGAATAGGCATGTCTCTTGGATTGGAAAGGCATTTGAGAAATGGTAGTATGAGTGAAAGGGAGTCAAGTCAATTTTTCTTCTGAAATCTAACTTTTGCCCCTCCCCCAAAGTGATCTTCTCCATCTTCAGAGATATAGGAATCTTACATTCAAGTATAGTGTGTTTGTCTAGGAATATTTACAAATCCTTAACCATGTACTCTGTTCATAGCGTGTTGAGGATAAACTCAAGGAGGAACTTAGAACATCATCAACATCACCATCCTCAGAGTCACTACATTTGCGACAGTCATCACAGTCACCATTGTCCTCATCCATTGCCATGTCAGAAGACATCAACAATGTGGAAGAGGGCTAAGGGGAGCCAGCAGTGACCACCATCAAGAACAACACATAAAGTTCAGCTGCATCAGTTTAATTATAGCAGTGTTCAATTAAAAGTACATTTTGCTATTCATCTTTAAAAATCTCCAAATCAATAAATCTTAGTCATACTTGAGAGATCTATCTAAGCATATCCTTGGCTCTGATTCATAAAAACATATTTAAGAGAGAAAAGTAGTCATTATGAAGCATAGCTTTCACCGTTTCTTTGGAAATGCATCTTGATAATAGCAACCATTCCTCATAACAAAACAGAAAAGGGACTGATTTACTGTAGCACAGGACATCTCGCCAGCTCTTAAATGCCCCAAATAGTTTCTCCGAAATGTTTTACATTGTTTAGGCCTCAAGGAAAACCAAGGCCCCACCTCCAGGTTTGGTAGCAAACAAACTGTACTTCTCCAGAGCCAAGCTGGAACTGTTCTTCTGGTAATAAGCTTCATGCACGTTTGTGAGGAAGCTGGACAGCACATCAGCAGGCACTATTGACACAGTGCATCCTCCCCATCCTGCTCCAGTTAGTCGTGAACCTTTGGCCCCAAACTTCCTAAAACAATGAGAAGAAAGACACATTATCACCTGTAAACAAAGACAAGGGCAGTTTGTCTGTTATAGAACACATCTCCTTCCCAGATTCTATGAAAAGATGGGTGGGGGGGGGATCAGGTATTTCAAGCCTTAAGAAATATATAAGGTTCAGAAAATGACAGTGTCTGCCCCCAAGCAGACACATAAGGTTTGGGCACTATAACCCACACCAATAACCCCAGCACTCAGCACCGGTAGAAGAGGTATAGGCAGGCAGGTCCTGAAGCTCAGTAGTTGGCTAATCTAGCAGAATTATGAGCTCTAAGTTCAGGAGAGACTCTGTCAAAAAATAACATAGGAAAACATTTTTAAAAACATGGAGAACTATAAACAAAGTCAACGTTTTGCCTTTACACATATGTACACATATATGAATGTGCCTCCACACATGCACACACACACATAAGAAATCTAAATTGAATATAATTTACATTTTTTTTTTCAGTTCTCAGGATTGAGACACTTTTTAGGGATCTCTGAAGCTACTCCTTGGTCTTGAAGGTAAATAACAAGGAATAACAGTGCTCACTGAAAGGTCTGGAACTACCCACTGTAGTCACACAGCAGCTGCTTGTAAACTTGTGTAACTTGTGTAACCAATCTCCAGTTAATCAGGAAGGGAAGTAAAAAGAAGGTGGGCAGTAGACATGAGTGCCACAAGGAATCAGAACATCACCTCAAAAGAGGGTAAATCAAAATCAGGATGTACGGCATAATATCCTCCTCTCACACTCATTCTGTTTTGTTATGGAGATAGGGGAGGTATGCATGTGTACACGGTCCTGTGTGTGCATATGTCCAGATATACAAGTGCCTGGTGGCCAGAAGTCAACAGCTGGTACCTCCCTCCATGGTTCTCCACTTTATTTTTGAATATAGGGTCTCTCACTGACCCCGAAGCTCATTGATTCCTCAAGGCCAGCTGGCTTGAAAGCCTCAGAGGTCCTTCTGCTTCCACTTCAACAATGCAAAGATGGAGGTGTTTGTTCCTATAACTGCCAACCCGGCTCCTCATGATCGCACAGCAAGCGTGTTACTGACAGAGCCACCTCCAGCTCTCAGTTGTATTCCTAAGGTTATCCATTTCACATACCAAATTCAGACTGTAGGGCTAAGGGCTGGACATATAGCTCAGTGGTAGATGGCTTGCCTACCATGTTTGAAATCTGGGTTCAATACCCAATGCCACAGTATGTAGGGGAGAACTGCCCCCCCCAGAACTGACAGCCTAGGTTTATTCTTCATAAATTTTTTAACGCAGAACCTGTTAGTAAACTCTAGGTTGGTTGGTTGGTTGGTTGGTTGGTTGGTTGGTTGGTTGGTTGGCCTAATGACTAATGGAAAAGTATGCAAACCTTCCCACAAAGTTGGTGGTCTAGAGGTGCATCTCATCTTCCCTGCACTTTCTGGGACTGAGCTAACAAGTGGACCCAGCTTTGCCAACAGTGAGATAGATGCTCCCACTGAGTGGGAAACAACACTATAAGCCACCATGTAGCCAGAAATTGTTGTACACACCACCCAAACATATTTCCAATTTTTCCTAATGAAACTTACTCCAAATTAATAATAGATCTAAAACTTCATAATTAATTTAACGCAGTTCTGTCCCCTTTCCCCTCTACTTCCTGGAAAACATCAATAGAATAAATAGAACATTACCCCTCCTCCAGGAGATCAGGGTTACTGCTTGTCAGCTACTCATTTTTCCCTCAGTGATGCTCTCCAGTGATAGCATCATCTGTTGTATTCAAATAAGTTTGCTTAAATGTGAAGAAAAGTGCTTACCAACCATAAAAGATTGTCAATCTTCTGATGGCCCTCAACTAGCAGCCTCCTAGCTGAATTAGGCTCAAACTCCTTTCATCAGGCTGAAAGCTGCTTTACTCATGAGGCTCTAGAAGCTAGAAAAGGGCTTGTTTGTAGTTGCTTGATTGAAAGGGAGGAACTTGGCCATAAGTGGTCATCAAACACGATCAGAGCTGAAGAAGCTGGGAGAAATGGGAGACTCCTTGAAGCATCTCAGAAAGATCCTTAAAGGCAACCACAGCCTGGTCAGGTTGACAGTGGGCCTACTTAATGTTCTATGAGCATAATCCACCAGGTCTTTAACTGCCTTCCATGGGCCTTTTCATACACTTCTGATTTGAACAGTTTGAGCACAGTGGTGGTGCACACATGGGAGGCAGAGGATAGATGACTACAGAAAGCTTGCAGCCAACCTATTTCAGGACATGAATACAAAGTGAGAGCCTGTCTCAAAACATTAAAAAAAAAAAAAAAAAAAAGATGATTTCAAAACAGTATTGTTTCTGATCTAGCTGCAAGAGATGTAACCCATTTTCCAAAACCATCTTAGCTGAGAGGTTAAGAGGAGACTGAGAAAAGGCTAAGAGGAGACCTCTAGGCAAATTGATTTGCATCTGAATGTTCAGACTGCTCTGTGGCTACCCTGCCTGCTGCAGAAGAGCATGGGCTACACTGCATCAGCCCAAGTTGCAGAATCATCAGAGCTCAAGATTTTCATTTTCTCTCTCTCTTTTAGACAGAAAAAAACAAGGAATTGAGTGAGAGGAGATGTGGGGAAGTCTGAGGAGTTGGGAGAAAGAAAATACATATCAAGATATGCCATATGAAAAAATTAAAAAAGAAAAAATAAATGCTATTATACGTAACCTTCTGTCCACAGTCAACAGCACATGTTCACAGATCAGAAGTTGCTGTGTCAGTAGTCAGCAGTCTGCCTTGTTCAGCTACACACACACACACACACACACACACACACACACACACACACACACAGCGGGGATGGGGTGGGGAGGGAGGCTACAAAAGTCCTAACTGCTGTCTTTCCCACTGGTCCTTAAAGTGCTCTTTGCATATGTCTTTGAATAAAGTTGGCACACCAACAAAGGTGTTAAATTAAAAAGGAAATATAGACGAGTCAAAATCGTCTTACATTTGAACTTTTGAGAAAATAGTGAAAAATTAAAACTATATTTTCTTCACTATAGCATATCAGAGAAGAAACAGAATTGCAAGAAACAACCCTAAAATCTCACACATTGTGATGATGATGGGATGGTACAAAAATGACTGTCAAAACATCAACATGGCACAGCAAAGGGTTAGTAGAAAACCCACAACTGACTGCTGGCCTGTTATAGTCGACCCTGATGTCCTGCTTTCAGTGAATCTGGTTCATCAAAGAGCTTTGACTGGGGTGTAAATCACAGGGCAACAGGGGACAGAAAGACTCAACTGCTACAAACTAGAAAGAGAGAAAACTGCAAATTATGCCTTGCATGGCAACTCATTTTCAAATATTTATATTTTATACAAATGGATCTGAATTGCTTGAGGACGCTGGAATGGAGAGACAATTCACACCCATCTCTGCCCAGGACAGGCACAGCTTTAGGTTTTTGGCAGGTTGTAATCCATGCAGCTGGATTCCTGTTTTAAAATACAAATATTATGTTAGGTAAATACAAGCAATGTGTAGTGTCTCCTTCACTTCAAAGAGTTCTAGTTTCTTTTCTTTGGTAACTGGCAAGAAAAGAGGAAAATAAACCCTCCAGCACAATTTCTACAAGTTTTCATAGTTACACTACAGACATTTTCAGTCTTCCCATGCTGCTGAAGGAGGAAGGAATGAGAAAACATACTGTGTTTCAGAATGTGGGGCAACAAAGAGAAGCAAGGCTTTTGTTTGAACAAATAGAGTATAGTATTACAGTATTCCTAAAACTCCTTCCCGGGGGAAATTAAGCAGCATCCACCCTCTTCCTAAGGTCCCAACAACAAACAGGTATGATTTCTCCAACGCTCACCTGGTGGGAGGCAATCAGTGAGTTTATTGGGCTTCTTTACATGGCACCGGTAAGGGACTACTTACTGGAATGTGTGTACTCAAATATTCCCCAAAAGGCTGCACCTAGAAAACCTTTCCCAGAATGGATGAGGGCTTCCCCTTTGCCATATGGAAAGCCACCCTCCTCTACTCTTCCCAGGCCTTTATAACTTAGCACCTCCCTAGGACCAAGTACAACTAGGGCAGAGTTGGAGGTGACTGGATACTCAGGTGAGGGTTTGTGACCCTTCCATCCCCTCCTCCCATGGAGGGTGTAAATGGTCACAAGTCCAACTAAAACGATCTTGAAAGCTTGCCTCAGAGGACAGTAACTCACAACACAATGGAAGGGAAAGACATTTGCCCAAAGAGATGTGAATCCCCCAAGACAGGTAGAGTGTTAGTCTCGCTCCTCCATGGCAGGGTATGCAGGCCAGCATGTGGCTCGGTGAAAGACTTTGACTTGGTGAGGAGGGGCTCAGGAGGTGGAGCAGCCCAGCTGTGGGATCAGGGCTGAGAGGAAACTTCTGAGGAGAGTCAAGCAAAGGCATGTCTGCATCCATTCTCATCCCGCAAACCTGTCATTTGTCTTCTTTAGTATCTTGGGCAATCACAGCAATAATATAGTGAGGAATCCTTTCTAATTTCAACAAGTGACCAAAGAGGAATAAAAAGCATTAGGCTGTTTTTTTCCTTAAGTAAAGTTAAGGAACTATAACAAATGAGCCATCCCACATGTAACTGACTTGGCTTCAAAACTGCTCTGTGTTCCTCAGGAAATCTTACTTTAAAATTTAAATTTACGGTTCATTCATTTAAAATAGACATTTTATAATTGGGCAAAGATTGCCTTCTTCCTTCATTATTTCATCTCATCTAATTCTTCCTTCATTATTTCATCTCATCTAATTAAAATTCTAACATTAATTTAATTTAAAAAAAAAAAAAAAAAAAACCTAACTACATAAGTGTAATTTCCTTCTGGTATTTTCTTTTCTCTTTTTTGACGGGTGTCATCTTGCAGCCCCTGGCTAGACAGGAGCTCTTCTGTAGCTACAACTGGCCTTGACCTCCCAGCAGTTTCCATGCCTTAGCCTCACAGGCACTCACACTCAGCGCTGGGTCCTTCCTTTGTGCTCTAAACTGATTGTTCTCTTTGTGAGTAGTAAAAAAGAAAAGGGAAAGAAGGAACAAACATCAGTATTGTCTATTTTGTCCCTCTGCTCCATTGGGACCAGGAACGTGTTTCTGATGCTGTCCTACTGACTGACCACTGAGGACCACCTTGGAAATGCAGTCTCTCAGGTCACAAAAACCTCCACTGTGTGGGGATATCTATGGTATTCCTTCAACTCAACTACATATCTTTTCATGAAAATAATTTCCAAAGAGTTTCCTCAAACACACAAAAGTTTTAAAGTGCTACAAGGTAGCCAATGGTGAAGATAGCATACTCTCAATGGAACACTCCCTGAACTATTTCCAACTACCCTCTTCCCTCAACTAGTCTCCCAGGGACCAACAGCTCAGGCTGCCAGCCTCTGTTCCAGGGAAGTCCAGGAATCCCTGGCATGGCCCACGACTTCCCAGGACCCTTGCAGCACCTCTGTGTCGGGG
The DNA here is from genome assembly GCA_030556225.1 of Cricetiscus sungorus. Lineage (NCBI taxonomy): Eukaryota > Metazoa > Chordata > Mammalia > Rodentia > Cricetidae > Cricetiscus > Cricetiscus sungorus. The sequence continues at coordinate 61,600,433 of JANBXA010000372.1, read as the reverse complement.
ATGATGGCAGGGCACCTGAGGTTCAAGGGTTTTGGATCTCCTATGCTAATGCTCACTGCTCTTCTGCTCCCCTTTCTTCCCCTGGGTTTGGTTTGGTTTTGGTTTTTTTCATCCTTTACCTTATTCCTAGTACCTCTAGCAGTCTTCAGCACCCATTTCCTGCATTATCACTCCCCAAGCACCAGTATAGAGACAGTGTCTTGGCTTCTATGTGAGAGTCAAGGTGACTTTGAATAAGGAAGCTGGCAGTGGTAGTGGTGCCCACTCCCCTGTGACTGTCCTCCCAGGGCCCTGGCATGAGGACCTGGCACTAAAAACTAGGACATTTGCATGTGACATACAGTTATGTAACAACAAAGAAAATAGTCGTTAATTACATAAGAGGCCTGCAGACCCAACTACTCAGGCCAACATTTCATTATTCTAGAAGATAGCTCTCAATATGGAAAACAGAAGGGTATAGTTACCAAATATACCAAAATCCATCTGATCCCAGACCTAGAGGCACACAAACATATCCCAGCACCTGGAAGGCTGGGAGAACAGTCATGAATTTAAGGCCAGCCCTGACACCATCTCAAAAAGAAACAATAAAAGGAAAAGGATATTGGTACATAACAATAAGCTTCATAAATAAAAACAACCGTTTGGGGCTGGGGGTGGTAGTGGTAGTATTTAGTAGAGAATTGCCTAGCACCTAGGAGGCCCTGAATTCAAACCTGAGTGCCAACATATAAAAATGAGCAAAGCTCCTTAATCTAGACAGCTAAATATTTTACTCAGAAAACTAATGCAGCAGATGTAGTCTAGTTAGGGATGCCCGGCTGGTCTCCAGAGGACAGGTTCAGTTCCCAGCACCTGTGTCTGGCAGCTGATAACTTGACACCCTCTTCTGGTCTCAGAGGGCAACTGAAGTCATGCAGCGCACACACACACACACACACACACACACACACACACACACACACACACACATACACACACAATTTTTAAAGAGTTTTCCCAAACAAAATTTGTAATTAAATAAAAAATATATATCCAAACTCATGTAAGATACACTCTTAAAATCTCTCACTAGAATCACAAAGGGTACCAGCAGAGATGGTCACTGGACATCACAAGACAGGTGAGCATCCAAAGTCAGCACTCTGGATGAGAAGAAGCAGAACTCAGCCTCAGCCTCCCACAACATGCTACCACCCTGCTCCACCAGGCTTTGCTCCAAGTTCAAATGCTGGAAACCATGACAACAAGGATTCTCACTGGAGAGCTTCAGAGAAAGAAAAGAAAGCATTAAAATGGCTCAGGGCTGAGTGTAATCTGTTTCAGCACAACCTACAGGGAGGACAGCGGGTATGAGAGCCAGACTACCTACCAACTAACACTACCAGTCCCCTACCAACTAACACTCTGTGGGAAGTGCTCAATTCCCTCCCCACCCTGTTGTCTTTCTAGATTCATTTCTTCTCCCATCCTTCTTACTATGATGCCCATGGCAGTATGAGGTAATTCTGACCCAGAGTTATGAAAAAAATAGCTGCCCCCCCAAAAAAAAACTAATTTTAGAAAAAAAAAATTTCTCACTCAAAAAAAAAAAAAAAAATCAGCAGTCCTCTTAATTCCTCATTCTCCCACACAGAACCTTCCTTCATGAATATCTGGCACTGGATCACTTATCACATCTGTTGCCCCTCTCTCTTCTAGAAGCCAGAATTCTTCTCACAGCTAATGGGAGTCCATGCAGTGTGAATTCCTCCCACAGCGGTCCCCATGACCTCTTCGACTTCACCTGTTAGCCTCTCCTTCCTTCCCTGCTGCACATCACACATAACAAACAGCCTGTGTGCTTGTTGACCCTTCAAGTCTGTATTCAAGTGTCACTCTCCTACAGAAGCCTTCACCAACGCCTGCATATAAAGACTGCCCTTCAACCCCAGCAGCCACTCTCCCTTCCAGCTTCTGTCACAACATTTATCACAAGCAACCAAATTATTTCTTAATTCTCATTGATCCCTTTGCCCACAGAAATGTAAGCCAGTGCTGGTGACCATCCTAGGAGAAGAAAGCACATTGGAGGATTCCAGGAGGCTGGCAGATCTCCTCCATATTGTTTCTGGGAGGAGTCAAACTTTCTGCCTGCTTCTTAGTCATTTCTGCATAAACTGAACAGCATTTGTCTCTTCCATTTACTGGGCCCTGGATACTTCTTGTAAAAGAGCATTTGAAATAAAATGAGCTCTGGAAGGGGTTTTGGCAATAGTGAGCAAAGGCTGCCATCAGCGGAAGTGCCTCAGCCATGCCGTGTGCAGGCTCTGGACAGGACAGGCAGGTTCCACATGCCATGTGTGATCCACTCGAGCTGTTTGGTTTGAACTCTCTGGCTGGGTGTGGCATGAGCCTGGCAAGCCACAGGCGCCAAGTGACTAATTACATTTCCATTGCTAGTTGCGTGCAGGGCTGTGTCATCCTGTCAGAATGAGCTAACACAAGTCACCTGATTCCCCTCCAATTTCCCTTTCAGTTCTCCAAGGACAGTGCAGGACCTCCCTGGGAAGGATGCTCTATCATCCCCATTCTTGCACAATTACAGCATCGAGGTCTGGAGGTTCCGTGAAAGAGACTCTCTTCACACTTCCGTCCCAGCCAAGTTTATAAAACTGGCCTCTCTTTGTCTTTATTTCCCCTGACTGCCCAAAATAAATATGGCAGCTCAGGAGATGGGGCTTTCCAAGTGATTCTTCCAGCCTGCCTCCCTCAATGGAACTCCCAAGTTCAAGACCTTTTCTGACTCTCTCTTCTGGACAGAACTCCATTAGGTTCCCAGGGGTTTGTGAAATGCATAAAATGCCCATGTCAGAGAAAAGCTGCCTTCCTGTGAGGTCTAGTCACCTAATAATGGAACTGGCTCCAGACTGACTTCCGAGCCCCATAAAGGAGGTCTCAAACCATCCAGCAGACATGCAGGAAGAACTTGGGGGATCTATGTCATGGGGACTGGAGTCCCTCATGTGGAAATGACTCATCTAATTACAAGAATATAGCTTTTTGTTAGTGAAACTGCATTCCCTGGTGCCATCCTTGGCCCTCTCAGCTCACCGGCAGATGTCCACCAGCTGGTCCAGCTCAGGGCAGCTGCACTCATACATGTCCCGGCAGCTTCTGTGGCTCTGGTTCATCAGCTCTCCCAGCAGCTGGACTACATTGTCGGGTGCTTCTTCACACACCTGCTTAAATTGCAGCACACGTGCAGCCTCGCTGTACACATGCTTTGCCCGCTGGTAGAGCTTGAAGGTGAGCTCTGAGGAAGAAGGACATGGGGAAAGAGATAAGAAAGGGTTATAGGACTACACAGTACCAACAAAGAGGGACGGGGGTGGTGTGGTGTGTGTGTGTGTGTGTGTGAGAGAGAGAGAGAGAGAGAGAGAGAGAGAGAGAGAGAGAGAGAGAGAGAGAGAGAGAGAGAGAGAGAATGACCCAGGCTAGCCGACTCAAGATTCTCCTGCCTCAGCCTTCAGAGTGGGATTAAACAGGTCTGAACCTCCACACCTACCTACCCACTTAATACACCACTGCAAGGGCTTCTGTTACTGTCCTCACTGTCGGTACCTGAGATTTCCAGTCAGTCTCTATTTCACTGAGTTGGGACTTGCTAAAAATCATCTACTTGGAAATTAGTTTCTCTTCTCCCTGAACAATGATCTCACTCAGACACAGACACACAAAGACACCCAAACTGAACCTTACCATGGCAAGGGAGATGCAGCAGTACTGAGCATGCCCGGCATGTCAACCTTAAAGGCACAACCTCGTGTCATTTGCAGGCAGAACCATTGCTTCTTAACAGAGACCTGGTGGGTGTGGCGATCTGCCTATATGGCAGAAGAGCAGGCCAAGAATTGTCACCCTAACACCATGTTCTTTCCAATGTGCCCCACCAAAAGTCTCCTAAAAATATGTATACCAGTAACTGTGTTTACAGAAATGTGCCCAAAAGTGGACTTGTTGGGAAGATGGGTATCAGTAGGAGAGGCTGAGGGAGAGAGGTGGGGGTGAAAATGATGAATTCATTGTATTCATGTATGGAACTAACAAGAAATTAACAATGGAAATTTTATTCTAGAGAAATAGATAAGCACACTACTTATATATGTATATAATTTTATTTATCCTTAATATGCAGTTATGTGTGACAGCGTCATGAATCATAGCTAAAATATAAACAATCCAAATAGCTAATAACAGAGAACTTTCTGAAAAGATAAATACTACATCCATTAAAAAATATTATGGCTATTAAAAACTCAAATTCTTGGATAAGAAAATTGCCAGACAGGAAATTGCTCAACATTGAAGGAAATAACACAATAGCCTATGTGTAACTAGTACAAACTGCAACACATGCACACACATGCTCACACATGCACATATGCACATGGTAGTCTACAGAAATCACACATCAACAGTGCTTATCTCTGGGACCCATCATGGGTGGACTTACCCTCTTGAAACAGCTCTGGACTCTGCAAAGCCCTCAATGACTGCAAATGCAGGGACACACCCTATCCAACTGCAATGGCTGCATCATGTTTGGCTCACTGCCAGGGTAACGACTGAGACCATGAGACACGCTCAATAGTTTGGAAGATAGTGTGGTGGGTCTCAGGCGGGGTGGGGGAACGTATGGATGGCTTCTGGCCACTACAGAAGTGCCGGGGATGGAAGCGGGAAGGTGACAGTTCATCAGCTGTGACAACCAGCTGTGCCCAATTTGCTACCTCTGCTGGGCTCTATTTCCTGGACTCCGAAATGAGACTGTGATTTACTTCTCAAGATCCTCTAGCTTTGCCCTCTGATAATGCACAAGAGACTTCCTCTCTGCATGATCTTCCAGTGTCCCTGTGGGCTCCCACCCCCCCATCTCCCTGTGGTGAGGAGGCTCTTTATTATGACTGTCCCTTCTGTCTGTGTCCTTAATTCCTCACTCTGCCCCCACAGGCTGACCAGTAGGGATCACACCAGGAGTTCCTTGTTGTCTTGCCAAAGGATGGAAGAAAATCAACAAGAAATGGGAGGGAAGAGAGTAAGCACAAAAGATTCATTCCTTGACTCTGTCGTGCTATATCTGTGTCGTGGTCACTTGGTCCTATAACCTGTGTCTGAGTCAACACTGACAAGCCAAACTCCCCCAACAAAGCTCTGCTTGTGGTGGTTACTGCCTCAGTCCACAGCCATTTTCCCAGTGTTTATCATAGTCCATGTTTGGTCCCATCAGGGCCTCTTCCTTCAGCCAAACTACTCCATCTGTAGCTGCTCTAACAGTCTTTGCTTTTGGATATACTCATTCGTCACACACAGAAATGGCTTCTGCCCCCCCCCTTTCAAAACTTTACCTCATTTTGAAGGCTCGAATTACATTTTTACATCATCCTTGAGGCCATGAGTGGCTCAGCTGGAAATAATTTCTTGACTGAATTTGTACTATGCTTGCAGCCTATGCTCATTTGAGGCTTATGTACTTTCCATAATGGTTATTTCTCTGAGCTCAGCAAAGGTTGTGCAGGGCCCTGAAGACAGACATCTAGTCTTTTAGCTCCATGCACCCCCAAAGCAATGCTCACTCCCTATCATCTCAACAATGCCTTCCATGGTAGAGCCCAAAGGGTGTTTAAGGTTAATTATGATAAAATAAGGACTTTACTTTTAACTCCAGTTCAAAATCAAAATACTTCCATCTGGAATGGCTATTTTGTTTAAGAGTAGAAGGAAAGGAAGGAGCCACTACTGACAACTTAACTGAGTGTTGAGACAAAGGAAAGAGGAAGCCAGCAGGGTTCCCTTTGTTAGTAAATCTGTAGCTGCTGACACCACGTGTGGTTGAAAAATAAGAAAAATAAAGAGAAGCCACTGGTTAAATGTAGGTGGGGAGACGCAAAATGCAAAACATGTTTTGTTCCATTGATAGCCAGGTCATGTGAGTCACCCACACTGTGCTGTGGCTGTGTTCATTGTCAGTTCTATTGAAATGGGAGAATTTATTCTAGGACAGGGATGTCAAAACATCCCAACAGTGTAGGGAGCTTTACCAACACAAAATATTAGCAGATACCCTCCTCAAAACTGCATCAGTTGAAGAATCAGTACAGGGGATGTTGGAAGCCATTCAGAAAAGAAAAAGAAGGGCAATTGATTGACAAGTGGCATGGATTAACAGAGAAGTGTTCCCACATAGGCTCATGTAATGGAACTCTTAGTCTCTAGTTGTGATGCGATTTGGAGAAGTTATAAAGTTCTTGTGGAACTCTGATGAAGGAAGGAAGTCCATTATAGGGACAGGCTTTGGGGAGTTACTACCCTTGCCCACTTCCTGCTGCTCCTTTGCTTCCTGTGCAGATAAAGGGTAACCAGTCATTATGGGCTCTCCAGAGCCACAAGCCAAAATACACTCCCTTCTGTAAGTTGCTTTTGGCCATGGTGTTTAACGCAGTAGCAGGTGTTCGGAAGATGGGTCCCAATTGCTTCCTTTGTACATTCGTAATATGATACAAGCTGTAGAATGTATCATGGAAGAAACAAAAATGGCCTTGGCAACTGTGCTTTAACATAATTGCTTTTTAAAAGTTAGAAGCCAAGGGTATAATCCAAGCAGGTTGTATTATGTATTTATATATATTTAGGAGTAACCATACACACACACCACACACACACACACACACACATACACACACACATACACACACACACACACACACACACACACACACACACACACACACACAAACCAACAACAACAATTAATAGAAAAAGCCTTGGATTTGAAAGAGAGCAAGGAGGGGTATTTGGAAGGGTTTGAGGGGAGGAAATGGAAGGGGGAAACTATATATCTATATTAAAAATCAAACATAAAATTCAAGGTTGAAACAAAATCTTTAAAATAACAACTTTAGGGTTCCATATGTTTCAGTTTTACTTTTGAACAATGTCACCTCCCACAGTCACAGAATCACTATCATGTCCTATGAAGCCACACTCTCTGAGAACACAGAGCAATGTTGACTGGGTGATAGACCCCCTGCACCATGCTGTGATGTGAAAACATTCATTAAGTATCAGTAGAACAGTTCCACACAGATAGAATCATGGAGAATAGATCAGCACAGTCTACTGTAATCTTCCTTATGAACGCCTTCCTTTTCTGTGGCAACTGCCATCTTTATGAAGCATTTTAAACAGGTTATTCAGGGCATATATTTTCTCCTTATCTACTTAAGTATGACCTTATGGGAGATGTCATTCTGTAAATATGTTTCTCTTATTGGTTAATGATAAAGCACTGTTGCCAAATAGAATGGCAAGATAAGTGGGACTAGGAGACAAGGAGGATTCTGGGAAATGTAGTAAGGAGATTCAAGATGTAAGGACTTGAGAAGGTCTGGACCCTTTCTCTGGTAAGATAAGACCACGTGCAAATACTCAGATTAATAGAAACGGGTTAATATTTAAGACAGAGCTAGCCAATAAGTAATGGTAGTAACAGGCCAACAGCATTATATCTAATACAGCTTCTCTATATGTTATTTGGGACTGGTGCTGTTACGGAACCAGGCTGGGGATGGGGGGGGGGACCTGCTCATAACAAAATTCTTCCCTCTTTTGGAAAAATTGTCTGTCTTTTCTGGACCTGCTTCCTGCACACTAGCCACTGGCTAGAGATGAGACAACATCATCCCACCACTCACCAGGAGGCAGTCTACATGCTCATCAGATGGTTGGGAGCAATGGGACCATGGACATGTCCTATCGCTTCAAAAATAAGAAAATGTGAGGAGTTTGGTAACTGTCTTCCCGTCCTTTACAAGGGCTTGTGTTCCATAAAACCGTGTGTGTCCAAAATGCATGATGGGGGTCGGGGGGAGCAGGCAAACCTCCTTCCTCCCTGAGTGGTTCTTCATGACAGACAGGCTACTATAACTCTCACAACTAAATGTACATTGTTAGCTCTGTATTGATTTATGAGCTGTCCTCCTCCAGACACACAGGAACACAATGGAGCCCTTCAAATACGTGAAGAAAGTGTTCATGTCTTATGTCCTGAACACTGTTACAGATCCACTATGCCAGCTCTAAAAATAAAGAGCCACCAAAAACAAAGGGAAAGGCTCTTTATTGCCAAGAAGTGGGTCTACTGGAGGAAAAAAAATCATGAAATGAGAAAGAACAATAGCAGCAACAGCAGCTGAGGCACTCTTCACAGCGGACGATCTCATGAGGGCATCCTGGTCTAGGTGAACCTGAAAACCAAGTCTCGGTCAGAGACAGCTCTCTGAGCCAGGGTAAGGGCAGTGAGAGAGAAAACTAGAACCATCAATAAAGGAGATGTTAGTAGCAGGCAATCAGTGAGGCAGCTGGAGTTTGGTCCCTTGGTGGATTATAGAATTATATAGATGTGCCTTAGAATTATCCCCGAAAGAACCAGAAGCTAGGCATCAAACCCTGACTCTCCCACCTTTATTGTATACAGAGGGGTTAACATTGCCTCAAAGTTCCTGGGCAGTGCAAAGGTATTAGTCAGCTCACAAAATATTTAGGATTATCTATATAACCTGCTTTCTGCTAGTATGAGAAAAGCAAAAAGCAGTGGTCACAATGCAGGGTAGACCACGAGAAGCAGTGTTAATGTCATTCCAAAGGATGCTGTCTGAATATAACACTGCAGTCAGTGGTCACAATGCAGGGTAGACCACGAGAAGCAGTGATAACGTCATTCCAAAGAATGCTGTCTGAATATAACACTGCAGTCAATGGTCACAATACAGGGCAGACAGTGAGAAGCATTGTCCAGCATTCCATAGGAGGCTGTCTGGATACCGCTCTGCAAATACTTTGTCAGCTGACCTCTGCTAGAGAGTCAAAGAAGCCCAGCATGAATCCAGCCCAGCAAGGAGAAGAACCTAGTACCTTTGCTTACATGCACATTTCAACTGAGTCTTCAGAGTGGAATCTGACACTCAGACAAGACCCTCCCTTGCACCCACAGTGACAGCAGAGATCCCACAGAGGTGGGCAAGGCCTCAGGTGCTAAGAATCACCTACCTCTGGCAGCAGGGAATGCCATGGCAGCTTCTCTCACATGACACTCTGATGTGTACATCTCTCATTATCATACAGTACTGGGGGTTTGAACCCATGGCCTCTTGCACATTGGGTGAGTGTTCTACCATTGTTCCTCTACTCTTGAATAGCATTTCCAGGATTGTAGTCCTGGGCATGGGTCTGAGGCCATGCAAGGGAAAACTGGTCCTCCTCAGTGTGCTGGGTTTTTCATGTCTCCTATTAGAAAACTGCATATAGCACAAGAGACATAAGAGAATGCAGACTAGATAAGCTAAAAGGTAATAAATACTGTGAAAATCATCCTTATCCTACACAAAACCTTAATCCCAGGATAATTAAAACAAAACAAATTAATATGCTGGTCAAAGAGAAGTAATCTTTATCTTATGAGTATACAATTAGTCGTTCTGAGACTCCCAGACCCCATGTGTGGGTGAGAGGCCACGAAGCTGCACACCACTGGCTGAGTTCTCTGCAACATGGGAGGCTCTCATGGGCTAACCAGTTGCTTGTTATCAAGAGCAGAAGTTCAAAGGTAGATGCTGCAAACTGCTTCAGGGTCCTCTCCAGGCCCCGCATTTCTCATGCAGCAAAGTCACAATTCCCTATTCTGAGCACTGACTCTGCACCACCAAAGCATATAATGGAAAAACACTATATAATCCCCATTGAAGTTGGGCTGTGGTTGCAAATTTATTTTCCTAGTAATACTACTTTTTATAAATGTGAAATTTATGAAATGGTCAAAGCCACACTAAGTAGACTGCTGTTTTCAGTCACATTAGTACCCCATTCCCATGCTGCAAAGACTAAATTAAATTAGCATTTTACATTTAAAGAGAAAAATATTTAACTACCTGCTTTTAAAAAGCAAAACCACCAATGAAGTATACATGCTCTTCAAGAAAAGCCACACAGTCTATTGAAAAGTACATTCCATGTGGCATTTGTGAATAGTTTAGAGTTCAAAGCATAGTCCCACTTTGTCCATGCAGGGTAAGGCACCCACATGTACAGAGTGCTGCAGGAGACAGCACTGTCAGCTTCAGATTACGGCTTCCTCCTCTGGCCTTCAAGCTTCTGCTCCAGTCACTGAGCAAAAGACTGAGATGTCTTCCCTCAGAACCTAATAGGATTTCTCAAATTTAACAAGGTCTCAGCAAATGCCACCATGCTCCTGCTCATTTGAATCTCTCCCTTGGATGGACCACATTTAAATGTTTTTTGTCTTTTTCTTGGAAAAAATAGTGCCTCTCTACTAACCTTCCAGAATTTTGCTGCAGTTTGGTTCTTGGAAAAGTGAGAGAGTATTTCCAAAGTGCCAGGGGGACTCAAGGAGATGTGCACAACACAAAGCCAAAAGAGGGACTGAAAAACAATGTCACATTTGCCTATAGCCAGCCCGTCCTTCAATTGGGGGAGGGGGGTAAGAGATGACTACATTAGCTTTGTTCAGCTAATTAGTAGAAAGGAATTACAGGTGGTAAGTGTAAGAGAATTCAGATGAGAGAGAGAGAGAGGCAAAGAAAAAAATCCAGTGCTTATCTGAGAAATAAGTAGCATATTTTCATCAGGGTACTATTACTGTTGTTGTCTTCCCACAAAATCCAGAGCTAAAATGAGGATTGCTCTGGCAGCGATGCCTGCAGGTGCACAGTTGTCAGCACAGTGCTTAACTGCCCCTTGGGTGATAATCTGTTGAATGGGGAAATAAGAATCAATTCTCAGTCTCTAGTTTTTAGAAGCTACTTGGGGGATAGATACAGCGACACCTGCAGCAGCACGAATGCTGGCGCTGGGTTCTGGGCACCTACAATGGGTGCTACCCCCATGCCCCATGAGGCCCTTGTCTGATGGCAAATCTGAAAGACACAGACTGGGCTGTGAGAGCTTCTATTCAAAGACTATACACTACCTGACCTTTCCAAATTACAGCAAGGCGCTTGAAGGATAAAAATGATTCGCTTTCAGAAACATCTAATGAAATACCCTATTGTCTAGGTGCTTATAATGTACCTGGCAAAATTCTGAAAGGATGGGAAAGACAGCACACTCAGTACACCAAGACCTAGGTGGGAGTGAGTATGTGTAAATATGGCTGGTTTGTCTTATGTGCTTTCCATAGGAAAGTTCTGTGGACATTTACACAGCCCCTCCCTTTATCAGACTCTTTCTGATTTCCTGTGTCCCAACATCTTCCTTCTCACTCTCCATTCCCTCATAAAATACAAAGCTTGTTATTTGTTGTTAATTTCATAGAATGTTATCATTTCTGTGCCGTATTATACTGATTTCTTATGCACATAGTCCCTCGTCATCTCTGCTTGTTCCAGCATTGGTGAATGACAGAATAAAGATGGACATTTGTGTTGTTACCTACTTTAATCCACCCTGAAGATAATAACAACAATCTTCCTTAAAGACATTTCTTTAAAAATTACACAAACTTTCATGCTAAATGTGGAGCAACGGCCTAACCCTAAATGTGGTTAGAACTGCCAGTGTCCATACAGACACAGGGGATGGTTGTTTTATTGTTGACATTCAGGAATAACCTATTAAATGCCACCAGATCCATTCATAATACTCAATTGGCATGGTGTTGAGTTGCTAGTTAAGAGACTTTACTAGGAAATTTTCCTATGCTGAAGCTAAGCACCTTGTGAAAAGGATAAAGCTTTAGGAAGTGAACATCTACACTCAAAGATGTTTTCCTGAACTGTGCCCAGACTACTGGAATAATAGGCAGCTGAAAAGAAGCTGTGTGAACTCCCCAAGTCCAGAAGCAAGTCACAGGTTGCCAGGACTAAAGAGCCATTCACTAAGGCAAGTGCAGAGAACTGTGAATGCAATCGCTATGTCCTAGGGCCATTTCCAGACACTGATACCATACTGAAAAAGTATGGGATGAAGTCAGAGACTAGGATTGAGTGCACACTGCAACAGGTTACATCCCTTTCAACTCGGTTTCCTCATCTGTGAAGTGAGGATTATCATTTGCCTCAAGGTGAAAATCATACAGATGTTATGGGTGAAGAATATGAACCATAAAGTAAGTACCCAGGTGACCTGTGGTGTTGGGTTTAGCTGCTGCTGATGCTCATCAACTCTAGATGTCTTCCTAAAGAGCCTCATGTCAGAGTCCTGTACATGATGAAAAGTCAGTATTGTTGCTTAGGATCAGAAGCCAAACAAGACAGCAACAGGTCAATACTTTGAAGAATATGACCACTAGCAAAGCTGATCATGCAAGCGATGAAACAGGTGTCCAGTAAAGCACAGTGCAGCTACTCAGCTAGTACCTCCCAGAACATAGTCTGGACATCCCAAAACAAAGGCTCCCGGTTAGTTATCCTTTTGATAAACTGCCCTCCAAACTAAGCAGCTCATTCTTACCTCAGGGCCCATCTCCTCCACAAATTTCTGTCTCCTGACCTGTGTTATTGCCAATGTCCTGTGCTTGGCACCATGCACATTGCTCCCAGCTTTTTGCATCTCTTCCTCTTTCATCGTGTCTTAGGAAACCCACCCTCCAGGACCCCAGACCATGAAAGTACACACCTAAACAGTCACTAGAGTATTCAGTGCCTAGCAAGCAGTTCTTAACTAGCCCTACTTGCTTCCTAGTGTTAGTCTGAAGCCATTTCAAGCACCTAAAGGAGTTGAGGATTTTCCTTCAGAGTGTGTGCTTAATTTTAATGGCTCTGCATATTTCTAAATCTAATTACTAGGAATCTGGAAAAAGAAAATGACAATTGTGCATAGGCCTATGGAGGCCTGGCTAGGTTAGCAGATGCTCCAAGCCAGTTTGCTGGGGAAATTAATTCAAGTCAAAATTCCGCCTGACAATGTGTAGGCACCGCTGCGAAAGAGCAAGGCACTCTTAAAGAGCCCTCTGCTAGGGGCAGCTATCACCTTGCATCCAATCATATAGTCTGAGTACAGTGACCTCAAAAAGAGCCCCATCGTCCAAATGGTTAAGAGGAATGCTTAATTACAGTCTGAGATCAAACAAAACAAGAATTCAGAAGGATACACCAAATAGATTAAAAAAAAAAAAATTCAGGACCTCAAAACTCACCTGAAAAACTAGCCAAAGCAAGATGACTAGATTTAGAAATTTAATCAAATAACACTAATCTGGATGAATCCAGCATCTATGTGCTAACTTGAGTTCCTATTTTTTAAAATGTTATTCAGTAAATAAAGGAGAAATTCCTTGGGGATAATAGATTATCAAAATAGATTAATTGCTCTAACAGAGGCTTAATGGGTATAAACAAAACACTAATAATGTATTAGTAAAAATTATAGAAAGGAATGAAAGAGCTAATTTGAATATAGGTAAAATGAAATATGCATCATTTTTTATAAAAAATATTTTTCTTTAAGGAGAATACTTTAAATATTTAAATAATATCAATTATTAATTTTTCCTTTGTATTTTACAAGGAGCTCTGGGAAATTAACTTGTTCCAAACAACAGTAAAAGAAGAAGAGGAAGAGTAGGTAGATGCAGAAGGAAAAAATGAATACAGAGAAATAGTTGAGGTCAGGTGAAATGTCTAAAGGGAGAGCATTGATTTATTGAGTTTCCACAAAGGATAAAATTTCTTTTCAGAAAAAGAGGAATACCCATAAGAAAAATAGTGTTGTTTAGGAGTATAAGCCTGAGGCAGGACCTAGCTTCTGAGAAGTATGGGCTAGTCCAGGCAACACTGTCCTCATGGCTGCACTTAGGTTCAAGAGGTGGATGGAACAGAAGAGACAAAGGTTACAATATGAGATGAAGCATATTGAGGCAGCTGAGTAGCGGGGAGCCCCCAAGGCCGCTGAACCTTCAGGGAAGCTCATCATGGAAAGACGGAACCAAGAATAAGATTCTGCAAGGTGACCGAATCTCCTCAGCACCTACGACTCCCTCACCGTTTCAGCAGTGACTCCCAAAGCACACTATTTCATTTAGACATACAGCTGTTCCGTATCTTTATTCGGGCGCTAGAAAAAACAAAAAACGATGGAAAGAAATCAATTCGTCACCTTGTCTCCCCAAATCACTTCTCATAGGGCATCCTTAACTTCCCAAGCTGCCCATGCTTTAACGTTGTCTCCCTCCTGTTTCTGCTGTTCTTTCCCTCTCCCTCTGTCCCTCCTTTCCTTCCTCCAGCAGTGCTAACTGGGTTCTCCTTTGCTGTCTTGAGAGCCCAGCCCTCACTACTGCTTTATCTTCTTGATGCAGAGTAAGTGGTGACCTGGTTTCTGAATGGGCATCCATGCCGGCATTTCTGCTGCCATTCACTGCACACTGTGCCTCCTGGCACACACTCTCCAGTACTCAGCCTCTGGAGCCTCCTTGTCTTTAATCAACTTCTGTTCTGTCTACAATGACCTAGCACCTTCTCAGACCAGTAAACCCACAGCCTTCCTACAGGAATCAGCTCAAATTCAAGTCTCTTTCTACTGAACCCAAGCCGCTCATCCACAGGCTCCCAGGGCTCTTGATAAACACCCGGATTCTAGCAAGTACTTGCCAGACTATTATGTGGCACTTATCCCTTTGAGACACTGAGTCACTGGGAGGTAAGGACTTCACCCTACTCACTCCAGTCTGTCTGCTGAGTTAAATTAGACAATGTTTTAGGTCAAAAGAGAAAGCCAGACTCCCTGGATGCCCTCCCTTTCAATGTTCTGTTCAATTTCTTCATTTAACAAACTTGAATTTTAATTAGTGTGCACAATAATGAGTTACATTACAACATTTTCTTACACGTGTATCGTTGTGCTTTGCTCATACCAACCCCTCATTACCTCTTCTATCCACCACCCTGCTGGTTCCTTCCCTCCCCTTAAATAGCCTCACTTCTGCTTTGGTGTCGCATGTATTTATAAATCTAGGCTCCACATATTAGAGAACATACACCTAGGAAGCACACACATGCACAGCATGTTTCTGAAGGTTTTGGTGAGTTGGGTCTGTCCACAACAGCCTCTGCCTCCCAGCACAGCAAGGTCCACTGTTCCAAAACCACTCTGCTATCTGCACTGCTCTAGCATGGAGCCCTCTTCATGCTTCTGCTCTGTACCTGCCATCCTGTCTGCCTGAGTTGCATCTGCTCTTTAACCCTCGGTAGCTGCTTCATCCTTAGGAAAGCCAGTTTCTCCTTTCTGGTCTCCCAAGTGGACCTCAATGACCACACTCATCTCCCCAGCACTGAGCTCTGTCCGTATACACTGCACAGTTGTTTCTCTAAAGAAGGATCTCCCATTGTGCCTCTTTAAATAGCAAAATGGAGAAAGCGTGAGTCAACTGCTTTTCTGGAGCAAGATTCAGCAAGCTTTTCCTGCAAAGGGCCAAATAGGAGGTGTTCCAGGTTTTGTGGGTTACTCAGTCTGTCACACTCAGCAATCATAGAACCAAAGAACCATAGCAAAAGATCCCTATGGTCTAGCAAAAACTTCTTACAAGAATGAGTGGTAGGCTTACTTTGGCCAGCAGTCAAGTGTGTTCACCCACTTCTAGATGCTCTCAAAGCATCCCTTACCTTGTCCCAAAGTTGCCATCAGTTGTAGCCTTAAGACATTACTTTGGAGCCAGGTCTTGTGACACAAGCTTATAATCCAAGACCTGCAGACTGGAGTTAGAGAATCCCAAATACTATGTAAAACAGCTTGAATTACATGGTGAGTTCAAGGCCTGTCTGGGCAACTTAATGAAATCCTGTTTCAAAACTTTGACAAGAGGCTGGGGATGTAGCTTAGTGATACAGCACTTACTTAGCATACATGAAGCCCTGGATTCAATTCCTAGTACCACAAAGATAGATGAAGGATAGATAGATAGATAGATAGATAGATAGATAGATAGATAGATAGATAGATAGATAGAATCAGAATTCCATAGCAGGTGATCAGTAGCCAGTTGTATAGCTGAACTGAATGGCACAGTACAATGGGGTTCCGAGGTTGATCTCTGCACCAAATTCTTGCCTCCCTAACTTCCCCTCACAGGAAATTAAATCTCAATTAGATATCTAGGTCCCCAGCTTCCCACAAAGAGAAACTCTTTCCTTCTGAGAGGAACAGCTACCCCAAGACTTCATGACAACCTTCTAAAATGTACCCCATCCTCATCTTTTCCTGATACCATTAGATAAAAACAGCAGTGTTCAAAGGCAACCAACCAAAAATATAATAACCTGACATTTTTGCATTTTGCAGACTGCAAACTTCAGCAGAAGCAGTAAAGACCTTCTTGATGTTCCAGAGTAATATTAGAGCAGTTACAAGTAATGCTGTAATCTAATTTTTATATTAATAATATAACTGGAAGTAAATAGGAAAAAATAAACACAAAAGAAGGAATTAGAAAGCTGAGAGCCTCCTGAGATACAGAACACCTGCTATACACTAGAAATGTTTGTCGATAAGTGATTAGGCAGGAAGCTAAAGACCTAGACAACCCAGCTAGCCAAAGTGCACACATTCTCCAAATTCCTTAAAACACAATTTTAAATCCATAATATCCATGGGGAAGTTTGAAAACTTCCATCTGTTTGTGACAAATGGGCCATGCCATTCTCTCTCCAGCAGACTCACCATCTTGAGTATTTGGAGTCAGGATTTGGGTGCGGAGTTCCTCCAAGCTAATTCCCAGGCACCTGCATATCTCCTCCCTGTTGTAGGGTTCAGCATGAAGGGCATCCTCTGTAACCAACAGCATTTCTTCCAGACTTATCCCTAGTTTGGTTTGCACTTCTTCTAGCCGCAGGACTTTATCCCATTGCAACCCTTTATGTTTAGCAAGGACCTGCAAGTTCAAACCAAGACAGAGGTTAAGTTTTACTTCAGAATTCAGTATGTTCTATTTTAATTAGTCATATTCAGCTTGAATTTTTTTCCATGCAAACTATCAAAGTCTCCCACCATTGCTTGGAAATGTTTTGTGGGCTCAGACATTTGGAATTAAATATGTCTATAAGACAGTCACTTAAAACACATACATTGCAAATGCATGCAGGAGCACATGTGCACACACACAATTCCTCTCTCGTGTTGTTTTTGCCTGTCATCTCTATCCATGAGGGCAGTGGTTCTCAACCTGTGGGTCATGATTCCTTGGGGGTTATAGATCAGATATCCTGCATGTCAGATATTTATATTATAATTCATAACAGCAGCAAAATCACAGAGCAATGAAATAACATTATGGCTGGGATCACCACAAGATGAGGAACTGTATTAAGAGGTCACAGAATTAGGAAGATTGGGAACCACCACCTTAGGACTACTCTTGAATATTTTCACTCTCTTATCTCTACTTAATCTATTTATAATTCATCCCCTATATTAAATCAGGAGAAAACATTCAGATTTAATTTGGCCTTAGTCCTGAGTTGGATGGTGCAGTCCTGACTCTTATTACAATATTTCCTGTTGATCATGAGAGTCTTGAAAATGGCTAATGAATCTAAGTATCTAAATATTTGGAGTTAAATTTCTGTTTTTCAATAAAACCCTCATGGGTGGCCTTACAAGAAATTCCTTCACTGGCTCCATGGTAGTAGTGTATCTGTGTGTTTCTCAAGGAAGAGCTTGATTTCAAGTTGCAAATTGGGGTAGCTCCACAATCTGATAGGAGAATAAATCAAATCTTTCAAATCCAGTCTACTCATGAGAGTTGTAATCCAGAATACACTTCTCTCATTATCCCTCCCTCAACCACTGACAGCCCTTCATATCAGAGAAAACAATGAAGGTTTTTCTCTCTCTGAGGTCTGAACAACTCATTGTCTGGATGTGACAGCAGGTACAAAAAGAAAAAAGCCAGTGAGTAGGAAGTTAGTTGTCAATAAATTGTGCGACTGAATGACTCTTAATGACTCTTCCATTGTGCTGATTTGCTTTTCTTTTTTACTCTCTATTTCCCCTCCCCAAATCCTCCCAGATCCTTTCCAGTTACCTACCTCTCTACCAACCCTACTTCATGCTCTCTCTTTCAAATAAACAAAACAAAATGAAAATGAAAATCAGAACAAACAAAAAATTAGTAAGACCAAAAAAAAAAAAAAAAAACCCAAAGCAAAACAAAACCAAAATCAATCAAACAAACAAACAAACAAAAAAGCCTGCATACAAAAAACCATGGAATTGGTTTCTGTTAGCCAACTACTCCTTATCATGGGGTGTGGTTCACATACCAAGTGAGACTGCACTAGAGAACACTGGTTTTCCTTTTGACAGTGGGTATTGGTTGCAGATAGCTTCTTGGGTGGTGTAGGGACCCATGTCCACTACTCCTTTTCAGTGCTGGGGCCCCGTTAACCGTGAATCTGTGCAGGTGGAAACACTTAGACTGATAGAAATGGGTTGATATTTAAGACACAGCTAGACAACAAGAAACACTAGTAACAGGCCAACAGCTTTCTATCTAATACAGCATCTCGGTGTGTTATTTGGGGCTGGTGAGGCTGTGGGACTAGGCTGGTGAGGAAAAACTGCTTGTAACACCTTGTCTTGAATCTGTGCTGGTTTCTGCATCCTGCCACAGTCTCTGTGAGTTTATATGTACATCAGTACTGTTGTCTAGAAAGCACTGTTTCCTTGGAGTCATCCACCACCTCTGGTTCTTACGATCTTTCTGCCTCCTCTTCCACATAGATCCCAGAGCCTTGAAGGGAGGGGTTTGATGAAGACATCCCATTTAGGACTGAGTGCTCCAAAGTTTGTTACTCTCTGTGCATTGTCCAGGTGTGGGTGTCTGTGTTAATTCCCATCTACTGCAAGAAACTTCTCTGATGTGGGCTCAGTGAAGCACTGATCTGTAGGTATAGCAGTAGCATTTTATTACTGTATCCCTTTAGCAGAGAAATAGTAGTAGGTATTTCCCTAAGCCCATGACCAATCTAGTCTGAGGTTCTTGGCACTTTTTTTTAAAAAAAAGATTTTCTGTTCTTCATTAATGGCTGAAAGAACTGGTTACACCATATTTCTTCATTATGCTGTCATTATGCTGTCTGAGGTTCTTGGCACTTTTAGCATTGTCAAAGGTATATTTCATGGAGTAGGCTTTAAATCCAATCTTTAAAAACAAAACAATAACAAAGAGTGGTTGGTTACTCCCATAACACAAACCACTATTACACCAGCATATACTGTAGACAGATCACATGATATTTGTAAATTTATAGCTGGAAGTCTTCAGAGTATCTATTATTACCAAGAAAGCTAGTTAATAGGGATGTAGCTTCTAGTTGGGTACTAGCTCTACTTTTCCAAATATTCTATGACATAAATAAGTGCTGTCTTTGCAATATGGTCTTCCAATAAGGTTGTAGACAGAAAGAAACAGCACTGGCAACAGCCTATGATATTTGGGGAGGTTTCATGATACCCCTTTGTTCAGTGACTTAAGATGAAACCCATTCCTAGCACTGGGGGATTTATTTGGTGATATAAGAGGTCTATCTGAGACATTGCCACTACTATTATTTGGTGACTCATTTAGATTTCTTCTATATATGTACATATTTTAAGAATTTCTATGGTAGTAGGTTTCCATATTTTTTTAATGTCCTTTTAGTATTGTCACTTTCCATATTCCCTCTTTTACCCTTCTATCTCCCTCCCTATTTAATCCTTCTATTCTAGTTTCCCCTCTATCTCTCCATAACACTACACTCTACTTTCCCCTCCTTGGAAGAACCTCTCCTTCTCCCTGGTCTCTTACCAGGTATCTGACCTCTGTGATTATCCAGATTGTAGCACATATTTTGAAAGCTAAAATGTTACACCCACATATGAGAGAAAATATACAGTATTCTTTTGGACTCTGTGTTAGCTCGCTCAAGATTATTTTTCTAGCTCAATCCATTTATCTGCAAATTTCATTTTCTTTAGCACCTGAATAATATTTTTCTGCAAGTATACCACATTTTCAATATTCATTCATCAGTTGATGGACTTCTAGGATCTTTTCAATTTCTAGCTCTTATGAATAGATCAGCCATGAATATAGATAAGCAAGTGTCTCTGTAGAAGGATGTAGAGTCCTTTGGGTATATACCCAAAAGTGGTACAGCTGGATCTTGAGATAGATCTATTTTCATCTTCCTAAGGAACTGCCATACTGATTTCTACATTGCTATACAAGTTTTCACTCCCACCAGCAGTGAATAGTTGTTTCTCTTTCCCTACAACCTTGCCAGGATGTGAAGTCATTTATTTTATTGACCTTGGCCATTCTGACTAGAGTAAGATAAAATCTCAAAGTAGTTTTAATTTGCACTTCCCTAGTGGCTAAGTATGTTGAACATTTCTTTAAGTGTTTCTCAGACAATTGTGTTACATCATATGAGAACTCTCTGCTTAGTTCTGTACACCATTTTTAATTGGGTTATTTGTTTTCTTGATGTTTAGGTTTTTTGTAGTTCTCACTTTCTTCCTTTTGGACAAGATGCAGGACTTACCAAAGGATGGTTATAAGTTTGTTAGGATCACTCACTTCTGAAAATGTTACTAGCTTAAGTTCTTAAACATCTTTTTCTTAAAAAAAAAAAAAATCCTGGCTCATATACTTAAAGGGGATATTTTTAAAGAAGAACTGGAACAGAGAATTGTTTTTCTGTTCAATTATTTCACAGAGCATAGTATCATTTTTTTTTTCTTTTCAGTGTTTGTTCCCATATTCTCTCTATTACTTTTATTGAAAGTGTTCTTTGACAATTTTATACATGTATAAAATCCCTTCTGATCACTATACCTCTTGGCCTCTAATCTCCTTCCCTTTCCTATTAAACCCCCCTCTCCCCCCAATTCCTTCTCCCATAATCATGTCTTTGTTTTTTATTTTTTTCTAGTTAACTCAGAGGTTAACTAGAGTCATCTGTGTGACCATAGGTTTGGGAATATTTACTAGTGGGATCCTCAGTAGGTACACACATGAATGACTGCCTCTCCGACAGAAACCATCAGCAGCCAATGGTTCAGCCAGGAGGACAGGGCCTTTTGAGTCCTTCCTAATCCAATATTAACTGTTGATAGACCCAGTCTTGTATAGTACCACTACAGACTAGAGGGTTATGAATAATTGGACTGTGCCATGCCTAGAAGTAAGAACTTACAGCCCTTCTCCTTATCTTTCAACTCTTACATTTTTTCTACAACTACCCCTAAGCTTTGGAAGGATTGGTATAAATGTCCAGTTTAGGACTCATCTGACACTTATTCTCAAAACCTTGAGCCACCCTGAGTTTCTGCATACACTATCATTCATTGAAATGCACTTATCATTCATTGCCGAGAAGCCTCTCTGTTTAAGGCTGAAAATAGCATTAATCTATAACCCCTTCAAATAAAACTTTAGAAGGCAACTTGGCACCAAACAATTTAGTCATACTAGCCAAACCTTAATAGTAAGTTCACCCCAGGCCTGACTTCCTGACCCACAGATTTTTAAACAGGTTTACAGCACCAGGCATGAATTCATTCTTGTCAAATACAGTTAGAGAATGAGTGGCTACTCACCTAACCATTGTGTCACTATTCTACTAGTGGGCACATCTTGCCTGACAGGTTCACAGCTGGTTAAGGTTGTTGATGCCTATACTATTCCAGTAGCCTATAGAGTAACTCCCAGGGCTCTGAATACTAGAAGGCAGGGAGAAAGTCTCAAGCTCAGTTCTAGATGACTGGGGTTATTTAAGAATAAATGACATGAAGTTGGGAGAAAGATGGGTTGGGCAGCACTGGGAGGAGTTGGTGACAGGTAGTAGTGGACAGACACAAATACACTGTATAAATGTATCAGATTTTCAACGACTAAATTTAAAAATATTACTAAAAAATTAAAGAGGATTTAAGTGTCACATACAGTTAACCAGTAAGTAAAAAAATAAGGTAGAAAACATTTGACAAGTTCATTCCTCTGAAAGAGAGAGGGGAGGGAAAATGGAAGAGAGAGTAAGAGAGAAGAAAGAGGAAAGAATGGAGAGGAAGAGGAAACAAAAAATAATTTCCTGTGATAGTTCCCATCTCCGTCTTTACCTGAACCACTCACAATGTCCTAGATACTTGGAAAAAACATCTTGCCCCAGTGACTTGTATGACCACTCTGCAAGGCATGCCTGCAGCCCACAGGCTACTTCCAAAAAAAACCTCTGCGTTGTTTCCCCTGTATGCAGAGACACTAACATGAAGGGATGCAATTCACTTCGGCACTATCACAGTTTTCTGTTTACCTAATGTCCATTTTACTTTCAGCTAATAGGTCCACAAAGCCAAGTCAGTGTGCATTTCAATTAGAGAATAAAATCTTCCACGTGTTCACGACAACAGCTGCATAGCCCATGAGCTCCGCACTGCTGTGAGGGAGAAAAATAGGAAAGTCACTTAAGCCCTTAGAAATTTGGCTCAGGAATCAGAAAGATGACTTGCAGATAAGGAGGGAGTGGGTGAGATCACTTGCTCGGAGACAGAACCTAACAAGGGAGTTTGTCACTGCTACCTTCATGACTGGCACACTTTGCATCTGGGAAGCAGTGGCGTAAGGGTTGCAAGTCACTTCCTCACAGCTTCCCACTCAGCAGCATGGAGAAGTTTAGAGATGGGAGTTCTTCAATATGCACCGCTTTCTTTTCAACACAGCAAACATGAAGGGTTCATATCACATACACCTTCAGAAAAGATCCTGAGCTCTGGCCCATGCTCTACAGAACTCAAAGCAGGCAACAGTGCTTTGTCCACAGATGGAAAAGGTAAGGATGGACAGGTTAGGACCCTCCATTAGGCTTCTCTCTAAGAAGGCCCTGAGCCAAGACTATAAGGGACAGAATTTGTGAAGCAAGCTAGCCCATGTCTCAACAGAGAAATGTAAAGTGACACAGAAAGTAGTAGGAGGGGCACTGAGATGGATGGGTAAAATTGAGCCTGCTGGTCTTTAAAGACTCCTATGTATAAACCTCAGCTGTATCTTTACCTACAAGCAAGGCAGAGGGCTATTTACCACTAAATCACAGTCATCACTCAATGGGCTGCTTTCAAGGTAGGAACTTCCTAGTACTTACAGGGTGTCCTGGATGAATACTAAAATACTAAGCACTCTTCTACATTAAGGAAACACTCTTGCTGATATCTTACTCATACTCTAACAAATAAAACTTGCCTAAATAGCAGAGGGCAGAGCAAGATATCAGTTAACCATAGAGGTCTGGTCTATACAGACAGACAGGAAGTCATATGGCTGGGTGTAGAAAGTGATTAAGTGGGAGGAGACAAAAACTCAGTCGCTTTTCAGCTGGGAAGCTAGCGAGTACAGTGCGACTGTGGCTGCTCCTTCATCTCTTTGATCTTTCAGCATTTTTCCTATATCTGACTCTGACTTTTATTTATTATTATTATTATTATTATAGACCTATTAAAACTACAAGGGATCTAATGAAAAGGCATGGTACTGCAAGGATATGGAATTTAGGAGCAGGGCTATCAGAATCCACTTCTCTAGCTTCCTTACTGCAGTTAGTAGTACTGTCAGTGGAAAAATCATCCAGCCTTCTCACCAGATGAGTGTCCTATCTCACCAGATGAGTGTCCTAGCCGGCTTTCTGTTGGAGTGATAAACACCATGACCAAAACCAACTTGGGAAGAAGAGGGCTTATTTTTGCTTACAGTTTATACCCCATCATTAAGAGAAGCCAGAACAGGGTCTCAAGATAGGGGCCTGGAGGCAGGAACTGAAGCAGAGTTCATGGAGGAACTGTGCTTATCAACTGGCTTTTCATGACTTGCTCAGCTTGCTTTCTTATACAATCCTGCCTAGGAATGATACAATCCCAATGGGCTGGGCCCTCATACATCAATCACTAATCAAGAACATGCCCCAGGATGTGCCCACTGGCCAATCCTATGGAAGCAATTCCTTAACTGAGTTCCCTGGAGTTTGCCAGGTGACTCCAATTTGTGTCAAGTCGACAAAATAATCCTCTAGATCCATTTGGGGGCTAAATCCAGTCCAAGGAGATCAATCTGACACCCTCTTCTTGCCTCTCTGGGCACCAGGCGTGCACATGGTACATGCAGACAGTAAATTCATACACATAAAATAGAAATTTTAATTTAATAAAAACTTTTAAATGAGATAAAACTATCATGTAATCCAGCCATCCATCCCTGATCATATACACAAAGGACTCTAACTCAACTTTAGAGACATTTGCACATTTATGTTTATACTTTACTACTTACAATAACTAAGAAATGGACCGTGCTGAGATGTCCATCAAAAGATGAATGGATAAGGATATGCAACGGGCTTTTCTTCAATCATAAAGAAAAACGAAATCACAGCATTTATAGGGAAAAGGATGGAATACTATGCTAAATTAAAAAAGCCAAATATATAAAAAGCAAATATATGTTTCCTCTTGTATATAAAATATTGATTTAAATGTGTGTGTGTGTGTGTGTGTGTGTGTGTGTGTGTGTGTATGTGTGTGTGTTGAAAACCAGAAAGGAAATCATGAGAGGAGAGGAAGAACTAGCTTAAGTATATAATTATATAATGGAATGTGTATGAAATAAAAGCATAAGTGAGGGCTATTGAGGGGGAAGAAAAGGGACCAGCAAGAGGGGGCAGTTACAATGGAAAGTAAAAGAAAGAAAGGGAGGGAGGGAGAGAGGGACCACAAAAAAAAAAGTGTTGCGGGAGAATTGTTCACATGGCCATTCTACTGTGCCAATAAAGCCACCTTGAGTCAAAGGACAGAGTCAGCAATTGGCTTACTGAGATCAGCCACAGAGTTGCTGGAAGACCAAGGAAGCCTGCTAGAGAAAGACAGGAGGAGATAAGAGGGATTCCAGAGGGATTTTCAGGGCTGATGGACTGGGAAAAACATGGAGAAAGGGTCAGCCAATGACTCCTTTGTTCCTTGGATTTATCAGGTCTTTATCTCAATTTCTGACTCCCCAGATTTTACTGAACAGTTAAGGCAACTGTTTCATTGTGTCCAACTTGGGGCCTTAGAAAACACCCAGGTGGCAAAACCATCACAACTATGCAACTCCCCACCCCCATTCTCCAATCCCTCTCTTAACCCCACTGCTGCATGAGTGGATATCTATGGCCAGCTGCCAGCCTTATGGCATAACAATAGCCAGCATAATACACTTCCAGTCAGTCACCCCAACACTACTCCCAGCAGGCAGCTTGGTATTCTCCCATGCTGTGTTCTGTGCTCCACTACTAAAGACAGGCAGGATGTCTTTACTACATCCCAGCTGCATCTATTTCTCCTACTGACTTTCTTATGTTAGCTCTTCAGACAGCTCACCCACACACACACACAGGGCATGTGAACAGTCACAGTGGCCCCCAGCCCAAGTGTGCAAATAGCATGGCACCGTGACTCACCCACCCTGTGGGCCAGCATAGGCAAACACCGTCACTGCAGCTGATTACCCTGCATGGCTCTGCCTATGCTGTCAGCATCGTCACACAGGGTAAGACATTTGGGGATTTTTAAATGAGGAATTAGACTTAAAAAGAAAATATGGGGGGATCATTCCCATGTTAAGAATTAAAAATATCACAATGCACAGAGATAGGACTACTGTGTGCTACTATGGATGGTTTGCATGGGAAAAAATAGATGAGGGGATAAGTAACTAGCTGGGGTTGACATAATGTCGATCCTAATGATCAGTTTGATCATTCAATTTATTTTATCCTTTAAAGTGATTTGGTAACTGTTCCAAATATGATAATTTGACTGATAAGATACAACCTTAGAAAGACTACTGATGAGACTCAAGCCTTAGACTTACTATTGATAAGATACAAGCTTTAGAAAGATTTAATATTGATAAGATGCAAGACTGAGACAGACACTACTATAAGATATAAAGCTTAGAAAAACATACTAAGGAAAATACAAAGACAGAAGAATTTATAATAGAACCTATCACACCATTGCATTATGAAACAAGAGGAATGCCCCCAAGGTTATTAGAAAACCAACCTTAATTTATCCAGTTGCTATACAAGAAAGGCCACCAGATGCTAGGCACCCCCAAGATTATGCAAAAGTTAACTGGGATCCTGTAGAAATGTTAGATTTGAAGATATTTAAGGAAGCAGTCATTTCACATGTAATGTGCTCACCTTTTGTGAAGCAGCTGGTAAATTCATGGGCAACTCAACAGGATTATTCCACAAGACTGGAAAGATTTAACTACAGCAATATTGGAAGCTGGTCCTCAGTTACAATAGAAAACATTGTGAAGACAGGAAGCTAGGGTCATAGAACAACAAAGTAGGACTAGAAGAATTAAAATTTCCCAAGGCCAGCTTCTCAGTGAGGGCAAATATGTTGATTTGCCAAGAAAGTTTAGATTTGATGATCACACCTTGGTGCAATGTTGTACAGCAGCTTTCAATGCTTGGGACAGGGTTGAAGAATTAGGAAACAAATCTGAGTCATTTACTAAAATTATACAAGGCCCAAAAGAAGCTTTCACTGATTTTTTTTAATAAAGATTGACTTCAGCTGTTAATAGAGTGATATCATATCAAGAAACTAGACAAATATGAATTAAATCATTGGCTTTGAAAATACTAATTCAGAATGCAAAGGGGATTTAGGCTTTTAAAGGAAAGATCAGCAGCAATAGATGAATGGATCAGAAATACAGTTGATATTGGATCTCACACTTATGATGCTACCTTCATAGAAGTAATTTCTAGAAATCTTAAGAAAAACCAAAATGTCAGGTGTTTTAATTGTGGTAAACAAAGTCATTTGAAAAGGGATTGTAGGCAAGATGGTCCTAGAAACATTTTTTTTTTTTCCTGGAGAGACTCCAAACAGAAGGCCCCAACCTTCTGGAGGATGCAGAAGGTGTGGCAAAGGCCAGCATTAGACTAATGAATGCAGATCAACAAGGGAAAGGCAAGCAGCCCTTTGCTATTGGAAAATGCTCTAGCGGCCTCTCACAGGTCCCAATGTCAAATTTGGTTCAATCATTCCCTGTCAGCACTGGGGAAACTCCTCCACAGAGCAATTAATAGACTTAATACCTATTGTTAAAAAACCATATTGCTATGGATGTGACCAAAGATAGAACGGCTGCTATACATATGACCAAAAGTTCAGGAGAGACCAGAAAACAAGTATTTTGGCAAACTGTTATAAATGACCAGAGACCAAAGCTAAAAAAACACATATAAATTGCATTGAAATTGAGGATTTGGTAGAAATGGTTGCAGATGTAATGACAATTTCACCAAAATCTTGGCATCTATATTGGCCTCTTCAGGAGATAAACATTCAATTTCTTGGGATTAGAACTTTATCTCAGGTAAAGTGCAAGATACATAGGCCTAAAAGGACACATAGAAAAAATTGAAACCATATAAGGCTAACACAACAATGAATTTATGGGGATGTGATTTGTTGCAACAATGGAAAACACAGATTAACATTCCTCCAATCTCAGAAATAAACCATGAAATAAAGAATGCTTCTGAAAGAAATACTCAAGGGTTTTATCAAGAACAGTCAGACTGTTCAGGTTGTACATAAGCAGGGCACAACAGCTGGTACTACCTTTAAAAAAAAAAAAAAAAAAAAAAAAAAAACAACAGTTCTACCTTTAAAATGGTTAACTGACAAACCTGTCTAGGTAGAATGGCCTTTGACATCAGAAAAATTACAGACTGGTACAGGAATAGCTAAATACTCAACATACTGAGAATCAGCCAGTCCTTGGAATTCTATATTTGTCATTAAAAGGAAATCTAGAAAATGAAGACTGTTAACAGATTTAAGACCCCATAAATAAAGTGATTCAGCCAATGTGTTTTTTATATCCTGGAATTCCCTTGCCTTTTCTATTTCTTAAAGGATGGTCTATTAAATATCGACTGGTTTAAAAGACTTCTTTTTTACTATACCTTTACAAGAACAGGATAGAGAAAAAAATTGCCTTAATTGTGCCTACTTATAATAGTTCCCAGCCTGTTAAAAGGTATAAGTGGATGGTTATTCCACAAGGGACGTTATACAGCCCCAAATTATGTCAGTATTGTGTGCAACAGCCATTAAAAATAATTCATAAACAGTCTCCTCTATCTTAATTTACCATTACATGGATGATATATTATTAGCTGATTCAGACACAATTATCATATAAAATCATGTTTGAAAAAAGTAAGGAAATTTTTGTCTTGCTGGAGATTAGAAAGAAATAAAAAGAGGAGAATCTATTAATTACCTAGGATAAAAGATATGTTTATTTAAGAAAATTAAATCACAGAAAGTACAAATCAAAATATAAAAGAGAGATCAATTATGAACTCAATGATTTTCAAAACTTTCTGGGAGATATTAACTGGTTACATCTTACAATTGGATTAATAACTCTAGAGCTAAGTAATTTATGTCAAGCCTTACAAGGTGATAAGGGTTTAAATATTCCAAGAAAATTATTAATTGAGACTGAGAAAGAAATGACTAGTGTGTGAGTTATTTGGATCAAGAGCTTGAGTGTATCATGGTCATACTAACTTCTACTCATTCTTGTATAGCAATTCTTATGCAGAGAGAAGATAATATTTTAAAATGGATATTTTGCCACACAGAGTAAAAAATTAAAGACCTATTTATAAAGGGTTTCTAAATTGATTCTGAAAGGAAAGATGGGAGATGTTATTCTGTAAATATGTTTCTCATACAGGTTAATCAATAAAGCACTGTTTGGCCAATGGGAAAGCAAGATAAGCAGGGCTAGGAGACTAGGAGGAGGAAAGAGGGAGTAGTAAGGAGAAGTCAGTATGTAGAACCTAGAGGAAGCAAGATGCTGGCCGCCATGCTCGGGTAAGTTGACCATGTGGAAATACTTAGATAAGTAGAAATGGGTTAATAATTAAGACAGAGCTAGCCCATAAACAATAATGGTAACTGGCCAACAGGATTGTATCAATTTCAGAGTCTCTGAGTGTTATTGGGGCTCGCATGGCGGCCGGACCAGGCGGCCAATGGGGAGGAACAAAGAGTGGGTCAGACCGGCGGCTGGTAAAAATGTGCTTATAACAAAAAAATAAGACTTATTCAAGTAACAGGAATAGATCTAGAAAACAATTATCGTACCTTTTACTAATGCTGAAATGGCCTCATTCTGAGCAGAAAATAAATATTGGCAAAGAGCTTGCAGCAATTTTTTGGGGAGAGATTAGCAACAAATATCCTAAAAGCAAGAGACTTCAGTTTATAAAAAGGACTAATTGGATTCTTCCTCACATTGCATAGGGAACACCAATTTCTGGAGTCCCTACATTCTATTCTTGTGTAAATAAATCAGGAAAGGCAGATTATAAATCAGGATATTTGAAGTGTCTCAAAGCCCTTATGATTATGTTCAAAAGTCAGACATATGCTATTCTCATGGTATTATTAGATACTCCATAACATTTTAATATAGTTACTGACTCTCAAAATATGCAGAAAGAGTTGTCTTACATACTGAACTGCTCAACTTATTCCAGATGATTCAGATGTTGGGGCCCCACAGCAACAAATCCACCAGGATTGTGGTAATGCCCCTAAGCTGACAAACAACATCCAAAAATCAGCTTTGGACTACAAACTGCTCAGGACATTTTCAAAGCAGTTATTTAAGATGGTCCAGGCTCATAAACTACTCTAATCATGACTTCAGATAAGCCTTGCCCTCTCCCATCACCCCAAGACTGGACAGCAGCTCGCTCTCCCAGAACTTGATCTTTATCTCAATTCAGAGTCCCCTAAAGATGCCATCACCCACAGACAACAAGAAGTAATTTTAAGAACACAACACCCACATTCCCAAGAGGCGGGGTGAGTGGTTTTTGATCATTTAATGGACATTTGTCATCATTTAAGGGTGTTAGTCACAAGTTGTTATTGGTCATGATCAGGGAGGTTATTAAGCAAAGGAAATTAGATTGAGGGATCTCGTTCTGTTTGACAAAAAAAAAAAGGAGAAATGATAGGATAAAAGGGTAGATTATTGAATCTACTGTCAAATTAAAAAAGCAACTACTAGTCTCAAACATTTTACATTTGTATGGGTTTTTGTATGTTGATACAAATCTAAGGTTATTTTTGTTATGCTGTATATATATTTCTACTCCTGTTTAAGATATTTTTGTATATTTATACAAATTTAAGATTATTTTTGTTATACTGTCTTATATGTTTCTATTTCTTATTTAAGGTATTGTACCTATATACAGCTGATTTAAACATAATGTAAAATTCTAGTCCTTGAAAGCTAGAATAATAGAATAATAAAGTCATCTATAACAATCAAAATTATAGTCATGTTAGGTATGTCTACAAGGTCAATCAGGTAGATGGTTTTCAAACACTTCAGAGACTTACAGAATGTGGCATTTTAATGTCTTAGTAACATAAGGCTTTTCATAACAATGAGACACACCTGCTCCTGGCAGCACCAATTTACTTCAAAAGAGGGTAATAGGTGTTGAAGAACCTCCATATAGAGATTGCCTTCATTTACAGTAAAGTTAGCCACTGGGCAAAGGAACTGCCCTTGCCTCCACAGCTGATAGTATGCTGTCCAAATTGGACAAGTAGAACACTAAAGAAGGCAACTGTCAAACTTTGTCAAGACAAGAAAGCCAGCCCTTAAAAACTCCTGCTTCACAGAAAAGTCTGTCAGGTATTTTAGGCCCATAGGCCAAAGATGGATGTCCCAACATTACAAAGGAACCTTGAGGTAAGTGTCCAGGAAGCCAAATGTCTTTGTTGTTTCTTAGTTTTGAAAGTTGCTTGCTCTGCAATTCCTGTTTACTCAGGTAATATTATATCCTTCTTGGGTCTCTGATGGGTTTGAAGACTAGATAGTGATAACTACAGTTTTCTTTAGTTATGATAGAAAGTAAATTAGGTACAAAACTTTGAACTGACCAAGACAGAATAGATAATTTGAGGATTTTCTCTGAATTTTCCAAATGCTAAGGGACTGGACATTGTGAATGCATTTCTTACTTGATAACTGTTCTCATTATATGTAGTTTTACTATATTAGAGTTAAAACCTTTCCTTTTTATTTAGACAAAAGGGGGGAGATGTTCCTGTAGAAATGTTCATACAGCCATTCCACTGTGCCAATAAAGTCATCCTGAGTCAAAGGAATGGAGTCAGTGATCGGCTGATCAGTGTGAGCCATAGAGTTGCTAGAGAACTGAGGTCTTCTAGAGAGAGGAACGGGAAGAGAGAAGTGGGGGCCCTAGGGGGAGATTTCTGGAACTGGTGGATTGGGAAAAACAGGAGAGATGATCAGCTAACCCACTCTCCACTGTTCCTTGGATTTATCAGATCTTTATCTCAATTTCTGACTCTTGAGTTTTTATTATACTGGAATAACTTAGGTAATCATTTCAAAAAATCCCAATCATAAAAGCCTTCCACCCAACTCTTTTCTCAGTTTGGTGGTAGTTTTTCTCTCATTTCTTTTTGTTGTTGCTGTTACTTTTTGTTTTGAGACAGGGTATTACTCTGTAGCCCTGGTCATCCTCCTGCTTGTCCCCTAAGAACTAGGATTACAAGTATCACACCACCACACCTGACTGTGTCTACCCCTTTGTATCTCACCTCTCTGATGCTCTACACTTCTCTTCAACCAAATGATGTGTTTCTGCTACCAATGAAACATATCTTGAAGGCCCCTGCAAACAGCTTCCCTACTTCTTGTAAGGCCAGCACAGCACTGAGGGCTCTGCCACTTTCCAGTTCCATTGCCCAAACCACTCCTCACTCTGTTCCTCTTGCCTGTAGCTTAAACTCTCTGTGCTAACAGCACTCATTGGAGTCCTGGCAGACAGAGCATGCTCTACTGAACATGCAGAATGAATGAGATTGACCACAGTCTCGAGTGGATTTTCTGCTCAAATTCAAGGAAATTATCAAGGCCCTGAGAACATTGTGCCAACTTCTCTACACATTCTACCACCAGACAAAGAGCCAGTTCCATACTGACCACAAAGTGACAGGAGCTGAAGAATGTGGGTAAGCAATGGCTCCTGGCCAAACAGGCCTTCCAAAGCATCATTGTACATTTTTCTTGGAGTGTCATGAAAACTCTCTACTTCTCTGCTGCCCGTGTTGCCACAAATGGTTGAGGCTACGTAGAAAAGCAATGCTAGAACTCCCCCTCTCAATGTCACTTCCCATAACACCAACTATTGGCGTCATGTATTTTATCCTTCAATATAACAGACATACAATATCTCTGGAAAAGTTGAAGGCATGAAATACGTATAAAATATGAAGACGTTTGTGCCCACTAAAGATTCCTGGTCACTTTGTTAATTTAAGAACATAAAAATATGCTTCACTTAAAAGTATCATTTACGTAAGCAATGGTTATAAATCTCTATTGAGTTTGCTTTGAATGTTTTTAATTTTAGCTCAAATGCTCTACAAGACTCTAACATTTAATGAATCTAAATCAATTAGTTTTTGAAAGTTGATGGTGAGAAAATCAGGGGGAGAAAAATTGAGAGTAGAAGGCGCTGTCAATATTAAATCAAAATGAGTAAAAATGACCTTCACCAGATTGCTGTACTTCCCTGTAATAACTAGGTATGGCACAAACTCAGATTCACAAGGGTATTTTAGAAAGGCGAGGCATGAGGGAAGTGTGCGCTAGCTGTCAAAACTCTGCTCTGTGGATCTCTTTCTAATGGTTAGTCATTCTCCACTGACACTCAAAGCAGGTTTGTCCAGGCTAAATAAGCATCTTTGCCATTTTTACCTGAGAGTCTACTTCTTTATATAATGAAATCACTTCCAAATAAAAATGAAATTCATTCATGTGTTACCAGCAATGGAAGGATGGATCCATACTTTAAGTCAGACATATTTAACAGACTTTTCAGCTAATGTTCCTAAGCAAAAACAGTCCCACAGTCTCATCCCTGCATGTGGCCTCTAGTGACAGGCTTCTCTTCCTTGGATTCTAATAGTCACAGAAGTGGGAGCCAGAAAACATTCTCCACTGTGGTGAGGTCTTTCACCTTTCTTTTTTCCACAAGGGAAAAGAAAATTCTTCCAGTATTTCAATCAGCTGGGTTTTTCATTTTGTTTTGTTTTCATTTACAATATCTAATATAGTGTAAATTCTGTGTAAGTATAGTATTGAAGAGTAGTGACCAAAAAAATGTGCATGTTCAGTTCAGAAGCAATCACGCCTGCTCCTCCCCTCACTACACCCTCTGGTCTCCAGTGATCCCCTTTTCTCCTATCTATGTGTTCTGTTGCCTTCTCACCCTGTTCCCAAAAGCCTCTCCTTTCCAGCCTCAGGGTTCCCTTTCTAGTTCCCTGGCTTCTCCCACCTAAATACACAAACTTAACATTTATTTGCACAACACAGTGAACATGCAGTGTGTGTCTTTGTAAGCCAAGATTCCGTCCACTTCTTTGCAAATTTTATAACTTTAGTTCTCTGTGTGGATGAGTAAAATTCACTGTGCATATGTACCACCACATTTTCATTACCTATTTACCTACCAAAGGACTTGTGAGCCAACTCCCTTTCCTTGCCATTGTGAGTAGAGGGGCAATAAACATGGATAATCAGGTACTCTGCCGTGGCTGCGCCCGTTTACACCCACCCCTCCAACGGTGAATAAGATTTTCTGTTTCCCCACATCCTTGCAAGCACCTGTCATTTCTTGATGATAGCCAGTCTGGCTGGGATGAGGTTAAATTGATTTTTATTTGAATTTTTCTGATGGCTAAGGATGTTGAACATTTAAAAAGACATTTATTGGCCATTTGTACTTACTTGAGAACTGTCTGTTCAGTTCACTGGCCTGTTTTACTTATTGGCAAGGGTTTTAATTTTTTTGTTTTAAGTTCTCTATTTTAGATGCTTCTCCACTCTCTGAAGAATGGCTAGCAAAACTTTCTCCCATCCTGTAGGCTTTCTGTTCACTCTGTTTTGTTTTGTCAATTTGGGGAAACTAATTCCTATGTTATTTGGGATTCCATCTAGAAATTTCCTGCCAAATCCTACATCCAGAAGCATTTTCCTTTATCATATCTGCTTTTAAAGTGGGGCTTTTAATCCAGCTTGAACTAGTTTTGTGCAGGTTAAGACACTTACATCTCTGATTTCATTCTTCTACAAATGCATGCTTGGTTTTGCCAGCACTGCTTATTGAACAGCTGACCACCCAGCTCATATTTCTTATGCCTTGGTCAAAAATTAAGTGACTTGGGGATAGAGAAGTGGCTCAAAGTTTAAGAGCATATATTTTTCCTGCAGAGGACCCAAGTATGGTTCCCACCCACATCAGGCAACTCAAAACCACCTGTAGCTCCAGCTCAAGGGAATCCAATACTATCTTCTGGCCTCTACAAGCACCTGCACTCACATCTACACAGCCCATGTACAGGTACACATATACATCTTTCTAAAGATTTTATTTTATTATTTTAATTATGTGGGTAGGTTAAGCACACATGAGGGTAGGTGTCTGTGGAAGCCAGAGACATTGGACCTGCTGGAGTTGGAGTTACAGGTGGTTAAGATGCTTTAAAACACCATGTTTAATGACACGAAAGCAAGAGGAAACAAGGCATTACTTTTGAAACATCTTCTAAAAGCATGCCTTTCTGAAGTCAACACTAAATTTTGAGTATTCTCCAAAAAGATCATCTGCTTAAAACTAAAACCAAGTGTGACTCAGGAAATTCTGAAATGCAGGTCATGTGCCAACCACAGTCTGCTTCCCTTTTGAATAGGACTGAAGAAGGGAGGCAGGAATCACCAAGCCTCTCCAGTGGAAAATGACATGAAACATGAATGCCAGAAGACATGAAAGACAAGGAAGCTGTCCTGCAGGGCAGCCATATCCCTGAATGTCACCAAATCTGTTTGCCAAATGACATGCATTTGTGCAAGAGAAGAAACCAGGATGTTCATTTTCCTAAGGAGGGGCTTCTGGATTTCTTGCAGCAGGTAACTAGGGTTAAAGAGTTAATGCGTTATTTCTCAGAAATTTGAGAAGCTAAAATGAGGGCAAATGATATCTGAATTCTCCTCCATTTTTGAAAAGAAACCATTATAATCTTAAATGGATGTTATATTGCCTTCTTATACTTCCCCTTTAAAAATGAATTGTAGATTTCAGTGTCCATAGCTGGGTAGTGAGTTACAACAACTCACTAGTTCAACATGTCCACTGGAGCCACAGTAGAGTCAATGTCATGGAGTAACCAACCACTTTTGATTGGATTTAAGGTTCACTCCATAAGATGAAACACATACTTGAAATAATTATCAGGCCCAAGAACCTGAGACTTGACAGGTCATAGACCCTGGAGGGGGGGGGGACTTACTACTATTATTCTGCTGAATAGACATAGTATTAAACCAATTCCTAATATTTATTATGCCCATAAATTACTGCATCTCTCAATTCACACCAGAAAATGCTTCTTTCTGCAGCAGAGGCAATTAATAGAGACTCAATATTAGTCAAGTCGCAGAGAATAAGAGACTGAAAAATGCTCAGCATAAATGGGACATCATATCATATTCCTTCCTCCAAGTACTCATTGAAAAAGAAGGGTGGAAAGATTCTAAGAGCCAGAGATAGTGCAAGACTAAAAGGAAATAGTGCTTTCCAGATACAACACGGTAGTTGAGCATATAAACTCACAGCAAACATAAAACCTGTGCAAACTCAAGTCAGGCAAAATCTCAGCATGGAGATGGAAGGTAGACATGATGTCCCACCCCAAGCCAAGAAACTACTGGCAACTGATAGCTGACAGGAAATGGAAAGTCAGCTTTCCTTAAGTCAGGTCTAAGAGTATGGCCCTAGTAGTTCAGCCATGCTCCCCAGCTCAGGGCAATGCAGCCAAGAATAACTGGACTTTATGGTTTAATCGGGGTTGTAGTTCTAGAGTGCTATTGTTGTTGTTTCATTTGGTTCAGTTTGGTTTGGTTTTTGAGGCAAGGTCTTACTATGTCACAATGGCTGGCCTGGAACTTACTATGTAGACCAGGCTGTCCTGCTGCTTCCCCAGTGCTAGGATTAAAAGTATATACCACCACACCCATCAGGAACTCCATGGTTTATTTCAAAAATAAAAAAGGAGAGAGGAGCATAGATATAGCTGGTTAAGGGATAGGGTAGATCTGAAAAGAGTTGGGGGATAATGGTTAATATCAAAATACATGGCATGAAATCCTCAAAGAATTAATTGAAAGAAAGGAACTGTGCCTGCTTTTAACTGAATGGAGCTTATTTATAAGCAAATTTGGTTTTTGGTTTGTTTGGTTGGTTTGGTTTTTTTCGAGAAAGGGTTTCTCTGTGGCTTTGGAGGCTACCCTGGAACTAGCTCTTGTAGATCAGGCTTGCCTCGAACTCACAGAGATCTGCCTGACTCTGCCTCCTGAGTGCACCACCACCACCGCCCAGCAGCAAATTTGGTTTTTAAAATGTGTTTTATCTATATCATCTTGAAGCAATGTATACAAAATGGTCAAATTCAGTTGCCAATTTCAATGTCAAAGTACCTCTAAACACATGCGGAGTAACTCCAATCATATTTCAGCTAGCACATGCTTGTAATCCCAACACTTATGAGATGAAGGCTGGAGGATGGCAAATTTGATGCCCTTCTAGACCAGTTCTAGGCCAGCCTAGGATACATAGCAATGTCTTCAGAAGACATCCTCAAGAATGAGAGGTTCTGAATTTGATTAAAAGTTTCGGCTACAAAAGACATGTCCGCTCTTCTATTTAGCTCTCTGAAGACATTCCCCAAAGGGCCCAGAACTTTCAGTAAATCTTCCCAGACAGTGCTCCTTGGATCCTTTGGTGTCTTTGGAAGAGAGCTGTCATGGCATGAACCCGTCCCATGTATCACACTTGTTCCAGGTCGCTGTGGCTCTGGCAAAGGGGCTTGAATTCCGTGCTAACCCTGAAAATAATGTTGTATATGTTTGGAGTCTCCTTGGGAAGACAACACTTACTCATCAACCTCACGATAAAAAACAAATGAGTAAACCTTCAAGCATAGCATTAAAGTCTTCCACCTCCCAAAGAGGAAGTGTGTTCCAGCAGAAAATGGTCATGGACAACCACAACTTCTGCCACATGTGTGTATGATAAGATATTATGACCCTTTCCCTATATGATTTTAACAATTATCTCAAGGAGTAGATTCCAAACTTACATATCTAAATCCCCAAACTTTCCAGGAAAAAGCAACTTTATTTTCCTAAATTGTTGTATTATGTTCTCCCAACTTTACAGCTTTACAAAGTGGAGTCAAATAGAAGATTCTGATGTGAGTGGATGGATACGTGAATCTATGTTACAATGCTAAGTCATTAGGACTTAATAATAATAATGTAGTTTAATATTATACCCATTTAATAGAGTAATAGTTGTCTATTGCTAACGAATAGAGACCTACAACTGATCAAGGTGCAGAGAATGAGAGATTTTGGAACACTTAGCCCTATATGGAACATTTGTATCACACCCCTCCTCCCAAGGCTTGAAGATCATTGCAGAAAAGAGGGCATAGAGACTGTAAGAGCCACAGGCAGTAAACTACAATTCAACATTTTCTGGAAACAGACATTGGCTTAACATTTGTCTCTTCTTTCACAGTTAGCTTTACCTGAGAAATGAACTACATCCAACTTATTAACTTTTGTGTCCTTAATTGGCTGACATGAGCCCAGATTGAACTCTATTGAATGAAGAAATGACTACTATCCCAATTATTTCTCTCCACTTGACAATATGCTACAAGTATAGGGATCCCTCTACATAGCTAACAAATGTAAGAACTACAAATTGTAGAGGGGTTTCTACTTAGCTTAGGAATAAGGAAGTCAAGCAAGGCTCTTTGAAGGTTGTTTAGAAATATTTTAAAGAAGGTTAAGAAAAAAACTATCCTGGAAATGTGGGTAGTCCCCTGAGATGAGAGTGGTATCTGCCATAGTGACTGCAGGGGATTCTAAGAGATGCTGAGGTAAGATACACCAGCCCATGGCCTCTCAGCAATAGTGGAGTATGAAGAGAGGACACTTAATAAAAGATCAGAAAATGAGGCTGGTTCCCATTAGAGAATTTTCACTAGCATGGTCCAGGATTCCCAAACTGCCAGTCTTGGAATGTTGTAACCTAATACCATAGAACCTTCAGCCTGGAGGCCTGTGGCCTGAGCCCTGAACCAATACTGAACTATGAGCAGTCAGTGCTTGCCTTATTTGCATGGCAGAGACTGCACCACTAGAAATTACATGAGCAGCAGGTAAGGTACCTAGCCAGCCTGGACTGTCCTCCTTCATATGGCATCAATTATTGTCCCAGAAAGTGCACACGAAGAAATTCACTCTAACTGAACAAGTCTCCTAAATGGAGAAAGCCCATTCCCACCCTCACCCCAGCCAAGAGTCCTTTGCTGTAGGTGGTATTGTGGTGGTATTGTGGTAGTACTGCCTCAATCAATTCCTTCTTGCACTATATCACATAAACTATTTCTCCTGCAATGATTAAGAGTGAATTCCTCCACTGCCTGACAGTTCCTGCCCAACTACTGGAGGTCATGGGGGGAAGGAGGCAAACAGATTAAAGGAACAGGGCAGAAGAGAATGCATGCCAATTTGATAGGTAGAAGAATAAATGGCTTTCAGGGGTAGGAGGAAGACTGAGTTCAGTATGGAAATGCTGACTCAAGAGGTCTATAATTCTTCCAAGCAGAAATTTCTGACCTACACTCTGGGAACTCAGCTGGGAACTTCATCTAGTTCCTAAAGAGCTAGCAAAGAGCATAATATGCATTTGTTGGTTTATAAGTTAGGAATCCACTGGCTCTAGACCCAAAGACTTGCAGTTAGAGTGCTGCACGTCACTCTAAAATGTGAGGGGGAGCTACAAACCAATAGAGGCTAAGCAGGAAAGAGCAGGCACACTGCAGGGTTCTCTGGTTTGTCACATGCATACCTTTGCAGCCAGCCGGCACTCCATCACCCTGAGGTTGAAATGGGAAGTGGCTGCCTTGTTCATCTCCACGCAGCTGTTGGCAATCACAAAGACTGCTCCACTAGGGAGTTTGACATCAGTTGCTCTCAGAGGACTAAACTCTATTAACTTGGCCTATTGGAAGAAAAGTGACAGAGGAGGCAATCATTTATTAGGATTTGGAAAACCATGTTCAAGCTTTTATACATTTATCTCATCTTAGGAAAGGCTTCTACAAAAATGGCACATTCATTCAAACACCGTTTACTGATAGCCAGGCACTGCACTAGGTACTGAAAGCACAACAGTGAATAGGATGGGTGCTTCCTCTGTTCTCCTGGAGACCACAGTTGCTGCAGGAAGACATGAAATTATGTTTCCACGTGAGTCAGTGGTAGCACCATGAAGTTCAGGGTCTTACACAGATGCTTAATGGAAGGACCTAGTCAGACAACATAGTAGCCTTTGAAAAGGGAAATATACACTGAGTCCTAAAGGATGCTTGAAGACAGCCAGAAAGAAGGAAGAGTTTCTGTAGTGTGGAGCAAAACAAATGACACTAGTGTGAACGGAGCTTTGTGCACTGATACCCGACTGAAGTTTAGAGCTTGTAGAGAAAGAGGCTAAGCTGGAGGCGGAAACTGGGAGTCAGGTGGTGATGCCCTTTGCAAGTCCTGACAATGGGGACTCCCTTCAAACCCTGTACCTAACTTACACTAACAGAACTCCCGCCACAGCATCTTCTTGCCAGTTCACATCCAAAACACCTAAAGTATTATTTTAGTGTTAAAACAAATTTCCTCATACTTCATGTTTTTGACTTAGAAGAATCAACAAAAACATATTCTTAATAAGAAGAATCCAGGTGTTTTTGGAAAACATCCAAACCTGAAGGAATCTCATGCAAAACTAGACAGATCTTAAAGAGATGCCTGCTTCTATTTTGGTAATGGGCAGTTCACAGGCAAAAACCCAAACCTCTGCCTTGCCTGAAGGAACTGATAGCCAAGAGGAAGTGGTATTGAACCGAAGAATTTATCCCTGGCCCACCATCAACATTCTTCCTCCCACCGCCAAAGCCCCAAAAATGTTGACAGAGAAAAATGACACCAAAGAGTAATTTACAAAAAGAGGAGTTGAGCATATATGTGGTAAGAGACTAACATTTGGGTTTAAAGCCAACGTGAGATTATGAAACACCACAAGATGAAGTGATTTCATGCAAGGTCAGGAAAGGAGGTCCCAAGGAGGGAATTGAGAAATCTCTTCTTAGCAAAGAGCTATGGGGAAGGGGGTGGATCTAGACACATGAGAAAAATAAGTTTTTGAGGAGTGATTTTTGATGCTTAAGGTAGAGGGAATCAATATGAAATGGAGTACATTCACTACCCTTAGCCATGACTTACAGACAGTTGGGCAATGTTCTCCAATAGAGCCTGAAAGAATAGATGTCCTATCACTATGTGTGCTGGGGGCTGCAGGCCTTCCCATCCAGAGAATTTTCCCAAGTCGAAATTTCCAACTGTTTCAATGCTACTTACAGTTCCTTCTTCTGCAAGAAATGATATGGACTGGTCCATGCCTCCTCCTTCAGTGCCTATGTAACGCTCACTCTTGGCACAGATTTCTGCAAGTTCCACCTGGAAAAGCAAACATTCAATTGTACTGGGATGTAACTGTAGCCTAGTTTTCATGTCAGACATGTCAAATAGGTTTTCATTCCAGCACCAACTCTGTTCAGTTACAAAACAACTGCGTAGAGCAATGTGTTTGTCACAGCCATTCTAGACTACCATTGAACCCAGTAGGAAAACTTAGCAAGATCAAGTAACAAATCTATAATGGGTTTAGAATGAGAACAGAACATGTGTGTTGTTTTTGTATCTCTAAAAGACTGCAATGCAAGCAGTCTTTCTCATCTTTCTGACACCATCCTTCTCCTCTGGCACTAATTTATTTGTCTTTGTCTCTAGACAGTGGCTATTCCAGTACTTCTAAAGCCAAAGCAGGGCCAGAGTTTCCAAGCCAAAAGTAATGCTGCCTCTTGACATGTCTGTTAAGTGTAAGAATAGAACCTCTCACACTAAGTACAACATGATGAAATAACCTGGATGAACAGGCACAATCCTGATCCATGCTAAAAATGTTAAGGGATAATTAGTTGCTTCTTATTGATTAATATGATAAGTTCAAAATCTTCATCTCACATCTGAAGCCGTCTAAACTTGCAACCAAGCTGAACATGAAATTGGATTATTTATTATTGTTTTTCAGTAGTGGTGTCTTCTTTACTATCTCACACATATTTATACAACCCAGTGCCACTTCCTGCCGCCTTATACAAATCCTATTGCCACTCAATACCCATGTCACTGGCTACATATCAAGCTGACCACTCATATTTTCTGCCAT
This sequence comes from Cricetiscus sungorus, assembly GCA_030556225.1. Taxonomy (NCBI): domain Eukaryota; kingdom Metazoa; phylum Chordata; class Mammalia; order Rodentia; family Cricetidae; genus Cricetiscus; species Cricetiscus sungorus. The sequence continues at coordinate 61,558,860 of JANBXA010000372.1, read as the reverse complement.
CACGGAGGCCTCATGAAATATTATGCCCACTCTGGTGTCCTATTCCTCTCAGCCCCTGAAGCTCTGATAGAGTCATCTAGTTACCCACATTGCTATTCAGTTGTTTGTTCATTCTTCAGAGGTTTAACTCAGGGCTTTCTTTCTCACTTGTTGTATTAGATGTTCAGAATAATCAAGCCAAGACACTGCTATACTACAGTCTTCTCTCGCCCACTTGCTTACCTACACCTTCTCGACATGGTGCGCAAGTTCTTCAATGATTTAGCTCTCTGCTCTCCCCTCCAACCTGTTCTCCCACCATCATTCCCACAAAGCCTCCACTCCAGAAACACGGAACAAACTCTACTCTTCCTGACTGCCCAGCACCTACCTCTCCTCGGGACTCAACAATTCAGTAACCCCAAATTTATACATGCCACAGAATTCCTCCCTACTTCTAACTCTATGGTCATTTAGAGTCATGCTTTAAGTAGATTTACTTGTCTCTCTCAGCAGATCATGGGGGGGGGGGGCAGTAGCACCTAGTTCACAGGCCATGTAAGTAATCCAGTCTGGATCAGAGTGCTTATTACAGGTCCTTTATTGTATCATGTTTCCACTTCATCACTTCTCCCCAAAACCCTTTGAGTCTCTTAGAGATAAGCTGTGGTGTTTCCTTGAAGTCACTACCCTGCATACTACCATATATGGAAAAAACAAAACAAACAAACAAACAAAAAAACTCCATAAATTCCTCCCCCTGTTCAAGTCCCCTGACCTGCAGCTGCCAGACCCTTCCTGCCACTGAATCCCCCAGAGGGACCTGGAGGCAGAACAAAGGACCCAGCTTGGGGTGCCATTCTTGCCCTGCCCTTCCACTCTCCCTTAGAGAAGAGAGGGAGAGACCCCACCTGTACTCACTGGAAGAAGAGATGGGAAGAAGACAGTATAAGAACACATACAACAGAAGAAAGGCTTATATGACACCACGAGAGTCTAAAGATTCCACACCAGCAAGACCTGAACAGCCCAATGCAGATGACACAGAAGAGAATGACCTTAAAAACAACTTCATGAAAATGATAGAGGCCCTCAAAGAGGATATGAGAAAATCCCTTAAAGAAATGGAAAAAAAAAAAACCAAACAAACCAAAAAATGCAAGAAATCAACAAATCTCTTAAAGAAAGCAAGGAAAGCCAAGAAAAAACAATCAAACAGATGAAGGAAACAATTCAAACAATCCATGACCTGAAAACTGAAAGAAAAGAAAACACACACACACACACACACACACACACATACACACACAAACACACACACACACACAAACTGAGGGAATGCTGGAAATAGAAAAGCTGGGTAAATGATCAGGAACTACAGATGCAAGCCTAACCAACAGAATATAAGAAATGGAAGAGAGAATCTCAAGCAATGAAGATAAACGAGAAGAAATAGGCTTATCGACCAAACATCTTAAATCCAACAGATCCTTAACACAAAATATCCAGGAAATTGGGACACCATGAAAAGACTAAACCTAAGAATAATAGGAATAGAAGAAGGTGAAGAAGCCCAGCTTAAAGGTGCAGAAAACATATTCAACAAACTCATAGAGAAAAACTTCCCCAACCTGAAGAAGGACATGCCTATTAAAGTACAAGAAGCTTACCGAACACCAAACAAACTGGACCAAAAGAAAAAGTCCCCTCGCCATAATAAAACATAATAATAAAAACACCAAACATGCAGGATAAAGAAAGAATATTAAGAGCAGCAAAGGAAAAATGTCAAGACCTACCAGAATTACAACTGACTTCTCCATAGAAACTCTGAAAGCCAGAAGGTCCTGGATAGATGTTCTACTAAGACGAAGAGACCAAGGATGCCAGCCTATACTACTATACCCAGCAAAACTCTCAATCACTGTAGATGGAGAAAGCAAGATATTCAATAAATAAATAAATAAATAAATAAATAAATAAATAAATAAATAGCAGATTTTAAAACTACATATCCACAAATCCATCCCTACAGAAAGTTCAGGAAGAAAAACTCCAACCCAAGGAAGTTAACTACACTCACAAAAACATAGGCAATAGATAATCCCACTTTACCAGAAGTCAAAAGAAAACGCAGGCTAAATCTACTCACTATACCAACAACAACAAATCCAAAACAAACAAGAGTTAACAATCAACAGTCATTAATTTCCCTCAATATTAATGGTCTTAACTCTCCTATAAAGACACAGGCTAACACAATGAATGCAATGACAAAATCCATCCTTCTGCTACATACAAGAAACACACCTCAACTTCAAAGGCAGATGCTACCTCAGAGTAAAGGATTGAGAAAAGATCTTCCAGTCAAATGGACTGAAGATGTAGCTATTCTAATATCTAACAAATTAGTCTTCAAACTAAAATCAATCAAAAGACATGAAGAAGGTCATTTCATATTCCTCATTGGAAAAATCCACCAGGACAATGTCTCAATCCTGAACATCTATGCCCCAAATACAAAAGCACCCACATTCGCAAAAGAAACATTACTAAGACTCAAATCTCACATAAAAACTCACATACTTATAATGGGAGACTTAACACCACACTCTAACCACTAGGCAGGACCTCCAGACAGAAACTTAACAAAGAAACAAAAGAACTAACTGAAGTTATGACCCAATTGGGTTTAATAGACATCTACAGAACATAACACAAAAGAATATACCTACTTCTCAGTGCCACATGGAACCTTCTCTAAAATCGACCACACACTAGGCAACATAGCAAACCTCAACAGATTTAAAAAAAAAAAAAAAAAAAATCGGAATAACCCCCTGTATCTTATCAGACCACTATGCTTTAAAGTTAGACACAAATTGCAGAAACCCCACAAACTCATAGAAACTGAACAATGTGCAATTGCACCATTGCACAAGGTGCAAGGAAGTAATAAAAAAATTAAAGACTTCCTAGAATTTAATGAGAAGACACAACATACCCAAACTTATGGGACACTTTGAAAGCAGTACTAAGAGAAAAGTTCCTAGCACTAAGTGCCCACATGAAGAAGATGGAGGATAGTCAAATTAGAGAATTAACAGCACAACTGAAAGCTCTAGAACTAAAAGAAACAAACTCACCCCCGGGAGGAGTAGACACCAGGAAATAATCAAATTGAGGGCAGAAATCAAGTAAGTAGAAACAAAGAAAACAATACAAAGAATCAATGTAACAAAGACTTGGTTCTTCAAGAAAATCAACAAGATAGACAAACTTTTATCCAAATTAACCAAAAAGTAAAGGGAGAACATGCAAACTAAGCAAATCAGAAATGAAAAAGGGGACATAACAACGGACACTCAGGAAATCCAGAAAATCTTGAAGTCAGAATCTTTGAAAACCTGCACTCCCCAAAATTTGAAAAATTTAAAGGAAATGGACAATTTTCTGGATAGATATCACTTACCAAAATTAAATTAACAACAGATGAGCAATTTAAACAGACCTATAACCCCTAATGAAATAGAAGCATTCATCAAAAGTCTACTAACCAAAGAAAGCCCAGGGCCAGATGGCTTCAGTACAGAATTCTACCAGAAATTCAAAGAAGAGCTAATACCAATACTCATCAAATTGTTCCACACAATAGAAGCAAAATGGTCATTGCCAAACTCTTTTTACAAGGCTACAATTACCTTGGTACCCAAGCCACACAAAGACACAACTAAGAAAGAGAACTCCAGACCAATATCCCTCATGAATACTGATGCAAAAATACTCAATAAAATACTAGCAAATTGAATCCAAGAACACATTAGAGAAATCATCCACCATGACCAAGTAGGATTTATCCCAGGGACGCAGGGACGGTTCAACATATGAAAAACTATCAACGTAGTCCACCATATAAACAAACTGAAAAAGAAAAACCACATGATCGTCTCCCTAGATGCTGAAAAAGCCTTTGACAAAATCCAACACCCCTTCATGATAAAGCTCTGGAAGAGATCAGGGATAACAGGAACATATCTAATCATAAAAAAAGCAATATACAGCAAACCAACAGCCAACATCAAACTAAATGGACAGAAACTCAATGAGAGTCCTCTAAAATCAGGAACAAGACAAGGCTGTAGACTCTGTCATTATCTCTTCAATATTGTGCTTGAAGTTCTAGCTAGAGCAATAAGACAGCAAAAGGAGATCAAGGGGATACAAATTGGAAAGAAAGAAGTCAAACTTTCACTATTTGCAAATGACATGATACTTTACATAAGTGATCTGAAAAACTCTACCAGGAAACTCCTACAGCTGATAAACACCTTCAGCAAAGTGGCAGGATACAAGAGCCATCAAAAAAAAATCAGCAATAATCACTAACCCTACTATATATAGATCATAAAGGGGCTGAGAAAAAAATCAGAGAAACATCACCCTTTACAATAGCCACAAACAACATAAAATATCTTGGGGTAACACTAACCAAACAAGTGAATGACCTATATAATAAGAACTTTGAATCTTTAAGAAAGGAATTAAAGAAGATTCCAGAAAATGGAAAGATCTCCCATGCTCTTGGATAGGTAGGATAAACATAGTAAAAATGACAATCTTGCCAAAAGCAATCTACAGATTCAATGCAATCCCCATCAAAATCCCAGCACAATTCTTCACTGACCTTGAAAGGATAATAATCAACTTTATATGGAAGTCTTTATATCAAAGACGTAGGATAGCCAAAACAACTCTGTACAATAAAGGAACTTCAGGAGGCATCACCATCCCCGACTTTAAGCTCTATTACAGAGCTATAGTCCTGAAAACAGCCTGGTATTGGCACAAAAAGAGACAAGTAGACCAATGGAATCAAATAGAAAATCCTGATATTAACCCACACACCTATGAACACCTGATTTTTGACAAAACAGCTAAAAGTATACAATGGGAGGAGGAAAGCATCTTCAACAAATGGTGCTGGCACAATTGGATGGTGGTATATAGAAGACTGCAGATAGACTCATGTCTATCACCATGAACAAAACTTAAGTCCAAATGGATCAAAGACTTCAACATAAATCCAGCCACACTGAACCTTTAGAAAAGAAAGTGGGAGATACCCTTGAGCAAACTGGTACAGGAGACCACTTCCTGAACAAAAAAACACCAGTATCACAGACACTAAAATCGGCAATTAATAAATGGGACCTCCTGAAAATGAAAAGCTTCTATAAAGCAAAGGACGAAGTTGACAAGACAAAAAGGCAACCCACTGAGTGGGAAAATATCTTCACCAACCCCACATCTGATACAGGGTTGATCTCCAAAATATACAAAGAACTCAAGAAGCTAATCAGCAAAACGCCAAATAATCCAATTAAAAAGTGGGATACAGAACTGAATAGAGAATTCTCAATGGAGGAAAAAAATGGCTGAAAGACACTTAAGAAAGTGCTCAACAACATTCCCCATGGAGGGATACTCCTTTAACCTAGAGGCAGGAGGGAAGGCCTAGTCCCTACTCCAAATGACTTGACAGATTTTGATGACCCCTCCTGGAAGGCATCACCCTACCTTGGAGTGGGGAGGAATGGGATGGGAGGGTGGTCGGGGGGCATGAGAGGGTAGAAGAGAGGGAGGGAGGGAAAGGGAACTGGGATCAATGTGTAAAATAAGAATAAATAAATAAATAAATAAATAAATAAATAAATAAATAAATAAATAAGAAAGTGTTCAACATCCTTAGCCATTAGAGAAATGCAAATCAAGGCAACTCTGAGATACCATCTTACTCCCGTCAGAATGGCTAAAATCAGAAACACCAATGACAGCTTATGCTGAAGAAGATGTGGAGAGAGGGGAAGAGTCCTCCACTGGTGGGAGTGCAAACTTGTACAGCCATTTTGGAGATCAGTACAGCGGTTCCTCAGGAAAATGGGAATTAGTCTACCATATAAGATCCACTCTTAGGCATTTACCCAAAAGATGCATATCCATGCAACAAAGACATCTGTTAACTATGTTCATAGCAGCATTACTTGTACTAGCCAGAACCTGGAAACAACCTAGATAGTCAACAACTGAAGAATGGATAAAGAAAATGTGGTACATTTACACAATGGAGTACGACTCAGCGGGGGAGGGGAGGATGGAATCTTGAAATTTGCAGGCAAATGGATGGAAGTAGAAGAAACCATCCAGAGTGAGGTAACCCAGTCACAAAAAGACAAGCATGGTATGAACTCACTCACTCACTCATATATAAATTTTAGACATAGAGCAAACAATCACCAGCCTACAATTCACACCACCAGAGAAGATAGGAAAAAAGGAGGATCCTACGAGAGACATCCATGGTATCCCACTTAAGGGGAAGGGGGACAAGCTTTTGAGCATATTGGGAGTGAGGGACAGTAAATGGAGAGGGAGTTAGGAGAAAGAGAATGGAAGAAGAGTAGGGGAGAGGAGAACATGAGCGAGCAGGAATATTGAGTTGGGGGAGGAATAGAGGAAAACAAGTAAAGAGAGACCATAGTAGAGGGAGCCATTATAGGTTTGAAGAGAAAACTGGCACTAGGGAAATGTCCAGAAACCTACAAGGACGACCCCAGCTAACAATCTGAGCAATAGTGGAGAGGCTACCTTAAATGTCCTTCCCTGATAATAAGATTGATAACTACCTTATATGCCATCCTAGAGGCTTCATCCAGTAGCCGATGGAAGCAGAAGCAGACACACACAGCTAAACACTGAACTGAACTCCTGGAATCCAGTTGCAGAGAGGGAGGAGTGATGAGCAAAGGGGTCAAGACCAGGCTGGAGAAATCCATAGAAACAGCTGACCTGAACAAGGGGGAGCTCGTGGACCCCAGTCTGATATCTGGGAAACCAGCATGCCCAACCCAGACCCCCTGAACAAGGGTCCCAGTTAGAAGACCTGAGCAGTCTAAAGGACCTCTGACAGTGGAACCAGGATATATCCCTGGTGCACGAAAGGACTTCAGAAGCACATTCTCCATGGAGGGATACTCCCTTAATCTAGAGATAGGAGGGAGGGCCTAGGCCCTACCCCAATAACTTGACAGATTTTGTTGATTCCTCCTGGAAGGCCTCACCCTTCCTGGTCAGTGGTTGGAGATTGGGCTGGGGGGTGGGAGGTTATTGGGGGGAGAGGACCTGGGAGGATGGTAGGGAGAGGGAACTGGGATTGATATGTAAAATAAGAAAAAAATACTTTAAAAATAAAAAAAAAAACTCCGTAAATTGCCGCTGCTTTCCTCCTGAGAAGAGCTGCCCAAATGCCATCTGACAGCTTCAGCAAGTGTCATTCCTGGCTCTCCTTGGTCATGTGGTGTCACTAACATTAACTTTGCCTTGTGACATGAGGTAAATCTGGGATTTTGTCAACAAAGGCATTGCACATTACTTGATGGTACACACAGCCAGTGCTCTGTCCATAATAGACACATTAAAAATAAATCAGTGACGGAAAGGTCAAAACTCTTGCACCTAAAATGCAAACAAGCGACACACCCATATGAAGAGCTGCATACAGCAATCTGTGAGCAAGTAAGGTCTGGCTGCCAACCTAGCTGTGGCCTGGGAATAAAGTCAGCCCCTGGGTGCAGCAATACCACCATCACTGAGGGAAAGCTGTGTGCAGAGTGTGTGAAGACTCAGCCACAAACCTTCACCTACCCCACGGTACAGAGGAGGACGATGAAATGCAGGGACTCAGACTACACACGGAGAAGCCATAATCTGAGCTTCATCCATCTGACCCTGAGTCCGAGTCCCTTTCATGCTTGAGTGGCTTCCCCCAGACTGCTGTAAGGGGCTATAAAAAGACAAATGAGCATCACCAAAATGTTAGTATTCTCCTTTTTAAATTTAGATTAGAAACGTATTTTACTTATCAATCCCAGTTCCCTCTCCCTCCCATGCTTATAAGAAGTATAAACACTTGTCACCAAGCCTGATAACTTGAGTTTGATCCCTGGGACCTATAGGGTAGAAGGAGAGAAATGTCTCCTACAAGTTTTCCTCTCTCTCTCTCTCTCTCTCTCTCTCTCTCTCTCTCTCTCTCTCTCTCTCTCTCTCTCTCTCCTTCTTCCTTCTCTTCCTCCTCCCCTTTCTCTCTCCCCACCTCTTTCTCTCTCCCCCCCACCTCTCTCTTTCTCACACTATTTAAAACTCTTAAAGTATGTCATTGTATACTTTAATAGTTATACGATGTTCTTTAGTGTGTGTGTGTGTGTGTGTGTGTGTGTGTGTGTGTGTGTGTACATGTATATAAAGAATTCAGAGTTACACCTTTGTGTCAAGGAAAGCCTAACTACAGGGAAGGGGCCATCCAAAAACTTTCTACTGTTATGTCTGACAAAGTCTAACTGAAAAGAAAATACCTGACAGTTCTAAGTGTGAGAAACAAAATAAAAAAGAGTGAAGAAAATGAAAGAACGAATTGAAAGATAAAGGCTGACCTCATTGAAAGAACCTTGGGGCACACAAAGAAAACACAGTGGGAAGAATCCAGTACCAGAAGCTTCCTAAGCTCGGACTGAGCCAGAACTCTTCTTCCAACCAGCTGTGTGATCTTAGGAAAGATGCTTCGTTTTTTCCAGTTTCTACTTCTCATCTGCTATTAGCAGTGACAATAGCATTAGTAACAGATTTACTGAGCACTTACTATGTGCTAAATACTGCTCCAGAGATTTTCCTGAATTTTACTCACTTCTCACAATCCCATAAAACAGATGCTCCTCCATTTTGTAGATGAGACTGAGTCATTTGTTGGGTAATGTTATACTGGAAGTTACTAAAGTCAAAATGAAAATTCAATTATCTAGTTCTAGCATCCATATTCTTAATTACCATACTATATCACCTTCCATCTATACTGAAGAGAAAAATAAAGCCCTCCAAGACACAGAATTACTGTGATAATCCTAAAACATAAAACAACACAAGTAAGACCACAACATTCTAATGTGGCATACGCATGTTGACAAACATAATGTGGTTATTTTCACAAATGAAGAAAGAAATGTTTGATTTATGCAAGAAGATAGCTAAAGTGGAAATTAAATATAGGGTGTTTTAAAGATGTTCATGGAAACAGAATTTCAAAGGTTCTGGAGTCTCAACAACAATAAAGAATAATGAACCATAAGGTGAACAGAGGAAGAGTGGGGCCCCACTCAAGCCATCTCTGTCAGCCTGCAGTGCCGGGAGTTCCCACCCAATAAACAAAACCTGCCTGCCTGAAAAATTCAACAGTGGGTCCACCTACTAGCTGGCTTCTTCAGTGGCCTGTTGTAAGTGTGTGGGAGTGGGCGGCAAGTCCTACATGAGTAAAAGATAGAAAGAAACTAGAAGCAAAGGCTGAAAGAAACCCAAATTTGAGTTAAGGAAAACACTCAGGTACGTCTGACAGCAAACAAGCTGGAGACTATGACCTGAGTCAAGGAGTCCTCCCTGGAGGACTCTCCTGTGGGGTCATGTGGGGTCTTTGCCCAGGCGCTTCCCATCCTATAAGATGCTGGAAATGGAATCATCACCCATCTTCCAAGAATTTAATCAACCAGAGCGACTCACAAAGGCACTGAATTGTTGCTTCCAATTACTGAAATTGTGTGTGATTTCAGGAGACTTCAAAAACCTAAGAAGCTGTCAAAATGCATGTTAATAGATGTGTATGGGGGGAAATGAGCATCCCAGAGGCAACCCACGGGGAAGTGAATGAACTCTGGGACCCAGTTCTGTGTGGTAAAGGCAAGCTCACATTTCTACCATAGCTGAGGCATAACTTTCCTGATTTCTCTACACCCAAGAGTACATGCACCCTGAAAACCCTCGGGCAAAACCAGCATAGCATGAGCCTATTGCATGAGCCTATTGGACCTTACTCTCTCTCCCTCCACATTTTCCTCTGCTCTTATAGCTATGCACTACAGGAGCCTGGGTTCCTCTCGGCTAGTATCCAGTAGCATTTGATTTTTCTCTCTCATCCTTAGGGACGACAACTGGACACTCTGCTAAACTGTGGGTAAAGGAAAAAGTCAGAGTCTGTCCTCAAGGGGCCAGCAACACTGATCATATCTACAGATCTTCAACAGAAAGCAGAACTCTGCAGAGCTAGACATCTTCTATCTCCCTTCCAGTTAGCCCTGCTCCTGCCTTTACCCTGCAGTCTGCTGAGAGGGTCCCTGGGAGGAAGTTACCAGCATGCACTCTGCTTCCCTAAGACTGTCAGAAATGAATGTTGGGAGAGAAAGGCAGGTAGAATTCCTACTGGCTCCCCTGCGTCTTCCTCCCCTCAAACTCACTCAGTTCTCACTTCCTTGCAGGCCTTCCATACCCTTCAAAACACTGGGTTCTTTGGGGATGACTATATTACCAAGCTCCTCCCCGAAATGGCAAAGCCCTAGGAAGTACCTTTGTATGTCCCCATGTGATTCCAGGAAGTGTCTAAAAGAATCTGATGTGAACTGCTTTGCTTTGCAGCATAGCTCACTGCTGGGCTCCAATTTGGAGACCAGTGAAGATGCTCATAAAACAACAGTACCCATAAAGCACTCGAATTTCCTTTAGAAAGATATGACTGCTAAGCCTTCACATCTCTAGCACAGAAAGAGGAAAACTTACATCTGCATTTTTTTTTTTTTTAAATTTGAGGCTAGTGGGAGCTAATTCCCAAAGTCAGCCTGGCAGGTACAACTGATTTTGATAGTCAAGGCTGAAATTTTCTAGTGTAATAGTGGAAATGAAACAAGGAGACCAAACATGAAACAATTAGAATCCAGAAGCGAACATAAAGGATCTTTCACAAAAGTAAATCTAAAAACCTGGGAAGTCTAGTGCCGTCACTTGTGAGTAAGGACGTCACAGAGACTGCACCTGCACTCAGTGGGAAGAGTGTGACCTAATGAACCCAGAGGAGGCTCTAATTGGAATATGCAGCTCTGACAACATCTGAGGTGGTTTGTGAGGACAGAGGAAACCTTGGAGCTGGCTCCCTCTAGAGCTGATGAGAGGGGGAGACATACCTTTTCATGGATGCACTGTGGAGAGACCCAGATTTGGAGATGAGGCCATCAACTGTACAGCAAGGCTCAGAATTTTATATGGGAGGGTTTGAATTTCTAGGCCCAAGGAAATGTGTATCCACAGACTTCATCCAGATCAACTGGACGAAGAGGATCTTATTGGTATATGATAATGTACAATCTTAGATATTTCCCCAAATGATGCCCCTGTGTGCGCAAGTGCATGTACCAATGACATTAACATTATGGCTTGAGCAGTCATGAGATGCAAGAGAAGGAAGAGCCCAGCCCCCTTTGTCACTCACTGTGTTCTTCGGGTGCAGCCTGTGGCACTGGGGAACTAATCAGAAGTGCAGACCCTGGGTCTATCCTAGACCTACTGACCTGGCACACATTAATGTGAACAGCCCCTCCTGGTGGCACAGGTCTGTAATCCCAGCTACTCGGAGGCTGAGCCCAAAATACTGGAAATGCAAGGTCTGGTTACAGAGTGAATTCAAGGTCAGCTGGGCAAGTTAGAGAGACCCTGATTCAACATAATTGTTTTAAGGGAAAACTGAAGAGAATGTGGATGCTCTAGAATGGTGGTGAAGCTAGACCACAAACCTAGGTCCCAGGCTCATCCCCCAACACAGAAAGGGTTGTGGGGAGAGGAAAAGGAAGGAGGGAAGGACAAGACTCCTCTGGGTGATGTCTTGCACTATGAGGCTTTCTTGATAAGTGGGCAGACAGGAAGAATCAGTGCAGAAAGGGAGGACGCTAACAAGCATCAAATGTCTTCTAAGGTCACACACTATACATGTCATCTTGTTTAATTTCCAGATGTAAGAATTATAATAGCCATATCACAGAAAAGGAGACTGAGGCTCAAACAAGTCAGTAACTAAACTAATGCATTGTAATGCAGACATCACAATTCCAATTCACTTAATTGGATTCAGCAGGTTCTACTATATAATGTATATGTGTTTATATAATCAAATCCAAAGAGAGTTCTGATTTGAGAGGAAGGGGAACTTAGAGGAACAGCATGTGAGAGGGACTAGAAGGAGAAAAAGGAAGGAGGGGAAGTAATATAATTGTATTTTTATTAAAATGCCTAAAAATTTTGCTGAGAATCTGGAACCTTTTTATTTAAAAAAAAAAAAAAATCATGCATTTTGATCATGTTTTCCCCTCCCCAACTCCTCCCAGATCCTCATCTTGCTACCCAACTTCATGTCCTCATTCCCTCTCAAACAAAACAAAACAAATGAAAATCAAAACAAACAAAAGATAAATAAGACAAAAAATATAAAAACAAATAAAATTGGAAGCCCACCAAAAATGGCAGAGTAATTGATTCTTTTTTAAAGGGAAGAAAATCCCATCTCAACGGACTGGACAGTTGGGAGCTTGCAGGTCTTTCTTCCCATTATACAACTACAGTAAGAGTCTCAAAGGCATCCCTCCTCCAAAGCAGGGTAATCACAGAGCAAGGCTCACAGTCCGCCATGACTTCCACCACCCATACAACAGCTGCTACAACACCCCTGGCACGCTTCAGCACTTTCCGGGCACTAATGTCAAATCCAGGAGAAGGAGCTTTATTGCTACACAAACTTTCTAATGAAGAAAATGAATCACAGGGAGGTCAAGTAAACTGCCAAGGTCAATCACTCACTGGTAAATGTCAGGGTCGGTACTTGAACTTCGAGCCTGGCTCTGGCTTATAAACAAAATCCTATTCTTTATCTGTAAGAGTATGTAGAGAATAGCTCAAGAATCCACATTTCAAGAGCCCCCAAAAGCTTCTGTCTTTACAGATTTCTCGCAAGGACAATTAATTGAATCCCTTTCATTGTTTAAAGTGTCTTTAAAAAAAAAAAAAAAAAAAAAAAGCAGCTTTCTGGGAGGAGGCAGTACCCACACACAAGGTAACTATTATTGGAAAGACGGGAAAGATAATTGGGGGAAAAAAATGTGGGAAGACCATAGGGGCAGGAGCCTTGCCAGACTGATGGAATTAGACAAAAATATGACCCAAGTCACTGCTACTAAATACCAGTGGGGCCTCCAGAGCCTGTGGTAAGGGCTGATGTTGCTTCCTTGGCTGGCAGATTACTTATTTTGGCTCTGACCTTCCAAAAACGCTCAGTGATGATGATAATACGGGATGGGTGGCGGGCCTACGATAGCTGTGGTTTGGCAAGTGTGTCTTAGAACTGCATGTGCCTTCCCTGGAGACCCGCCCCCATTGTGTGGGGAGGGCTCTTCAAACTGGGTTTTCAGCAGTCTTATCCCACTCTGAAGAATCAAAAGGAAGGAACTCTCAGTGTAGTCAGGACCCTCCAGCACAGTGATGGTTGCAGTTCTAACGCGACGTAATGATACAGATGCAAACACAAGCCAACAAAAAAAACATCACTCCATGAATTACAAACTGAATCCACCAAATGCACAGCTACCCCCAGACACTTTCGCCTGGGAGAAAGGGCTCTGTGTAAACAACAGTCAACACAATGGCATGAAGTGGGAAGAACCTTCAGGGTCAGGAAATGGCAAGGGTGTTCAAAGCCTTATTACAGGAAGGAAACTGACTTCACCGAGCTGTGCTCAAATGTTATGTGGAAAGCAAGTGCTGAAGGCCATTTACTCTAAGAGAGAGCCAGAGACATTCATGCGGGCACTTGTTCCAGACAGTTACACAGAGGTCTTCTTCATGACTATTGAGGTTTGATTGTGGTTTATCCCAACAAAACACAGGTTGAGTGCTGGTCCACAACATAGCCATGGCAAAGCCCTTAAGAGGCAATAGAATCCACAGAGGATACATCTTCATGAGTGGGGGATGCTTTTCTTGGGGAATGGGTTAGTTACCGCAGAAGTCTGTCCCTCTTTGCACAGTAGCACCAAGTATGCCACCCTCCAAGTGATGGTACGGCATGGGACTCATAGCAGACACAGGAGCTCAGTGTTGAACTTCCTGTATCCAGAGTCACAAGTTGAATAAACTCCTTTCCTTTATAGACCACTCAGTCTCACATATTCCATTATAGCAACAGAAGATATCCTAAGACAATTTGTATTTATTTTTTTACTAAATTCATTGTTTATTTGAAATTAAAACAAAGCAGACATTCTGTAGCAAGTAAAATATAGGACACTCAGATCAAGTTGAATGTTGGGTAAACAATGAACATTACTTTATTATAGCATGTGCAAAGTGTTATGTGGGATAGGCTTATGTTAAACCCTATTGCTCATTGAAAGTTCAGATTTAACTGTTTCCTGAGTTTTTACCTATTGGATCAGGAATCCCCAATGAAGTAGTATCCCTATGGTAGGACAAGAAACAGCCTCAGAATTAAAACCAAACCAAAAGAAAGATGTGAATCTAACAAAAAGACCTATTGAAAGATTACAACCATTTAAGTCTAAAACTTACACTGAACAATACACCAATAATAGCTGAAGAATAGAGAAGCCTCAGAGATGTAATAATATGAATTTGAAATGTGTAAACACAGCAGTGTGACCAATACAAATACTCAGTGTGCTCAATGAAGGAACATGAGGCTATCCAAAGGCTAAATATATTGTTCAAAACTAAGAGCTCAATAGATATGAAAATACACATCTTAAATACAGTTAACCTGCTAGCAATGTTTTTTTTCATTTCAGTTATCATGGTGTTATATGTGAAATATTATTTCTTGTGATGAAGAATCATTTGATGTTCAATCTTGCATTTTTCTTATGAAGGCAAGTAAAACAAATGAATGCTTGAAATGCTTCTAATTTAGAAATCATTTAATTTTAGTCTAATTTTAATAAAAAAATTCATAACATCTGTCTCCTCTCTCCTACTCTTCATTTTCCTTATGAGTCTCCCTGGTACATGCCTACTCTCCTATGTATTTAGTTTGGAAATTAGACTGACAATTGCCTAGTAATAATGGTAATTTTTCAAGTATTTTGTATGCTCTAAGAACTCTGCAGTTTAAATTCAAGGATGACAGTAAGTCTTCTGAAAGATGGGAATGAGTCTATTTTTTATTATGGAACCCTATAACTTCATTTCTGCTTTGACTGGCTTCTAAGAATCTCAGTAAGCAGGCTTAAATAAAAGTAGCATTAAGAAATGAACAATGAGGCCAGGAGGCGGTGGTACACACCTTTAATCCCAGCACTAGGGAGGCAGAGGCAAATGGATCTCTGTGAGTTTGAGGCCAGACTGATTTACAAAGTTTCAGAACAGCCAGGCTACACAGAGAAACCCTGTAGAAGGAGGAGGAGGAGGAGGGAGAAGAAGGGAAGAGGAAGAGAAAGAAGACAAGGGAGAGAAGGGGAGAAAGGAAGAAAGGGAGGGAGGGAGAAAGAGAAGGGGGAAGAAAGGGAGGG
The DNA here is from genome assembly GCA_030556225.1 of Cricetiscus sungorus. Classification (NCBI taxonomy): domain Eukaryota; kingdom Metazoa; phylum Chordata; class Mammalia; order Rodentia; family Cricetidae; genus Cricetiscus; species Cricetiscus sungorus. Next base: position 61,543,447 of record JANBXA010000372.1, on the reverse strand, counting down.
AGAGAGGAGGGAGGCAAGGAAGGAAGGAAGAGAGGAAGGAACGAACAAATGGACGAACAAATGAACAATGAGGGCTGGAGATATGGCTCAGTAGTTAAGAACACTCATTGCTCTAGCAGAGGACCCACATTTGGTTCCCAGCACCCGTATGGTGACTTACAACCACCTATAGCTCTGGTCGCAAAGGATAAGATGCCCTCTTCTGACCCCCAAGCACACACACAGTACACTTACACGCATGCAGGCATAACTGCCATACACATAATTACAAACAAATAAATCTATAATATGTTTTCAATTCTTTCCTTTTCCTGGTTTTCAACTTTTGAGTCATGATTTTATTGAATGTGTATTTTTGGTTAAGTAATTAATAAACTTTTATTTTTTATTTTAAGCAAAAAAAAAAAGTCAGTATAAATATAAGAGAAAATTGAGCCCTAAGACATCAGATTGGACAGTTATGCTGAGAGGCAATGGCAAGCAGGAACACATCTTGAGCAGGGGTGCAGTGAGCTGCAGGAGGCTGCAGAGCTGAGGTTGGCTCAGTTGCATTGCACTCTTCTGCCTCTCTCTATTAAATGGGAATGTTTGCTCAGTGTGTCTCAGAAGTATGTCACTTTCTTTTATATTTTACAGAGACTCACAGCCAAGAATTTGCATCAATTAATGAATTTCTCTATCTCTTGAAGCAAGAATATAAGTGGCTTTAGCAACTAAAATAGTGGCATGTGGGACACAGGCTTGAAAAATACTTGTAAGGGTTGAAGATCACAGGTGCAAGATCACAGTGCAAGCACCTGCACTAGATTCCCAAATTTAAAATAAAAGGAAAAATGAAAGAAAAGTGATGGGAGATGTTATTCTGTAAATATGTTTCTCATACTGGTTAAAGCACTGTTGGCCAATAGGAAAGCAAGATTGGTGGGGCTAGGAGACTAGGAGGAAAGAAAAAGTAGGAAGGAGGAGTCAGCATGTGGAGACCGGAGAGAACAGAGGTCCAGTCCGTCTCTCTGGGTAAGATGAGACCACGTGGAAATACTTAAATTAATAGAAATAGGTTAATCATTAAGACAGAGCTAGCCGATAAGAAATTAGTAACTGGCCAACAGCATTACATCAAATACAAAGTCTCAGCATGTTATTAGGGGCTGATGTGGCGGTGGAACCAGGTGGCCAGCGGGAAAACATACTCATTACAGAAAAGGGTAGAAGGAGAGAGGGAGAGAACAAAGAAAAGAGGGAGGGAGGGGAGGAGGGAGGGAGGGAGAGAGGGAGAAAAATGGAAATAAAGGAAAAGACATTAGACTTTGGACTTTTCCCTCTTCCTGTATTTTATATCCCAAGACTTCCACCTAAACCAGCTAAGGGGCTGGAAAGATGGCTCTGTGAGTAAGAAAATTCACTCTGCAACCATGAAATCCTGAAATCAAATTCCCAGCATCCATGTAAAATGCTGGTCATGGCTGAAATGCCAGTAAATCCAGCACTGGGAAGCATAGACTATGGATACTGACAGTTCACTGGCCAGCCAGACTAGTGAAAACTGCAAACTTCAGATTCAGTAAGAAACAGCCTCAAGGAATAGAGGAAGACACTGATATCCTGCTCCAGCCTGTGTACCCATACACTTGCAGGCACCACACACACAATAATCAGAAGCATAAACATCACTATAATAAGACAATCAGGCATGTGATCCAGTTACCTCCACCATCGCAGATGAGAACCACTCTGGAAGCACTACTGTGTAACAACACTGAGGGCAGATGAGCTTAGCCAGGAATAACACAACCACTGCCAGGCTGAAACCAGTCCTGAATAGTGGGAAGACTTCTTACCCAGCAAAAGCTAACTGATAATAATACCTGCTTTCACATTTCAATATTCCTTTCTGAAATAAGGTAGTTTGAATTACTTAATTGTCCTTACTAGCAAAAATCTTAATAATTCACATATACCTTTGAAAATGTTTTATCTTCACATAAGCCCAAAGAATATTCAAATATTCAAACAACTTTAGACATTTTGTTCTATTGAGATTTCTAAAACTCAGCTGTCCACAAAGTTACATATTGCTCCCCAGAGGTTAGTGTGCTTGATGTAGTATCTAACACAGAAATGATGAGGCTGTGGGGCCTCTAAGTGGTGGCGGGGCAGGGGTGGGGGGTGCTGGGAAGTGATTAAATCAGTGGTGCTCACCCTTGAAGAGAACAGATAAAAGTTCTCTTAAGATCCTACTTAGCTCCTAGGAAGTACCATAAGAGTGAAACCCTGCATCTCACGGGCTTTCTAGTTGCCATGTGATCCTTCCCTCTCACGTGCACTCCCATTAGGACACTGTCCACTTTGTTGTAACGTGCCCAAATTGTTATGACCAGGGCTGAGCATCCAGAACTGTGAGTTAAAGAAACCTCTTTTTAATGAACCCAGGCATTTGTTATGGAAATTAAAAAAGAACCAAGACGCATGTACACATTCACATACGCATGAACACACACACACACACACACACTTCCCCAACCTCCATGACCCTCTCTCTCTTCCATAGTGTATCAACTTTTAGTTTAAGTGTGCTGCCAAATTAATTATTCCATTGTCATTTCATAAAAACACTTATATTGACCCCTTTTCCTGTTTCTATTCTGTTCCATAGTCTGCCCTTGTCAGATTGAATTGATTTTCTCAGGCCTGCATGTTCCCCCTGCCTCTAGTCTTTGAAAATATCCTTCCACTTATATTTACTTAACAAATATTTATAAAGTGGCAACTGTCACAAAATTATTATTATATAAAGTTTCTGAGGCAACAGTGAAGAGAAAACAGTTGGGCATTATAAACTCCCCTCACCTTGTAATTACTTTGTCAGCAGGACTAAATTAAGCCACATCTTCCAGGGAAATTTTCCTGGATTTCTAGATTCTGAATTCCACATTTCTTCTGTTAAAGCCTCTATCAGTGCAACATAGTAGTTAAAACAAGTGAGCGTCCTCAACTGCAAAATAATTACCCACTTTATTTGGTCACAGTAAAGATTGTAAAAGCCTAGTGTATAATTAGAGCACAATGAACATCACTATAATTATTGGCCAACCAACACTCCATGTAACATTCCATACCACTGGACGTGTTCATGTCCCAAATATTTACTCAAACGTCACATTATCTGACAGACGCTCTCTTATTTCCCAAAATATCTCAGCCACTTCTACCTTGACCTCATAAACTGCTTTTTACTCAAGAATTTTCCACTTTATGTAAACTTTTCATTCGTTTCCCGTCTCTCTCCCTCCCTCAAGAAGTTGTATGAGCGTGGATTTTAATCACTGCCCCACCCTGTGCCTCAAATACTGCTGGCGAAAAGTAGATGTTTTATAAAATGTAACTGCATCACATGTGAATCAAATGCGGTTTCCTTGAATGGTACCAGTTAAAGTACAAAGACCTTATTTTTATCATCATCTTCAATCGCAGAGTTACCTTTGCTAACATTGTGAATCTTTATTTAATATTTATCATATGTTTATTCCTTAATACTCTAAAACAAAATAGACCACTTTTATAATAATAAAAAAGAACTTAAGGGCTCTACAAGTATTCCTGGTAAGATTAGGGAGCTAAATCTATTTTTGTCCACTAAAGATAGTGCGTTGTGTTTCCCATTTCAGCTCATAACTCTGAAACTCCTCAGAGCCAAAGTTCATACTCAGAAGCTCATTCTCATTATTTTCTGTCAATATTTATGACTTCTATCTAAAAATGCCTGGCTTAGAAATATGTAATAGATTTTCAATTTCTTATCAATAACCAAAAACCCATTTGCCACTTTATTATAGCTACATAATGTCTGTCCCCAATCTCCAAAAGAGGATATTAGACAGTGCACTATAAGCTTTAAAAGGTGGCTTGCAGCTGCTAGAAGTCTCAGCTAGAGAGTGTGGGGGCCCTGGCCAGATCCACCTATCCGAGCTGGCCAACCTGAGTCCCTACCTGCCGGTTCCTTGACCCCCATCACCTAGCCTCTGCTAAAGGTGAGTCTGGGACCAGTTTGGGGTGAATCCCCCTACACCCTTTTCTGGGAACTCCCTGGATTGGCCTTGAATCTCGCTTCCCCCTGTGTCCTGTCCCCAGCGAGAGCTCTCCTGGTGCTCTGATACATACCCACCCACCCCCACTAAGAGTCTGCCCTCCCCCTATCCTGTGCCCTACCCTACCTACTGTCCCACCGCTCTGGTTGAGCACTGGGATAGAGGGGGAATCGAATAATCCTGCCACCTTCGGGGAATTTCCTGGAGCTGCTCTGAGCACACCAGACCTGCCTATCCACGCGGGACCATCCTGAATCCTGCCTGCCTGATCTCTGACCCCCACCGCTGGTCTTCTGCTGGAGTTCTGGGCCCCTCCCAGAGATCCCTTCTGGATCATCCTGAGACCCTGCCTGCTGGATATTTGACACCCATCACCGGGCCTTAGCTGGAGCCTGATCTTTGACTCCTATAGCCAGGCCCCTGCCTGAGGAGAGACCTCCTAGAGAGCTTGAACCACCCAGAGCTACACACATCGAACTTCTGGCTCACCTAAGCCCACCAGGGGATTGAGAGAGAGAGAGAGAGAGAGAGAGAGAGAGAGAGAGAGAGAGAGAGAGAGAGAGAGTCCCCACCTGCACCTACTGGAAGAAGCTGGTTAGATGGCAATACAAGAAAACACCTAACAATAGAAAGACAAGCATGACACCACCAGAATCTAGGGACTCTACACCAACTAGACCTGAACACCCCAAAGCAGATGAAGCAGAAGAGAACGACTTAAAACATATCTTCATAAAAATGATAGAGACCCTCAAAGACGATGTGAAAAAATCACTCAAATAAATGGAAGAAAAAACTAACAAAAAATTGGAAGAAATGTACAAATCTCTTAAAGGAAGTACGGAAAGCCAAGAAAAATCAATTAAACAGGAGAAGGAAATGGTTCAAGACTTGAAAACGAAAATAAATACAATATAGAAAATACAAACCAAAGGAATGCTGGAAATAGAAAAACTGGGCAAATGATCGGGAACTATAGACACAAGCCTAACAAATATAATACAAGAGATGGATGAGAGAATCTCAGGTGCTAAAGATAAACTAGAGGAAATATATTCATCGATCAAAGAAAATCTTAACTCCAACAAATCCTTAACACAAAACATCCAGGAAATGTGGGACACCATGAAAAGGCCAAACCTAAGAATAATAGGCATAGAGGAAGGTGAAGAAGCCCAGCTCAAAGGTGCAGAAAAACATATTCAACAAAATCATTGAAGAAAACTTTCCCAATCTGAAGAAGGACATGCCCATGAAAGTACAAAAGCATACTAAACACCAATAGAATGGACCAAAGAAAAAAGACCCTCAACACATAATAATCAAGACACCTAACATACACAATAAAGAAAGAATATTAAGAGCAGTGAAGGAAAAAGACTACGCAACATATAAAGGCAGACCTGTCAAAATTACACCTGACTTCTCCATGGAAACTCTCAAGGCCAGAAGGTCCTGGGTAGATGTTCTACAAGTACTAAGAGTCCACAGATGCCAACCCAGGCTACTATACCCAGCAAAACTTTCAATCACTATAGACGGAGAAAACAAGATATTTAATGACAAAGCCAGATTTTCACAATACATATCTACAAATCCAGCCCTATAGAAAGTTCTGGAAGGAAAACTCCAACCCACGGAAGTTAACTACGTGCACAAAGACATAGGCAATAGGTAATCCCACTTCACCAGAACCCTAGGGTAAAGCAATATTTACAATACCACCGCCAACAACAAATTTAAAACAAATAAGCATTAACAATCAATGGTCCTTACTTTCCCTCAACATTAATGGTTTTAACTTATCTATAAAAAGACACAGACTAACAGAATGGATACGAAGACAGAATCCATCCTTCTGCTGCATATAAGAAACACATCTAAGCTTGAAAGGCAGACATTACCTCAGAGTAAAGAGCTGGGAAAAGATCTTCCAATCAAATGGACCCAAGAAGCAAGCAGGTATGGCTATCCTATTATCTAACAAGATAGACTTCAAACCAAAATCAATCAAAAGAGATGAAGACGGTCATTTCGTAAAAGAAACACTACCAAAACACAAAGCTCACATAAAACCTCACACACTTATAGTGGGAGATTCCAACACCCCATTCTTACCGCTAGACAGGACCACCAGTAAGAAACTTAACAAAGAAACAAAAGAACTAACAGAAGTTATGTCTCAATTGGGTTTAACAGACATCTATAGAGCATTCCATCCAAACACCAAAGAATATACCTTCTTCTCTGCTCCACATGGAAGCTTCTCTAAAATAGACCACATACTAGGCAACATAACAAACCTCAACAGATACAAAAAAAAAATGGAATAGTCTCCTATATCTTATCAGACCACTATGCTTTAAAGTTGGAATTCAGCAACAACACAAATCGCAGAAACCCTACGAACTCATGGAAACTGAACAATGCACAATTGTACCATATCTGGGTCAAAGAAGAAATAAAGAAAGAAATTAAGAACTTCCTAAAATTCAATGAGAATGAGGACACAACATACCCAAACTTATGGAACACCTTGAAAGCAGTGTTACGAGGGAAGTTCATTGCACTAAGTGCCCATATAAAGAAAACGGAGGATAATCATATTAGAGAATTAACAGCACAACTGAAAGCCTTAGAACAAAAAGAAGCAAACACATCCCGGAGGAGTGGACACCAGGAAATAATCAATTGAGGGCTGAAATCAATAAAACAGAAACCAGGAAAACAATACAAAAAAATCAATGCAACAGAGTTGATTTGTCAAGAAAATCAACAAGATAGACAAACCTTTCTCCAAACTAGCCAAAAAGAAGAGAGAGAACATGCAAATTAACAAAATCAGAAACAAAAAGGGGGACATAACAATGGACAATAAGGAAATCCAGACAATTTTCAGGTCATGCTTTGAAAACCTGTACTCCACAAAATTTGAAAATTCAAAAGAAATGGACAAATTTTGGATAACTATCAGTTACCAAAATTAAATCAAGGACAGACAAACAACTTAAATACACCTATAATCCCTAACAAAATAGAAGGAGTCATCAAAAGCCTTCCAACCAAAAAAAAAAGCCCAAGGCCAGATGGCTTCAGTACAGAATTCTACCAGAAAATCAAGGAAGAGCTAATACCAATACTCCTCAAATTGTTCTAAACAATAGAAACAGAAGGTTCATTACCAAACTCTTTTTATGAGGCTACAATCACCTTGGTACCCAGGACACACAAAGACACAACTAAGAAAGAGAACTACAGACCAATATCCCTCATGAACATTGATGCAAAAATACTGGCAAACCAAATCCAAGAATACATCATAAAAATCATCCACCATGACCAAGTAGGCTTCATCCCTGTGTTTCAGAGATGGTTTAACATATGAAAATCTATCAACGTGATCCACCATATAAACAAACTGAAAAAGCAAAAAACCACATGATCATCTCCCTAGATGCTGAAAAAGCCTTTGACATGATAAAGGTCTTGGAGAGATCAGGGATAACAGGAACATACATAAACATAATAAAAGCAATATACAGTAAACCAACAGCCAACATCAAACTGAATGGAGAGAAGCTTAAGGCAATTCCACTAAAAACAGAGACAAGACAAGGCTGCCCTCTCTCTCCATATCTCTTCAATATTATACTTGAAGATCTAGCTAAAGCAATAAGACAACAAAAGAAGATCAAGGGGATCCAAATTGGAAAGGAAGAAGTCAAACTTTCTCTATTTGCAGATGATATGATACTTTACATAAGCGACCCAAAAAAACTCTACCAAGGAACTCCTACAGCTGATAAACACCTTCAACAAACTAGCAGGATACAAGATAAACTCAAAAAAAAAAAATCAGTAGCTCTACTTTATTCAGACAACAAAGGGGCTGAGAAAGAAATCAGAGAAACATCACCCTTTACAATAGCCACAAAAAGTGAAAGACCTATATAATAAGAACTTTGTGTCTTTAAAGAAAGAAATTAAAGAAGATACCAGAAAATGGAATGATCCCCCATGCTCTTGGATAGGTAGGATAACCATAGTAAAAATGACAATCTTGCCAAAAGAAATCTACAGATTCAATGCAATCCCCATTAAAATCCCAGCACAATTCCTCACTGACCTTGAACGGATAATAATCAACTTTATATGGAAAAACAAAAGACGTAGGATAGCCAAAACAACCCAGTACAATAAAGGAACTTCAGGAGGCATCACCATCCCCGACTTTAAGCTCTATTACAGAGCTATAGTCCTGAAAACAGCCTGGTATTGGCACAAAAAGAGACAAGTAGACCAATGGAATCGAATAGAAAATCCTGATATTAATCCACACACCTATGAACACCTGATTTTTGACAAACAGCTAAAAGTATACAATGGGAGGAGGAAAGCATCTTCAACAAATGGTGCTGGCACAATTGGATGATGGTATGTAGAAGACTGCAGATAGACTCATGTCTATTGCCATGCACAAAACTAAAGTCCAAATGGATCAAAGATCTCAATATAAAACCAGCCACACTGAACCTCTTAAAAGAGAAAGTCGGAGGTACCCTTGAACAAATTGGTACAGGAGACCGCTTCCTGAACATAACTCCAGTAACACAGACACTGAGATCGACAATTATTAAATGGGACCTCCTCATACTTAGAAGCTTCTATAAGGCAAAGGACACAGTGGACAAGACCAAATGGCAGCCCACAGACTTCACCAATCCTACATCTGACAGAGGGCTGATTTCCAAAATATACAAAGAACTCAAGAAACTAGTCAACAAAACATCAAATAACCCCATTTTTAAAAATGGGGTACAGAACTGAATAGAGAACTCTCAATATAGGAAATCAAAAAGGCTGAAAGACATTTAAGAAAGTGCCCAACATCCTTAGCTATCAGGGAAATGCAAATCAAAACAACTTTGAGAGACCATCTTACTCCTGCCAGAATGGCTAAAATTAGAAACACCAATGACAACTTAAGCTGGAGAGGATGTGGAGAAAGGGGAACACTCCTCCATGGCTGTTGGGAGTGCAAACTCGTACAGCCATTTTAGAAATCAGTATGGCAGTTCCTCAGGAAAATGGGAATCAGTCTACCTCACGATCCAGTAATTTCACTCTTAGGCATATACCCAAATGATCCACATCCATGTAACAAAGACATGTGCTCAACTATGTTCATAGCAGCATTATTTGTAATAGCAAGGACCTGGAAGCAACCTAGATGCCCCTCAACTGAAGAATGGATAAAGAAGATGTGGCACATCTACACAATGGAATACTACTCTGCAGAAAAAAAAAAAAAAAACAGTGGAATCTTGAAATTCACAGGCAAGTAGATGGAACTTGAAGAAACCATCCTGAATGAGGTAACCCAGTCACAAAAAGAGAAACATGTACTCGCTCATATATGGATTTTAAACATAGAGGAAAGGATCGCCAGCCTATAATTCACACCACCAGAGGAACTAGGATACAAGGTGTATTCTAAGAGATTCATATAAGGTCCCTCTCAGAAGGGGAAAGGGACAAGATCTACAGAGCACATGGGGAGTGGGGAGAGCAGTGAATAGAGAGGAAACTAGGAGAAAGAGAAGGGGAGGAGAGGAAAGCACATGGGACTAGGAAGATTGAGTCAGGAGAGGAATAGGTGAGAGAAGAGAGAGACAGAGAGAGAGAGAGAGAGAGAGAGAGAGAGAGAGACCCTAAAAGAGGGAGCCATCATAGGTTTGAAAAGAAAACTGATCCCAACTAACAATTTGAGCAACAGTGGAAAGGCTACCATAAATGCCCTTCCCTGATAATGAGATTGATGACTAACTTATCCACTATCATGGAGCCCTCATCTAGTAGCTGATGGAAACAGAAGCAGACACCCACTGAGCCGAACTAGAATCCAAATGCAGAGAGGGAGGACAAGGCCAGGCTGCAGAAACACATAGACAGCTGACCTGAACAAGGAGGAGCTAATGGGCTCCCCAGACTGATAGCTGGAAATTCAGCATAGGACTGACTCAGACCCCCTGAATATGGGTCTCAGCTAGAAGGCCTGGGCAATCTAAGGGACCTCAGACAGTGGAACCAGGATGTATTCCTGGTACACAAAAGGACTTTGGGGGTACATCCCCCATGGAGGGATACTCCCTTAACCTAAAGACAGGAAAGAAGTCCCTACTCCAAATGACTTGACAGATTTAGATGACCCCTCCTGGAGAGCATCACCCTACATGTAGAGTGGGGAGAGGAGAATGGGGGGGCATGAGAGGATGGGAGAGAGGGAAAGAGGAAGGGAGGGGAGGAGGAAGGGAGGGAGGGAGAGAGGAAGGGAGAGGGAACTGGGATCAATATGTAAAATAAAAATAAAAAAATAAACATATATATATATATATGTCTATATATATATATGTTTATATATGGCTTGCCATTTTGAAACTTCACCTCGGGCCACCACCTGTGTGCCTTGTAGGGTAATCTGCCAGCACCTCTTTTGTTCTGTTTTATCCTCTATAGATAACTCTTTCACCTGAAGATGTAAAAGGCAGAGGGAGATTCAGAGGTTCAGAAAGTTTCAGAGTGTGGTCAGAAAGGGGCCATCTTTATCACTAGTGTTATTACAGCAGCTCTCTAATTCACGTGTGCAGGTTAAAGAACACACTTTCATACAGAACACAGCTAACAGACTGCACCCATCACCTGGGACAAATGCCTGATGCTGGAGCCATGTTCAGCATCTAATGCATCAGACTCCAAATAATCAGAATACTCTGTCACAGCAGAGGGAGCCTAGGAGTCTAGGTCTACCCAGAACAGAATTCCTTGGTTAATGTGGATACATGTTGTTTACCTCTGGTTTGAGTCTAAGTACAAAATGATACACATTTAAATAAAAGCCAAAATTATAGCATGCTATTACCAAGAAATGATCATTTTGTGTGAGAGAACACGTGTTTTCTTCATTCAGGCAGGTACAAGATCACAGGTCTCTGGGGATGCAAATATGTAATGAGGCAGATCCTATATTCAAAAGTCCAGCAGTGGTCCAAAGGAAGGGCTACACTGAAGTGAGTGATTAAATGGGGCCTTGTAGTCCCAATAACTTCAAACAAGAAGAGAGGAGAACTCTATTAAACCCAGTATCCTTGTCACCCATCTCACAAAATCATGCCAGAGGCAGGAAGGGTACTGACTGAGAAAACATATGTGAATTGAAGCCTTCTGTAGCCAACAATACACTATCCGGCTGCTTCCTAATGCAGAAGCTTCTACTTCATAAGCCGCGGCTGACACTGTTTATCTTTCCGTTCCTATAATGCACCAAGTACATGATTAAAGGAACCCAAAAAGACCAAATGACAGTCCTGCCTTCTGTCAACACCACCCACGAAAGAAAAGAAATAACATTAATTCGCCTAAGGAAGCGTGCAAATGACGGGCAGCCTTTAGCCCGGCAGAGCACGCTAAGCCCACCTGTTACTGCAGAAGCTCTGGCTGACCCTGATGTTCACCCACACCAGCTGTGGGATCATCTGAAGTTATATATACTACTGAGCAATTTCTTACAATGTAACATAAAGCTTTAGGAATTAAGCCTGTGTAGTATAAACCCCTTAAAGATCACAATACTTAGAGATACAGATACGTATAAATATTTGTTAGTCAAGCCAAATTCCAGTCGCCTGGTATTTTCTTTGGAGTCTGCCCATGTCATTACACTGAAATGTGATATATACAAACTCTTGAGTGACTGCAAGCGAGATACCGTGACCCTATACACACAGTGGCAGTTTAGAATTACATTGGCTTAGGGTATTTTTATCTTAGACATCTCAGTTTATTCCAAGCTTAGAACATTTTATTTCCTAAGCAATGCAATGAAGGAAAACTTGAGGAAATTTAAATGTCAGCAAAACAGTAAAGAGTTTTAGTTCCTTAGAAGCCAAGAATTTGTTATTTTTACAGTTGTTTTTTAGGAATTCAACAAACACGCATTAAGCATTGTATTTATTAAAACACAAAAGAGAAAGACTAAGTGATGGGTATGCATTGTCACTATTAATTTTTTCATTAGCATGATTAAGAAAAAGCCTACCTTTATAAAGGGTAATTTAACACCGTAGTCTGAACTAAGACATTCTTAGGCACAGGCAGCAAGTTTCTCCCTGATGTAGTACTGCTGCTGTTTCCTTGCTTGTCTGTGGCAGACAAGATCTCACTAATTCTCTGACTCAGCCCCCCAAGTTGCTAGGATGACTGGCCTGTGCCACTGGGGTCTCACATGTATCTTTGAAATTTTAAACACAATTGAAAAAACAGAAACCACATGATGTGACTCACTGAGGATGGGGGTACCTTGGGGGAGGGTAGTAATCTCAAACCAATAGTAAACTAACCTTCTGTGAACTCCAAATTGAGGAAATTTGGCCAAAAAATTTGGTCTACCCCTGCAAAAACATCAATGTCACAGCAGACTTAGAAAAGAGAGAGATTATTCTACAATAAAGAAAACTAAAGAAGCATAACTATTAAATACAGTGACTGACTCCTAAATAAATTCTAGATCAGAAAAAGGTTGAAATTAAGAGAATAGGAGGGGGTGTGGGGGATATTATTATGTAGCCAACTGGGAAATGTAAATATGAACTGCATATTAGATAATAGTATTACAGTATTATTAAATTTTCCAAGAACGACAATTATATTGTGGTTATGTTGAAGCCTTGCTTCAAGATGTGCTCTGAAATGTTGAGGGTGATGTCTGCCATTTGCTCTCCAAGGGTTCAAGAGGAAAATTAAGATAAAGCAAACACAACACAGTGTCTGCTTGGCTCCAGGCCAAAGGGCCCAGATGCCTGTGGTCTGCTCTCCCACGTTTTATGTATGTTTGACATTTTTCATGATGGAAAATTAAGGGGAAAAATTTAAGTGCTACATTAGCAATTCATTTAATTATGTTCAAATACATATGTGCATGTATCCACAAGAAAACTGCCACTAACAGTTTAATTCCAAAAATTAAAACAAATCAATGAAGATATACATATGTAAAACATGTGTAACTATAAAGACACTGTGCATCAACTCATGAGTTCCTTTGAATTATTCCTAAAGAGAACATCTAAATATTTTCTGATAAACCTTTTGCTTTATCATCAAATTCTCTTCTCCAAATTTTTTGCTTTGTTATCAATTTAACCATTACAAACTTATTTTATAAAATAGTAATATGTAGGACACTTGTAAAACCTGGCAATAATTATATAGTAATCATGAAATTATTAAGCCATAAAAAATAAACAATAGTATAACTTGTTATAAATACTAAAATGGACATTTTCATGTCTTTGCCATGAAGAGCGTTTGTAAGTTGTGGAGTCCTAACTGCGGTAACAATTCGTCAGAAGACATACTAATGAGATATTTCCTGGATGCCCCTAACCACATGGTTTTCCTTCCCTCCCTACTTTCTGGGATTTGATGACCACACATAAAGTTCTACAGGCCTTGTTTCCACTTGATTTAAGTAAACACAGTCAAAATTAACAACTGTTAGTAGCCTGAAACATCTTCTTATGTGGGATATTACCCAAGACCTTTGAAATAACTGTATCTGTTCACATACTTAAAAGAATTAAATCAACATATTGGTCAAAGAGTAACTTGGGTGGCACTCATTAAAATCTATCATTTGAAAGTGATACCAAAAACAGCCACCCTCCAGACTGGATTAGTTCTGATAAAAGGCAGGACCTGTGGGTGTCTACAGCACGGCCTGGGTTTCTCAAGATGAGTTTTACAAAGCACTTGTTAGAAGAAATGAAATGGGAGCTTTATTGATACTTCTACTACTGTTCCAAGAAGTTATGATGTTTCATGGAAAAAGAGTTTAATTACAGATAAAGACATTCATGGAGCAAATTACTTGAACATGTCTGTTGGGAACTTAACAGAGAGAAAAGGCTACACATGTGGAGTGAACCAAAAATGTTAACTTTGCTACTCACACACCCAGAAAATAAGACTTTCTGTCCTGGAGGATTTATCCTTTAATAGATTTATTTTTGTAGAAAAGTAACAAGAAAAACTGTAGCTTCCTCATTAGACATTTTAGTCACATAATAATGAAATGATGGCCAGATAAAGTCATGAGATTAAAAATTAGAAGCAATAAGAATACCACATCAGAGAAGAAAATGAAACTAGACCATAAAAATAAGAATACTGGCAGCAATTATGGACCCAACTAACCAGTGTCAAAGGTAGAACTTACTTTCTGGAGCCAACGCAGGAAGAGACCTTCATAACTCAGTGTTCAGAAGCAGTGTTGATCAGAAACCCCAATAGGCCCAGTTTTCTCCTCCAGCTTTGATTTTCCCCTAGAAAATAATGTTAACTAACATTTGAGTCCCTAGGTTCATGCAGATCCATGTAGAATTCCAAGGATAACTGAAAGAATAGGAAAAGAGCACCAAGTCTGGAAGTCTCAAGACGATCCCAGTCTAGGAGCACAGAAAGCTGTCCCCAACATTGCACTGTACTAGCAGCCTACCAAAGGGGACAGCAGCAACAACAGCCTGGGAACAACCACTCACCACAGCTCTGCGCCAACAGGAGACAGACACAGAGTCAGCTAGCAGAGCATGCTGCAATCCCTCAGGAAGAAAATTGTGTCAATCTTTATCGATATATAATACCAATAAAGATGGCTTCAAGATAGCTAACAGTCTTTTGTATATTTTAGAGATCAGCTCTCTGTCAGATGTGGGGTTGGTGAAGATCTTTTCCCATTCTGTGAGCTGCCATTTGGTCTTGTTAACTGTGTCCTTTGCCTTGCAGAAGCTTCTCAGTTTCAGGAGATCCCATTTATTATTGCCAATCTGTGTCTGTGCTACTGGTGATACATGTTCAGGAAGCAGTATCCTGTACCAATTTGTTCAAGGGTACCTCCCACTTTCTCATCCAAGAGATTCAGTGTGGCTAGATTTATGTTGAGGTCTTTGATCCATTTGGACTTAAGTTTTGTACATGGCGATAGACATGGACCTGTCTTCAGTCTTCTACAAGTCAACATCCAGTTATGCCAGAACCATTTATTGAAGATGCTGCCTTTTCTCCATTGTATTGTTTTAGCTTCTTTATCAAAAGTCAGGTATTCATAGGTGTGTGGATTAATATCAGGATCTTTTTCTGTTTGTGTCTTTTGTTCCTCGAGACAGGGTTTCTCTGCATTGCTTCAGAGTCTGTTCTGGAACTAGTACTGTAGACCAGGCTGGGCTCGAACTCACAGAGATCCGGCTGCCTCTGCCTCCCGAGTGCTGGGATTGAAGGTGTGCACCACCAATGCCAGGCCTAGTATCAGGGTTTTCAATTCGATTCCATTAATCTACTTGTCTATTTTTGTGCCAGTACCAAGCAGATTTCAGTACTATAGCTCTATAATTGAGCTTGAAGTCAGGGATGGTGATGCCTCCGGAAACTCCTTTATTGTACATTGTTGTTTTGGCTATCTTGGGTCTTTTGTTTTTCCATATAAAGTTGAGTATTGTTCTTTCAAGGTCTGTGAAGAATTGTGCTGGGATTTTGATGGGGATTGCATTGAATCTATAGATTGCTTTTGGCAAGATTGCCATTTCTACTATATTGATCATACCTATCCAAGAGCATGGGATATCATTCCATTTTCTGTTATCTTCTTTAATAAAAAAGCGAGATACAGAACTAAATAGAGGATTCTCAATAGAGGAATCTAAAATGGCTGAAAGACACTTAAAGTGCTCAATATCCTCAGCCATCAGGGAAATGAAAATCAAAACAACTCTGAGGTACCATCTTGCTCCTGTCAGAATGACTAAAATCAAAAACACCAACAACAGTTGATGCTGAAGAGGATGTGGAGAAAGGGGAACACTCCTTCACTGCTGGTGAGAGTGCAAACTTATACAGCCATTTTGGAAATCAGTATGGCGGTTCCTCAGGAAAATGGGAAACAGTCTACCACAAGATCCAGCAATTCCACTCTTAGGCATATACCCAAAAGATGCACATTCATGCAACAAGCAAATCTGTTCACTATGTTCACAGCTAGAAACTGGAAGCAACCTAGATGTCCCTTAATTGAAGAATGGATAAAGAAAATGTGGTACATTTACACAATGAAGTACTACTCAGAAAAAAAAAAAAAAAAAAAAACAATGGAATCTTGAAATTTACAGGCACATGGATGGAACTAGAAGAAATCATACTGAGTGAGGTTACCCAGTCACAAAAAGACAAACATAGTATATACTCACTCATATATGGATTTTAGACATAAAACAATGAATCAATAGCCTACAATCAACACTGCCAGAGAAGCCAGGAAACAAGGAGGACCCTAAGAGTGACATACATGGTCAAGAAAGGGACAAGATCCCCTAAGCAAATTGGGAGTGTGTGTGTTGGAGGGGGGGGGTCAGGAGAAAGACAAGTGGAGAAAAAAAAAGGGGAGAGGAGGACATGAGGGAGCAGGAAGATTGAGTCTGGAGAAGAATAGAGGAGAGCAAGAAAAGAGATAACCATAATAGAGGGAGCCATTATAGATTTAAAGAGAAACCTGCCACTAGTGAAATGTCCAGAAACCTATAAGGATGACCCCAAGAATATAAGCAATAGTAGAGAGGCTATCTTAAATGTCCTTCCCAGATAATGAGATTGATGATTACCTTATATGCCAACCTAGAGCCTTCATCCAGTAGCTTATGAAAGCAGAAGCAGACACCCACAGCTAAACACTGAGCTGAACTCCTGGTACCCAGTTGCAGAGAGGAAGGAGTGATGAGTAAAGGGGTCAAGACAAGGCTGGATAAATCCACAGAAACAGCTGACCTGAATAAGGTCAGCTATCCGACCCTACAGTCTGATAGCTGGAAAACCAGCACAAGACCAACCCAGACCCCCTGAACATGGGTGTCAGTTATGTTATGATGCCTGGGCAATCTATAGGGCCGGGCCTCTGGTATTTATCCCTAGTGTACAAATGGACTTTGGGAGCCCGTTCCACATAGAGGAATACTCTCTCAGTCTAGACATATGGGGGATAGCCTAGGCCCTGCTCCAAATGATATGACAGAATTTAAAGATCCCCCATGAAAGGCTTCACCCTCCCTGGGGAGCAGAAAGGGGATGGGATAGGAGGTTGGTGATGGGCAATGGAGGAGGGGAGGGAGAGAGAACTGGTATTGGCATGTAAAAAAGCTTGTTTCTAATTTAAATTTTAAAATATAGAAAAAAAAGATAGCTAACAGTCAGATGCTTAACAACGTATTTCCATTTGAATGTCACTTCCTATACTTTTATGTTATTAGCTACTCCCAGTTTTCAGTTTTGCTAATAATTGATGATTATTTTACTTTGTAATATTTTCTCTTTCCAACTATTATTACTCTCTTTGTTCTGATTGTATCATCTAAAATAGCCTTTCTCCACACTGGTTGTTGTCTCTACCCCTCTCACCTAGAATACAAGCTTCTTCTTGTCACTGTGGTTCTGGCCTCTGTCCTGGAATGGTGTCTGTGTCAGTAAGTGATACTGAATAGAAGAATGAAAATTAAGTCATTCTTACTTCCTAGACCCTAGATTCTCAGGACTAGAAAGAAAGTTTTAAAGCCACTACAGAAGGAGCCCAGAATGCCTTGGCTATCAGGAATCCACCACTTAATAACTGGAATATCACAATGATGCCAGTAACAAGATCACTCACAACTCACTGTCAGACCCTGCACTTTATATAACTCATTACCACAGCAGGGGCTACCAAGTAACGTTATCCCAATCTTTCACAAGAAGACAGCCAAGGCAAGATAGCTCTTCAGAGCAATGAGCTAGGAGACCAGGTCCGCATGACTACACAGCCCCGCTCTTCTATCAACACGACATCACAGAGCTGAAATTAACTCCTTTAAATTCTTCCTTTTTCTTGTGCAGACCAAGCTGCCATCCTATCTCTTGTTCCCTTACCAATTGTTGAGAATTTATATCCATGACCCCAACTCTAAATAACTTCCAATAGTTGCTCCAAGTGTCTTGTATGTGTAATACCAAAAGAAAATTTAATGTGTCAAATAATTATTTCCCTTTGGTCAGTCTTGTGAAGATATCTAGGTAAAATACTACTAAATTACTTGTGTTTGTGTGTATGTATATATACTAACAGGTAAACTGAGGATATTGCAGGGTATGTGTTTCTGTGTTCATGAACACGTGAGCAGATGTGTGCAGAAGCCATAAGTAAAATGTTGTTAATAGTTCTTCAGGAACCAACTACCTTGGGTTTGGAGATTTTGTTTGTTGTTGCTTGAGGTTCTTTTTGAAATAGTCTCACCTAAAAACCATGGCTTCAAATTCATACAATCAAGGATAACCTTGAACTTCTTATCCTGCCTTAACCTCCCAAGTTCTGGGACAGGTGTGTGACACCCTAGCCAGTTTTATACAGTGCTAGGATCTGATTCCTGTAAACTAGGCAAGTACTCTACCAACTGAGCTCCATACCCAGCTTCCACCACGCCCAGCTTTCCATGGCCCTAGGAAGGGACAGGGGTCCTCATGCTCACACAGAAAGCACTTTACCAATCAGCTAGCTCCTTAGCCCTAAATTATTTTTATATGTCCATATTACTTCCTCAAATATATTTTTCTAGTCTCACTCCTTAGCTCTATTAGCTAGGATCTGATCATGGTCTCCTACCTTCACAAGACCAAAGACCTTTAGAATAATTAAGTCAGGAAAAAAAAAAAAAAAAAAAAACCTCACAATATACAAGCTAAAACACTTCCTTACTCTGAAAAACTATCAATAAGTTGCTCAACATGCTTTTAAGATAGTGAGTTATTAAAAATTTAATAGAAAAATGCTCAGAAGAGAAAACAAAATTTATGTCTACCAAGACTAACCCCCAAAAAAATTAAATTTGAAAATGGTAAGATTTGATAAATGAGACTTTCTTAGATTTTTTCAAAGATAATAAATTAAACACAACCATTTTCAAGGGATGTGGTATTTGCAAACTAGGCCAATGTGCTTACTTTTTTAAAAAAATTACTGTTGCAAAATATTTTAATTAATATATGCTTATTGCAAATACCATTAAACCTGATAGTAGTAACTTGTTCAAATGTGAGACAAAGTCTCAGCATTGCATTTGTGTGGAAATATACTTATTAAATTTAAATCTTATTAACTTGGGGACCATAGTTTGGAAAAGATTTTTAACCATTTGCAATTTTCCCACTTGAGGTGGTGCATATGTTAACCAGCTTGATCTAATTATCCTACATTGTGCTCATAACTGTGCTCCATTGTCGTGGCAGGGACTCTGTGCGCTTTGAAATGCTTCACAGTGATTTATGGCAGGAATGATCTGAATCTGTCCTGAGAGCCCTGGGAAAGGGTTTCACTCTCAGTCTCTGTGCCCTTGCTTTTTATTTTTTGTCATTCTTTTCTATTTCACTTATTCATTTAATTACAACTAAAAGCACACTGCCCCCAAAGTCCAACACGTGTGGCCAGCTCCAGTGCTCCACTGCCCCTCGTATCTCCATCTAGAGGGCACTGAAATTACAAGCTTGTTTTCAGCTAATATAGTTTCAACTGGCAAATTTGTCAAACAAAACAATTATAACAAAAACAAAAAAAAAAAATCCAGAAGAAACGTATTAAGGTATCTTCCTGGGGCTGGACTCCCAATAAGCATCCAGGAAGACTTCTATTCTGGGACAACAGAACCAGAACACACATGTTTTTTATTTTGTTAAAATTTAGATCTAGTAAGTAGATCTCTGTGAGTTCGAGACCAGCCTGGTCTACAAGAGCTAGTACCAGGACAGCTTCCAAAGCCACAGAGAAACCCTGTCTCGAAAAACCAATAAATAAATAAAATAAAAATAAAGTAGATATAGTATTCCAGTATTTTTGCTTTGCTTCTAACAAAATCTAAAATCTTGAAAATTTATTCAAATATTAAATATAGCATAAGTTTTATGATGATGCAACTTTTCAAAAAACAAAAACAAACAAACAAAAAAAAACTTGCAGTCATCCCTCTTACATCCCAGAATATTAGTGCTAACAGGGACCGAAAAGCCTACCAATAGCCTAAGTGCACTTATTTTACTAGTGAGGAAGAAACTGAGAGGCATAGATGGTGAGAGACATTTCCTCAATTATAAAACTGAGAGCAATGGAGCCAAAAGGCAGGTCAGCTCTGTTCTTCAGTCCCAGAGACCTTAGCAGGCAGTCACTGCTGTCTGTGGGATAAGTACTCATTTTATGTTTTTCTTTAACTAATACAAATATAGTAGCAATAACAAGTAGGCAGCTACTTCACAGCTGATGGTAGGAATGTTAATTTGCTAATTAAATCCAATTGGTTTGCCTCCTTGGGGTGTAAAACCACCCAAGGAGAATGACACAACTGCCCTTTTCTTTATGGACACCGTTTGCCAGACTGATTACATACTTCTTTTATTCTTAATGGATATAAATACCTTATAATATGGAAAGGTCACCTTGTTGTCAATTAACAGTGGCTTTACCAAGCTCTGTGGGGGGTGGGGGGTGCAGGGTTACCCTGAGCCTGTCTCTGGATGACAATGCCCACAGTTAGTTTTGTGCAACTCAGTTGACCATGCTTGAGGCTTTAGGCCTTAGATGAAGTTGAGGAAACAAAAGAAATATCTACCATCTCTATTTGACCTGGAACAGTCCACAGTTACAAGTGCTGCTGATGGCTCCCGAACATCTATGACTAGCAAGACTCCAATCTCCCAAGGTGGCAGACTTAACTCACTGTACAGAGCCAAGGAGTTCAGTCAACTGATTACGGTGCTGAACAAACACTAAGATACATTGTTCATCATTCAAGAGTATGTAATCCACCATACAAAACTGATTAGGAAAATATTCCCATTTACAGCAGAAATGAGACTCAAGTTGGGGGCCTCTGAATAACTTTGTAAGATAACAAGGCTAAAAGGACAGCAGTCAGACACCCTGGATTCCATTACAAGGAAAGGTAGCTTCTTTCTGAGGAATTCCAACTATAATCCTTGAGTCTATCAGATTTCTCTGTGAGCAAGTCCTTCACTACAAATCAGAAATCAAAGTATTAGTGTATCTTCAACTCAATGAAGACATAATGGAGTGCTCAGACAATTGCCCCATTCTATGTTTGTATAAAATGACTGAAATGACTTTCAATTTAGAGTATTAAATTAAAAAAATTCAAGCAAGCAACCCTGTACTGAGGGCTGAAATTTCAAAACACAGCTGAAATCCCAACACTTAGCAGCCCAGTATTGAGGGCTCACATCTGTAACCCCAACACTTAGCAGCCAGTATTGAGAGCACGCATCTGTAATCCCAACACTTAGCAGCCAGTATTGAGGGCACACATCTGTAATCCCAACACTTAACAGCCCAATATTAAGGGCACATGTCTATAACCCTAACATTTAGCAGACCATTATTGAGGGCACACATCTGTAATTGCAATACTTAAGAGCAAGAAGCAGGAAATAGGGAGCTTGAGGCCAGCCTGAGTAAAGAGTAAGTGCCACAAGATTCTGTCTCAACTAATAAAGGAATAAAAGGTCAAATAGGAAACTGGCCTGAAGAAGAGCAGAATAGAACCAAGTTAGCCATAAATTATCTTCTTATGTTACTGGACTAATATCTTATAAATACTTTGTTTCAATTTTTATATGTAACGCCATAAGAGATACTAACCTATCATTTCTTGTGATGTCCTTATCAAGTCTGGAGTCAAGAAGTCACACATTTCATGTCAAGTTACATTGGCTTCATTAAAAAACTGGATGCTAGTCTCCATCATAGCTTTTAGAAAAATGTGACCCAACGTCCTTTGCCATTTCTATTTTTATCTTACTCTGAATTCCCCACCTACATCATAGGCTCCTTAAGAGCAAGAGCTACCTGCCTATTAAGAGGTTCCACACCAAATATCCCATCTTTTACTCTGAAATTAGCAAGATTTCAAGAAATCATATCCCTTTGACCACAGCATATACTGTCATCTAAAAGAAGTCATCAGATCACACTATTAAGCATGACTGTGAAGATTTGTAACTCATTCCCATTGTATTTGGAATGCCAGCAGGACCACAGACTGTGAGGACCAGGCCTGGGTCTCACCTTCAGGGAGTTGCCTGAATTACATTATATTGTGCCCCACTGAATACAAAAACATCTGGTGTGGAACAAACACATCTGCACTAGAATCTCAACAACTCCAAATGACTTGTCTTTGGTCACATTAAATAAATTATCTACCTTCAATATGTCCCCTGAAAATTCGAAATAATAATGAAATCTGCTTTGAAAGCTGCCATGGGTGGGTTGAAGAAACGGCTTAGCAGTTAAGAGTACTTGGCTTCTTTCACAGGACCAGGATTCAATTCCCAGCACTCAGCTCACAACAATCTGTATCTTCAGTCTCAGGGGAAAGCAATGCCATCTTCTGACCACCCCTATGCATTACACACATGTGGTGTACAGAGGTACATGCAGGCAAACACACACAAATACATAAAAATAATAAAGTTTAAAGTGTTAAAAAGACTTTTTCAAAAGCTGCTATAAGGCCTCCTCCTCTCTGAGGAGTGGGTAGGGAGTAAGACTGGGAGATAGCGTGGGGGGGGGAGTGATGAAAGGACAGGAGGGAGAGGGAACTGGGATTGGTATATAAAATAAGATTGTTTTAATTTAAATTTTAAAAGTTAATTTAAAAAAAAACAGAAAAAAAAAGCTGCCATGGATAAGAGATGGTGTGTTCAATGCACCTAGAGGCTTAAGAATGGTGGAGAGAAAAGGTATTTTTTACATAAATTCTAACATGAGATTGTAAGGTCATATTTTTCAATTGTAACTCCCAGACCCTTGTCTCCAAAGCCACTCTCAAGCATTTCAAACAGCCCCTAGTGGTGCCCTACCCTGGCTAAACCACTTTCTTCTCCATATAACATAGTCTGCTTTTGCACCCTTTCCACAACACACACACTTACAAAACCACACCATTACAGACATTCCCCTAACCACTCTTTCTTTCTAGTCTTACCTGATTTCTTGCTAAACATTTTCCTAAAATCTCTGAGGAAGGTCAGTGCTCTGGAAGAACAAACTTAGCTCAACTGGCCTGCCCCTGTGGGGTGGAGAAGACAACATTGTTCTTGTTATAAAAGCAGAAACTGAGGCACAGGGCAGCCTCACAAGATATAGATAAGTTGCTCAGAAAGCAAGACAAGATCTAGATAGCATTGCTCTGTACACTAGCAAATATGGTCTCCAAATCAAAATCTTGACCAAGACAACCTTCTAGCCTGTGAAATATGAACACATAGTTCATATTTTTGTCTCAAAAGAGACAATACTTTTGAATTTGACTTCGGCAGGGGGTGGGGATGTATCTGCTCTGGATTTTCATTCTTCTAGTATTTTCAATGCATAGAATAAAAATAGTAAGCGGGACTATGCACATGTGGAATACTTAATATCACCTGCATAATTCCAACTAATTCTTTAAATACTGGATAATATTTAACAGATTGTTGCATGCAAATCAAAGTGTGGAGGCCTCAAAACACTGTAGTCTGTTAATGATAAGGATCCACACGTCACAACCAAAGCTTAGAAGGTAGCCACTCACAAAAACAAATTTTCAGTAGTAGTTATCTCAAACTACTCAGAAACAGTGGCCCACACTCTGCAGACCACCTTTCCCAGCTGTTTTGTCTTGCCTTCAATTATGCTAAAGGTAAGCATGATCTTAGTCTGGGGAGGGAAATAGAGAGGTGGGGGTGACCTAAACAATCTCTGCAATCACACACCTTAATCACATCACCTGAGGGAACCCTACCCAGTAAATCAAGGACTCAGGCTCCAGTCTCACTCTCAGCAAAGAACAAAAGCCAGAGAGTCAAACACCATGCCTTAACTGAAAGAAAGGACTCTTCTTATTGATAAAACTGTGCGGATGGTTTTGTATTTACATTGTTAACTTAATATGTCAAACCTACTTAAATCCAGGCCACCCATGGCTAACACTGAAGCTTCCTGGGTTTTGCACAGTGAGCACATGGCTTTGTTCCACGTTCAACACTTAATTAAGAGACTTTCTTTTTTCCCAAGATTTTTCTGGAGTTGCCATCCTCTTAGAGGCCAGCTGCACATTAGTAGTCAACATCCAGCTGGAATGTTGCAGCTACTATTTTCCTTAACTAGTATGTGGACGAGGTTTGTGTTATTCTAAGTAAACTGCATCGCCGTCCTTGTGTGGACTTCTAAGCATAATGATTAGTGACAGTGCAAACTGGAGGCTGATTTTTTCTTATAGCATGTAGCAAACTACTACTAAAACATTCAAATTTTACTTGAAACTTTTGGATAATTGTCAGATTCTTTTTGTTTTATAACTTAGACATTTTAAGCTCAAAGTCTCATCCTTAAGGCCAAGAATATTTCCCCTAAATGTGTGTGTGTGTGTGTGTGTGTGTGTGTGTGTGTGTGTGTGTGTGTGTATACCCTTAAAGGAAATCACCCCTATAAGTGGGCAAGGTGAAATATCGAATACATGTATTATAGTTAAGGGACTAGATCCTTACCCAGTCCCCTGCTTTAGCAGCCATGACAGGCTACAGAAAAGACCTAACAAGACAGAAGCCCCTGACTCAGCACATGCCCTTAGTTTCCGGCCTTCTGACCTTGCAGGAGCTGCCCTAGGTCAGATACACAACAGGTGACAAGAGCAAATCAAAAGTTAGCTGATGTGTTTTATAGTAAAAGTAACCAAACAGTGACATGCATTGCATAGCAACCACCCTGGGAGGGCCTAAAGACTATAACAACCAGTTAACCATGTAATGGAAAAATTTAAAACTAGGGTTTATGGCAAGAAGGGAAAACTAGAGAGAACAAGAATTTCTGCCAGTAGATAACTCCCTGACTACAGAGTACAGAGCCCACATGCTGTTCTGAGGAGATAAAGCAGGTGTGCTAATCAATCTTGCCTATCCATAATGACCTTATAAAGAAACTTTGTACTCTATGAAACGTCTGAAACTTTGGAAACCTTGTGAACTGAGACTAGCAGTCACAAGCGTCCCTTTGCCTTTTCCCTTTTAAAAACGCTTCACAATTGTAAGCAGGCGCCTTACTCTTCCGATAGACTGAGGTCCCAGCCAGTTTGGTTCTTAACAATAAAAACCTTTTGCTTTTTCAGTTGGGAGTCATTTCCTCGGAGGTTGAGGAAACCCGAAGGCCCAACAGACCAATCAACAGAGGATAGGTGCCCCAAACCCAGAAGTGCACCAATCCTGAAACCCCTAGGCTCCCCTTGCTCCTCCCAATAAAACCTCCTCCTCGAGGCTCCTTCCGGTCCTTCTTATGCCAGCCATGTTTGATGAATGAAGGGCCCGAGTTACTTCATTAATAATAAAAGACTCTTTGCTTTTGCATCAGTATGTGTCTCTTGGTGATTTGGGGGTTCATAATTTGGGCACAATAGAACTTCAAACATTTCACTTCCTGGGAACTTCAGTGGGTCCCCATACAGGACTTCAAACCTCAAAAACACCATTCAGTAAAGAACATCACCTCATGCCTATGTGACTAATTTAGCAACTAGAAACCATTCCTGTAGATGAGAGCTGTTAATAGGAATCTCATGAGCTGCACGGGATTCTAGGCCCTGGCTGGCTAGAGCGTATAAATCTGGCCCAGAGGGTGACCTCCCTCTGCTTGAAATAGCCTTGGGCTGTTCCCAGTACTTGAAAGCAGAACTCTGCGTGAAATCCTTTATTTAACTTTACTAAGGAACCACAGTTTCAACCTTATTTACAAGTAAAATACTTGACATCTTGTACAATAAATGTTGAGTCAGTAAAGGTGGTCACATTCCACAACAGGCACTAAGTGCCAGCAGGGCTTTTGTCATTTCTCTTAGAGCAGCATTCTGTCCCAAGGATGTAAGGAATAGCGGGTAGAGCAGGGCGTCTTGCAGTCCATAGCTTAGACCCCCACAAGCTTTCAGCCAGAGAGGGACAATTCTGCACCACATGGCTCCCAACCACCTCTCCACTTACCTCCCACCACTCTGCCCTCACAGCGCTACTCGCAGCCACAGGGGCCTCACTCTTCCTCAAACAAGATAAACATCTCTGACCTCTCTTCTAACAGCCTCTCCCTCAGGTCTCCCAAACTCCTCCCTAGCTAAAGCAGCAGCTCAACCTACTGAAGGAACTCATGTTTCCTCACAGCACTTAGGTGCATTCCGTGTTCACCTCTACACTTATTACCCAAGCCTCACCACTAACAACGTAGAAATTTCACAATAGTAGATATTTCCTGGATTTTTACAGTGTATCTCCCAATGTCTACAAATAAGCCTGGCATACAGTAGGTGTTGGATAAATGTCTCCAAGTCACTATCTCCACAGGTTAGGATATTACATTTATGTAGTGCCCAAAAGTCTGTCTTCCCTGGCAGCATCTCTCACAGATTCAATGTTCCTCCTGTGAAAACACTGTGTGTTTCACCTAACAAACAGGATTCTTGATACCAACTACACGTTTCACTATCTACGCCAATGAACCATACCCTCCAAGGAAGCTTTTTATTCCCAACCTCTACCATGGGTTATCTGGAATTGCATGGATTATTTTTAACAAGATTCCAAAGACATGCACACAAAGAATGTCCCCAAACCTGCTGTTCCCTGATGGCCACTTCAACCTTCATCAACCACAGTTGCCCCACGGGCTTCAATATGGGGCATGCAGCACAACCCACACTGCTCTTCTCTCCTCCCATATTCTTCACCGAACATCATTTACTCAGACCACCATACCATAAAATCAAAATGTGCATGCACCTTATCCACTAGGGAAAAGGGAGGAATTTATGAGTAGAAGCCAGCCTAATATGCCTTAGTACCTATAACTAGGAGTTAGCTGTAACAGTGTCCCAAACCAGCAAGCTGTCTCCAGCATCCTTACAAGATACTTAATCCTTTGTGGGCTCCAAGAATAGATGAAAACTGAACGTGGTGAGAATGAAGTCAGCTACATCATAATATAACAGAATGCAAACATGCCTTGTGAATGAATACCCCAGTGGTGAATTCCCCTGCACGACCAGCCTTGACCTTTGATACTTAAGCCTCATGGATGCAGTACTTAGTGTTTTAATACACCACAACTAAGGCATTTGCCCACTCAAAATCCATCAAGACTGGCAAAATCACACTGCATCTATACCTCCATTTCCTTGATTTTACACTGTATAAGCTTTGTGTTCATCACTGCATAAAAAACTTGAGTCTTGATGTGAGTGCATCTATCGTGGACTTTTACATGACCACCTCTTGTATCCCTCTCCTGCTTCTTGCTGGTCCCCTTCCTCCTCCCACATAGCCTCTTCTCTGCTTTTAAGTGTGGGATAACTAAGCCTGAATGGACCTGACAGCTGGCCTAGAGCATACACAGTAGATATCTCCTGCCAGCCAGCCGAGACAGATAGTAAAAACATTGACAACAGCAGCTGAGTCTGATGAGAGATGTCATGAACCTATGGACGACAACCGTGTCACCTCAGCAGATGGCAGCTCAGCGGATCTCATCCCCTGGGGCAGGGTTGAGGGGTATTTAAGCCTTACTCCTTCCTGGAATAAACTGAGCTTGTTGTTTTAACTTGTTCCCAATGCCTGTGTTATTGGTGTTATGCCTACTTTCCTCTACCCCCAAGGGACACCCATCAGGATCCTGCAACATTTAAGTCTTTTTTTTTTTTTTTTTTTTTTTTTTTAAATCTAGATTCTATTTGAGGGAAAAAATGTGATAATTCTGGAGCTGGCTAGTTTTAACAAATCTGAAACTCTCCAAGTATATCCATTTTCCTCCAAATGGCACAAGATTTTTTTCTCCTTAACAGCTGAATGTACTGTCCTGTATGTATTCATTATGCTTGCTTTATCCATGTGTCTGTTGCTGGATACAACAACTATAACATGGCTGTTGTAAATAGTGTTACAGTTTGTAGATAATTCAAGTGTCTCTACTTAATGCTGCCTTCAGCTATACAGTGGCCTGCCTTAGCTGGGTTCCTATTCCTGTGAAGAGACTCACTCACAGTTTCAGAGGTTCAGTCCATCAACACCATGGCAGGGATCATGACAGCATGCAGGCAGACATGTTGCTGGAGAAGTAGCTGAGAGTCCTACATCTTGCAGGCAACAGGAAGTCAACTGAGACACTGGGAAGTATCCCAAGCATAGGAAACCTCAAAGCCTGGCCTCACAGTGACAAATTTCCTCCATACCCACTGCAAAAAAGCCACACCTCCTAATGTGTCTATGAGATTGGGGGGTGGGGGGATTACATTCAAACCACCACATGCTCTATCTGGATCATAAGATCACTCTATTTTCACCTTTTTTGAGGAACCTCCAAAGCTATTTCCACAGCACTATGCTAATTTACATTCCCACCACAAGCACTAAGGGCTTTTTCTTTGTCCCATCCTCACAAGCATTTGTGGTTTGATGGGCATTTCCTGAATGAGTGAGGATGTATGTACTTTTCTAAAGACACCTGCATGAGGAAAAAATCCTGAAGTGCCCACATCTTGCAGAGTGGTAGGACACTAGGTGTCAACAGAGAAGACAGAAGGCATTGCTACACAAAGTAGCTGCTTCTTACAACATCATTCTGTTTGATGTTCAGAAAAACTGTGGTTTCAGCCTACAATCTACACCATCAGAAAAGCTAGGAAACAAGGAGGACCCTAACAGAGACATACATGGTCCCCCGGAGAAGGGGAAAGGAACAAGATCTCCCGAGCAAACCGGGAGAATGAGGAGAGGGGAGAGCAAGTTAAGCGGAAGAGGAGGGGAGAGGTGGACATGATTGAGTCAGGAGAAGAATAGAGGACAACAAGAAAAGAGATACAATTAGAGGGAGCCATTATTTAAAGAGAAATCTGGCACCAGGAAAATGTCTAGAGACCTACAAGGATGACCCCAACTAAGAATCTAAGCAATAGTGGAGAGGCTACATTAAATGTCATTCCCAGATAATGAGATTGATGACTACCTTATATGCCATCCTAGAGCCTTCATCCAGTAGCTGATGGAAGCAGAAGCAGACAACCACAGCTAACACTGAGACCAACTACTAGAATCCAGTTGCAGAGAGGAAGGAGTGATGAGCAAAGGGGTCAAGACCAGGCTGGAGAAACACACAGAGACAGCTGACCTGAACAATGGGGAGCTCATGGACCCCAGTCTGATAGCTAGGAAGCCAGCATAAAACCAATCCAGATCCCCTGAATGTGAGTGTCAGTTAGGAGGACTGGGCAGTCTATGGGGCCTCTGGTAGTAGATCAGTATTTATCCCTAGTGTACGAATGGACTTCGGGAGCCCATTCCACATAGAGGAATACTCTCTCAGCCTAGACACACGGGAGAGGGTCTAGGCCCTGCTCCAAATGCTATGACAGAGTTTGAAGATGCTCCATGGAAGTCCTCACCCTCCCTAGGGAGCAGAAAGGGGATGGGATGGGATGGGAGTTGGGAGGAGTGCAGGGGAGGAGGGGAAAGAGAGGGAACTGGGATTGACATGTAAAACAAGCTTGTTTCAAATTTTAAAAAAAAAAAAAAAAAAGGAAAAAAAAAAAGAAAAACTGTGTGGTTTTCCTCTTACTCCTGTGGTGTCCCCACAGATGAAACTTTACTCTTTCTAACACTACAGGAAATTGGAGGTTCTGAGCTAAGGAACAATGCATCATAATCTTCCCCATTTAAAATAATAATAATTCACTCCAGCTTAACGCCTTTGCATAGAACATCTGGGTTTCTGGAATGGACTACTGTAATCAATGGGAGATGCCTGTGTTCTCTCTAGTCCTTTCTCCTAAAGCTCCTTTCAGAATTGGCCATGTCCCAGCGGCCCAGTTCTCAATGTCTAGCATTGATACACTGAGTCCCATGTGTCTTTTTCCAGTTTCTTTCCGCTCTAGGTACACACAATCTAAAGGAACAGATGAAGCACAGAGGCTGAGAACAGAAGCCTCCAGCTGCCACACTTCTCCGCAGTGCATCCAGGCTTTCTCTTCTGCTCATGCTTCAAGGAACAAATGACTGGGCTGTTTAATACAAACTTTTTTTTAAAGACAGGAACTCACTATGTAGCTTGGCCTGGCCTGGAACTCTCTATATAAACCAGGCTGGCCTCAAACACATTGTTCTGCCTGCCTCTGTCTCCCTAGTGCTGGGGTTAAAGATGTGTGCCACCAAGTCCAGCCACATCAGCTTAAACTCTATTGCTTTCCTAGCACCAGAAATGAGGATTTACCCCTCTTTCCTTTCCCCTTACCCTTCCCACCTTTCTCAATGATGTTATGCCAAAAATCTTGATTGAAACGTATCCCTTATGTTAATTATTGAGATTGCTGTTTATGTGGACACCAAATACTTTGAAAATGATCTTGCATGTCTAGTCTTTTTGGTTTTCTTGTATTTAATAACTAATACCCTCATTTGCCTAGCACTGTATATGCACACGAGCCTCACCAAGCTCTTCACCAGCTCTGTAAAATCTCTCAGTCCACTTTCGCATGTCGTTCGGTTAGATTTCTTGTTTTTAAAGGTTAAGATGTTAAAGTTTTATTTCTTCCCATCCCATTTTTAATTTGTTCTGTGTTGGTTCTGATCTGTCAGGTGACACAAGTGCTGGGCAGGATTAATCACTCCTTCCTGGATTTTTGTTTCCTAGTTCCCATCTTCTTTCTTAGTTTGCTCCCAAGTTTAGGAGGAGTAGGTAATACCCCTCCAGCTTTTGCGTGTTACAGGTTAAAAATGCTTTATTCTATTTTCACAGCTGATTATATCATTTAAACAGGCAGTCAAAATTAAAAGTCACTGACATTTTAAAAATATTGCTGTATTGCCTAGTATCTTCCAACGCCCATTTTGAGGAATATTTCCATCCCTGATCTTTCAACTATAACACTTTCACTTTCTTACTATTCTTTTTTTCTATTTTTCTTATTTTATATATTGATTCTAGTTCCCTCTCCTTCCCTCCCTCTCTCCTCCCCTCTCTTCCTCCCTCCCTCTCTTCCTCCCTCCCTTGAAGCCGACCACCCTCCCAGCCCATCCACACACCCACACACACTCCACAGGGAGGGTGGTGCCTTCCAGGAGGGATCAACAAAATCTGTCAAGTCATTTGGAATAGGGACTAGGCCTTCTCTCCTTCCTCTAGGCTAAGGGAGTATCCCTGCATGGGGGAATGTGCTCCCAAAGTCCTTTTGTGCACCAAGGATATATCCTGGTTCCACTGTCAGAGGTCCCTTAGACTGCCCAGGCCTTCTAACTGAGACCCATGTTCAAGGGGTCTGAGTGGGTCCAAAGCTCATTTCCCAGCTATCAGTCTAGGGGCCCATTAGCTCCTCCTTGTTCAGGTCAGCTGTCTCTGTAGGTTTCTGTAGCCTGATCTTGACCCCTTTTCTTATCACTCCTCCCTCTCCTACATCTGGATTACAGTTTGGCTCAGTGTCTGATTCTGTTTCCATCAGCTACTAGATGAGAGCTCTATGATGGTATATAAGTTAGTCATCAATCTCATTATCAGGGAAGGGCATTTAAGGTAGACTTTCCACTGTTGCTCAGATTATTAGTTGGGGTTATCCTTGCTGAAGGTCTCTGGACTGTCTGCTCATCCCCCCAACTCACATGTTCTCCTCTCCTCCCCTTCTCTTTCCCCTAACTCCCTCTTCACTCACTGCCCCCCCCCAACTCCCAATATGCTCAGGAGATCTTGTTCCTTTCCCCTCCTGTGAGGGACCTAGTATGAATCTCTCAGGGTCCTCCTTGTATCCTAGTTCCTCTTGTGGTGTGAATTACAGGCTGGTGATCCTTTGCTCTATGTCTGAAATCCATAAATGAGTGAGTACATACCATGTTCCTCTTTTTGTGACTGGGTTACCTCACTCAGAATGGTTTCTTCAAGTTCTATCCATTTGCCTGCGAATTTCAAGATTCCATTGTTTGGGGGGAAATAGTATTACTTTTAATGGCTACTTTCACTGTTTCTTCTAAGGAGTTGAAATTTTCTGGAATTGATTCACAAATTTTCTTATTTTCACTCAATTATCCATTCCTTTCTTTTTCCTATGTTAACAAATAATTTTTCTATGTTAGCGATTACATTTTCCATATCTGAAAGTTTTTATCATCTGCTCTTTAATCATACACTGGTCAGACTGAGAACACATGTCTTCTTCCTTCTCAGCATCATTAATTCCTGCATTCTCTCTGTTTTGTTCTGTATGCTTCATTTTAGACATTTTCTTCCAAACTCAGACTATCCTCTGATGCTTTATCATAGTTCAGAGGGAGTCAGTAACACACAAAGCTTTGAACATCACTTGTAACAAGGTCACATTGCATGCCATGGGTCGTGTTGGAGAACTGTCACAACAGGGTTCACTGAGTTCCCTCTGAGGACACTCTGGCCCTCCTGGTAAGGTGTGACTTTATAAGGCTGCCAGTGTGCTAGAGCCAAGCTGAGCACAGGGAACTAGACATTTCACTGTTCAGAAGCAAACTATCCTTTAATTTCCCAGTTACCAAATCCATTTCCTGCCTTGCCTTTCTCAGTGGTCAGTGTCCTTAAATCCAGAAGTCTCTGTGTTTCTCCAGGGACCGGTACATGTGAGGTGGGATGGTCCAGGTAAGATGAGCTTCAAGGGTCTAACTAGTCCTCAGTAAGAACACTCCCCACATCACCCCACCCTGTCATTCTACCCTGTTTTCTTCCCGTCCTTCCCTGAGACTGTGGGATGAGTCAGCTTGCTTCTATCTATGTCTGCTCCAGTGGCACTTAGCTTTGACCTTTCTTCATTCTGCTAAGTCATACACTGTTCTCCCGTCCACTTTCCATCTTGAGTTTTGTGGTTTCAGGTTTATCAAAGACAGAAGTTGTATTTATGTTCCCTAATCTTCCCTGCTTCGGAAAAGAAGACTGAGTACGGGATGGAGCATAGATGTGTCTTTATCCTGACATCTTGAAATCAGGAAAAAGAATGCCTTCCCTTTTCCCTAACTACTATGCTGCCTGCTTTGCTGCCACCTATCACTGCCGTTCATCAGTTCTGCTCTTGGGAATCTAGATGTCAATAGCCATTATTTTACTAGCTTCCACCCAGAAATCTTCAGTTTATTAATGATTAATAACTTCCATGCCTACATGAGGTGAGTGCAGTTAAATGGCATTTTTAATGTGAAATAACTGGAAAGGTTTCAGTCACCAATGCCCGTGGACCCTAATATCCCTATGAAATACATTACTTATCCTTATGTCTGTCCCCAGGCCCTGCAGTCCCACAGTACTCTCTGTCCCCTGCAGATAGACAGCTGCCCCACTCACATGCATTCTTTGTCATTTCCATCCATGTTACCCTGTTATTCTTTTGTTGCTAGACTTCAACAGCACTGCCACAAAGCTGCTCCTTCACCAAAGAGCTCTTCTTAGACCATTCCCCAGACCTGGTACCTCTACAAACACCGCTTTATTAAACTCACTCTGGTCCTATTCTGTGCACCATCTGTTTCTTACCAGGGTATTAACTAGAACACAAATAAAATGAAAGAGTGTGAACTATCTCATATTTACAATCCCCTGACTTCTTGTGCTTCTGATGTCATAAGAGCTACATGTATAGTTGGTACTTAAAGATTCTGAGAAATTATGTTTTTCCTTTCAATCAAGGTTCTGTCTCACTTCAGCAAGGGAACAAAACAACAACCAAACCTCTCTTTATAATTAGGCTTCCCTAGAAAATATAAATATGGTCAGAACGGCTTAGACTATCAGGTAGAATCAGAGCACATGCATTGTTCCCTCTATGGGAAAAGCACTGGGCTCAGATAAAAATATATACATCTGTCCCCCACAGAAGGTCTCACCCTCCCTGGAGAGCAGAAGGGGGATGGGATGGGGGGGTTTGTGGGGGGTATGGAATGATGGGAGGGAGAGGGAACTGGAATTAATATGTAAAGTAAGATTGTTTCTTATTTAAATTTTAAAAAGTGAAATATATATATATTCTTTTTTTAATTGGGGAAATAAAGACAGTTAAGTTTAATTCTAAAAGCTCAAGTGTTTCTTTTTCTTTTATCTATTTTTGCTTTTCCCTTAGACATTTATATCAAGGATCAGAGAAATACAGAAAAAGAATGAGCTTCACACTCCTCCCATTAAAAAAACAAAAAACAACAACAGTGAAGTTCTTGACTTCAGCTCCCTCTAGATGGAAGAGCCTTCCCATCTTTGTACGAACTAACAGACTTTTATAGCCAATGAACATTCTCTTTCCCCTACCTCCCACAGAACCTGCAACCCATTCCCAATATGTGACATGGAAACTCCTGGAGCCTTACCTTCTTGGCCTCTTGACAGCAGCTTACAAGCTTGCCTGCCACTCACTTCACAAAGGATCATCCTCCTTGTCTTTGCTGTCCCTCTTTTCTGGCTTCCCTACCTCTCAGACTACTCTTCGGTCTCCTCGGCAGACAGCCACCGTGCACATGGCTCACTCACTTTGTCCTCTCTACCTTTCTACCTACAATGCCTGTCTTGCCCCCTCCAGAGACTTCACAGGTCAATTAAAGATAGACACTCTGGCCAGTATGCCAGCCAGAGGATTGGGAGTCTGGAGACAGCCTAGGACTACATGTCTCAAAAACTAGACTTAGTTATATAACTTTTAAAAAAAATGACTTCTGGAGATACTGTTTCATAGCTGAGAAGTTCTATATGCTTAGGTTCCTCATGCTCAACACTTGGCTCCACCTCAGACCACAGTGCCATCTAGATCCCTATTCCAAGGCACCACACACAGCCAGAAACTCGAAAATTAACATCTTTGACTATATGTTGTCCTCTGTCCTCACACCCAGTCAATGCTCACACCCTACTGACTCTGTCCAAGTCCTTCCATTCTCACCCCTACTCCTGCACACTAAACCATCTCTTCATTGCTAATATTGTTACCTTCAACTTTATAATACTGCCATTGTGATCTTTCTAAGATGCAGATATAATCATGTTATACCCTCTTCCTAAAAGTAAACCCAGAAGTTGTTTCCCACTACTATCCAGATGAAGCTCAAATTACTCCACATCTTAGCATTTGGTGTCCAATATGATCCACTTACTATAGGTTCCAACCACAGTGAGCATCTTTTAGTTTCTCAAACTACCCAAGATTATTTTACTCCCCTTGTGTTCCTTTCATCTGCTAACATGATTGTCTGACATAGTCCATCTTCATACTCCCTGTCTTCCTTTCTTCAAAAAATATACATAGTAGTATAGGCTGGGTGTGGCTGGGTGTGGTGGCACATGATCACGAGAGCGCACGCGCACACGCACACGCACGCACACACACACACACACACACACACACACACACACACACACACACCCTTTAATCCCAGCACTTGGGAAGCAGAGCCAGATGGATCTCTGTGAGTTCACGGCCTGCCTGATCAACACAGTGAGCTCTAGGATAGTCAGGGTTTCATAGAGACCCTATCAAAAAAAGGAAGTAGCATGTACTTCACCCATTGACATACAGTCTGGGAAGTCCAACATTAAGGGCGCCATCTTGTGATGGTACTGTCAGTTATTTCTAGGCTAACATCTTAAGCCTTTAAGTCCTTGGTGTCTTGGTTTAGATGTGCTCTCTGAATCTAGGTTAGACTTGCCCCTCTATCACACTTCTTAACCACATCACATTCTCTTATAGTTGCTCTTTATCTGTATCTTTTAAAACCATCAGCATAGTGAAGTATCACATCTATTTATTTCATCCATGCTACAGTATTTACAGTATTTCCCAACACAAAGTTGTCACTTAGTAATGTTTAAATGTTGTAGTTTAGATATGAAATCCCCCCCCCAAAGATTTGTATGTTGAAGGCTTTGGTCCCCAGCTGACGGCTGGCACTTTAGAGAAGAGACTGGATCATGAGGGTACTGACAAGATCGACAGACTAATGTATTAACTAGATTGTTAGTTCATAGCTGAATGAGTTTTAGGAGCCGGTGCCTGGTAAAGGAAGTAACTCACTGGGAGCATGAAGGACTATAGCTTATCACCAATCTCTCTCTCTCTCTCTCTCTCTCTCTCTCTCTCTCTCTCTCTCTCTCTCTCTCTCTCTCTCTCTCTCTCTCTCTCTCTCCCCCTCCCTCTCCTCCCTCCATGTCTATCATGAACAGCTTTGCTTTATCCTGTCCTTGTGCCCCATATTCTGCCATACACAGAGCTACAGCAATGTGAACTGTGAACTGAAATCACAGGAACTGAGCTAAATGTGTCTTTTATCATTTAAGCTGTTCATCTTGGGTTTTGTTTTTGTTTTTGTTTGCAACAACCATCACACTAAAATAAATGATTACTAAAATATGCCAGAGAAGGCATAGTTCATATATAAATTTTGCTTTCTCTTCTTAAATAATGCAGCAGTAAACAAGCTAATGTTTCCATGAAACAAGCCTGTTCATAGTAAGGGAATTCTAAATCTTTGTTTTTTTCTTTGTTTCTCCCTTTCCCATATATGAAATTTTCATTATAAAAATGTAAACACACTTTTCACAAACTAAGAATACGGCTAGCTTTCTCTTGATCTGCCTAATGTTAATCTGTTCCTAAACCACCTATGAACTTCAGTTTACATGTGTTGATTTAAAACAGTGGTTCTCAACCTGTGGGTTATGACCCCTTTGGGGTCATATATTAGATATCCTGCATATTCAATATTTACATTATGATTCATAGCAGTAGCAAAATTACAGTTATGAAGTAGAAACAAAAATGATTTTATAGTTGGGGTCACAATAAGAGGAGCTGTATTTAAGGGTCACAGCGTTGAGAAGCTTGAAGACCACTGATTTAGAAGAACCTGCAATAACCTTTCATTTGAAGCAGAACACCAAAGTACTCATTATATCTTAGTGCACCTGCTCTGAACCACAAAACCAGAGATTTTCACAAACTTGGAAAGACATTCTGTCCTCAGGTAGGATTCAAGGATTTTCCTTAAGGTACACTTCCCCTTTGAAGGAATATTTTTGGAATTTATTTCAGTGACTAACCTACTGATATTGGGTATTAACAGACATGCCTTTAGTTCCTTTTTTGCCTATTCTCTATGCTTTCTGCCCACTGCCTGTCAATACTTAAGGTTTTAAATAAAGAAAAACAAAAAACAATCCAGGCAGAGCCATGAGGCCTAAAATGTCTTGCTCTGCTGAATGTATCTTGTCAATGAGAAGATTTTCTTTAAAATGACAAACTTCTTACTCAAGCCCCACATACAATCCAAGAGCAGCTCACTACATCCCTGCTGCCTAACTGTCTGGAGACTATCGGAAACCCTACAGTGACTAACCATAGGCAGATTTCAACACTTGCCCACAGATGTTGGCTTTTCCTTTCTGGTTAGGGCAGGTTTTCAGCATCAAGGAAAACATTCATTCTGACTTTGTAGTGCAGAGGCTATCTTGGAGGTTTGATGAGGTCAACATCACAGGTACTTACCTTGGATAGACTCATTCCCAGCACTGTGAGAGTCACTAGCCCAGCACAGCAGACCAGAGCACTGGAGCTGGAGAGGCCTGAACCTGGGGGGATATTTCCATCTACCAGGCAGTTCATTCCAGTCAGCTTACTAAGACCAAAGTGTTCCTAAGAAAGAAAGAGCAATACAGCAATAGTCATTTCAGTGTTGGATTCAAAATGCAGTAGAAACTTCCATCATTCCACAGAAGAAAGTCTCCCAATGGACACCACACTGTTGTAGGAACCGGTATAATTCAACAGAGTGGAAGCTACCCATGCCATCTGATTTAATGGCACTTGCCCACAGGACGAGGCAATCTGAAGATGACTTTTCATTTTGTTCAACAAAAAGTTACTGATTCACTTCCTAAACTGCCTTGAATGATTTTTCTTTGAGTATCAACTGATTTGAACAAGTATAGAAAAACTATAAAGCAGTCAGAATTCAAATTGCCCAGCAAGGCAAGGCAAGGCAAGGCAAGGCAAGAACTCTCCAGTCACCAGGTTGACTGGGGGTTTGGCCTCAGAAGACCTCAGGAGGCCCTCTGAAGATAAGAATCTCCAACTCTATCAACTCCATTTTTCATAGAGAAAAACCTAAGCACTGAGAGGTTAAGAGACCTTTCCAGAGATCACACAAAGAACTCTGGGAGACTTTCCCAAAATCCCTGGGAGTGAGACCCAACACTGAAAGTTGCAGTTGAGGATTTCACCACTGTGGAAGCTGAGGCCAACAGTGTCTCTACCACTAAACATCTGTCAGTTATATGAGGAAACTCAAGAGTTTTTACTGGAGTTATTGATAGAATTTGGCTATCTAGTAGCTTTAAAAACAGCCAGATTAGAATTTAGGTGTGAATGATATTGAAGGCCCCCAAAGGAGGCAGGGAAATTTTCTACAAATAGGAAATCCTGACTAAAGCAGACTTTGGATTCAAGGCAGAAATCTATGACATACTTAAACTGACATGTAAAACCAGATTTGGGGTGATACCATATTGTAATCTTTGTTTAGTATTAGAAATAAATTCGGCACTCCTCCTATTCAATAAAAACATGGCCTTCTTCAGAAACTTCTCAAATAATTCAAGACCAAACTATGAGAAACTATTACATTACCTAATTATGCATTTCATCATACATACTCTTTTAAGGAGAGATTTCAATAGGCAAGTTAGCATAGCCAAAGGAACAACAAAACGCTGCAAATAAGGACAAGTTTCATCCTTAATTTTTTGTCCTTTTTTCTTCCTTGGCAAAAGTCATGAGCACAAAAGACAAGAGTCAGATGTGTTCCTGACTCCAAGTCATCCTAAACTCTCCTTCCAGAAACACAAATAAATTCTACACTGAAGACGTGCTGCTGCCAACGCCCCTCCACACAGAACATCAGGCAGCCCGCTTAAAAGCAGCAGTCCCTGGGGAATGCTATACATTCAACCATAAGTGATCCACAGTGTCTTGAGTGTGACTCATACTTACAAACTTAGCATGCAATGTTTAAGTTCAAAAGTCACAGTGGATTGAAAAACACAAACGGGTCGTGCCAAATACTGTAATAGCTCTATCCCAAAAGGATAACATGTTCAATTGCACATAAACAGATTATCCCTTGGATCTTTCTAGTATCTCAATTTGAAGTTTTCTGGACTGGCTAACATTGAAATTATTTTCCTTCCAAAAGTTCATTATGCAAACCTGTGTTTTTGCGCAGAAGTTGTCAAACCAAAGAGGAAGGCTTTAAGCCCTTTAAAGGATCCAAAACAATACAAGAAAACATATGTAGATATAGATAGATAGATAGATAGATAGATAGATAGATAGATAGATAGATAGATACATCACTTTACCAAATGGTACAAAATGACATGTTGTTTCAAGGAAGGTCAAATTGCATTTGTCTGACCAATGCTTCCAAATACTCTGCCTTCTAATTCCCACTAATGTGGATGACAATCCAGATGATTTGAAGATTTAAAACAGGCCAATAACTTTTCCCAGAAGTCATTACCATGTGTCTGGAAAAAAGACACATTCTCAAGAAATAAATGCTGCACTCCTAGGCCAGACCTCCATGACAGCAGCACAGAACTACACATCCCAAGTTACCATGTCACTGAGTCCTAAGCTTCTCGGGACAATTTTGGATAGGACCTCCAGGCCCCTTGGATCACAAGCTCTCAAAAAAATAAATAAATAAACCAAAAAAGCATACTTACTCATTTCTTTTTATTTACAAAGTCTGTTTCTTAATATTCTTTATCTACGATGGTACAAGAGTCACTACAGCTGAAATAATTACTGAGTGGATGTTAATTTTAAAAATAAAGCTAAGGAACTGGAGAGTTGACTGAGTGGTTAAGAGCATTCGTTGCTCTTACAGAGGTGGAGCTGGGTTCCATTCCAAGCACCACATGGAGCTCACAACAGCCTATAACTCCAGTCCCAGGGGAGCTGACACCCTCTTCTGGGTTCTGTGGGCACCAGGCATGCATGTGGTGCAGTGACATACATGCAGACAAAGCATCCACACATAAAAATAAACAGGTCTCTTTTTAATTGTTAAAAATAAAATTAACACAGAAAGAACAGAAAGAAACATAGGAATAGTTCTTAAAACACTGGTTTTCTGTTTGTGCTGTTTACATTCTTACTCATGAGAAAAAGTGCAAGCATTCCACTGTCTTGTTCTTGCACACAATGCTGGGATTTTAAATTGCGATTCAGTCCGTATTTCGAGGAAACTACTCACAGTAACACTTTTCACTATATCCCTTTTAGTCTCCCCTGGACAAGAAGGAACAATGTTAGCTGTCATTCCCAAATGCCTAAGGGTTCATGACATCCTTGCAACAGATCTTCATTGAATAGCAGTGACATCATTTTACAGATAAAGTCAAGACTTAACACACATTAGCAAAGCTGCATTGAGCCCACATTCAAATCCATGGCTGCTCTAAGTCCCATTCCAGTACGCTCCCGTATATCCCAGAACAAATGTAAATACTAGGACAATCTCTCCTCGTGGCATATTTAATGATGCATAACAATCAAATGAAAAACCCATGACTGCCCCTGGTACACACTACTCAGAAGCAATCACGTCTTTCCTACCCTCAGAAACAGAAGTTAGCAAAAGTTCTTAAAGGACACCAAAAACATGGTAAAGTCTGGAATAACATGAAAATCATCTCAAAGGCTAATAGGTGTCTATTTACCTGGATTCCTTTAAATCCACATAGGAAGTAGTTGTGCCATAGAGGTTTGGTTTTGTCAATATAGATGTTATTAGCACTAGTACTGAAGTCTCTGAAAAAAACAAGACCCATTAATTTCAGTCTGTATGCCTCGAGAGACAAAAATCAATGGCTGACTGCTGCCCTCTTGTGACAAAACAATAAAACGGCATATCCCCTTTTATTTACTTTCAATGTGTCCCACAGCCTCCTGCAAACAGCAAACACCCCCAGCTGCTAAAGGCAGAGAGGATGCTCTAGTAGCCTCAATGGCTAATCTACCTCAAACTGGCCCTTTTCATCTCCAAAATCAGTTAAGAAGCTGCATACTTTGGCATAGTCTACATCCATTTTCTCTTTCATGTTAGTCCTCATTAGCCAGT
Organism: Cricetiscus sungorus; assembly: GCA_030556225.1. NCBI lineage: Eukaryota > Metazoa > Chordata > Mammalia > Rodentia > Cricetidae > Cricetiscus > Cricetiscus sungorus. The sequence continues at coordinate 61,502,063 of JANBXA010000372.1, read as the reverse complement.
GTATACCACATGAGCACTTTTTCCTCTGGGTCTGCTATCCCGACGAAGCAGAAGCTTTCTTCACTCCACATTCTCTGAAACCTATCTAATCTGACTACCTGCATGGTTTAAGAAAAAGGAATAACAAACAAAAATGTATTTTAAAGGGCCATGACCCATTAGGAAAATTAAGACACAGGTATAAATTTACAATTAAATAAACCACTAAATGAAAAAAAAAAAAGGAGAAATTGTTTTTCATAATAAACTGCCAGTCACAGTGAGATGGCTCAGTGGGTAAGGTCATTGGATCCCTAGAACCCACATAAAGAAAGACAGAATTGATTCTACAAAGTTATCCTGACTTCCACAGGTATGCTATAGAATGCGTGCCACACATGCACATCACACACACACACACACACACACACACACACACATACACACACTACAAATGATGAACAAAGTATAAAGCCAATTAATCAATATAAAAGAAATAATGAAAATACTAAAATACTACATTTGAATTCCATGATAATTATTACTTCATCAGTGCATGTTTAGAGAGTGAGGATTTAATGAAAACAAGATATTTACATAGATTAGAAGTATTATCTCCTTACCATCACCAGGTACTTATTAACTAGAAGACAGCAGTAACTCTACGTTAGATTCAGCACGGCAGTCGGCCTGCTTCTCTTAAGTACTCAGAAAAGCCTGACTCTCCTTTCCTCCTACCTCTATCCCACACAATGCCTTCCCTTAACACTTTGGGCTTCCTTCATCCTTCATTTTCTACTATCTGGAGCAGTTTATATTGGCATCTATATTGGCTTTTCTTTAAAGATCTGATAGAGTTCAGCAGTGAAAATGTGTAGACCTGAACTATTTATAATATTTTTATTAATTCCTTGAGAATTTCATACAATGTATTTTGATCATATTCACCTTCCCACATATCTCCATAACCCCTCCCAGGTCCACCCCCACCCTTCCCAATCCCAGCCAATTTTTTTGTCCTCTGTATTTGTTTTTTAACCCATCAAGCCCAGTTTGTGTTTTCCATTTATTCATTGGTGTGGGGCCATCCATGGAGCATTGTCAACCTACCAAGGGCCATATCACTAAAGAAAATTGGTTCTCCAGCCCCAAGAAACTATCAGCTACTCTGTTACATGGAGGAGCTCACAATCTCCTCTACAGTCCATGCTAGAGTGTTGACAGACTTCACCTTAAACAAGCATGGTGACATCATCGCCCCATTTGTAAACATCCCACCAGCAATTATTCTTTGATCAGCTGTGAGTTTCTGTATTATCTACAGTCTATGTGGTTATCCCCATAGCATTCATGTCACTATTGCACATAACAGTGTATCTTTCCACACCAGTAGTTCACAGGGTTCACAGCTGGGTAAGACTCATAATGACTATTTTTCCCTAGCAGTCTACATAGTATCTCCTACTACTATGAAAGTTATCCAACAGGGATGATGTTCCCTGGTCAGAACCAATGTATTTCTTCATGTCTCATGGCCAAAGTGTGTAGTGTCTTCAGCAATAGGCCTTACCAAAGCCTAGACTTTTTAAATTGAACATGTTTTTGTTTAGTTGAAGTTTTTGTGGTTGTGTTGTTCTGCTTTTAGTTGCTGTTTGAATCTCACTTCTTGTTTATGAATCTCTCTACAAGCTGTTGATCTCCTATCAGATTACTCTGGGTAAATTATATCCATCTAAAAATTTATGCACTTCTTTCATATTTTCCACTATTATAGACTATAAGAAGACATAAGAAAATGGATATATCTCCCATGATCTTCCATAGGTGGGATCAACATAATAAAAATGGAAATCTTACCTAAAGCAATCTACAGATTCAATGCAATGCCCATCAAAATCCCATCACAATTCTTCACAGACCTTGAAAGAACATTACTCAACTTCATATGGAAAAACAAAAAATACAGAATAGCTAAAAACAATCCTGTACAATAAAGGAACTTCTGGAGGCATCACCATCCCTGACTTCAAACTCTACTGTAGAGCTATAATAATAAAAACAGCTTGGTATTGGCATAAAAACAGGCATGTGGACTAATGGATTCAAATCAAAGATCCTGACATTAATCCACAGACCTATGAACACCTGATTTTTGACAAAGAAGCCAAAAAGCTACAATGGAAAAGGAAAGCATCTTTAACAAATGGTGCTGGCATAACTGGATGTCAACATGTAGAAGACTGCAAATAGATCTATATCTATGGCCATGCACAAACTCAAATCCAAGTGAATCAATAACCTCAACATAAATACAGTTACATCAAACTTGATAGAAGAAAAAATGGGAAGTAGTCTCGAACGCACAGGCACAGACCACTTCCTAAATATAATACCAGTTATACCACTCTTGGGCATATACCTAAAGGATACTCGATCATACCAAAAGGACACCTGCTCAACAATATTCATAGCAGCATTATTGATTATAGCCAGAACCTGGAAACAACCTAGATGCCCTCAACTGAAGAATGGATAAAGAAACTATAGTACATTTACACAATCTACTGATTTTTGATTTGGCTTTTTCTTGTTCTTCCAAGATCCAGGGATGAATTAAGTTAATTATTTGAGATCTTTTTTCTATTTTATTTGTTTAGCCCCTCACCGTGTGTGTGTGTGTGTGTGTGTGTGTGTGTGTGTGTGTGTGTGTGTGCACATATCATGACATGTGTGTGGAGTCAAGACAGCTAGTGGAAGTCAGTTCTTAGCCTCCACTACATGGGAGATTGACCTCAGGCTGTCAGGGTTGATAGTGCTTTGTTTTCCCCATTAAACCATCTCACTGACCCTTCTCTTATTTTAATATCTGCACTTAGAGCTTTATACTTCCTTTGCAGGACTGCTTTCATGCATCTCCTAACTGGATTACTTAAAATCTGACTATCCTATGCTAGTTTGTATGGTAGTAATATCAAACACCTATGGTAGTTCTCTCAGTTAATATGGAGAGTTCTTGGCTGAGGAATTATTTTCTAAACTACACATTCTACCACAATCAAGTCCCACTTGGACATTGCAAATACTTCAACTAAAAGAATATAGCTGCAAAAAAGAAAAAGAAAAAAAAAGGAAAAGAACACCAAACATATAAATCCCAATGCAGTAGCATAAGAAACACACACACACACACACACACACACACACACACACACACACACACACATGCACACAGAGTAAGATAATGCCTCCAAAAAGTATTAATCTTATGGTAATGGCATCTGGTGTGAGTAAGATAAGTGTTGGCAGAGTTTTCAGAAAATGAACACTTCAGTACTGTTGGTAGGAATGCTATTTGGCTCAACCATTATGGGAAACAGTATAGTATTTCTTCAAAGAATTAAAAACAGAACTAGCACATGATCCAGGAATCCTTCTGCTTGGTATATACACCCAAGGGAAATGAAATCAATATCTCAGAGAAACATCTGCTATCCCTATGTTCACTGTCAGGTTATTCAAAATAACTAAGATATTTAGAACCAGAAAGACCATATAAAATGATAAAACTATATATCCTATAATTTGCAAATCAAATACATAATAATGTACCTTTAATAACAAGGATATAGTGTAAAAAGTGTATTGTTAGCCCATTTTGTCATTATACAAACAACACAGACATAGTTGGTTTAGCCTACTACACACATATGTATTTGGAATATTCACCACTACAAACCTACACAGCATGCTATTATACTTTGATGAAAACAGCCCCCAAAGTTTCATGTATTTACATGCTTAGTCCCCAGGTAATGAATTGTTTGAAAGGATTAGGAGTGTGGCCTTGTTATGTCTGGCCTAAAAGGAAAAGGAAGTATGTCAGTAAGGGTGGCTTTGAGGTTTCAAATTCTCATGCTAGGTCCTATCAATCTCTCGCTTTCTCTCTTTCTCTCTCTCTCTCTCTCTCTCTCTCTCTCTCTCTCTCTCTCTCTCTCTCTCTCTCTCTCCCTCCCTCCCTCTCTTTCTCTCTCTCTCTCCCCCTCTGCCTGTTGCCTGTGAATTAGGATGTAAAGCTCTTAGCTATTTCTCCAGCACCATACCTGCTTGTATGTCCTCATGTTCCCTGCCATGATGATAATGAATTAACCCTCTGAAACAGTAAGCAAGCTCCCAATCAAATGTTTTCTTTTATACAAGTTGCCTTGGTCAAGGTGTCTCTTAACAGCAACAAAACAGTGAATAAGACAATACTGAACACTGTTCTATATCTGAACCTATCCAAACAGAAAAAGTTCAATCAGCATATTGTTACTGTAAACCATCGAAACTATGTAAACCATCGAAAGGGAATATGCAGGACAGAAAGTTGTGGTGAGTGAATGAACATGAAGGCCAAGAATATAATTGCACATGATTCTAGATTCTATAAATATACATATAAATGATATCAAATTTATTTCAAAGGTTCTTTTTTGATAAACTAACATTGCCTTACTATAACTTGTTTTATTTATAAACATTTTAATTTTTGAAACTTTTGACTCTTTTGTAGTATGTGATTCCTTACTTAAAATGAAATAGTATAAGCAGCAGTAGTTTTTCAGACCCACATATTCTCATGGGGCCATCATCCTATATGTGAGCCATCATTGACCAAAATACTGCTGCGTGACCCTGGACTGTGCAAGTAAAGCTGATGCAGAAAAAGCAAAGCTGGTTCAGCACTGGAAAATCCCCCAGAGGAATCCACCATGTGTTTAAAGAGGACCATGAAGATATGTAATACAATTCAGTACAAATAACTGATTTCTTAACATTTTAGACCAAGGATATGTTCTAGAAATATCCATTACACATCACACTGTCTTATACTGAGACTAAAACTTTGAAGAATACACACAATACAACATTAAAATCATAGAGTGCAAACCTGCTGAGAGATACAGGTAAGTAACGACATTGCAGCATGGAAAGATTCTTTAACAAGAGAGTTAGACAGTGCCATGGTAACGAAGGACAGAGAGCATAAACTGACTTTATTGAGACAGTTACCTCAGCAGATACTCCATACTTTCTGGGTAAGAACAAATTCTTTTCAAGTTTGAATAGCTCAATATTTGAGACAATACCTAGTACATGACAACTCTTAGTAAATGCTTCCTTTTTATACTTATTTATTTATTTACTTATTCATTCATTTACTACATATGTGTGGGCACGTATGCATCATGCCACAAGTATGGAAATCTGAGAACAACCTGCAGGACTTGGTTCTTTTCTGTCATGTGGGTTTCTGGAGATCAATTTTAGGTAAAGGCACTCAATACCCCTGAGCCATCTTGCTTCCTAGTAAATGTTTCTACAGTGAGTGTGCGAATAAACACAACAAATAAATGTCAGGCAGGAAATTGAATAAAGTATGATTTAGCTGGAACCCAATATTTTCTAGAGTCTATCTGCATTCAGATATATTCCTGCATGCTTACACACACACACACACACACACACACACACACACATACACATTCCCACATTCCCTACCCACCAGCAACCCTAATTACTCACGGATACAAGGGGTTTGTATTGGCCAGCTGGAGAGTGTGTGTTTTCACAGGTTCCACAGCTATTAGCATGTCTTGTTCCACAGCCATGGGAAGAACAGAGTATCCACAGTAATCGATGTGCTCTCCTGGACAAAAGAGAAAGCAGGTTTTTAGCATTGCTAGCATAGAAATAAAAGAAGCTCAACCTAGCAGTGTGAACAACAGTTGCTGGAGAGAACCACAGGAGCTTCAAGGCTGACAGGTAGAAACTCAATGACCGGAATCTGGAGAGTTTTAAGTCAAGTGGCCCACTTAGAACACATTCATTACACACTGCTCTATGTGACCTAGTGTCTTTGTAGCTATTAGGTAAATCCTTCATGATAGACGAGCAGACCCCTCCCCCAACCTTCACCAACCAAAGGCCAACAACAGTACCATCAGGTAGCATCAGGAGAACTGAGAAGTCTCCACTTGCTATAACCTGACTGCCTGATGTTTCTACCGATGTATCTGAAAAGTGTCTTGATGTGTGGTTTCCTTTCCTGTTAATATAAAACCTTGTGAGAACATGAAGTTGGAATAAACTGTATCTATGTTCCTAAACCATGGTCACTCATAATTGGCTCCAGAATAAATTCTTATCCCCTTTCAAGTGAAAGCTATGATCCTTGCATAGACAGTTAACACACAGGAGAAATATGGCCACAGTTTAATAAAAAGTAAGATACTATGGGCAGACAGATCTCAGTTTTCTTTTTACCAAACATTTTAAGGCAGCTTCTGCTAGCTATGAATAATTCAGTTTTGTTAATTTGGAGACTCCTTTTTATCTTAAGCTTATTTTTCCACTTTTTAATTTGCTTCATTTGGTTTTTCTTTCTTAACATAATATTTTTATTCATTATTTGGAAATTTCACATAATGCATCCCAATCACATTCACTTCCAATTCTCCAAGATCCACCACACACACACACACACACACCACACACACACACACACACACACACACACACACACCTTTGTCACCTCCCAGAAACAAAAGAAAAAGAAATAAAGAAAAAAATACCAAGTCCAATTTGTGTCCAGCCCCTTACAGAAAACTGAGTCCACTGAGTCCCCATCCCTACCCCCACCAGAAGCCATCAACTATAAAGAGCTACACTTCAGCATCTCTATCACAATTTTTTAAGAGTTCTCTTCGATGGTTTCTATTTAGACTCTTTGTTTGTTGTTTGATTTGATTTGGGGGGAGGATGTGGAGGGAGAGAGGTTGTCACAGAATCTTCTGTGTCCCTCACTCTCAACTGTGAGTCTGCAGTCATCATTACCACTGCAAAAGAAGCTTCCTTGCCCTTCATAGTCAGCAGCAGCATGGATCATGGACTTACAGCATGGGCCACAGACATCAACACAGACTCCAGCTGCAGCAGGACCCCAGACATCAACATGATCTCTGGCAGCAACACAACCCACAGACATCAACTTGGCTTCAAGTACAACACAGAGCATGGACATCCACATGACCTTTGATTGGTAACATGAACATCAACACAGCCTCTGGCCACAGACACCAACATGGACTCTGTTTTAACAGGAATCACAGACACTAACATGGCCGGTGGTGGAAGCATTGACATGGCCTCTGCCACATTCTAATTTACAACAATCATTTCCACATTATGTCATATAACTATAAAATATCAAGCTGATTAACATCTCACTGTGGATAAGAAGCTGCTTATTTTCCTGGTACAGACATATATCTCATTGTTCATTTGGCAGATAACAACCAATGAGGAAACACAAAATTAACAGGTGACAATTCAACTGCGCAAAATCTATTTTCATTCCACATATTGTTATAGCAGACAAGGCTTTTGCTTCTGTGCTGATATTCTCTTTAGAATGGGATCATAAGGGCCTTTTATGGATTAACAATAATGGGTGAAGAACTAATTTACAAAGTTATATTTTTATCCAGTTAGCAAGAGGACAGCAATATGAACAAAGTAGAAAACACATATTTGAGTACATGGATAGGGCACCCTTTCTGCTGGAAGGTTACAGCATGGGCAGCAGCCTGCTGAGGTAAAAACGAGTTCCTTTGTCAAAATGTATTTCAAAGAAGAAAAACACCTACCCTAGGTGAGGGTCCTGAGGAAAGAGCAGGAACCACTGGGGATGAAGGGTAACACATCTATTATTATCACCCCAATATGTTAACAAAACTTATGCTCGTGCTTTTAACAGACAATGAGGTTCATTTTGTCTTCATCCCTGTTTCAGTAATACTGGAATCACACACCACATGCCTTACTGAATCAGGGAACAAAAATTCTTTGTTACAAGAACCCCACCCCACACAAGGGCAGCTCGGCTGTGCTCTGAGGACACTGCTCCTATGGATTGCTAGCAATGAGGAGCTGATGCCTTCGGCCCCACCTTCCAGGCCCCTTCCTCTTCTCTGGTTTTCTGAGACACGGCCATGTTTCCCCTCACTACTTTCCTCTGCGGCCCTTTAGGACACTAAAGAGCTCAGAATCTGTTTGCAGCCCCCTCTCCATCCCAATCCTATGAAAACACTGATGGCATCCAGATAAATGACCTGGTCCAAAGCCCAAGCCCTCCTTCCCCTTGCCCATCTTCCCCCATGATCCTGCATCCAATAGCTGCCTAATTCTCATCACCTCCAACCTTTATCAAACTTTTATAAAACTTGGGCTTCAAGTCTCATCCTGTCTACTGAATCTCCCCATCCTGCACGACTCTGCCTGCAGGTCTCATGCCCCACCCTGCCTTCTCTTTTCCATCCTGTAAGCTCCTCTTCCCTCCCTTTACTTTGCTGCCCAGCACAGATGCCATATGTTAATTCTGCACCAGCTCTCCTGCCCATGCTGTCAAGTTCCCTGTTCCATGTCATCCTCTGTGAACTCCACCCAACAAAGTCCAAACCAACCTCAAAACCACATACATTACACACACTGAGGCAGGGAAATGCAAGCGCTCTGCGTTCACAGTCCACACGTTCACCTAAACCCAGGTCTCAGTGCTTTCCAGCAAATGGGCTTTCTTCAGCCACTCACTGTCTCCCTTCCTTCCATTTACATTTTCTTCTTCCCTCTCCTTAACATCCCAGCCCTCTTCACAAGATGTCCTCAATCCCCTATTCACAATTATACACAAATGTCACCAAGGTGCATCTCTCCTTCCTTCCCTCCCATTAAAAGGGTTGAATCTTGCAGTGTCCTACGCACCAGACATTAACCTTCTTACCTTTGCAAGTATTCCCCTCCACCAGGTACTTTCTTCTCAATTATGGGCTCCCTCTCCATTGTTTTTATCCCTATTTGGAAACCATTCCCAAATATTCTTTCTGTGAAATTTTTAAATCCTCTATTATTTGCTTCAAAATAAACAGCATGTCCTAAGTTGACAATGAAATCGGTATGCAAGTGTATGCAAGTTCTTTGTATTATTCAATTACTTGTTTTATAACTTTGTGTTTTTCATTATAAAAGCATTTTTGAATTCTCCATGGACCCTGAACTTTTCTCAGCTCCCCATACCTTTTCTCATGACAAGTCTTATTCATCCTAGAGGCTATGACTTACAACATCCTGGCACACATCTCCAGCTCCTCCACATACTGCATCCCCTTCTCACAAATCTGAGATGTATACAGTTAGCCTATACATCTTTGTTCAACAAGGGGGAGCTCATGGACCCCCAGTCTGATAGCTAGGAAACCAGCATTGGACTGACTCAGACCCCCTGAACATGGGTCTCAGTGAGAAGACCTGGGCAGTCTAAGGGATCTCTGACAATGGAACCAGGATGCATCCCTGGTGCAGGAAAGAACTTTGGGAGCACATTCTCCATGGAGGGATACTCCCTTAGCCTATAGGCAAGAGGGAGGGCCTAGTCCCTACTCCAAATGACTTGACAGATTTTTTTTTTATGGTATTTAGGAATTTATTTCTGCCTTTCTGACTTGAACACCTAAATTTTTCTCTGACTCTGTGTCAAATCTTATTAAATCATTCATAACAACATTCTATTTTTCACAGCCAGAAAGAAACACTTTGATCTACTTCAATCATCTGCAAAACTGAACTTCTCCACCCTCCAGCTATACTCTCAACAGATACTAAACTATTTGCTACATTTGTAAAATGCCATATTCCTTTCTGAGCTGACAGAGCAAGGTCACCTGTAACCTCTAGGAATCCTGTTTTATAAGCAATGTGCTCTCTCATACACCCACGGAAATGGTACTTTCACTGTAGGGACTGGGAAGTTGACTCACTGGTTAAGAGTGTTTGTTCCGCCAGAGGACCAGAGAGAGTTTGATTCCCGGCATCCACACTTGATGCTTCATAACTACTTACAGCTGCAGCTGCAGGGACTCTTGACATTCTCGTGACTCTGTTTCTCTGGCTAGTCTCAAACTCGATGTGCAGCCATGGGTGACCTTGACCTGACTGATGGGATTATAGGCATGCACTACAATGCCCGGTTTGTAGATACTTGGGATTGAACCTACGACTTCGTGCATGCTAGGTGAGCACTCTATCAATTGAGTCACATTTCTATCCCTAAAATATACATGAATTGTTTAATTGTGTTTAGGGTATTTACTTTTTATTGAGTCAGGCTCTCTCTGTGTAGTTCAGGCTAGCCTTGAACTCCCAGTCTACCTGCCTCTGCTTTACAAGTGTTGGGTTTCATTATGTGCTAGCATGGGCTCTCTAACCCATCTTAAAAAGAAAGAAAAGAGGGGCATACTGTATGGCTCCAGAGTGATACAATACTGAAGGTGTATTTTGATGATCCCTCCTGTAAGGCCTCACCCTCCCTGTGGAGTGGGTCGGGAATGGGACAGAAGGGGGGATTGAGGGGCATGGGAGGTGGGAGGGAGAGGGAACTGGGATTGATATGTAAAATAAGAAAAAATAATAAATAAATAATGGAGTGCAGATCTAAAAAAAGAAAAAGTATCTTTGTTCAAATAGAACTGTATGTGGGTTTGAAATGGGGAGAAAAGACAAACAAGAGACACCTCTGGTGGAGCTTTTGCATGCCTGGCACTCCTCCTCAACAGCAGTCCCCGCACAGACTCCACCCTAAATTCCACTGACACAGGTGAAGATGACACTGAGTGTCATCTAGGGACTCTGTCTTACCTGCCATTCGACTGTGAGTTCTACCAGGGCAGCCACCACAGAAGATCAACAGTGCATCTTCTGACCCAAAGGAGGGTAAAAGACTTCCCTTTGATAAAATTGTGTGTAGCTATCTATGTCCCACTTGACATATGTTTTTGTATTTTTGATTTGGTTTTTCAAAACAGAGTTTCAACGGGTTGTCCTGGAACTCTTCTGTAGACCAGGCTAGCCTAGAATGCAGAGATCCACCTGACCTGCCTCTTCCTCCTAAGAGCTGGGATTAAAGGTGTGTGCCACCACTTGACCTATGTATAGCAAGCTCTTGTTATACTTTCCCTTAGCTTCCAAAGTACCACTTAGGGTAGTTAATTTCAAGTATGGACTTGATTTAGAGATACCTAGATTGATGGAAAGTGTTATTTTTGGACTAGCATGCATGTCCTGTATTGCTGTTTCTCTGATATATCTTTCCCACTTTCCCTCCTTCCTGTCTATCCAGCCTTTCAACCTCACACTGTAGCATGCTTTCTGCTCTTCTGTTGAAAGCCTCTGCTTCAAAGCTCCCTTCTTCAGAATTCTACTCTACTCCATTCACTTTTCCTAAGCAATGAACCCATTCCAAGGACTTCAATTCTCAGCTATTGCCATGGACCTAAATCTGTATCTTCAACCCAATATTTCTCTCAATGAATATCAGAGGCATGTATCCAAATGCCTTTCTTAGAAGAGTCACCTCCTTATACAGACAGAGTAACTATCCAAAACAGAAACAACAGATATCTGAAAGGTCTTCAAAACCACGGCTGAACGTGAAAAGAAAGAAAACAGATGCTTTCTCTATTTTCTTCCCTTGGGAAGTATGCACAACATAAAGGTATAAGGCTTATTTTGGTAGAAAATTGTGTGTGTGTGTGTGTGTGTGTGTGTGTGTGTGTGTGTGTGTGTGTGTGTGTGTGTGTGTGTGTGTAATTTTCCTTAAAAATGAAAAACATGACAATCTACAAATTTTTACTAGTAATACAAATATTATGAAGTTTGCTGTGCAGCCAGATATAAAAAATTAAAGAGAAAAATGAGAATTTAAGTGCTACACAAGGTTATATTCTTTGTCATGCCTACTTTTCCTTTCCGCTGGGGAAAACACTCAAACTCCTGGTTATAACAGTGAAAAACTGGAAATAACTTTATGTACAGTAAAAGAAAACTGAAAGTAAATTTAAAAACACCATCTCATTAGGTTATTATAGAGACATTAAAATAACTATAACCTCTTCAGAAACATAAGAAAATATTTATAATACATCAACCACAAAAGAATGAGTTGGTATACTATCTAAAACTATATTATACATTTATAAAGACAGATTATACACAAATTTACTAAAATTTGCTATTTAACACTAAAATATAGGAAATTTACAAAGTATTTCCATGAAGCAACAAAAGCAAAATAGAAATATACCTAATGAACCTGGAAAATCCAGACCACCAGAGGAAGGAGAAAATCAAAAGAAGAAATCCAGAATACCTATTATGTTGACTCTTCCTGGGGCTCGAACATAAAACTTGGGTATGGACCCAAACTTGGAGTTAAACATCTCTTTTAGCTTCAACAATCTGAAAAACAAGAGTGGACTATTTCAAGACAGCATATTATCAGAAGACACATGCAGGCTAGGAACACAGCAGTGACAGAGTGGACAAAGCATGTGTGAAGCAAGGGTCAACCCCTTAGCATTGCGGGCAACACACATACACTGCAGAATGTCAAAGATCAAACTGACATATTGTGGTGAATATAATAAAGCCACTGAAGATCAGAATGCAAAGCTAGCCACAGCTATAGAAGCTGGGCAGTGGTGACACACACCTTTAATCCCAGGACTTAGGAGATAAGAGGCAGATGGTTCTCTGTGAGTCCAAGACCACCAAGACCACCTTGGGCTACATGGGAGTGAATTAATCTAAAAGAGAAACAGAGATCATGCCCAGCACTAGAAAGGTATATAAGGAAGGAGTAGATGGTGACATATGGGATTCAGTTTCCAGCCACAGTGAGGACAGAATCTCCCCAGCTGAGGCAGAGGTAAGAGCTGGTGGCTGGCTGCTTTGCTTTTCTGATCTTCAGCTTGAACCCCAATATCTGTCTCTGGGTTTTTATTATTTGTGCTACAAGATATCTTATAGAAAACCCTTTTTCCTTGCATCGTGAAGGATCTAACTATATATTTTTTCAATGATAATGAAGGAAGATTATCTTTTGTGGAGGAGGGGTTCAAAGCTGTCCTGGAACTTGCTTTATAGACCAGGCTGACCTCGAACTCCCAGAAATCTGCCTGCCTCTGTCTCCCGAGTGCTGGAATTAAAGGTGTGAGCCACCAACGCCCAGCTGGAAGAACATCTTTATAGTAAAGCAGCAGCTTGAAATCAGGGTCAGCAGGGCCACACCTGTAAAGCCTGCACAGCAAGCCTCTTTGCCTCTTCTACCCTCTGGTGGTTGCTCCTGGGCCTCAGTGTTCTTGGTAATAGTCACATCCCTCTAATCTCTGCCCTAATTGTCATAGGCATTCTCCCTTCAAGGCTGTACCTTTTTGGTTTTTCCTTCTCAGATCTGCAAAGAATCAAGTCCAAATAAAGTTACATTCTGTGAACCAAAGTAAGCTTGAATTCCAGGAGTTACACACTTCAACCCAGGACAGGAATTGATAATTATAGTGGGTATCAGCTGTCACAGTTCTATTCCAGTGGAGTCTGTAATTCATTGCCAAAGTTTAGCAAATATTTTCCTGTTCTCTAAAATTGGAGAATTTAAACTAAACATTCCTCTTGGGTACTACTCAGATCCAAAATTCTTATAATAGATTTAATCACTCCTCATTGTAAAATCATCCCAAATATTTGAATACTCCCCATATCATACTGCTCAAATAATAATACCAGTTACTATAAACATTTACTAGAGGCCATCATATTCAAAAGCTGAATGATAGATTGTTCTTAGAGATTAATTTGTTGCAAAAAATGGAAAAATGGAAACACACACACACACATTCCAAGAATGAAAGGAAACATCATAATGACAGAGTCATGGGGACATAACGGTTGGAAGAGACTTGAGCTGGCCTCCTGGAAATGTTAAAGTAGCTAGAAATTGTTTCCATTGGTGTCTTTGGTGCTTGCTCTTCCTGACCTAAACTCTCATCTGTCTTCTCACTCCTCTCTGCATCCCCTTTGCCTATATGAACCTCCTCATTTCTGTGCCTTCATACCTTATATTTCCATGACATTGTGACTCTACAAGACTCAGTAACTCCAGTGTCCACTCTGTCTCATACATTCATATCCTTTGATCCAAATTATCAAAGTCAATAATATGTTTGGAAGAATGTAAACCCTGTGTCCATCCTGTTCCCATTGTTTGATACAAATAAGGTCACTTGTTTTGTTATGTGTGTGACCACTCAGGTCCATTTATTAAGTAGCAGCTCTGGATTACAACAGAGACCTGGGCAGGAACCAGTCCTGGTCTCCACTAACATTCATTCTCTGGAGCAGAACAGGCACTAGGTTTGGGCATTGGCTCAGTATGTGAAATGGGCCTAGGTTTGGTTTCCAGCATGGAAAAAAACAGAAGTTAAAAATAAAAAAAGTAAACATTGACTGGACCATAAGGTACATGTAGACAAGGTAACTACTTGGATCTGATTCTCTCTACACATCTTCTAGAACAAGAACGTATAAAACTTCACAAAAAGTAGTTTTCACTTTAACTAGAGAACACAGAATATCAAAATTTACCTCTAACAGGTAAAAAGGGAGAGAAAACAGTAAGGAAGGAGGGAGGGAACAGAGGGAGGAAAGTGAGAGGCAAGAGAGGATGGAGAAGTGGGGGTGGTGAGTTTTTGTCAGCCTAGCATAAGCTAGACTCATCTGGGAAAGTAAATAAAACTACTCCCAGAATCCGTAGGTTTATTGAGTGAAGATTCCATTGCCATCTCTCTAGAAGTTGGTGGTCAGGGAGGTCCCTGAGACCTCCAAACAGTACAGACTTCGACAACTGCTGTTTGTTCCCCAGCAGAACTGTAGGATAAGACCCTATGGCTGAAGACATACATGCCCTGGGGCAGGATATAGAAGAATCAAGATGGAAGTGGCCTGAAAGTTTTCTCCTTGTTAATTAGCCCTAACAGTGCCAGTACCACTAGGTGCTATGCAAGCTGCTGGGAAGAATTGTGATTAACAGTCTTACTAGCTAATGAACCCTATATATGACAATACTGACTAACCAGGGAATATGTGTGTGCTGGTACTATGGGGGGAATAGAGAGGGAATTGGAAGGCTCAAGAAAGGGTAACAGAAAGAGGATGAATATGACCAAAATGCATTGTGTAGATTATGAAAATGCCATAAAGAAAACCATCATTAGCATACATAAAATTAATGTATGCTAATAAAAATATTTTTAATACTTAACATGCTAGAAAATGAAGAAATGTATTTAATAAAAAGTATTTACCAGAAACATTAAACTTCATATTGATGGCAAAGTATCAGAACTATTCTCATTAAAGCTTTTCCAAGGTTGGAAGGATGACTCAGCAATTAAAAGCACCTGTTGCTCTTGCAGATGACAAAGGGTTCAATTCCCAGCACCCACATGGCAGCTCACAACCATCTGTAAGTAACTCCAGTTCAGGGGATCCTCTTCTGATTTCCACAAGCACCAAGCATGCACAGAATACACATATATGCATGTGGGCCAGACATTCATACACGTAAAATAAACCTTAAAAAAAAAAAAAAAAAAAAAAAAAAAACCTTTTCCATTAGCCAGGTGGCACACATCTTTAATCCCAGCACTCGGGAGGCAGAAGCAGGTGGATCTCAGTGAGGCCAGCCTGGTCTACAGAGTGAGTTTCAGGACCAGGACCATTACACAAAGAGAACTTGTCTGAAAAAATAAAAAGGAAAGGAGGAAAGGAGAGAGGGAAGGAGGGAGGGAGGGAGAGAGGGAGGGAGGAAGAAACTATGGGATTTTAGATTTCAAATCATATGTCTTCTAAATATTCTCTAGCTTCAGAACTGCAAGAGTCAGGGTCACCAACTCAGCTGAGATGAGAAAACATGAAACCTGAAAATCTGCTCACAGGGTATCATCACAACACAGCACTATTTGTACAAGGCAAAATGTCAAGGTAATCCTCAAGTCTACTAACTGGTAAACAAAAACACTATGTCCATACAGATAGAATGGTAGAATGGCATATTGATACATGCTACAACATGGCTAAAAGCACACTAAGAAAAAAGCCAGTTCATCAGTCTAAAACGGATGGGTTATATGGTATACAAAATCAGTAAAGTTATTACAAGAAATAACAATCTAGCAGCTTTTATTCATCTGTTACTTTAGTGTCACTTTAGGCAAGGTTTCATGCAGCCTAGACTTTTCTCCCACTCACTCACTAAGGATGATCTTGAATTTCTGGTTCTCCTGTCCGTACCTCTCAAGTGCTGGGATTACAAGGATATACTGCCATAGGGGTTCACACAGCTCTGGGAGTCAAACACAAAGTTTCATGAATCTGTAGCACTCCACAGCTGAGCTACCTCCCCAGATTTTGTTTTTGTCAGGGGGAATGTGGTGGTTTGAATGAGAATGGCTCCCATAAACTCCTTTTGGAATGCTTGATCCCTAATTGGTGGAACTCTTCAGGAAGGATTAGGAGGTATGACATTGTTGGAGATGGGCCATTCCCAGTTAGGTCCCTCTACCTGGCACTTGTAGATCAAGGTGTAAACTCTCAGCCACTGCTCCAGTGCCTGCCTGTCTGCTACCATGTTCCCCACCATGATGGCCATGGAAACTGTAAGCCTCTGAAATTATAAACTCACCCTCTGAAATTGTAAGCCTTCAAATAAGCTTTTCTTCAATAATTTCATTGGACCATGGTGTCTCTTCACAGCAATAGAAAACTAAAATGGGACACAGGGTCTCATTTGGTCAAGGCTGGCTTTCAATTTATGGTGACCCTCCTATCGCTCCCTCTGGAATGAAAGGCATGCACCATCTTGCCTTGCTAGCCTGACAATTTAAAACTTGGTCCTAAAGAAAAGAGATATCACTGCAAAGAAAGCTAGAAGTGAAATTTGAAGTTTCACAGTATGGGCAGAAAACATGAGTCAAATGAAGATCGGATTACTTAGCGCTCCTGTTTCTCCCTGAGTTTTCTAATGCTAAAAACCAAATGCAGATGGTAGAGCTACAGAAGTATGTTACCACCAATTCCAGACTTCTCAAAGTTGCTTTTTATAGAAAAAGAATAAAAAGACAGGAGATGGTGGTACTCACCTTTAATCCCAGCACTCAGGAGGCAGAGGCAAATTGATCTCTGTGAGTTCAAGGCCAGCCTGGTACACAGAGTTTCAGGACAGCCAGGGCTACACAGAAAGAAATCCTGTCTTGAAAAACCAAAACAGAGGGGGAAGGAGAGAGAGAGGCAGGGAGAGGGAGAAGAGAGAGAAAAAAAAGAAATTAACCTCTTAAAACATATAATATAGTTGCCTCATTATCTTTTCTCAGAGGATCTGGTTTCCTGTGAAATTGAGTTATCTTGAACAAAGATCAGGAATTCCACAGAAATCCAGGTCACCTGAGGGTAGGAATGAAATGCACCATGTGACCACTTAGATTTGTAAATGACACTATCTAGATTTAACAAACCTTGCCCTTTCTAAAATAGAATGCTTCAGAATATTCCTGCAAAACATTTTGTAAAGCAACTGGATTGTTGTAGCACACTGCTTTATTCCCAGCACTCAACAGGCAGAGGCAGGTGAATATTTGAGTTCAAAGCCAGCCTCATCTAGAGAGTGAGTTCCAGGACAGGCTCCAAAGATACACAGAGAAACCCTGTCTTTAAAAAAACAAGCAACAAAAACCATTGCATAAAGTACAAAATGAAACAATAATTGGGTACAATGGTGCCTTGGGGTGCAGGAAAGTGGATCAAGAGATCAGTGTCATTCTCAGCCATGTAGAGACACTATCTTAAAACAAATGACAATGAATAGAGAAACAAGAAACAGCAGAGTAGAGCTTACGTGACCACTTATGGCTAATGATGTATGAAGATGTATTTTCTGTGATTGGTATAACAAAAAGCTGAATGTCAATAACTAGACAGGAGATATAGGTGGAACTTCCAGGCAGAAAGGAAGTAGGAGATGAATCTAGGCAAGAGAGACTCAAAGACTTACAGGGAGGAAACAGGGGATGCAAGACGAAAGAAAGGTAACAACTCATGATATAGGACATCAATTAACATGACTGGGTTAATTTAAGTTATAAGAGAAAGTTAGGAAAAAGCCTAAGCTATAGGCCAAGCTTTCATAATTTATAATAAGTTTCTGTGTCATTATTTGGGAGCTGGCAGAGACAGAAAAGGACTCGATACATAATGCAGATTAAGTAACATTAAATATTTGTTGCATAAATAAATACTGTAAAATCGGTGAAAGGCATGAAAAAACAGTATAGGATCTTAGTCAGTGATTCTTCTCTTTTAGGAATGGACCCGTATTTACTAGCAACATCCTCCCTGCAGGGCAATGATCTTTATTATTAAAATCATGTAAAATAGACTGGGCATGGCGGCACACATGTTTAATCTAGGCAGAAGCAGGCACATCTTTCTAAGTTAGAAGCCAGGCTGGTGTACATATCAAGTTCAAGGCCAGGCAGAACTACATAGTAAAACCCTGGTTTAAAATAAAAAAAAAAAAAGTCATATTTGAAGTTTATTTGTAGACATGTTTTGTACCAGACTACACTAAAGGGAGTAAGTTTCTTTCCATGAATTCTTCAAGACTCCTCTGAAGCAAGTCTCTCACAATGTGTGCTCATTGGCTGAATATGTAAAAACAACCACACCATAAAAAGATCTCAGAGAGCCTGGCATTGGTGGTGCATGCCTTTAACCAATGCCTCTGCACTTGGGAGGTAGAGGTAGGCGGATTTCTGTGAGTTTGTGTCCAGCCTGGTCTACAAAGCCAGTTCCAGGATAGGTTCCAAAGCAATACAGAGAAACCCTGTTTCAAAAAACAAAACAAACAAACAAAAAAGACCCCAGAGAATCTTAAAACATTCGGAAGCTGTTACAAGTGTGGAGGTAATCCAAATTATGGGGTCTCTAGAATAAGGTATGTTTTATGCTGGTAAATGAAAATACATTCTTACTGGCTTGCCCAGGAATGAGCATTTTCAAGCCATAGGAAAGCACTGTCTCAGGAGAGGAGGGTTAAATTCGAAAGCAGTCAACCTCAGAGAAGTCCTTGGACTAAGAACAGCAGGTGAGCGAATTCTGTAAGATTTCAGCCCCAGAAACCGGAACAACGTATTTCTACAAAGTATCTGTAATTAAAAAGACTTTGAAAAGAACTGCAATTCTATAGCTGGGAACTGGCAACAAATGAGTTCTTTGATGACATTTCCGAGATTCTCGGATTTGTCAGAGATGCAGAGACTCAAAAATGACTGTCGAGGACGGAGAGTTGGAAAAGCTGTATCACAGGACAGGCAAAATAAAGCGCAATTCGAGGTAAGTTTGAACATTTTTACTGAATCCTCCGGCAAGAAAGGGCAAAAGCCTCCGTGTTAAGCTACGCACACAACCCTGTCAGCGTCTAGAATCCGCCTCCAGGGACGAAAAAACGGTGACTCAAAAGAAGCTGCCAAAAGTCAAGAGCGCTGTGCGCACCTCTCCAGCCCGGGGATCCCAGGCCACGCCTCTGGCCCACCTGGGATGTTCTGCCACCTGGACTCGTCGCGTGATGGGTTCCGCTGCAGCCATATTTTGCTAGATCCCTCTGCAGTTCCCAGAAGTGCAGCACAGCTGAGGATCACAAGATAAAGGCGGCAGGAGTGGCTTTCTTCCGGGACCTCGGCGGAAATCCTGCAGGTCTGCAGAAGTGGCCCTCTTCCAGGCTGTCCCGCCCCCAGCTCCTCCTCCCCAGCTCTGGGCACAGCTGTCAAGCTCAGCCATCACCTCTCACTAGGCTCATAGGACCGATTGACGGGTTTTTTTTTCTGAGTACAGGGTTAGAACTTGGACACCGCACATACCTTGGTCTTCTGATCTAGCTCAGGCTTTTTTATTTTTTTAAGTTAGAGTTTTTCTTTCTTAAGGTCCAGCAAACATGCCCCCAAACCATTAAATGGTCACCTTTTGCTTATTTAAACTTATTTCCAAAGTAAGCAACATAAAATTAGATGTATGTTTGCACTTCTAGAATGCAAACACAGGTAGGTTTCATAGAATACCACTAAGTGTGAGACACACTTAGTATTGGACAAGTTCCACCCAGTACCCTTGGCTCCTCCCAGCACTTCTCATCCCACCCCCTACCCTAAACTCTCTAGCCCAGGAGCTGGGTTCCCCTCCCAGGCTTGTGATCCCAACATCACCTCAGCCATTTGGTCTCTGGGCACCCAGATTTTTTTTTTTTTTTCTCCCTCTCTCTTCCTCTCTCAATTCCCCCCACCTTCCCCCATGGTCATGTTCAGCACGGGCCCTTCCAGATGCCTCTGGCTGTTTTTGCCCTCATATCTCCAATTAACTTCCTCAAACCATACCTAGGAGCAATCATGTCCTCATGTTTTCCTTCAGTATCCAGCTCACCCCTCATTTTTTCTGTTGCCTAGGGAAGTCCCAGAGAGACCCTATTACCAGCATACAATGTCCATGTCTACCCTATTACTGTTCTGAACTGTAAAAAGTTACCCTCCGCATTTATTTTCTCATAAACTTACAGTCTAAGTGCTGCCTCCCCATCACTACCAGCTGCATGTGAGCAACTTGAAGGCAGGAGCAGTGTCCTCAGCAGCTGGCACAGTGCCTGGTAGATTGGTTTTCAATACACAGGCAGGACTGCATGAGCGACCGAGAGCTGAAGTTACACATCTAAGTCACATTGCTCGTGGGTATTGCATTGCATTTCTGTTGTCATGATGAAAATGCCCCGACCAAAAAAATAAGCAATACAGGGAAGGAAAGGTTTATTTGGCTTGCAAGTGTACAGGGAAGTCAAGACTGGAACGGAAAGCACTATGTCTGCAGTCATGTGCAGAGAGAATAAATGCATTAGTTCTTTGCTTGCTGGCTTTCAGCAGCTTTCTCCTGCAGTAAATTTATGCACAAAAGTCTTGACTCTTTCTAATAAGAGGGACATAAGGTTTAAAACAAGTGCTTATGGAGACTCTCCGAATGTCAATTCCCTTTATCTGGAATGGGAGAGAAGGGATATTTATATTACCTTCACAGGAGAAATTTTGTTTTGGTTTGGTTTTGTTTGTTTTTCAAGACAGGGTTTCTCTGAATTGTTTTAGAGACTGTCCTGGAACTAGCTCTGTAGACCAGGCTGGCCTCCAACTCACAGAGATCTGCCTGTCTCTGCCTCCCAGGTGCTAGGACTAAAGGTGTGTGCTACCACCGCCCGGCTCACCTTGTACTGTTTAAGTGTTATTTAGTCTGTGTGTGCATGGGCACAGAAGCCATGGAACAACTTCTGGGTGTCAGTTCTCTCCCCAACCATGTGAGTCCCAGGGATTGAACTCAGGTCATCAAGCTTGGCAGCAGGCATCTGTCCCAATAAGATACCTTAACAGCTGGCCCCTATTCCCTGCTTTTAAACAAATCAATAGTGTCCTAAAGTGTAGCAAAGCTTTCTTAGATACAATACAAAAAAGTAAAAAGAATCCTTAGCATGCAAGAGCAATAAGATAAACAACCTTGTAAAAAAAAAAAAAAAACAAAAAAACTAAAGAGGTTTTTAACCAAGAAGTGCATAGAGTCCTTCCAACTTAGGACCAGAAGAATGACTCCTATGAAGAACAGTGGTGACAAGAGATAACATGCCACCAACCAACAAGGTGGTAACCTGAGACTTCTTCAACAAAGGCATCCATAGCATGGGTTTCAAGAATCGAGCTCCTAGGCCACTCAAAAAGACCCAGGCATTTGTCATGAAGAAGATGGGGGCTCCAAACATACCCACTGACACCCATCTCAATAAAGCTATTAGGGGATATTAGGGCCAGAAGATTAAGAAATATTTCATATCATGTCCATATCCATTTTTCCAGAAAGTATAGTAAGGATGAGGATTCACAAGCTCTACACTTTGGTAGCTTGTGTCATTGTTGTCACATTCAAACATTTATAGACATTCAATGTGCTTGAAAATGAATGCTAATACAGTTTCAGAATACACACACACACACACACACACACACACACACACACACACACAGCATCTGCCTTAAGGAAATGCAAACCAAAGCCACTAAAATATTCAATGCTCTTGACAGAACAGCTAAAATTGAAATAGGTGAGCTCGTACTAAATAGTGACAAGACAGACAACTAGGACTCTCACACATTGCACTAGAGAGGCTAAATGAGAAAACTACCCAGGAAAACAGTTTGGGAGTTTCTTGCAATATTGAAAAATACACCTTGGTGTGACCCAACCATCACTTCTAGATTTATTTGTTTGTATTCACTGATTCATAACACCATTACCACAAATTTAGTAATATGTAACAATACATACTTATTATCTCACCATTTCTGTCACTCAAAAGTCAGGGTGTGCCTTAGGTGGGTCTTCTATTTAAAGAGGCTCAACTGGGGAAGGGTACAAACCCAAGAGCACATGGCATACCCACATGCTTGTCTTCTAGGTGATTCCAGATTTTGTCCATTTAACAATGAAGCTTAACAAGCCAGGCAGTGGTAGCGAGTGTGCCTTTGATCCAGCACTCAGAAGGCAGAGGCAGGCAAATCTCTTAGTTTGAGGCCAGCATGGTCTACAGATGAAGCTGCAGGACTACACGAAGAAACCCTGTCTTGAAAAACTAACAGCCAATGGCTTAACCATCACATCAACTTCAGCATTTATGTTTCTTGAAGACAGCAAAGGACACAATGTCTGTTACCAAGACAGACTTGATCTTGTTTAAAGTAATAATGTACACATTATGTTTATCAACTTCTCTCCATCATTTTGATTAGGAGCAAGTCATAGGCTACCTACATTCAAGGGACAAAGAATTACCAAATGGCATGGATGACAGGCTATCATAGAATCAGTCACCACATTACTCAGGAGAACTGAAACATGTTCATATCACAACCTGAACACAAATGTTCAAAGCAATTTTATTTATAACTACAAGTTAAAAAACCTCACATATCCATTAACAGGAACATAATTATGGGATACCAAAAACAGAACATACAGCAATAAATTCAAACAACCAAATGATGCCAGCAACATAGATAAAATAACCCAGATAAATGAGAATGCATCATGTTTAATTCAACTTACATATAAAGGTGATGGAATTGTAAACTCATCTACAGTGTTGAATAATAGACCTGAATGAATAGGACGCTGGTGGCCTAAGAAAAACATGAGGCAGAAGATACAGATCATCAAAGAGTTTCAGAAAGAAGTCTACGAAGAAACATCTTTAATAAGCTCATTAAGTTCTTATGATGATCATTTCATAGGTATAAATATTTGGCAAAATTTAACAAAATGTTTGATAAGGTTGTGCAGCTTAATGTACCATAATATAGGTAAATTATACATCAATAAATACTGTTTTAAAAAATATTTGGGGCCAGTGAGATGATCAGTGGGTAAAGGCTCTTGCCTCAAAAGCCTGACCACCAGAGTTCAGTCCCTGGAAACATGCAAAGGTGTGAAGAGACAACCAATTGCAAAATTACCCCCTGATCCCACACAGATACCCCATACAAACAGCAAACACATCCATAGACATACACATACACATCATACACACAGAATTAAAAGAAATTTAAGGGGCTACAGAAAAGGCTCAGTGGTTAAGACCACATGCGGCTGTTGGAGTGGACCTGAGTGTAGGCCCCAGTGTCCTTGTCAAGAGATACCTGTAACTCCCAACTCTCAGGAGACCTAATACCTCTGACATTGGTAGGCACCTGTACACACTCATGTGCAGACACATACACATAATTTAATAAAAAATTAAATCCTTAATAAAAATATTTTAAAATAAATCTACTTTAAACAAGAGCAAACTGTTAAAACTATCAATTATTTACTATTGAATAAAATTAATCTCTATAATTGCTCTTATCAAGTTGTCAGACTGGGTTTCATAAACTTGGGTGTCACCAAGGAAATACAAGGCTCAAATTTTAGTTGCCATTTTCTTTGTATTTCTAGATACCAAATTACTCAAGTCTTTTCTCATTATGTGAGTAATGCATTACAATAAAAATGGCAAATTGTGTAATTGTGTAAGTAAATGCATGCCATTTATAAATGTAAACAACTGGCATGGTAAATAATCAGTCCTACAATTTGTATTTTAAAAACCATCATGAATAAAACTCTTAACTACCTTGTGATTTGGAAAAAGTAAATGTGTGGATAGAGTGTGATTTCTTGCCCTGTTCTGAGAGTGGTGAGTGCTATTAATTACTATGCTAATCAGAAGTAACTAAGCCTGACCTGTCTTAATAAACTTGGATGTACAATCAGTCATCACACTCATCAGAAAGCTTTGCTTTGTTTTAAAATTACATATTGGTGCTGTATTTTTGGAAAGTTTTTGTTTCTAAGATGATATCATTAAAGGACATTCCAAAACTAAACTTTTATGTTCAGTCTTTGAACTAAGACTGGAAATTAAATGATACCAGAGGACTGTTAGTCTACTATGTTTGCATAGAGGAATGTCCTCAATTTTGGGCAATGCACATAGCTGCACATAAGAGCAATGTGCTGTTGTATATGCATTTTTGACCCAGGAATTACACAACAGTAAGGCTGATATATGGTATATTTGTGTCCACTATTCTATCTTTTCAAATGTATTTTAAATTTTAAATTTCTCATGATAAAATATTGAGAGGGAAAGGTTAGTAGTAAAACTATGTGGTTACAAGTAAGGTGATATTATTGTTAGAAAAACTATGACCAAAAAAAATGTTACTTTGAATGATTATTTGTTAAACTGCCTGAAATTCCTTCTTGCAATGTTTTCCTAAGAAACATTTGTCAGGCTACAAGGTTGAGTTCTCTCCACGGCTCAAAAATAAAAAATATTCAAAGCAAAATTCTTTAAAGACTTATTTTTGTAACATTCTGTTCACATATGTTCAATACAGAAATAATACAACCATTGCCATGCCTATTTCTCGATACATCTTCTCACAAAAATTTTTGGAACCAAGTAATTCCTGACCTAGAAAGAAAAGCAAAATGATCCTGCTTTCCAATGGATTCAGATGAAAGCTGGTAACATCAGGCAACTCCAGAGGCCACTGGGGCACAGCCAAGCTGGCCTTTAAGGATTCAACACAAAAGTGTGAACATTATAAAGCTTAACTGTACTCAACATCAGCTACACCAGATGAAGATAAAAGGGTTTTACCCCCGGTGATTTGGACATGTTTAACTGATTTGTATAGATACACAATTGGGCTGAAATCCTAAAATTATATCTATTTTATAACTATACAGCACTTGTGAAATTAAGTGTACAGAAGTTGGAGGGTTACGGAAGGGGTTGGGGGGGAGCCCAACAGGGTTTGACATACTTTAACTTTTTCCTTTATTCTGAACTATAATGGTTTTGTACAACGCATTTTTAAAAAACCTGTCATCAACTGTTACTTCAATTTTAATCTGAAGGCAGTTAATGCCTGTTTGGGAGTCATTAAATAACTGAATAACTGATTATAATACATACCTAAATTGGGATATCCACAGTTTTGTTTTGTTTTGGTTTGGTTTTTTGCCAACTACAAATATAACATTACGTGAAAATTGTGTTGCTGTAAATACACCCACCGCAAGTTTTGGAATTAAAAACATATAACAATGGCAGAGGCACGCTACCTGTCATATAGGACGGGCATGTTTCATTAGAAAGAGGCGGTTCCAGAGTTCCAGGCAGGGAAAAAGACAGATCCCACACCTAGCACGCTGGAAACTGCTAGAAGGTTTCCGAAGCCCCTCAGATAGGACCCGCAGCGCCTAATTTCCCAGTTGCTACGCTTAGTTGCTAAGGCACCAACTGTCGTGCAGGAAGAGCGACCTGTGCTCTCCCTTTGGGCGCCGTAGTAAATCGTCTCAAGGTCGGGCTCGTTGGTTCCGGAATGCGTTTATTTTGTCTAGGAGAGACCGGAAGGCGAGGAGAAGCGGGAGTGACGCTTCTGGGCCGCGGAGGACTGTGGGAGGAGGCTGTCTCTAATTTCTCCTCCCCCCTCCCCCCGCTCCGGCCAAGATGTCTGACATGGAGGATGATTTCATGTGCGATGATGAAGAGGACTACGACCTGGTAAGGCGCAGGGAGCGGGCCCGCGGCTGGTAGTGGGGTGTGCGGTGGGCCCGAGGCCGAGCGGCTGCAGCTTCCCTCCCGGGACGCGTCGGCCCCGTTCCACCCTGCGCGGTGACGGGCTTCCCTCCTCGCCGGGCGCCACGGGCCTGTGGGGCCTGGGAAGAGCGGGAGGGAGGCGGCGGTCCAGCCAGGCCGCAGGGTCCAGGGATAGCGCAGATGGCTGGCCGCGGCCAGTTCTCGGCGCCTCCCTGCCCGCCGCCGAGCTGCGAGGGCCTGGCGCTGAGGTCTGGGCCGCCTCGGGCCCCCCTCTTCTTCACACTGAACCTGAGCCGGTGCCAGATGATAGGTGAGTGAAAACTAGCGGGGGGCGCATCCTGCCCTAGACCTCACTGCGAAACTCCGGGGGGGGAATTGCTTGAGCGTCTCGTCTCACCAAAACAGCTTAAGAGTCGTCCAGGGTCAGTTCGGGTCCCAAGTAAAGGTGCAGAGCAAGAATAGAAGTAAACTCCTTGTTCCGTTCTTTAAAAAATGACAAGCTGAGAAGAAGGGTTTACTTTTTTTTGGTTGGCCTTGGGAGAGCTAAGTGTTCTAGGAATTGGAGCAAATGGCTTTTTTTCCTTCACTTAAATTTCCCAGCATCAGCGTTGGAATCATCAACAGAATAGAAGTAAACAAACAGGCTTGGTTTGCTGGTGACTTTTTTTTAAGGTTTGATTTGTAAACGAATCTAGAGGTTTTAAACTGGACCCTTGTTTTAAGTTGATAGTCAAAAAAAACGCACACCTAAGAAGAAATGCTCTTGATCCCCATATTATTGTCAATTTTGTTTCTTAAGTGAGAAGCATTTGCTTGGTCCTTAGAAGTTATGGTGATGTTGCATTTTGGTAAAGTTGTGGAGTACATACTTTGAGAAGTCTGATTCATCTTTTAAGTATCACATTCTCAAAACATGAGTATTTTAAGCTTGAGTTTCTGTGTGACTTCCTTGCATGGGTGAATCCATAAATCATTTCCAAGATTGTTTGTTTGTTTGTTTGTTTTGTTTTACTTTTGCATTTTGCAGAAAGATGTATTTTGCAAAAGGAAGAGGTAAATGTTATGACTGAAGAGTCATAGTAGATATTTTGGTCATTGTTTAAATGTAGCATTTTGTTGTATTAGTTTGTTCATACACAAGGCAGTTGTAAACAGATACCCGCAGTTCACTGGTATGTTACTTATGATAACTAAACTTTTCTCTATAGTTTTGCTTTTATTTCTATTACAGGTAGTTTTTAGGTTGTCAAGTGTGGTTTTTTTTTTTTAATATTTGTAATTTTAGCTTGTAGTGTTTTTAGAATCTTTTTACTTATCTCCTTTCCTGATAATAGTCTATTAAATACATGAAATTTTAAATAAGTGAATTGGAGCAGTAGGATTAACTTAAATATAATATAGAAATGAAGATGAGAATCTTATGCAATACTGTATTAGACTTTACTAGTTTGTGGAAGTTGTGTTTGTACCTGGCTGTTTCCCCAGCTTTTCAAGGCCTACTGCATGTACCATATAATAAAGTTGAATGTGCAGTTGTTTCAACTTTAAAAAAAAAAAAAAAATAGAAAGAGCTAGAATTTTACACTATTGCAAAGTTAAATTTTGATTTTTTTTTTCCTTCCTAGAACAGTGTGTTAAATAGTTCTTCTCATCCATTTCTCATATAGATACCATTCTAGTGTCCCAGTCATATGTCAAGTAGTGGGAACTGTTACACCCCTTTTACTAATAGTTAAGATGTTTGCAGCATAACATCTTTCAGGTAAATTATTTTCATTTGCTAGTCAGTATCCTTTAATCATTGTGTGTTTAAAAGGATAAGGATGGCTGTCATTTCTTACCTGGTAGAGATGTTTTTCTTTTATTTGAATAATTATTTTGCCTGGATTTTTTTCTGTTTCTTTTTATAGAAAGTCTACAGGATTGGCATGCTGTCTTAAGGATGTTTCTCTCCACTTTGTTTTACTTTCTTGAGACAGGGTCTTACTAGTTTGCCCAGGCTGGCCCTGAATGTCTCTAAAATAGTGAGGATGACAGGCCTGCAGCACCAGTCCAAGCTAGAATTGGTTTTTTGTTTGGTTGGTTGGTTTGTTTTTCTTTTTCTTTTTTTAATGTGTTTGTTAGAAAATTGGTTATCTCTTCATTTTATTTATTAAGTGGAGCAGGATGTGTGGTCCACTTGCTAGCGTGCTGCCCTCACATTTCAAAAGCCCTGGGTTTGTTTTTTAGTACCATATGTACTAGATGTGGTAGAAAGCAGAATGATCAGAGGCTCAAGGCCATTCATTCTTGGCTACATTCTGAGCTGGAGGCTGGGCTGGACTACATGATTCTGTTTGAATTAAGTGATTAATTCAAATGTTTGTAGGCGGATTTTTCTTTAGGCTGCCAGCTCACAAATAACAAGGAGGCTTATTAATTATGAAAACTTAGCCTTTAACTTAGGCTTTTTTTCAACTGGCTCTTATAACTTAAATTAATCCGTTTTTTTATTAATCTACATTCTATCATGTGGGTTTTGCCTCTATTCCATTTTGTGTGTCTGACTCATTCCAAATCTGGCTGGTGTCTAGTGTCTGACTGACATGTTTCTAGATTTTCTTCTAGAATTTCCTCTCTCTGCCTAGCTATTGACTGTACAGCTTTTTATTATACCAATCACAGCAATACATCTTCACATTGTGTACATATATCCCACAACAAGTGTTAATAGCACTATGAGTATTTCTGATCACAGTACTACTTAGCATATCTTTATCTGTTGTCCACTGACATTTTAATACCCTAAACCACCTTTTGTATTTGCACAATATTGTGGAAATAGGTGGCCAGGGACAGTCCTGAAAATTAAAAATCTATCTCCATACTGTTTTTACTTTATGTGTATGTGTGCATGCCTGTGTACTGGGTACCTCCCTGGTACCTTTGGAGGTCAGAAGAAGGTGTCAAGTCCCTTGGGGCTAGAGTTAACAGATGTTTGTGAGCTACCATGTAAGTACTGGGAACCAAATGTAAGTCCTCCGCAAGAGCAGCAAATGCTCTTATCTCTCTTCAGTCCCCTTCTATACTATTTTTGTTCAAAATGGTAAATAACAATTTATGTCCAGTTTTTAAAAGAAATTTCTAAAGAATATATGTTTAATATACTTGCCTTCTTATTTTGGTAGTCTTTTTTAGTTTTGTTATAGGCAAAGATAAGCATTCACTAAGTAGTGTTGACACATATAGTGTTGTTTATAGGGAGAAGAGATGGTACTAGCAAAAGCCTTTCAGTCCAGTGCCATTCATTAAGTCAATAATCAGTATAGTATTAAAATTGGCTATTGTACCATAAAGTTACTTAGTGCATCTAATAATTTTTTTTGCATGTTTAAGTTTTTATTTGTGAACATAAGTGTGTCGTGATGCACATGTGGATTTCAGAGAACAACTTGGGGAATTTGATTCTCTCCTACCATGTGGGTCCTGGGGATGGAACTCAGGTCATCAGGCTTTGCTGCAAGCCAGCCTTACCCACTGACCCATCTAATAGTTCTAGAAATAATTTAAGCAAACTAATTTTATTTTCAAAGTTATTCTCTAAAACTATGTTCTATAGTCAGGATATCTATATTTGAACATAATTATTTAAATGAATTATGTGGAAACTACTGTCTATAAAATAGAATAGTTTCACCAATCTGTCTAATATTCCCTTGATGTAAATCATAGTTGACATTAATGAATTAATAGTTATTGGTATGTTTTTTTCTAGTTTTAATATATTTTAATGCCCCCAGATTTTGTTTTTTGTGCCTATTTGGGTGGGAGAGGAGATTTAGCTACAGAATATCTTACATAATCTCTTGTCACGGATATGCTTGCATGCACAGACAAAATTATGCGTTCTTATTAGTTTATTGATATACTTTATAAAGAATTTCAGAGTTTTAAACAAGGATAACTAAAATAAGCAACTGACAACACTTGTGGGGTGATGATAAAATTAGATCTACGAATTTATGAGTTAAATCATTAGTAAGAAGCATACATAAATACATTTTGTTCATAATAAAACATTTTCAAATGTACCATGGTAAGTTTGTAAGCTATGAGCATCCAAAATGAATTTGCACTTGTACATTATATCCTATATGAATATCTCGGCTTCAGAGAGAACTGGAAGCCTCCTACAAGGAAAAGGAACCCCCAAACTTAGCAGACAAGGAAAAGCATTGGGACAATAACATCCTTAAATCCAAAGAACGTATTTGAAAATGAAAACTGGATCCTAGGTCATGTGGTATTTATGTCTCTCCTTGGAAATTTCATCTGAAAATGAAAATTTGGGGTGAATAAAAAGATGGTTCCTATTTATACCATAGATTATAAATTAGTGCAAGTTAACTTGTGTGAGGTTTTTGTTGTTGTTTTTGTTTTTCAAGTTTGGATAATTGAAACACAAATGACTAACTAGGATTTGTATCTGGTATTTAAGTGTAATAGTTCCGGGGGGCATGGGAGACGGAACTGGGATTGATAAGTAAAATAAGATTATTTCTAATTTAAATAAAAAAATTAAATAGTCCTTTCCCCTCTACCTCCCAGTGTTCTTTGCCTCTGGTACAGATGGCTAGAAGTGGGCAAATCTTGGAAAGCATTCTGCTGATGAATCGGTTTTCCTAATGTGTATTCCTTAGAATCTGTAATGGGCCTTGTTCAGAAATTAACCCTGACTGGTGTGTACTGTTAATTTGGGTTGTTAGCTCAGTCTTCAGTTAAACATTTAATGAGCACTTTGTAATGTCTCAGGAACATAATACATAAGAACATTTCTGTGTTTAGAAGTCACAGTGGATAGCTGGGCATAGTGGTCCACACCTTTAATCCCAGCACTAGGGAGGTAGAAGCAGGAAGATCTTTGTGAGTTTGGGGCAACCTGGTCTACAGATGTTTTCCAGGACAGCCAGAGCTATCCTGGTAGCCCTATCTCAAGAAAAGAAGTTGTTGGTCATAGTGGGGTCGAGAGAAATGAGTAGACCATATAGACATTAAGCCCATAAGCTACATGTATGTTATGTAGAGAGAAGCACGGATGTGGGAATGGTTCTGCTAAAAAGAGCTAGTGACTCTGGCCTCCAACTGCAGGCTGAGACTGAAGCAGGAGAATTGCAAGCACAAGGCCAACTTAGGCAACATCATAAGACTTCTTCTCAAAAAAAAAAAAAAAAAAGAGTTAAGCAAAATCACTGGTGGGGGAGCTTTTGCACAAAATGTATATGGCCTGAGTTCAGTCTCTCTCCAGTATGGCCAAGATAAAAGTATGATTTGCATTAAAACAGCAATTCTATGCCAAATACTATGGCATATTTGGGGGAAAGAGAGTAGACCCAAACTGTATAGATGGGCCATCATAGCCTGCTTTGGAGAGAGTTATTTTATTAGTAGGTTGAAACTGTCAGTGAACCTTAAGATTTTTTTTAATCCCTTTTATATTATCCAAGTGACTTTATTTTACATATGTTTTTTAAACTTTTATTTAAGGTATTAACAAACTGGGGACTGGGGCTGGAGAGATGGCTAAGAGGTTAAGAGCACTGGCTGTTCTTCCAGAGGACCTGAGTTCAATTCCCAGCACCCACATGATGGTTTACAAACATCTGTAATAAAATCTGGTGCTTTCTTCTGACCTGCAGTGATACATGCTGACAGAACACTGTATACATAATAAATAAATAAATCTTTAAAAGAGATATTAACAAACTGACTGAAATTTTGGCTTCTACTAAAAACATTTTGTTGAAACTTGTACAAATTGTTACTCAGTTGGGAGAGTCAAATTCAGTTTAGCAGTACGTAATGCATCTAATTCTCTATTCTGATTGTTATCTTGTGTTAGTAAGCCATTAGTAATTGTAGTTAACTTTGTTTTCCTTTCCCAGTACCCATGAGGTAGTCCTTTTACTTTTCATCTTGAATTCATTGCACATCTTCTGCTCTTAACCATATTCCTTTTTTTTCTTCATTCTACCACTTGAGTTCAAGCATCCATTGTCTTTTATCTAGCTCTCAGGAGTAGCCAGTGCTGCTTCAGTATGACAGGAAAGTATAAAGAACTTGCTTTCAGCCATGTTATAGTTGTAATTGAAGCTGATCTCTTCAGCCTGTAAAGCATTTTCTATCTCCTTGCTGCTGGGAAGTCTTTGATTTATTCTACCATGGACTGTGCCTCTTGGTCTTTCCCTTCTTGATCCTGGCCTGATTTTGTTTGTTATTGTTTTATTTTTATGTTTTGGGCTAAAAACCAAAAAATAAATGGACACTGAATAAGAATTCAAAATCTTACATTTTTTGTGATATGACGGTCAGAATTATTTTCATTCATTTCCAGACTCAGGGCTGCATTCAGAATATTTGGGTTGCCGAAAGGATAGTTTTCTGGTACTTGCTATACCAGAAATTGAGTTTTGAGTGTAAGACACACAGAACAGAGTATCTTCACTGTTTTCCACAATTGATTGATACTTTGATCTATAACCATCAGTGCTGACATTACTGCTTCACATAAATACATACAAAATGACACATGTTTAGGTCCATTTTGGAAATTACTGAAATTCTACCCTTATTCCAAGCCAAAATCCATTTAATTATTTTTTTATGCAACAAGTTAGTGAATCAAACAGCAGTTTTTAAAACCAGTAGTCCTAACAATACAATCGAAAGGTATACTAATTTGATGTCTGAGGAACATCAATAGAATAGTACTAAAGCCTTTCTTTTCTCTAATGAAACCATTTGCTTCTGTAAGAGTAGAAGACTATATGTGAGGCATACACAACAGGACTGGTCAAGCCTGAGCCAAGGTGTTTGAGACACTGTTCATTGGCGTCTGCAGTGCAAAGTGCCTCTTACTGTGTTCACAACCCAGGTTGCAATGATGCCACACAAAGTAATCTGGTTTCTTACATTTTGATTTTTTTTTTTTTTTTCAGGTACCTTTTACTATTGTCAAAATTTTTGTGGCATTCCCCCTCACATTCAGGTCCCCATCCATCTGTCCTGTGTTGTGTGCCGCACCCCACCCTCTGGCTACATTGGATTATAACTCACATTTTAAGAAGCCAGATCCTAGATATCCAGATGAGAAGTGCAAAGAGAAGAGTATCTTGTGAAGGTGGGAAGAAGTTTTAGCAGTTGCGAGCAAAAGCCAGAGTAGACACAAGCAATGTGAATGAGGGATGAGTTCCATAGAACTGCTGGGTGTGGCAGGAGTCAGATTTGTACTACTTTCAACTTACTTAGTGAGCAATGGGAAGTCATTTTTTTATTAAATATACTAGATAGTAGACATTTTGTGCAGATTATTCTGACTGTTTAACATGAGGCCAGAACTTTAAGGTTAAGAAGGAGATCGGGAAGGCTGGTACATTGTGGAAAGGTAAACTTTCTTTGGTAGAGAAGTGAGTTGGGCTGATCCAGGAGTGTCTCTGTGTGTGCATGTTGTGTTGCCTTGTGTTGTGTGCCACTCTTGCTTTCACTGTACCTCACCTATTTCTTCTAAGCAATGGACCCATTTATCTTTCAAACCCAGCTTTGATGTCACTGTTACAGCCCCAGTCATTGTGATAGACAGTTGGTTTATTAATTCTCTAGTAGTATTTTTTACTTTTGTTAGTTTTGTTATAAGTAACAAGAGTTAAGAAAATGAATCATTATGAAACATGTTTATAGATTTTTTTCTTATTTTACATATCAATCCCAGTTCCCCCTCCCTCTCATATCCTCCAGCCTCCTCCCCCCCCATTCCATTCTTCACCCACTCCACAGGGAGAATGATGCCTTCCAGGAGGGATCATCAAAATCTGTCAAGTCATTTGGAGTAGAGTCTAGGCCCTCTCTTCTGCCTCTAGGCCAAGGGAGTATCCCTCCATGGGGAATGTGCTCCCAAAGTCCTTTCATGAACCAGGGATACAGCCTGATACTGCCCAGGGTTTCTAACTGAGATCCATGTTCAAAGGGTCTGTGTCGGTCCAATGCTGATTTCCCAGCTATCAGTCTGGGGGTCTATAAGCTCCCCTTTGTTCAGGTCAGCTGTTTCTGTGGGTTTCTGTAGCCTGGTCTTGACCTGTTTTCTTATCACTCCTCCCTCTCTGCAACTGGATTCCAGGAGTTCAGCTCAGTGTTTAGCTGTGGGTGTCTGCTTCTGTGAAACATGACTTTTACCTAGTCTGGTCTTGTCTCTGAAGGAAGTGTTCCAGTGGAGTTTCAAGTGTTCAATTTAGCTGAATTTCATAGGTCTTTAGTATGTGAGAATGATTGTCGTTTGTGTTCTCACTCTGCATAGGATGTGCATTACAAAGCCACTGAAAAAAAGCCATCTTGTATTTCTGAGTTTCCTAATTGTTGTGCTTAGTGAAAGTCTCTTTATGCCTGTGCCCTTAAAATATTCCACGTATATTTTTTGAAGAAATAAACTATTTTACTTTAAAACAACTCTAATATTCATGTCTTTGTGTTTATTCCTTTTCAGTGCCATTCTTTTGATATAAACTTATCCATTTGTAATGACTCATGGGTGCAGAGAAAATAATCTTTGTTTTTTGAGCCAGTGAGATGGATTAGCAGGTTAGAACACTTGCCACAGAGCCTGACAATCTGTGTTCATTCCTGGAACTCAAATGGGAGGAGAGACTGGCAGGCTGTGCTCTGACCTGCACACACACCTGCCAGGCCATCTTGACAGTCCAGATAGCTTTGTAACATCTTAAGTAATAAGTAAGCTGAATATTTGCAGGATCTGTAGAAGTGTGAAGGTTTTTTCCACCATATAAATTTAGTTCTTACTGAAAAACAATACATCAGAAGTGAAAGGTTGCTTTAAAAAACAAAACAAAAAAAAAAAAAGGTGCTGTAAAAAGCAATGTAAGCTGGGTGGTAGTGGAGCATGCCTTTAATGCCAGCACTCAGGAGGCAGGGGCAGTTGTATTACCAAGTTCAAGGCCAGCCTGGTCTACATAGTTCCAAGATACCCAGTGCTTCAGAGAGTTCTGCTTCAAAAAACAAAACAAACAAAGGTCGGCAAGAAGCAATAAGCAAAATTAAATAGTCCTAAGGTTTAAATGTATTAATGACGATTGCAAAATACTCAACGAAAGTTGTGTGAAACTTTACTTGCTGTGAGAGAGAGAGAGGGGGAGAGATGCGCACGTGTGGGTGGACAATGTGGAAGAGAGAGGGTGGTGTTAGGTTTCTCTCTGAACCTGGGACTATTGCTGGTAGGCACAAGCCCCAGCAGTACTTGATCTGCCCACTTCACCCCTCCCACATGACCTGGGGGTTACAGGCATTTTTACAGTTAGACCTGGTTCTTTACATTCATGCAGGGGATTTGAACTCTGGTCTTAATGCTTGCATAGCAAGCATCCTTACCCCCTGTGCCCCCTTCCAACTTTGGAAGTGCTAGTTTTGATCTAGAAAAATAATTTCTATCTCACTGTATACTTCATTACTTTTCCATTTTAAAAATAAGATCGGTGTTCAAGGTTGTTATATTTTATACAAAAAAAAATTTTTATCCTAGCAGCATTCGCTTTTTATAGTGTCATTTGTGACTTTCTTTTTCTCATTTATTATGTCTCTTTCCAATACACAGGAGTACTCCGAAGATAGTAACTCTGAGCCCAACGTGGATTTGGAAAATCAGTACTATAATTCCAAAGCATTGAAAGAAGATGACCCAAAAGCAGCCCTAAGCAGTTTCCAAAAGGTTTCTATTTCCAACTCATTTTATGTCTTCAAGTTTGTTTTTCAAATGATCCTGTTATCAGTTACTTTTCTCAGTGCTACAAGGATGGAAGTATTTGTCTCTGTTCACTGTTTGAATGCAGTAGTTCCTTCTTAGTAGGAAAGCTATATTGACCAGAGCATGACACTGAGACTCTTCCCATCTCTGTGGACCAATGTGATTTGAATGAGAATGGCTCTCATGGGTTCATATCTCTAAATGCTTGGTCCTCAGTTGGTGGGACTCTTGGGTAGGATTAAGTGGTGTGATCTTGGAGGTGGAGGTGTGTCACTGTAGATGGTCTTAAGTGCATGCCATTCCCAATACCTATCTCTATATCGCTCTCTATCGTTCTCTCTCTTTCTCTCTGCCTGTCTCTGCCTCCTACTTGGGGATCAAGGTGAGCTTTCAGCTGTCCCTGCTGCCTGCCATGCCTTTGTTACACTGTTACGGACTTTAACTCTCTGAAACTGTACGCCCAAATGAAATACTTTCTTTTATAATTTGCCTTGGCTGTGGTGTCTTATTACAGCAGTAGAAAAGTATAGAGACTGAAGCCTGAAGTAGACCTGGATTATAGCTCCCCAAATTCCAAAGGTTCCCTTCCTCCCACTAGGCTCTACCCTCTGACAACCTCCTAAGACAGCACCATCAGTTGGGGACCAAGTGTCAAACAGATGAGGCAGACGTTTTATTTCTAAACCATAGCATGTGCATTAAATCCAAAGTCATTGATTTCAGAACTGTGTGGTATTTTTGGTAATCCTGTCAGAAGGATTATATTGTGGATACTAAGCATGCATTTCAGGAAGGTTTCTGTTGTCTTTTCTAATTACGCTGTTGGTGAAGCAGGGTCCTTGTCCTAACAACCACACTAAAAAAAAAAAAAAGAAAGAAAAAGTCTGTTGTTCAGCACTATTATTTCTATAATCCTGTTGCTTCTGGGAACAGACCACCTTGACTTCTTGAACAGTGGTGGTTCTTGGTTCTTACTGAAGATTCAGGTAGGGGAATTCTTTTTGGGCCTGTGTAATCAAATATGTCCTCTTATTTGGCAGAGTCAGCTCACTTAACCAAGGATCCCAAGAAGTCTCCTAATCCTCTTAAAAATTACATTGATAACTAGTGAAATTTGGGAGAAAATACTTTTCATGGATAGCTTATAAAAATTAACTCAAGACTTAGACATTGGTTATTATTCAAACTAAAAATGTCTCCCCATTTTAGGTTTTGGAACTCGAAGGTGAGAAGGGAGAATGGGGGTTCAAAGCACTGAAACAGATGATCAAGATTAACTTCAAATTGGTAAGATGAATTCTTAGAGAAATGAAACTCCTCATGAGTAACTTCATTCAAACCTCTTGCTGCATACCCCATGTCTCCTCTATAAAGTCATTATATTGATGTCTGTCCATGTGTGGACTGCAAAATTATGACTACAGCAATACTGATCTTTTCTTACTGTTAATTAGTTACATCATTTCTTCCCTTTCCTCCCTCTAGCCTTTTCTGTGTCTTCTCCCTCCACTACTAGCTTTTTAATTTGATATAAGATTTAAAAAAAAATGTTTTTCGTATGATGAACTTACTGTTTAGATGTGCCTTGTGTATATTGCTGCATATTTTTTAGAACTAGTTATTATGTATACAGTGTTCTGTTCTGTCTGCATGTACACCTGCATGCCAGAAACGGGTACTAGATTTCATTACAGATGGTTGTGAGCCACCATGTGGTTGCTGGGAATTGAACTCAGAACCTCTGGAAGAGCAGCCAGTGCTCTTAACCATGCAGCCATCTCTCCAGCCCCCACATTACTGCATATTTACAGGTGCATTATTTGTAGGGTTTTTGAAAGACTTGCTTTGGAGGTATATTTTGGAGTTTAAAAATTCCATTCATTACCAACAGCTCTTTTCCACTGTCTGGGGCCAAGTACTTACCTGACACCTCTGATGTCTCTTCCCACCAGCATCAGTGAACAAATCAAGAAGGCTTATGCTAGTATACTTTGCTACTCTGGTCCTCGCTGACATCTCTCACCTACATCA
The DNA here is from genome assembly GCA_030556225.1 of Cricetiscus sungorus. Taxonomy (NCBI): domain Eukaryota; kingdom Metazoa; phylum Chordata; class Mammalia; order Rodentia; family Cricetidae; genus Cricetiscus; species Cricetiscus sungorus. Next base: position 61,464,120 of record JANBXA010000372.1, on the reverse strand, counting down.
TTGTGGTGGCCTGTTAGCTGGTCTTGTATCCATCCTTGCTCTGCTACAGTTATAATCCTAGGTAGCAGAGTCATCCTTTTAATATGTTACTTAGATGATGCCATCCTTCCCTTCAAATTTTCTGTGGTCCTCATTGCCCCTCAGTAAAATCCAAAATCTTTAACATGGCTCTCTTTGCTGCCCTTAAGACTTGGTTTTTCTATTTTACCTTGAACAGAGCTGAGAAATATAAGAAAAGGTTAGCTGTATCATTGTACTGTCTTCCTGGTCTTCACAACATCTGTAAGTAGGAGACCACAAGAGTAGTCACTGGTGTCTGTTCATTTTCTAGTTAGATCCACAATGAACCCTGTGTAGCTATGCAGTGTTGGGCAGTACTGTCAGAAGGTTCTGTTTCACTTGCTCTGTGTGCAATCAGTTTATTTACTCTTCAATCTTTAGTTACAATTAACATGATTTTTAGTTTCCTGCCTGTACATCCTCCCTCTCATTTTTTGCTGTTGTTTGAGACAGTCTTATCCATTTAATTCTGGCTGTCCTAAAACTTGCTGTGCAGACTGGCCTCAAACTCACAGAGATCCACCTGCCTCTGCCTTCTTAGTTCTGGAATTCAAAGAATGCATTTTCATATCTGTCTAACATAACTTTTTGGGGGGGTAGAGGGGAGTTGTTCCAGACAAGGTTTCTCTGTGGTTTTGGAGGCTGTTCTGGCACTAGCTCTTGTAGATCAGGCTGGTCTCAAACTCACAGAGATCCGCCTGCCTCTGCCTCCCGAGTGCTGGGATCAAAGGCATATGCCACCACTGCCCAGCCTAACATAACTTTTTAAAATGGCTGCCTTAGAGCCAGTAAGATGAGTGGATAAGGAAAGGTGCATGAAGTCTGACAGCCTGAGTTCAATCCTGGAACCCATGTGGTGGAAAGTGAGAACCAACTCACACAAGCTGTTCTCTGGCTTCCACATTTATTAACGTGATCCAAATTTTATTTTACACACCCTCACAAATAATTGGGGGAAGGGATAAGTATCTTAGTTATTTCCTCATTGCTGTGATATTACCCTGACAAAAGCTTCTTAAGGAAGAAAGGGCTTATTTTGGCTTACAGTTCAGAGGAATACAGTCTAACATAGCAAGGAAAGTGTGACAACAGGCCAAATTGGCAGGATGGCAGGCACAGGAGGCTAGTCGTGTACGTATGTACTCAGGAAACTATGTGAATAGGAAGTGGGGCTGGTATGTAACCCTATAGCTGTCATTCAAGAACTTGCATCCTCTTCCTGAAACTCCCACAACCTTCTCAAATAGTCTACCAGCCAGGTATTGAAACACAAGTCTGTGGGGACATTTCACGTATAGATTGCAACAGTGAACTTAAAGTTAAGTATGGTGAGAAATAATTCAGAAGTACCTTTTTCTGAAATTCTGTTTTAGTACTAAAAATGTAATGGTCAAATTTGAGACAATCTTTTTGCTTTCTAAAGGAAACATTCTGTAACTTCTGGTTTAGTAGGTTGCTTATAGGCTAGTCCTTGTTAATTATGTTGTGAAACTTCCATAGTTAGAAAAACAGATACCTGCAGCTATTGTTCTCTTATTCCTTACCCTAATAACCAGGAGAAAATATTTATATCTGAAACAACTAAATGAAAGAGGGTAATAGCAATAAGAGATTATAGACACTAGACCAGATTATACAGTTGGACTCCAACATTGACTTACATGACCCACCCCTGTTACAGCATGTTGTTCCTGCCAGCCTCCTGGTCCTGCCGCCATTGTCCTGCAACCACGTGTGCCCCAAATAACACTCAGAGACTCTGTATTTGATACAATCCTGTTGGCCAATTACCATTACTGTTAATGGGCTAGCTCTGTCTTAATTATTAACCCATTTCTACTTATCTAAGTATTTCCACGTGGTCGTCTTATCGGGGAACCGCGCGGCGGGCGTCTTCCTTCCTCCCTGGGCTACATCTCGACTCCAACTACCCACTTCCTATTTCCTTCTCCTAGTCTCCTAGCCCCGCCTATCTTGCTATCTCATTGGCCACAGAGCTTTATTAACCAGTATGAGAAACATATATACAGAATAACATCTCCCATCATCCCCAAATATCTATCTAACTGCTAGACATTGCCCTGGTATCCTTTTGTTCTCCCAATCTTTCCTGTGTCCTGGAATAATCCAAAGCAGTTTATAAACAGTCATACAACATAATGTTGCAATGGCAACATTAACCTTGTCTACTATAGAGTAGGGCCCTGTATGGGATAATTTCCTTTCTTTTAAATAAAAATAGATTTCCTTATGCAATATATTCTGAGTTCAGTTCCCTACCTCCTCCCAGATCCTCCAAGCACTCTGGGATAATTTTCTTATAAGAGATGAATCCTGAGACCAAAAGAGGTTCTTTGACTTTACGAAAAGCCAGGCAATTCAAGGGAGAAATGAAACATGTAACTCCTGTTAGAAAGTTAGGGTGAATCTTTATTTAGAAGAGAAATAGTTGATATTTGCGTAGGTATTGACCACTACGTTTGAAAATTAAAATCTGCTTCTTTTGTTTAGTAGATATTTTAGTAGTTTTCTAGTTAAATGTGTTGTGCAGTGAATAGGAATATTTGAAACATGGAAAATTTACAAGTGTCATCTGTTTAGTAGCTGAATTCCGACATTGGTTTGTGTCATCTTGTATGTAAGGTACATACAAGGTAGTGTTCTTCCTTCTTTACAAGAGCATATCGGGAATTGTGGGAAGTCCAGTTCAGTGGGCAGTGGTTTGTACTGGATTCTAGTCCTGTATCCAATCATATATTTTTCTTTCTTCACAGACAAACTTTCCAGAAATGATGAACAGATATAAGCAACTCTTGACCTACATTCGGAGTGCAGTAACCAGGAACTATTCAGAAAAGTCGATTAATTCTATTCTTGATTATATCTCCACTTCTAAACAGGTTAGACTGGAGTTTTTCCTCTTCAAAAGTAATGTGTTCTGTTTCCTTGATTCTGATACTAATTAACATGTGAAGGTAATAAATACAGGCTAGTCTCTTTTAATAGTATCTTCAGATATTACCTGTAAATAACTTGAGCAGACCTGTATCAGTTTAGATTCCATTCGCCTATCATAGCTCTGTTTTTGATGAAATTGTATCTGCATCTGAACTTAAGCAGTTGGGGGTATTAAATACTGACCATCAGTCACAAATTGTAATATTTAATTAGATTAAATTCCTTGAGAAGAACTTGTCCTGTGACAATATCAATAGGGGCTCTATAATCAAGGCTTTATTTGTACAAGCAAGATAATACCACAGATACATGGTGATAGCTGATAAAGGGAAGGTGGTATGGGAGATTGGTTCTTCTAGAGTGTGTGATGGTTAACAGAAGCAATGATGGTTTAATGTATTTCATTCCTTTTTTTTCTTTTAAGCTTTCTTACTCTGGTATTTGAACACAAGATATTCTCTATATCATTTAGTGTCTCTTTTTGTACTCCTGACCAGTGTTCTCAGAATCAGCCTCATCATCCCCCCACACACACACACACACACACTTTTGTCTTTCTTGAAATAGCTTATTGCCATTCTTTGTATTTTCCCATCAAAATAGGCAGATTAAGGTTATTCTGACAATAGCCTTGTAACTTTTTAAATATTTTATTTATTACATATACAGTGTTCTGACTGTATGTATTCCTCACATCAGAGGAGGGCACCAAGTCTCATTTTAGATGGTTGTGAGCCACCATGTGGTTGCTGGTAATTGGACTCGGTCTCTGGAAGAGCAAGCAGCCAGTGCTCTTAACCTCTGAGACAACCTCTCCAGCCCATAGCCTTGTAACTTAATGATAGTAGTTCTAGAGTAAGTTATATGTGGCCATTCTGCTATACAATGAGACCAGCCTGACACATGCATGCCTATGATTCCAGGACTTGACAGGTAGGGACAGTAGGAATAAAAGAGTTCAAGGCCATCCTCAGGAACAAGGTGAGTTTAAGGCTAGCCTGAACTGCATGAAACACTAAATTAAATGGGAGAATATTTTTTGTGCTTACAAAACAAGTATAACATTTTTGGTACTGTGTTTTTAAATATGTTAAAGGAATAGAATTGAATAAGCTTGAAGGTTATATTCTTCTGTATGCTGTTATCTGAAAGTGTTTTGCCATTTGAAAGGCCAAGTAGCTCTTGTATAGGTGCCATTCTAACTTACTCTATGCCATCAGTAACCTTGAATAAATAGGCAGCCTTTTCTGAGAAGACTGACAGACTCCCCTGCTCTCCTGGTTCTCTTTCCTCTCTGGTACATAGAGATTCAGGGATCCAGATACCAGGAGCAAAGCTTCAAATAGAAGAGGGTTAGCAGAGGAGCTTAAGATGGTTTAAAACAATGATTTTTATTGGAGGAAAAGTCACACTCAGATTAGTGAATTGGTAGTGATTAACCTCCACCAAAAGTTACACTAGACTTTTTCCTCCATCCAGCTCCAACATTGCCTTGTGACTTGAAAGCTCTGCAGCCCAGTTAATTGTCTAATCACATTTAGAGAGAAAAATAGGACTACACTAAGACATTCATGAGATGGGGTGGCTCACACCTGTAATCCCTCAAAGAGGAGGGTAAGGTGAACTCCATCACCACCTGCCTGAATTCTCAGTTTGCTCAGTGTTTCCTCAATAGAAGGTTATTAAGGCTGAGTAAATAAAATGTATGTATACTTAGTTTAAAAAAGAGAGCAAGACAGAGAGAGAAGAGAATATCGTTCTGTTGAAATAAAATGAGTGATTAGGTGGGGACGGACAAACCTGATTATTATAACATTAGGATTTATGCCCATGTAATTACATGAGAAAATATATTTCTTGGGTTTACAAAATAAACAAAAATGCCTTAGCAGTTATAAACATGGTCTCTTATGTTTTGGACTATAGAAGACATTTGGTAAGAAACAAATAGTGTGTCTTACATGTATTAAAGTTCAGAGATGCACTTTTAGTCTGTTCAAATTAACTTTATTAACAGGTACAAATTTGCTGTTTACAATTATAGAATTCTGATTTTTTATGTCAGATGGATTTACTGCAGGAATTTTATGAAACAACACTGGAAGCTTTGAAAGATGCTAAGAATGATAGACTGTGGTTTAAGACAAACACAAAGGTAATGTTTGCGTTTGTTCCTCCTTTTGAATAGCGGGTGGGTGCCTTGAGTAAAGTGTCCTAAGCATACATAATACCTCCTACTAAAAGTGTTTAATTTTAATAATTTTTTATAGCTTGGAAAATTATATTTAGAGCGAGAAGAATATGGAAAGCTTCAAAAAATTTTACGCCAGTTACATCAGTCTTGTCAGGTAACATTTTTTTTCTCAGAATTATGATAAAAATATGAAATAATAGTATTCATTTAATTTAGGAATGTTTCTGTTCAAGCGACCATCCCAAAAAATTAAGTTTCAAGAAATAAGTTTTAAAAGACCGAGAGTTCAAGGTCAATCTGGGCTGCATAAGGAGGCTTTGCTTGGGGTGAAGGTTACTTTTTCTGAGTTCTGCCTTTGTCTGAATCAGTGGTTCTCAACCTTCCAAATACTGTGACCCTTTAAGATAGTTCCTCATGTTATAGTGACCCCCAACCATAAAATTATTTGCATTGCTACTTCATAACTGTAATTTTGCTACTGTTATTAATTATGATGTAAACATCTGATATGTAAAATATATAATAGGTGACCCTGGTAAAAGGGCTGTTCAACTCCACCCTGTAGGCAGAGGTTTCTGTCCCACCAGGTTGTAGCCCTTTAGTACAAATAAATACACAGAGACATATTCATTATAAACTGTTTGGCCAATGGCTCAGGCATCTTGTTGTCTAACTGTCTCTTAATTATTATTAACACATAACTATTGATCTGTGTATTTACACATGGCCTTATATTTACTGGAGAATGCCTACCTTCATGGTAGCTACATGGTATCTCCCTGGCAACTGTTCCCTGCCTTTCCTCTTCCCAGAATTCTCCTAGTCTAGTAGACCCACCTATACTTCCTGCCTAACTACTGGCCAGTTAGCATTTATTCATCAACCAATAAGAGAAATAGCATACAGAAGGATATTTCCCGTCACCACTCTAATTGTTGTGACCCACAAGTTGAGAACCACTGATCCACATGCTTGTTTCAATTCTTACCCTTTATGGAACAAGCTATAGTTATCAGTGAGCAACTAAGTCCCTTCTACTATGTAGTAAATTTGTACTGTGTAGTAATATGTCGTAAGCTTTGGCATTTGTTTGTTTATTTATTTATTTATTTTTTGCTCTAAGAATATGGAGGAGGAATTTTTTCATAAGTATTTAAAAAGTATTTCATATTCTCATATATGACATAAAAGTCATTTGTGACATTACTCTCAGATACAATTTGGAGTGATGGTCTGTATGTCTACAATTCAATATAGCAGTTGTGTATCCTAATGTAAGAAATTAAGTTGAGACAGATGCATGGTAATCTGGTTATAATTTATTAGTAGATAACTAAACTACATTTAAGTTCAAAGGCTTGAACAGTAAATTTGGTTTAGTGCATGTGTGATTTTTTTTTTATTATTGTTGTTTAGTAATATTTATGGCTATATTACTAAGGCCATATATTACTAAGGCTCACATTTGGAGAGCATCTTTCAGGGTCACCGTGTGATTTTCTTGACATACTGAAGAAAGGTTGAGAAGAAAGTTTGGCATTTTTTATTTCCCTAGATGCACTCAGAAAGTGCATCTTGATTGAATATATAGATTTAAAGCAGTTGTGAAAATTTAGGGAAGATAAACTTATCTTCTAACTAAAAATATAAAGCTACATTGATTGTTTGAATTATATTTAAATGGGTGAGGAGTATACAAGCATGTACATGCCACATAGTGCACAGAAAACAACTTGTGGGAATTGGTTTTCTCCTTGACCATGTGAAGGAAGAATGGCATGACAGCAAGGGCCTTCCAGCATCAAATTTTAAAGCATGGTTTCACAGCACCCACTGATAAAGGTCACTGTGGCCATGGATGCCTGTAACCCTAATGCTAGGAACAGGAACAGAGTATGACTACTGGGACTTGCTGGCCACCATCCTAACAGAAGGCAGAAAATGATATGACACCTGGTGTTCTTCTGACCTACACACAGGAATGCACAACCAAACACATATGACACACATAAAGTTTTTCTTAGTGAATGAATGGGTGCCTTTTTCTTTGAGTGAATATTTTATACACACAAAAACTTCTAGCACCTTTTCCCTATCTAATAACAATATAGTAAAATCATATGAGGTTCCTTTAGTAGATATACAATTAGCTATGATGCAGTAAAATGTGTAATACATTTCTACACAAACAGGATATAAGTTTCCCAGGTTAATGCTAATAAAAATTACTCAGTTTCCTTGCATTCTGTCTTGTTTACAATACTTGTTTTCCTAGACTGATGACGGAGAAGATGACCTGAAAAAAGGTACCCAGTTATTAGAAATCTATGCTTTGGAGATTCAAATGTACACAGCACAGAAGAACAACAAAAAGCTTAAAGCACTCTATGAGCAATCGCTTCACATCAAGTCTGCCATCCCTCACCCACTGATTATGGGTGTCATCAGAGGCAAGTTTGAGGGTTGGAAAGAGTAGGAGGGAAGATGCCAGGAATCATTGCATGGGACTATGTGGCTCTTAGTTTGTTTCTGTTTTACTGACAATAAATGGTAAAGTATGAAAGTCTTAAAGTGGTCTGTTAGAAATTAGCACAGGTCTTTGTCTTAAGAAAGTCACAGTAGTAAGGTATTATTTGGAAAAGTCACATTATTGGTGTAACACTCCTGATTTGTACTGACACCAAAGATTACTTCCTATTCAATTGAAGTGGTAAAGATTTGCAATGACAGCTGGTATTTAGTAAACTAGCTTTATAGGATGAAGGTGTAAATCCTGGGCATACCCTGACTGCAGCCATGCAGAATATACAGTAAAATCCTGGGGCTACCGTGGGCTACTGCTGTGCAGGACATACTATTAAACCAGGAATGCAGTTGCCTTCATTAGATATTCATAAAGTAATCTTGTTATTGCTGGGCTGAAAATGTTCCTTTTTCTCCTGTTTTATTCTTTACAGAATGTGGTGGTAAAATGCACTTGAGAGAAGGCGAATTTGAAAAGGCACATACTGATTTTTTTGAAGCTTTCAAGAATTATGATGAATCAGGAAGCCCAAGACGAACCACTTGTTTAAAATATTTGGTCTTAGCCAATATGCTAATGAAATCAGGAATAAATCCATTTGACTCACAAGAGGTATGTCTACTTTCCTCGTTTCTCTTATTAATTGATTGCCTTCTGGGAAATAAGAGGTTCTCTTTCAGTACATGTGCATAATTTGTTTTGTTTTTCTTTGTTAGGCCAAGCCATATAAGAATGATCCAGAAATTCTAGCGATGACAAATTTAGTAAGGTAAGATTTCTGTTCCCTGCAGACTTGTTTAAAGCAGCTCACAGAGGGGAGGGACAGTCAACAGCAGAGAATAATTGATGGACAGCTTCTGGTTTTTGGTACATTTGTGTAAAAGGCACAAGTATTCATGTCCGTTTATTTTTTGAAACCATTGTACTGTTTCTGTTAGTCACAAACTATAAAGTCTCATTTGCTTTTGTTGTTTTATGTTTGTTTTTCCTTGTTTTAATATGGGAGAGTGAACCCAGTTGCCAAGATTGGCCTTGAACTTATAATCCTCCTGCCTTGACCTCTTTCAAGCCTATACCAACAAGCCCAGCTTAGTTTTCTTTTTTTATTTGTTACTTATTTCTTTTATTCATTTATGTTTTCTATTCTCTTATTAACCATGTGTTTGTGTATGTGACATATATGACAATTTTAACTAATAGTAAAGGTCTCAAAACTCTGTTTCTCAATATTAATACCTCTGCCTATCTTAAGTCTAAAATAAATTATGAATTGGTCTAAGACAAATCAAGTATTTTCAGTAATCAGAGGCATAAAAAGCATACTTTCTTAATGACAAGATTAAAATGACATTAAAAAATCAAAAATCTTCTAGAGCAAGTCATAGTGCTACACACCTTTAATCCCAGCACTTAGGAGAAAGAGGTAGAAGGATCTCCTGAGTTTGAGGCCAGGCTGGTCTACAGAGTGAGTTCCAAGCCAGCTGGGGTTACATAGTGAGACCTTGCCTCAGAAATTGAAAAAGAAACTTTAATTTTAGTCATAGGTTAAAAAAAAAAAAAAGAATAATCAAGTCTTTGGGAGAAATTTCTATAAATATCTTACATTGTTATATTAATCAACATATTCTTCCATTGCTTGCATTTTAAATTTGTTTGTTTGTTGAATCAGGTTTGCTTTACTTGTGAAGAGGCACTGCTCCAGCCTTTTCAAGTAGCTTAATTTATATATACATTTGTAACATTATCTTGAGCTGATTTGACTACTAATTAACTTTTAAGATACTTTTAAAATAAGTTTTACATTAAGATTACTTTTTCATTTGTTTGTTTGTTTGTTTTTCAAGATAGGGTCTTTGTGTAGTCCTGGCTGTCCTGGTTCTCACAGAGGTCCACCTGTCTCTGCTTCCTGAATAACTGAGATTAAGTATGTGTGCCACCACCAACTGGCAAGAATACTTTAAAAATTATTTTGTTCAGCATTGGCTTGCTAGATAGTGAAAGTTTTAATTAGAAATTAATGTTATATAGATCAGTTGAGTATAATAAAATACATTAAAGAATTGTTTTATCATATCTTTACAGAGTAATAATTATGCTGTATTTTTTATGTCTCATTACCCCAGAAAAACATCTGTAGTGGAACTCAAAAAATTATTGTAATGATACATTTATACCCAAGCAAGTAAATAAAAATAAAATCTACTTAATGGGAAAATCTCTTCCAGTTAAAATATAGGTGTATGTAAGATAAAATATACGTGCAATGTTTTCACTACTTGAAAATACCTCCTGTTGTGCATTACAGTGTATTGGGCAGGTTAAAAAGTAATACTTCCTAATTTTATCTTCCTAGTCAGTTGCCAGCAGACTAGAGGAAAATATTTGCTGTTGAAGCACTTGAATCACCTGCCCCTAACATGAAGTTACATTGCGACCCAACAGATGGAAGCACAGCAGAGGGCGTGCAGAATGGTTGATGATATGTCTTACATGTAAAGCACACAGTGGTGCCATATCCAGAAGGTTGGCTTCTTCCTTCTCAGCACCTTTAGCAGTCCCATAGTGCCTTACACAGTAGCTGCCTTTCAAGAGTAGGAGAGATACAGACATAAATCAGCCTTTGACCTTCTGCAACAGGGGGTTCCGTCACTGTGTCCTCTGTATGTGCACATTTGGCATTCCTGTCACTTGTGTTTCTGCTAGATAGGATGGTGGGATTTTAAGGCTAGAAAAATTTGAGAATCAGACCTTTTGAAAAGTTTTTGCAGTTGCTGGTAGCTTTCTAGAAGATGAAAATTAGGAAGCTGTATTTTCTGATCTTCTTCAGAAAGGATATGTTCTCTTACTTGAAAGCTAAAGCAAGCTTCTTTGTTGGTTAATGTGCATGAAACCTGGTTTCTTTCGTTAACAACAGTTAGGATCAGAAATGCACAACTTAATTGAAAATATCAACTAATAAACATTTTATTGTCAATTTGGAATAAAACAAAGATTTGAGATTATCTTAAATTTCTAATGTATCTGTATAACATCTCCTCCCCAAACAAAAAGATTCATTTACTCTTTTCTTTAGAAAACAAAAGGCTTTAAAGTTTTGGGGGGAGTTTATTTGGTGCTGTAAATGGGGTTTTTTTGTTTGTTTGTTTATTTGTTTGTTTGTTTTGTTTTTTGGGGGGAAGCTATTTATGTGTGTATTTATTTTTGACTTCTGTGACAGAAACAATAAAACTTAGGCTCTTACATATAAAAATTGGGAAGTAGAATCTGGATTATGATGTGATACATTATTTCATATGTGGCAACATTTATACCTTTTTTTTCTTAGTGCCTATCAGAATAATGACATCACTGAATTTGAAAAGATTCTGAAGACAAATCACAGCAACATCATGGATGATCCATTCATAAGAGAACACATTGAAGGTATGTTGTTGGCAGCCTGAATTCTGCTCTATTGTTTGATGTTGTCAAGTATGAGCTTCTTAATAGGGTTACAAGGAATTAAATTGCCATAGCAGAGGACAAGGACAGAAGCATTTCTAAGTGCTACCATGGTATATGAAACTGTTGTCTAAATCATTAGCAAACTTCATATGAGTACTAGGTCTGTTCATGGCATTTGTTGCCCCTTCCCCTTTTTATTCTAATGTAAATATTGCTTATTGATGCTTAGATCCCTACCTAGTTTTTAAGGTTTGTTAAAAAGCTGTGAAAATACACTGCTACCCATAGATCATGATGAGATAGATGAGTTTCTGCAGAGCACATGGTAACATTGGGATTCTGTGTTGGGCAGGGCTTCTGACAGCTCTCCCATCTATTAGGAACTATTGAGGGCCAGGCAGTGGTGGTCCATGCTTTTAATGCCAGTACTTGGGAGGCAGAAGCAGGTGGATCTCTTGAGTTCAAGGCCAACCAGGACTACATAGAGTAGCCCTTTCTCAAAAACAAATTTAAGAGCTATTAAGGGTGCTTAAATGACTGTTGGGATCAATCTACTAAATATTTAAATATCAAATGCATCAGAAAATTTTGAAGAAGACATCAGAAGTAATGCTCTCTTGCTCTCTACTTTGCATTTCAATAGATTTTTATTTTTATTTCTTTTATGAGACTGGAGTGGTACTGTACTTTGTAAGTACAGAAAAATATATGTGAACTTCAGTCTAGTCACAAAATTTTTTTGAAAAAAGTTGTGTGTGAGAAATTGTGTGTGGACCTGGCATATTGGTGCACTCCTTTAACCCAGCTCTAGGAAGGCAGAGGCAGGTGCATCTCTGAATTCCAGGACAACTGTGGCTACATAATGAAGATTGTGTATGGAACTTAATAGAAGTGTAAGATGTAGTGCACTAGATTGTGGGAGCCCTAGGACAAGTAATTCAGCTTGTGTGGGTCAGAACTTCCTTAAAATGTGTAAAATGTTAAGGAAATGTTAAACAGTGGATGTTGAAAATAGTTGCAGTATGAACATACTCAGAGGACCAGAAACTGGGAGAGAGCCTATAATCAGACCGCTTTTGCCATGCCTGGGTTTTTAAAACATAAACACCCTGTGTCTTTACAAAGCACAGTGGTTTGAGAAGGTAGATTGTTTAGCTGGTTTACATGGCTTGTTATAAAGTTATAAAGACATTCACAATGTTACTTTTCTCTTTGTCTTTCAGAGCTTTTACGAAACATCAGAACACAAGTGCTCATAAAGTTAATTAAGCCTTACACAAGAATACATATTCCTTTTATTTCTAAGGTATTTGTGGATTTTAGTGTTTATAATTTGTGCTTACAATTGCAGTAGACCTATCTTTATTTTTTAAAAGTGATTAACTTGACTTGTAACATTTTTTTTCAGTAGATTATAACTTCAGGGCTTCACTTTGGAAAGATTTTTGAAACATGGGTTTTATGTTGCCCAGTCTAACTTCTTATTTTGTGTGTACATGCATACATGCATGCATGTGTTCGCGTATGAGTTCATGTAACACTGTATAACTGACAATGATCTTGAACTCCTAATTCTCTTACCTCTGCCTTCCAAGTGCCAAGTTAAAGCTGTGAGCCACCATTCCTAGGCAAAGCTTTAAATTTAATGTGAATGTTTCAGTCTTATTTAATGGAAATTGTTTTAAGAGAAAATAATTTTAATGTATGAGAGAAATTACAAATCACTGCATTTTTTAAGATTCCATTATTCTCAGGCAGATAAAAGTGAAGTGTTAATAAAGGTCCAGTCCCAACCACTGCAAACAGAAGTTAGAAGAACCCTTAAGGGTATAGCTCAATACAGAGCACTTGCCTGCCATGAACAGGTTCATGGTACTTCAGTCCCCAGCACCAAAGAGAAAAAAGGTGACAGAAGTAACTTTTATCACACTCATATTCTCCAAGATGCTCTGATATGATGATCGCTTTTTAAAGACCTGAAGTCAAGCCTGGAACAGTAAATTTAATTCCAGTGTTTTAGGAAGTTGAGGTGGAAGGATTATAAATTCAAGGACCACCTTGGCTACAGAGTAAATTTAAGTCAGCCTGGCTATTTTACTGAAAACATATCTTAAATGTGAAAAGATATATAGTGAATACACAAGACCCTAGCTACGTTCAGTGCCCAGGATCATCAAAGATCACAGATGGGATTGTAACTCAGTAAGAGGGCACTTGCCCAGTATGGGGGTGTGGGGGCTGGATTAAATCTTTTAAATGGTAAAGAGGGAAAAAGTGAAACTCCCCTTTATTGTCATTTCCTTTCAATGGTATAGATTAAAGCCAAATAATTATATAGCATAATGAAGTCTTTTAAATGTTAACTAGCAGAATTATGTTACATAATGAGATCTTTTGTCTTAGGAGCTAAACATAGATGTAGCTGATGTGGAAAGCTTGCTGGTGCAGTGCATACTGGATAAGTAAGTACTTGGCTGCTTTTTATTCTTATAGTGTGTGTCTGGTATGTGCATATGAGTACAGGTGCCTCTGTGGACTGTAAGAGGGTGTTAGGGCCTCTAGAGCTGGAATTTCAGACAGTTGTGAGCCACGAGTGTCTGTGTTAGGAACTAAACTTGTTCTCTAGAAGAGCAGCAAGTACTTTTAACCACTGACCCCTCTCTCCAGCCCCCTTGGCAACTTTTTAAAATTGCAACATGTTGGAAACTGTCTTAGTTACTTTCTATTGTCCTGATAAAACACCAAGACTGAGGCAACTTAGAAAGGAAAGCATTTAATTGGAATATGCTTTCAGAAGCTAAAGAGTCCATGATGACAGACAAAGGCATAGCCAAAAGCTCACATGTATTGGCAAGTAAGAGGCCGAGAGAGACTCTGGGAATGGCTCTAGTCTTTTGAAACCTACAGCCTACCCTGTGACACACTTTCTAATCCTTCCCAAACAGTTCCACCAACTGGAGACCAAATAAAAAATTCAATGTATGAGCTTATGGGGACCATTCTCATTCAGACAGCCATAAATTTTGGACTGTGATGGCAAGGAGAAGAACTCAATTATTGATCTGTCATTTAAAAAAAAAAAAATAAGCAAAAAATACTTGTGGCTATGCTTTTTCTGATAGAGGATACATATGTGATTTTTTTTTTTCCATTTATAAATGAATGAACATAGTGAACACATCATCTCTGAAAAGGTTCTAAGTCATTTTTCAGACAGGTTTCTCATTTGATATATGACTTATATACTGCTAAGAAATTATTTACTGGGCCAATTGCATGGCTCAGCAAGGTAAAGCACTCAGGGCATAACCCTGACCCTGAGATAGATCCTCAGACCCCAAGGTAAAAGGAAAGAAGCAGCTCCCAGAAGTTGTATTCTTACCTCCACAAGTGTGGCGTGGCATACACATCACTCCCCCAGCCTCCCACCCCAAAGTTTCTTTGTCTAACCCTGGGCTGTCCTGGAACTTGCCCTGTAGACCAGGCTGACCTTCAACTCACCTTCAACCTACCTCTGCCTCCCGAGTGCTGGGATTAAAGGGGTTCGCCACCACCCCACAGACACATTTTATTTTTAAATTAAAAAAATTAAGTCATTTTCTGGATAGTTTTTTTTTTTTCTTATTTTTATTTATTTAGGGTTTTGCTGTGTAGCTCTGGCTGGCCTGGGATTTACCATTGTAGACTAGGCCACCTGCTTCTGCCTTCCAAGCGTTGGGTTTAAAGATAAGTGCCACCGTGTCCAGCCTATGGGGTGTAAGCACTATCTGTTACACAACAGTTTTGATATTATTAAAAGCAGTGTGCTTTAAAAGCATGGCCTGTGTCATTACCTTTCATGATGTAGATATCAGTCTGGTGGAAAATGATGAAGCTGACATCTGGTATCTTTTTAAGAATTGAATAAGGCAATATGGTATAACAATAATACTAAAGTCACTCGTTACAAGTAGGCATATGGGTTGCATGTTGTGTGTGTTTATTGGTGGTGTGGTGTTCTGTGGATTGTGCTTAGCGGAGATGACTAGAAACCTTGTTTTCTTACTTGGTTCTAGCACTATTCATGGCCGAATTGATCAAGTTAACCAACTCCTTGAACTGGATCATCAGAAGAGGGGTGGTGCCCGATACACTGCACTAGATAAATGGACCAACCAACTAAATTCTCTGAACCAGGCTGTGGTCAGTAAACTGGCTTAATGGAAAACAAGCTTTGCAGGCGTGCTTAAGGCATCAGTGCAGAGATGTGATCCTTAAGGACTGGAAAGGCAAAACTCCTGTGGGTTGGTGTGTCCTGAGAGTGATTGGAGTTATGGCAGAAGTGCTTTTTTGATCAACTGGTTTGTGTTTTGCTGCTGCATTTATCCCAAGAAAAACAGCTTTAATCTCCAGAAGAAAACCAAAACACCATGGGATTTATGCTGTGTTGACATCTTGCCCTAAACATACAACACCGTAATAATCTATCATGGGCAACATGACCAGAATGAAGAATTTTGTCATGATTTTAAACACACTGACACGCTACCGTTGGTTAAATTTAAACATGTTGTTCCTGCAGAAATTCTCTCACAAATAACCTGCAATAACTTGAAATTCATACCCTTTTGAACACTTCCTTTTCTCGTGTATAAATGAAAATGTTTGCTGCATTTTGCAAAATGTCAATTCTCCAAAAATGTGTCCGTCTATTTCTGTACTTGCAGCTAGTAAAGGTTAGATGACCCGTTCTCGAAGTGGCACACTGTCACCTAGGGCTCAAGCAGCAAAATAAACAGTGCAGCTCAGAAATTGTAGTTTGGTTCTTGATGTGTTTTTATTACATTTGGGGTTGCTCTTTTGTTTTTAGTACCTTAGAACTTTCAGATTATTTTATCTTCAATTAAGATTTAAAAGCCTGAAAGCAAATAAGTTATGTGCTTCCCGGTTTTTAAAAATAGTGTTTATTGATAAAGAACTACTTTCTAACAGAGCCCTTGCATAGCACTTATTTTGACAGTGATACTTTAAAGGATTAAGATTTTTTTTTTTTAAGAATGGTATTTGTTTTAAAAAAAAAAAAAAAAAGAGTACGTATTAACTCTCAGAATGTCACTTTAAACAAATATGCCAGAACATAGACAGCGAAGTGAATGTTACTGCATAGTGACCATGCTAGAACACTGTTTTCTAATGTCAGCCACCAACTATTGCCCAAAGCCTCTTGGGTTTGCTCTTTTGAGTTTTGCAAAGTTAACTTAAGTAATGCTCTACTAACTTTGTGTTTGTACCTTGTTTAAAAAGAGTATTAACAAACTTGTCTGTCTTCACCAAATACCACTTTCAAAAAAAATAAATAAATTTAGGTAATACAGAAAGTATACAGCTGGCTTTGAAAACAATCCCAAAATAATTTTCAAGTATTTTGTGCAGTGGCAGCATAGTTAAGAGTGAACTGTGGCCTTCCATGGTGACAGAATTCAGCTCATTTGAATGTATTCAGTTTGGGATGTATTTGTTCCTTTTTTTTTTTTTTTTTTTTTTTTAAGTTCACAGTATCATATAGTGTCAAAAGAAGGAACTAGGAATAACTTAATGTCCTTGGTTTTTCTATTGCTCATTATGTAAACACTGAGTGGCAGTGCAGAAGGAAGGCTGTGTGACTGAAGAGTGGCAACCAAGAATTTTGATCATTAAATCAGATTTTATAAACAGTAGGAAGAGCATGGACTTAAAACAAGGCATGCTTATTTGGTTTTGTCAAAATTTTACGAAAATATGTGATATATATTTATACTAAAACTATATAATCCTTAGATTTAGGAAAGCAGTCAGTTAATGTCTAGCAGAATAAAGCAGTATTAAATACAGATATAAGTTGGAAATTGTAGAAAACTTTGAAAGAAGACGAAAGACAAAATGTCAATGGTAGGGAATAAAGAGTTTAAGATATTCTGAAAGTATGTGTATTTTCTTCTCTTCTATATAATCATTTGTGAAAAGTGTTCTCACATTTTTACAGGAGTGATACTAATTAGGATTTATTTTTCCAATACAATCTGGAGACCCTTTGTTACCCAAATAAAAATGACAAGTTTCCGTGCCTGTATCAGGTGTGTGCATATGACAACCAGAGCTCTAAGGATCTCAGTAATGTGTGCTGTCCAGCTCCCTGAAGTGCCCTGATCTCTGCAGTCTTCCCTGCTCACAACAGTGTACATTAGTTTTAGAAGGCAGTGTGCTTGTTATCCTGTGGGAAACTGGTCCAACTGTGTAATAACACCAGAGTTGTGTTATAACCTATACCTCCTTGCAGCTGCATCTGTGTCAGGGACACCAATTCCTGTATTAATCCCACAACATGGGTAATAATCTAACTCAAATCAAAATTCTTTTCTGAAGGATTTTCCCATGTGTCAGGTTTTATACAGTTGATATCTCACTGTTTTACTTTCATCTCCTTTCTGTTTAATTCCTGAACATGGTTGAATACTCCACAGCAGTCAGAGGCATCTACACAAAGTATCTGCATCGGTCTGGGTTATCTACAGCACCCTGGAGTATCTACAGCATTCTAGGGTGTTTGTAGAGGTCTGGGTTATTTATAATATCTGGGGTGTCTACAGTATCTGAAGTGTCTACGGCGGTCTGGGATATCTACAGTGACTCAGGTATCTACAGCAGTCTGGGGTATAAATGGTCTCAGGTTTCTACTACAAAGATGACTTCTCATTTTCCTTTGCTCTTAAGTTAGCACAATTGTTTAGTCTTACATCTTAATGTAACATAACTTTTTCATATGAGAATAGCTTTTCAAGCACATGCATTCCTCTAGCTGAGAGCCTGGTTTCAACAGTGGGGTAGTTGAAGTTAAGCCCCTTTTCCACAGGCTGCTGGTGATGTAGTATTCTGCTACTTACTTTTATAAAGCATGTCTGTCCCTGGCTAAAAATCCCTGTTCTTGGTATTTAAAGGACCAAAGTGGTCGTTTTCTCTCTCAATAGTTTTCTGGGCAGTAGTGGCACATGCCTTTAGTCCCAGCACTTGGAAGGAAGAGTCAAATGGATCTCTGAGTTCAGGGCGAGCTTGGTCTACAGATCAAGTTCCAGGACAGGCTCCAAAGCTGCAGGGAAACCTTGTCTCAAAAAAAAAAAAAAAAAAAAAAAAGGCTACAATTCCCAGTAAACACTGGTGAACACACAGTAGATTGACACTGATTAGTAATAGAGAGAAAGACCTTAGAATAGTGCTAACCTCTACTACAGCTTTTTAAAATCAATTCCTTTTTTTTTTTTTTAAGGGTTAAACCTGAAAGGGTTTCAATTATGTGTGTCTTTAAAATGAGAGTTGACAGTATAAAACAAAGTTTAGCTCTATTCTTTCCATGGGATTTTTGCCTGTAAATTGTCTAACACTCTTGTCTCTCCCCCACCCTCACCCCAACTAAGATCTCACATTGACCTGGCCTTCCCCCTGTAGCACCACTCCTGGTTCTCTAGCATTTTGAAAGAAACATTGTTTGAGCTAAGATATAGGACAAAAATAAGATTTGACATTAGCTATCAGATGTCAAACCTTAGAACATGAGTTACAAGGCAAATTTGAGGCTAGCCTGGGCTACAGAGTGGAGCTACCTCAAATCAAAATAAGTAAAAGTACAAAAGCCAAGAACAGAAAACCCCAGGTCCCTTTATGTCAGAATCAAAGGAACCTAGATCACTGAGTGGGGACAGCCTTCTTAAAAGAAGAGCAAGAAAGCCCCTTCCCATGTAGCAGCATTTATTTTCAAGGCATGTGCCACATACCCCAGTGAGGATTAAGCAATGGACACAGAACAGAAAACTAATGTGGACTAGGAAGTGACTTGTATTTCCAGAAATCTGCTCTTTCAGTGTGTAGACTACACGCAGACACAGTTCTTTGCCTGTCACGGAGGCCTAGAGTTGTCAACTATCTTTTAAAGATTTTCAGTTATTCCATGTTTTCAGACAATACTGAAAAAGCAACTTGTAGAGAACCATGTTAATTTCTTCTAAGACATTACCTAAAAACAGATTTTAAGATTTGGAAACACATGGCCAAATTCTCACTTTTCAGGAAATATTTAGCATCAACAAAAGATACATAATAGCCCAGTTTTAACCAGTAGTGCTTAGTATCATAAAATGTAACATCTTCAAATGATGTTAAAACTCTAACACCTTCAGAATTCCAAAAATTAAACCTTTCCAAATCTTAGCAATCTTGAGACTTTGTTGAACCAGATGCCAGTGCAAGTCATTAAGGTGTTGAACCAGATGCCAGTGCACGTCATTAAGGTGTATATTACCTAGACACTGCATAATGGTACTGAGTTAGGAGCACTGTGCCTACTCATAAAAGTCCCCACTTACAACCAAGATGAGGGTGGATACACTAAGAAAAACCCTTAAACCTAAAAGATAACAAGGACCTTGGGGAAAAAAGGAAACTTTCCATCATGTTTACACAAATGAAGACTAAGTGTCTAGTCTCTAGAGTGATGGGCAGGCTCCATGCTCAGTGTAGAGCTTTGTTTTGTTTCTTGCTGTGTAGGGCTGGCTGGCTTGCACACAGGGCTTAGAGAAATTTAAGAGCTATTCATTTTGATAAACTCATGAAAGTATCAAGAGTTCTAGTATGTTTATGTCTCACACCAAGACGGAGTGATGGGTGGGAAATCAAGAGTTTTACATTGTGTTACATAATTGACAGTGTCAGGAGCTTTTCTTTTGCTTATGATGATCTCACTGAGTGGGAGGAAGTAGGTGACTAGGAACACAGCAGAGGATGGAATTAGAAGATCCATAAGTTAATGCTTGAGAATCAGTCCGTGTTCAGGACACTCAAGGTGTGTGACACACTTAAGTGCCAGAGGTTAATTCATCTGAAATAGAAGTGGTATAATCTGATTCACACCAAGCCTCTGTTTCACTCTTTGTCACAGAGACACAGTGACCTTAGGCTGTACAAGAGATAAGTTTGAGTAAATATTCCAGCATGCACTTCTGAAAATAACTCATGTTTCTAGAATGTTTCTCAGTAAATAGTGCTAAGAAGTTTAGTCCTTTGTTTTGAAGACGAGAATTTTCTTTTTTAGGATTACTTCTAGCTCTGACATGTTATTGGAGACATTGGCCTCTACAGCCAATTGTTGAATAATCTATCCGGGCTGGATTCATGCTGCAAACAAATGTCTCTTAGGAGTTACTCCTGTGTGAGGTTAAGTATTTCCAAGCAGAGAATACAAGGAAAGAGGTAGGAAAATATGCATTCTGCCAAGCTCCTAGTGTGGTTACCTAAATGGTCATCTTAGGAGCTGTGATAGCCAAAAACAAACAAAAAAAACAAACAAACAATAATTTGTTATTCAGACTAATAGTTGTATGATCAAAATAACAGTTAATAGCCAAAATCAACGTCATTTTTTAAGTCTCCCAAGATGGAACTTGCAGTTTAGCAACTTGTTTTCAAACTGTGATGGGTGCCATTGACCATCAGCCTAGCAAGGGTGCACATATGTACATAGCCCAATTTTTATTTGTCAACTTGATACAAACTAGACTAATTTGGTCAGAGGGACTCTGAATTGATAAACTGTCTCCATAACCCTCACTCTGTAGGCAAGTCTGTGAAGTATTATCTTGATTGGAGATGCCATCCCCAGGCTTGGTGGTCCTGGATGCTCTAAGAAAACAGACTCAGGCTGGAAAGATGGCCCAGTGGTTAAGAGCACTGACTGCTTCCCAGGTATCCAGCTTCATTACCAGCACCCAATAGCAGCTGACAACTATTAACTCCAGTTCCAGAGGATTGGACACCCTCATAAAGATATACAAGCAGACAAAGCACAAATGCACAGAAAACAAAAGTAAGTTAAAAAGAAAAAAAAAGAAAACAGGCTTACCAGGCAGTGGTGGCCCATGCCTTTAGTTCCATCACTCTGAATTTATCTGTCCGAAGTCAGCCTGATCTACAGAGTAAGTTCCAGGACAGGCAGGGTTATCTCAAATGAATGAATGAATGAATAAGGAAGAAAGGGAGGGAAAGAAGAAAGCAGGCTGAGTAAACTCTGTCGGAGGTCAGCCTAGTCTACAAAGTAAGTTCCAGGTCAGGCAGGGTTATCTCAAATAAATAAATAAATAATGAATAAATAAATAAATGATGAATGATGAAGGAAGAAAGGGAAGGAAAGAAAGAAAGCAAGCTGAGTAGACCATGAGTAAACACTCCTCCATGGCCTGTGTGTCAGCTCCTGCCTCCAGGTTTCTGCCTGGCTTGAGTTCCTACTCTGACTTCCCAAAGTATTGAACTGTTACATGGAAGTCCAAAGTAAAAGAAACCCTTCCCATTTCAAATTGCTTGAGTCTTGGTATAGATCAGAACAATAGAAACCCAAACTAAGACAATATATACACCTGATATTTGGAGCTGTTTTTGCACTTTATGGTTCTGAGCTTCCAACTCTTTATTTTTTTAGGGCAACGAATGGAAGTTTGTAAGTTTTTCTGGAAACCTATTTAAAGTTTTGTGTCCTAACTGGGATTCTGAAGACAGTTATTTTGTAGGCAAGTGTAGATAATCTACTGTGCATGGTTGGCTACCAAAGGGTTGGCCCTTAAATGTTGCCATTCCCTTTCTTAACTATGTAGCCTTCGTCTCACAAGCAGTTAGAAAAGGAAGCCCCCCAAGTTCTGTAGCACAGAATGGAACATGCTTTCTCTGTACCCTGCATTGTTGTTCTCATAGGCGTTCCCTGAGTGCTACTGTGTGCCAGGGACTGTCCCGGGGCTCAAGAATGCCAATAGAACAAATTATCCTTTTGCCCAGAGAGCACAGTTCTATGGGGAGAGGCAAAGAAGTTAATCTGGCAAAGAAGTTAATTGCCAAATTGATTGGAAAAAATTGAACAAACGAAAGTTGATTTCACATTTGATTAAAGAAAAGGCTAGATATGCAGATTTTGGGGTAAGTACCTGAATTGAGCAGAACAGGCCGGATTATGTGTAATTTATTATTTAATGTAAGGAAGTTGGTTTTTTTTTTTGTTTTTTGTTTTTTTTCTTAATGTGATGGGAAACATTTAGAAAAGTAAAAGCATTTGAGTTATTATGGGAACTGTGAATGGAGCAAGACAAAGAGACCAGTAGAGACATATTGTAAGAGCTAAACTTTGGATTGCACAGAATCAAGATAGGGTCAGCAGGATTTGCCAAATTGGTATTATGGGTTATGGAAGCAGGATATTAGGCTTCTCACTGTGTGACTAGTCACTAGATGACATTCAGTGAAGTGAGAACTGAATTCTCATTTCAATGGGGTCAGATATATTTTGCAAAAGGAGAGAAGCCAGCAAAAAAACAGATTAAGAGTTAGCAAAGAGCGGGATGGTGGTAGCCCATGCCTTTAGTCCCAGCTCTCAGGAGGCAGAGGCAGGAAGATCTCTGAGTTTGAGGACATTCTGGTCTACAGAATAAGTTCTAGGACAGCTAGGGCTACACAGAGGAACCCTGTCCCCAAAAACCAACTAATAAATCAATTAATAATCACTGTTATTTTGAATAACCTCAAATTAACAAGTGTGTCCTGAAATACCTGTTTTTCTGTCTGAAAGTGCCTACTTGCATGCTATTTCCACAGCAATGCTGGCCACAAACAAAGGAGGGGTGAGGGATTTACCAGGGAAACCTATGTGTTTGTGTGTGGGAAGGTGCTTAGGCCAGGGACATTTCTCACTCATGGGTAACACACATGCTCTTCACGGTCCTGTTTTCTTTCTTCCTGATTTGAAGGAAGCCCTTTCATATTCTAGATACTAACTTCTCTTCTTGCAAAGATTGTCTGAAGCATTGTCACTTATGTACCCAGAATTAAATGAAAAACTTTGCTTCCGATGTTAAATCATCCCTGTTTTTCTTTGGCATTGTTCTCTTTGGTGAGGAGTGCTTTAGCTATCTGCAGTCTTCTGTACTTCCGTATGAATTTTAAGTTTATTTTTTCTCCCGTTGCTTTGATAAATGGTGCTGTGATTAACACAATAGCTTTGCATCTTGTTGAATGCAAAGCCAAAATAAGCACAGCCAAGTCATGAAAGAATGGTGAAAGATTGCTCTCCTGCAGCAAGCAATACGGGCATGGTGGTTGTTTCCAAAACAAGGCTCTCCCCAAGCAAGGGAAGGCTGAAGAATGTATCAGGGAAAACCATACGTATTCATATAGGGAGGTACTTTGGGGTGGGGACATTCCAGCACATGCCCAGTTTGCTTCATAACCCCTCTACCAACTCCTACAGTGTGTCTGTATAGCCTTGGCCGTCCTGGAACTCACTCTAGACCAGGCTGGCCTCAAACTCACAGAGATCTGCCTGCCTCTCCAGTGCAAGGATTAAAGGTGTGCACCACCATGACTGGCTTCCACTCCTTTTTATAGAAAGGTTTTCTTTAAGCTTCATTGTTCATAATTTAGACTTTATTTATCAAATGGCTTGGGGGTTATAGGAATGCTGTTTTGTTATGGGCATCTGAGGTGGGATTTGGTGTATATCCATGTATGTTAAGTGCACCTGTGTGGAAACATACCTGCACATACATGTGAAGGTCAGAAAACTGTAACTGCTCCCTCCTCTGCTGCTCTTTGTCTATTCCTATGAGACAAGGTCTCCCCCTGAACCTGGAGCTGACTTTTTCTCCAGTAGGCTGGAAACCAGCAAGGTCCAGTGGAACTGAAGATTACTGGCATTCCTGAGGAAACCTAGCTTTGTTGCATGGACGCTAGGATCTGATCCCAATCGACACAATTGAGGACCAACTGCTCCAACTGGTAAGCCACCTCTTCAGCCCTATGTTTGGCTTTTCTGCCGTAATACCTCAGCTGGAGTAAATGTGCAGGGTGAAAAGCTAGGGACTTGGAAATGTGTGTGTATGCATTCCATAGACTGGGGATCTGTACAGACAATACAGCCCTGGGTATTCTGACTTGGGAGAACGTAAACTACAGCTGACAGGAGCAACAAAGATCCAAGTCAGTTGCTAAGGTTCAGACATGATTTGTCCCCAAAATGTTCGTGTGCCCAAAGCTTGTGGCTCATACTATAAAACCGAGACAGTAGAACATTTGAGAGGTGTGGCTCCATAAAATCGCCCTAGGAAGAGATTAATGCTGGTCACTCAAAATGGGTTGGTCCCCATGGGAATGGATTGGTGCTTAAGGAGACGGGTGACTCTGAGTCTCTCTGGCTTCCAGTCTTTTGGTATGATTTCTCCCTCTCACGTTTGCTTTAAGCACCACCCACCAAATGATGACACAGCCTCGGGGATCACGCTCTTGGGTGGGCCTCCAGAAAACTGTGCTAAATAAACTCCTTGGGTAATTAAGTACCTAGTCTCAAAAACTATCTCCTAGCAGCAGTAACCTAGCTAATACGGAAGTACCAATCACCAAATCGATCCAGCTGCCACCTCCATCTCCCCATCCCCCATCCCACCTCCCTCTCCCCTAGATTGAAGTATCTCTGTTTATTCAGTTTAGTATAAATACAATAGTTACCCACATGCTTACAAAGTAATGCTGAGACAATTCCTTTTAGAAAATATTTACTTGAGGGCTGGAGAGATGACTCACTGACTGTTCTTCCAGTGGACTGCTGGGGTTCAAATCCCAGCACCCAAATGGCAGCTCACAACTGTCTATAACTCCAAGATCTGACATCCTCACACAGACATACATGCAGGCAAGACACCAAAGCACATAAAATAATAAAAGTAAATAATTTTAAGATATTCACCTGCTTGTGTATGAGAGAGAGTGTTTGTTCTAAGTGGCACAATGTAGAGATCAGGTCTCACTTTGCAACTTGTTGAGGCAAGGTCTTTCTTGTTGCGTGTGCTTCTGCTACACTGAGTCTACACTGAGTACTCCAGACCAGTTGGCCCTTTGAACATCTGCGTAAGCCTCCTCCTTCTGCATCCACCTTGCTGTGAAGCTGCTGGGGTTACAGAATCCCAACACCCACTGCATCCTGCATTTATTTTGTTTGTTTGTTTGTTTGTTTGTTTGTTTGTTTTGATCAGATGATCTTTTATTGAAGTGTTTTTCTCTTATTCTTAATTACATGAGTATGCCATTGTCACACTCCTGATGTCATCTATGATGCCTCAAGAGTGGTGGCCATCCACACTGGAACCTTCAGACTCTTCAGTACCCAGGATCTCCTTAATATTCCAGAAAGTTCTCAGGAAAAGAAAGTTACCATATCCATAAAGCAGTGTTGGCATTCTCATTAAAAGTGATATTTCTTCTGTGTTTAATGATTACCTGTCTCTTTTTGTTTCCAAGGCTCCTTGATGGCTTCAATGATCTGGGCAGAGGGTACCACCTCAGTCTGGGCTGGTCTGTTCTGAATGATCAGGTTCTCTGTAATCCTCAGACCTATCCAGTCACGGATTGTCTTGGCAGTGTTATCACCGGCTGTTGACAGAACCAGGGGACCTATCTTAAGGGCCAAGGCAGATGTGGAACCATCCACACCTCCCATACACCTCAGGTACACAACTTAGATGTTATTGGGGTCGAACTTGGGCAGCATGATAGAGGTGACTAGTGACAAATGGACCCAGGTGTTAGTATTCAGGCATCTGTACTGGCCTGTCCTTGGGGTTCTGGCAGGATACGCCCTCAGCTGCAACCAATAAGAGCACCACCTGTGCACGTTCACTATGTCTCCCATTTAAAAGGGCCCTGCCCACCTCCCATCCTTCTCTTTCTCTTTCTCTTTCTGTCTGTCTGTTCCTGTGTGTGTGTGTGTGTGTGTGTGTGTGTGTCTGGGTCTGGGTCTGTGTGTCTGGGTCTGTGTGTCTGGGTCTGTGTGTCTGGGTCTGTGTCTGTGTCCCTCTCTCTTCTCTCTTCTCTCCCATCTTTTCTCTCTCTCCTGCTGATCTCCCCATTCCCTTCCCCCTTTTTATGATCCCTTTCCTCAATTAAAAAGCTAACAAACAAATTTTAAAAAAATCCTCTGCTAGAACGTTGTCTCATTGCATCTTTCTCTCAAATGCCGCTTTTCTTTTTTCTCTCTCTTTTTTTTCTTAATTTAGAAATTTATTCTGTTTAATCCACAAGCTTTATATAGCTTTAGTTTAAAAAATAAAATAAAACAGTGAAACCAAGACACTGTCCAAATCCAGGCCCTCCCAGCCTGCCAATACAAGAGTTCTTCAGTTGTGTGTACCAATTGGAAGAGTAAGGAAAAAAAAATATGGATGGGAACCACACAGTTTCATAAAACAAATGTATGTAACTGAAGGGTCCTTGCTGGGTCTAGCAAATTGCCTTTACAAAAGAGAAAAAAAGGGGGAGATAGAAAAACAAAACAAATCAAACCAAGGAGTACAAAATCCCAGATTTCTAAATCAACTTAGGAGAATGCTGTTTTTTCTTAAATTACAATACCACCAAGTGTAAGGGATTTTCTCAATTAGTGATCAATGGGAGATCTGCTTTTTGGTCCCAGTGTTTTATCTCAGCAATAGAAACACTAACTAAGACAAATAGTAAAAAAAAAAAAAAAAAAAAAAAACCTTAGTTTTTAAGGTTATTGCCAACAGTTCATTGACTATCCTTTTCAGGAACAGCCTGTGCATATAAGGCACACAATTCTTCCATATCTGACTAAATGTTCTGCTTAGTAACAAACGTGTACATGTTTTAAGTGGATACAAATGGGACTACAAGCTGAGGTGCAACAAGGCATCTCACAGTGTCATAGTCCTCTGCACTGACTGCAGCATAAAGTGTCTTGAAAGTGGCCTTTGTTCAGTGTGTGTGCAGGAGCAGAAACAGTTTACAATAAACAATATCTCACAATAATGGCTCATTCTTTGGGGGAAAAAAATCCAGCGAATGTCTTGGGGAAATGTCACCATGCATCTGGTGGTCAGCAAACTTGGAGTGGGGTTCCTGTCTACTTCTGCATTCCACACCCAATCTCACAAAGAACAGGATTGTGAGAAAATTTTAATTTTTAAGCGAGATACTCCCACCCTTTTTAAGACCTCTAAGCTAGCTAGATTTTTTCAGAGAAAGAGCTCCGTGGCAGGATCCCTGCTTGTTACTTTAGAGTTTTGTGGTCTGAAAATAACAACCTCTAACAGTCTATTATTTTCATGCCCACTATGTGCAATTGCCTGTGAACACATACATACCCATGTTCAATTGCCTGTGAACATACACATTTTCTCATTTAGTCTCAACAGCCACCTCTGAGGCCAGCACAACTCTATTCTGTGTCCTCTTAGGTATTGAAAGGGAAGCACAAACATCCCTGCACCTTAGGCCATACCACTTAAGTGGGGAAGCTGAGCTTTTAAGTGAGACCATTGTAAACCCAAAGGCTGTTTGCTAACCTCTGCGATGCCTATTTTCAGTAGACCTTGTCCCTTCTCTTCCCACATAATCCCTTTGTTCTGTTGGGATACCCTAATAAGCATGTCTTCTGTGTTGACTTAAACAGCATGTTGCCTTTTCCATCTCATCTATCTTCTAGAAGATGTTGTGGCCACGTAGTTCACATTAGTCTCCCAGAAGAGTCAGCAATCACTGTCCATCAAAGGAGAGGGCTGGGGACCTCCATTAGCCAAATGGCTAAGTTATAAAACCTGGATGAAGATGCCACATTCATTCTGAAGACATGTGCTTGGGTCCCAAACATATTTTTTTTTCCTGTATTTAGGTCACCTTTTAAAAAGACACAGTCACTAGGCACACTAATGTGATTTGCACACATCTATCCTACTTATATCTCTCTTGCTTTAATTTTCCTCTGCTACCACAAGAAACATAGTGAATTTTACTAGAATTTGTTTGTGCCCTGTTCTTCTGGGGTATATGCTCTCTGTTAGAAAGTTTGTCTGTTTTATTCATTTCTATGCCTGATGCGATGTAAGTACATAAGAAAAGCAAGTGAGACCCAGGGCCTCCGCTTTCCTCATCCCCAGGCAGATCTGCTGAGGCCTCTCTGTTCTGCTTAGTAAGCATTAAGTTTTATCCTCCCAGCCAATCAATCGCTTTCCTGAGCTCAAAGACGACACACGATTTCTATTATCAGCTCAACACCCTTCCCAGAGTTCTGGGCAGGTAGTCAGCTTCATTAGATGCCTGATGATTAGATCCTATCTGTAACGGACCAGTGTCTTTCAACTGGAGAACTATGAAAACTTTCCAAATGGGCCAGGTCACCGGGCAAGAGGCACACATCTTTCCTCAGTGCTCAAACTCTTGGTGACAGGAATTCCTACTAAGAAAAGTCAAAGCAATGGGAAATGGGAGCACTGTTAATGAAAACAGTGACAGAGCCAGGCAAAGAGCAGATGAGGCCATTGCTAAGTGGCAAGGAATATCAGAGAGCTGTGATGGCATAGAGGAACATGGCATACTCCTGGTTAACTTGAAGGCCTATGCTAGAGGGCCCTACTATTTAACCCAGCCAGCTTTGAACTCTCCATGTTCCTGACTCCACCTCCTGGGTGCTGGGATTTGCTGGTGTGACCACCACACCTAGCTGAAGATTTAAAATAAATAGTGATGTATGGTATAGCATAAATGAATTCCAATGGAGTCGGACACATGAGGCCTCACGCTGTATAATTATGGTCAGTTTGGAGTATCCAAAATACATGAGTGGTTCCCAAAAGCTAGGGGAAGAGGGAGGTGGAGAAAGACTGCCAGAGGATGTGGGGTGATGACCATGGCCTAGACAGACAGCCGTGATAGGTGTATAGCTCTGAAACTGAGCTGAATCATATACTTTAAAGTGGTTACTTTGATATCATGTGACTTAAGCTGAGAAAGATTTCCATTTTCTTGAAAATTACCAAGTATTCTGACCACAGCCTGGCAATGGTGGTGCACTCCTTTAATCACAGCATTGGGGAGGAAGAAGCAGGTAGATCTCTGTGAGTTCGAGACCAGCCTGTTATATAAAATGAGTTCTAAGACAGCCAGAGCTACACAGAGAAACCCTGTCTTGAAACCCAGGGGGAAAAAAAGATTCTAACTACAAAGAAGAGATAAGTATGTGTGATAACATATGTTAATTAACTTGATTTAGATATTTTACAAACTATTCATATGTCAAAACATTTATGATTAATACATTTAATTTTCACTTGGGAAGTAGAGGCAGGAGGATCAGGAGTTCAAACTACATAGTGAGTTCAAGGCCAGTCTGGGCAAAATGGGACACAGTCTCAAAACAAAGAAATGAGCAGTAATCCGTTGCTCTACATTATGTAGACATAACGAATGTCTACATTATTTATTAAGATAGGTACTTTAGATAAAGCTTTTTAAAATGGCATGTACAGAGTTCTGTTTATAGGGAGTTTAAAGAATTATGAGGCCCACAAACAATCCCCCCTGAGAGGATATCTCGAATCACTCTAATTTTTAGAGCTGAGTATCTCCAAACCTTCCCACTAACCCACTAAGAAGGGAAGTGAGATCCCCAGGTCCAGGCATAAATACAAAAGCTAAGACATGGGCCCTTTTGTTGTTTTGTTTTGAGACAAGGTCTAACGTGATTCTTCCATCTCTGCCTTCTTGGTGTTAGGATGACTATTGCTGTCACACTGAACCTGCCTGAGCTGTGGACAAGAAACTAGCAGGACATGGTTTAGAAAGGCTTAGCAGCTTCTGGAAGCCAGTATAACTGCTTCTCCAAAAGTTAAACACAAATGTGCCATGATGTTTCCTCCCCAACAGGTGAAGACTGGCACACGATGTGTGGAGTCAGGATGTCCCTACTCTCTAAGTGCCCACCCAGGACAAGAGAATAGTGGAAATATGGTCCAGAAGAGGTGCACCTGTCGAGGGACAGGCTGGAGGCGGGTGCCAACTCAGCTGTCAGTGAAGGTGAGGGATTTGTTAGGTTAAAAAAAAAAAAAAGATGAGAACTGATGTTTAATAATGGCTGGAGTACTTGGCAAGGCCATGAAGATCATTGAATTGCACACCCAAGAGAAGTCAATTTTATGATACACACTATGGAGTCCAGGCTGGCCTCAAACTTGTGATCCTCCTGCCTCAGTCTCTCAAATGTTGGGATCATGGGTAGGCATACACATACCTGGTTTATATACTCATTTTTTTAAGTACAGGAAAGCACAAAGAAGACATCAGTATTTACTGGGGCCAAAAATCAGCTTACTTCCTTCCGTCCTTTTTTTTTTTTTTTAACACATGTTCTATGCAGTCAAGATCAGTCTTGGTGTGCAATTTAATGTCCCCATTCTCTGGCCAAATGATAAGTACTGAACTAAATATCAGTAGCTAAATAACATTTCATCTGGGAACCTGGCCATGCTGGATCCAACTGCATACTCCTTATGAATATTTCCATTTTATATGACATACTGAACATCTGTGTATAAAATAATTGCTAGGGCTTTTTGTTGTTGGTGGTGGTGTTGGTTGTTTTGAGACAAGGTTTCTCTATGTATCCCTGGCTGGCCTGGAACTCAAACTTGATATATAGGTCAAGCTGGGCCCAAACTCAGAGATTTGCCTGCCTCCACCTTCCCAGTGCTGGGATCAAAGGTGTGTGCCATCATGCCCAGCCAGCTAGGGATTATTTTTAAATCTAGCTTATCTCCAGTTATCATTCTATTTTACAATTCTTGAATTTGGAAACTTGACCTTTGAAACAGATGCTTCTTTATCTCTAGTTGGAGAAGAGAGTACTGCTCAAGCACAGAGAATCACTCCGGATTTCAAAACAAAGCCCCAGATGATGACATCGAGTGAGCAGCTTGGCCAGGCCTGCCTGCCCTGGGAAGAGGGGTCCAACAGGGGCTAGGATCTGAATAATAGACAACCTCAAGTGTAGCACCAGGTCAGAAACAAATCCAAGGAAAGCAAAGGTGGCTGAGGCCCTCAAGCAGACACTACCATGCCAGGGTACTCGCTGGAGTTAGGGGTGAACTGGAAGTCTGGAAGAAAAGAGAAATTGCCAGCTCTCCCAACTGCTGACAGAATTGAGGTAGATCCAAACACAGTGGCAGCAACAGGAACCCAGAGTGAGCCCGGCCTTGGGCTGAAGACTGTTGCTATTGACTCTCACAAACTGACTGCAAGGGTGCTGTGCATGCTGGACTGTGAGACCATAGTTAGCCCTCCTGCACACCAGAGACAGAGAACAAGAACTATAAGGTATTGATGACCCACTAGTCTAGACGAGAGAGATGGCATTTAAAATCTATAACCATAAATAGTGATAAGTGTGTGGAGGTGGTGACTTGGTGGGTAAAAGGACTTGATGTGCACATGTGAGGATCTGAGTTCAAATCCTCAGAGCCCACATGAAAGTCAGATGATATATATATATCTAAAAAACCCCAACACTCCCCCAAGGAGATGGGAGGTAGAGATATGAGGCTCCCCAGAAGCTTATAGCCAGCTAGCCTGGAGTACATAGCAGAGACCTTACCTTAAGCAAAGTGGATGTTGAGCACTGACGCTAGGGGTTCTCTCTCTCTCTCTCTCTCTCTCTCTCTCTCTCTCTCTCTCTCTCTCTCTCTCTCTCACACACACACACACACACACACACACACACACAAAAATCATAATAATAATCTCAATAGTAAAATTTGAAAAACTAGTAAGTGGAGGTTGATTCCAAGTGATCATGATGAAACTGATCATGAATGGTGTAAAACTAGATGTGGTGCTATTTACACAAATTCAGTGGATTCTCTAAAACTTATCCAATTGTGTATTTTGTAAGGATAAACTCAGTGATGTATTCATTAAATCTCAGTCAAGCTGCTTTAAATTTAAAGAAAGAGCTAGTTTGGAAGAAATAGAGGCAGGACGATCAAGAGTTCAAGGCCAACCTTGGTTTCATACTTAATTAAATGTCAGCCAGCCTGGGCTTCATGAGAAAAATCCTGTCTCAAAAACCCAAGTAAGTAGGCCAGGCTTGGTGGCACATGTCTTTAATCTCAGCACTTGGGAAGCAGTGGCAGGGGCATCTCTGTGAGTTCAAGACCAGCCTGGTTTACATAGTGAGTTCCACACAGCCAGAAGTATAGAGACACTGTCTCAATAACAAAACAACAAAACCCAAATAAATAAATAAATACACAAATTTAAAGAAAGGAAAAGAAATGTCCAGTGTTTCTTGATGGGGGGAGGGGAAGATCTCAGCTTAGAGGAATGATGGTCAAGAAAACTGTGCTGTAAACCTCAGATGAAAACACCACATATAGGAGACATTCAGGCTAGGCGTTGGTGGCACATGCTTTAATGCCACCACTCAGAAGGCAGAGGCAGGCAGATCTCTTGAGTTTAAGGCCAGCCTGGTCTACAGAGTGAGTTTCAGGACAGCCAGGGTTATACAGAGAAATCCTGTCTTGAAATAACCTAGAAAAGAAAAGAGAAAAAAGCAGTTCAGACAACATTATATCAGAAGGATAGAGAAAGATGAAGGAGGCTTGTTCTCGGGTAACCAGAGCCTCTGCCTCATGTTTGTTTGCTGTTGTCAACTGTCAGCAGACACCACTCTGCAGTTTCTGATGATGAGGGATTCCTGCTCTGTGCTGAGAACACACTCCAAGAGACTTGCCTGCATTTATTTATTTAGTGACAAATGGAGTGCATTAAATTATGAAAATTAGAGTTCTGTAAGGACGAGAGGAGGAGAGAAGGCACAGAGGAGGGAAGGAGCTGGAGAGGAAAAAGCAAAGCTGCTTCTGTGCTCTTGGAGTGTGTACTTGCTTGTATGTTTTCAATTGTATGCCTAAAAGTCAATTTGACCACCATGGCTGTGGAGACAGTCCTGTATTTCTTTTCTTGGATTCTATTTCAAAATACCTTCTACTTGTGAAGATATCAAATGCCAGCTCCGAATCTCCCTCTTCTAAGAATAGATGAATCATACAAGTTCAAACAACAGTCTTTATCTAGACCCTGTAAGTAGCTTAGTATGAAATACAGATGTCACCTGTGCCCCATTGCTCTGAGGTCGATTTGGCAAGGCCTAGTTTCTTTCTTTCTTTCTGTTCTTTCTTTCTTTTTTTTTTTTCCCAGTTCTGGCCTGCCAGGTGAGTTCAGACCTGCTCAGGATGAGCAGGTAGCCCAGTGGGAAGATTTTGTCCATCCTGTATGTAAGTTGTTGGTTTGCAAGTGGGAAGCTAAAGCCAAGAGCAGGGATGATTTACTGGGTGTCTCCTGCCTGCAGCCCACAACAAACTTTCCTAATATAACACAACCCTGTCTCTAGATAAAAAGGAATGTGCTTTGTTCCTGCTCTGCTCATGATGCTGTTGGAGGAAGACATCTGCTTTCCACACATAACAGTTCACGCCTATAATCCCAGCACTTGAGAATCTGAGGCAGGAGGATTGCTACACGTTCCAGACCAGCTTGGATTAGAGTCACAAAGTGTGTCATATAAACAAGAGAGAAGAAATTGCTCTTTTAAAATAGAAAACAAACAAAACAATTGAGCTTCTAGACTCTTTCTGCAAAAAGTACTACTGTGGTTAGGAAAAACCTTCACAACTGTAACACAGATGCAGGCTTCATTTTAAAGTCAGAATATAGTCTATTTTAAATGCAGTTTTGTAACACTTAGAAACTTATCCTTAATTATCCTCACCAAATTAATGTCTATAAAGTTACAAGAAGTCATTTGTAATGCATGAGCTCAGTCTGATTATTCAGGAAATAGTTTTTTGCACTGTGGTGCATCTGTTGCTATTTATAATAACCAATTTCTTATATTAAATAATTAGCTCCTTTTTTAAAATACTGCTTTTACGTGTGTGTGTGTGTGTGCACGTGTGCACACATGCGTGCATGCACATGAACACATGCATGCACACCATGGCACACATGTGATGTCTCAGGATAGCTGTGGGAGTTGGTTCTTACATTCCTCCATGTCAATTGTGATGGTGCTTAGGTCATCATAATAAAGGTTGCTTGCAAGAGCAGGTGTAGAAGCATGGGCAATGTCCCAGTAGCTACATCACTGAAGGAAAAGACTCCCTGCTTCAGAAACCACTAGTTACCAGTAGTTCCTGAGGAAGGGGTAACCAAAGCTGCTGTGAGTTCACAAGTGCAATGATCATGTCATGGCCAAATGTCAGCATCCCACAGCATTCTTCTCCATCCTCTGGCTCTTCCATTCTTTCTGCTCCCTTCTTGTGCCATGCCCCCTGAGCCTTGGAACAAGTGTATATATGATTCATTTAAAGTAGAACACACAACAGTGACTTCCTTTAAATACTGTGATCGGCTGTGAGTGTCTGCATTAACTACCATCTACTGCAAAGAGAAGTTTCTCTGACCAAGGTTGAAAGCAGATATAACTATACATATAGAAAGAAGATGTATCTATAGATATAACCACAAATATTTAGAAGGCAGCTCGGTACCATGTCCATTTAGTTAAATGGCACTAGAAGGTTCCCCTCTAGAGCCTATAATATCCTCACCCGTGGCTTTTGACCAAGGTTACAGTACCAGGCATGAATTCACTCCTATGGTCTGAGCCTCAAATCCAACCAGAAAGCTGTTGGTTACTATTGCACCACAGGCTGTCCTGGAACTTCCTCTGCAGACCAGGCTAGCCTCAAATTCACAAAAATCTGCCTGCCTGCCTGCCTGTCCCAAGTGCTGGGGCTAAAGGCATGTGACACCATGCCTGGCGCAATGATACTTTTACCACTGGAAAATCTACCAATTTGGATTGGCTTAAAAGCAGTGTTTCTGTCCTAGCCACACAGAAGTAAGAGTGATAAATGGTTACTAATTCACATATCCATATGAATGCTCATATATGCTTAAATAAACATAGAAAATAAGTAAAAGAGTTCTGGAATACTGTCATAAGCACATGTTTGCATACTCGAAACAACCAAAAGAAGCCTCCAATATTCACTTTGACTTCTGCTTCTCTTTTTTCTTCTAATTATCATATCCTGGTTAATATTTTATAAAAAGAATTCTTTATCATGTCTTTAGCCCTTTGCCCTACTGGAAAAGGGCATGCTTGTCCCCATGTGTCACCCTTTAAACACAAAGTTTGAAGTCATTTGTCTGTCCTATTTGAATGTCATTTAAAAATGTAGACTGTCGAACATGAAAATTCCTTAAAATGGAATTCTAGAAAATCTTCAGTGTTCCACAAATCGTATTCAGTTTCCACTTTTTTCTCCAGATCAGACAAATTCCCCAGAGTTAGGCCGTGTTCCAGGGCATCCTCCTTTTCATTTAATTATTTTGAGGATGAAAAGCTTTTTTATAGCACCCCCACAAAATCTGCTATGCCAAGCACCACAAGCAGTCAAAGAGAGCCTGAGCCTGCACAATGCTCGCAATTGTAGCATTCCTCTCAGCTCTGCTTCTTCATTCCCGGGCCTGTGATCTGTACACTGAATGCAGGTTTAACTCTGACAGACCCAAGAGCTACACATGCCTTCCAGTATCCGTCCTGAAGCAAGGGGGGGGATGTTCCTTCAGCATGAGGACCCACCACCGAAGACAGTGGATTTCTTTGTCTTCAATCACACGCAAGCTAATTGTGCTGTGTGGTGAGAGGAGGGCCCTTGCGTACAAATAGCTGCCAAACACTCTCCTCAGGAAAGAAAAAAAAACTGGCTTAAATTTGACTATATTCAGCAAGCCATTTTATTCAGATGCCCATCTGGTAGACCTTTGTCAAACAATTTAATCCAGAAGCTTTGCCAGAAGGTCTGCTGTTCACAGATTTCCTATGGATGTTGTGTGGGGGTTTACATTAAGAGCATTCCCCTTAGTGTTGCCTCAGCCATGTTGCCAGAGCTGAGAGACCTGATCTGGGGTCACTGGTCCATCCACAGAGCCACCTAGGTCATCCCAGCCTGTGTCTCCAGCCTGCCAGGCAGGTCCCAATGGCTTCATCAGTGTCTCTCAGTACTCTTCTTGTCGTATTAACTGACCAGACATGTCTGTAGAGAGTTTCTACCAAATACACTGATCTCTTAATGTTCTTACATTTCTTCTTCCATTGCTGTATCTCGGCCACATTCTGTTAAACTGCTCAAGATCCTTTGAAGGGTTGTAAACCAATATGTAATTTTAGATTTATTTATTTAAGTGTATGAGTGTTTTGCCTGCATGCACCCATGTGTGCCATGTGTGTACCTGGCATCCTTGGAGTTTGAAGGCATCAGATGGCTGTAAGTCACTGTGTGGGTGCTGAGAACCAAACCCCACTTCTACAAGAGCAACAAGTGCTTTTAACTGATGAGCCATCTCTTCGACCAAATAAATAGTTTTAAATCAGCTTCTCATACTACCCTGGGTAGGAAAAAGTCATTGTTGCTTACCCTTGAGAATAATTCTTATACATAAGCATTTATTTAAAAGCTACACGCACTGCTCCTAGTTGGTTGGCAATATTTTAAAAGTCTGTCAATAGTCTCCCTTTGCAACTGTTTTCTTGCTGTTTTGTTTTGTTTTGTTTTTCAGAATTGAAAAGACAATCAACCAGATTCCATAGAGCAAGTCTATAATCCCAGAATTCAGGAGGATTGGGAGTTTAAGGCCAACTTGAGCTTTACATCAAATTTCAAGCCAATCTTGGCTATATAGCAACAACAAAAACAAAGACAAGTAAATTAATAAATAGAAGTCAAAGACAGTATTAGGTTTACAAATTCAACTTCCTTTAAATTTACATGTAACTAAGTCGTAATTGGATCTGGGAAGATGGCTCGGTTGGAACAATAATTGATGCACAAGAATGAACACCTAAGTTTGGGTTATTGCTGCCTACATAAAAGTTTGGTACATATCTGTAACCCCAGCAAGGAAAAGAAAGATACTTGGAGCTCATTAGCCAAGCAACCTATAGAATCCATAATCTCTGAGTTCAGTGTGGGACCCTGTCTCAGCAATTAAGATAAAGAGTAGCTGAGGAAAATACCTGACTTTGATCTCTGTCTTCTACATACATACATGCATCTGCATCTACACACATATGTGCACAGATACAAACACACAAACATGTATGTACACATAACATTATTCATCACTAACACAAAGAGAATGTATGTCATATACATTTAAGAGACCACTCATATGGCTTTTATTGAATGGAGAGTCTATTATTCTCAACAAATTGCTACAATTTTTATACAGGGAACTACAGACTAAAGAGACTTAACACCTAGTCAATAAATTAAAGATTAAAAACACTAGATTAAGATAAAACACACAGAGGAAAGTAGGTTATGTCTCATGTGCAAAGAGATTTTGTAGAGATTTTAGAATCATGTTTCATTTGGTAGATGGTGAAGAGTCTGGATCCAGCCTTGTTGAGGGGTGAGGAGAGGTTAGTGGGGCAAATGGGAAGAGAAACAGGTCTCTGTCTCAGCTTGGAGTAGAGTGAAAAAAACGAGGAAGGACTGGTCCTAAGTATGTTCAGTATATGAAAGAAACTACCTTGTAGTCATTTGGTGATTTGTTTCTAATTATCAACAGGGGGAATTTCTTTAACCAGGTTAAGGTAATGTAGACAAATTAAAACTGGGGTAAACAGAGGCAAACTGCACAGTGGCTAAGGCTAATGACATCCTAGAGCTTTGTCCCACTGAGGCCCAACAAAACCTGCTGAGATCAACCAATGTGACAAGGAGATGAGTGTCAACTATCCTTTACTTCAGGATGATGCTATCTCCACGGCATGAGCCTTGTGAAAGTACCTGCTCCCATCATGCATCCGACACCATGTCATGTCTGGAAAACTCCATGTGAAGACAAAAGGTGGAATGAACCCTGTCCCAGAACCCTGACCCAGTCCTGGAATTCTCTACCTTACTTCATAAATTACCTTCTGCTCTATTAAATTTTCCTATAAAATGAGTTATCCAAATGCCAGATGTAGTCTCTTAAGAACTCACAGAATCCCCATACACACCTGCACCTTGTAATAAACTTCCTCCTACCCCTACTTTGTCTATTCTCTGAATTCTTTATGTAATGGTGGCTAGAACTGAGAAATCCTGGATAGAAGGTATTCATTTGCTCTCCTGTCACTGAGTCCCCCCTAAACTTCAAGCATAACAGGATAGTATTATTGAAGACTCTAAAAACAAATGCCCCTTTGTGTAGAGAAGCCAAAGTTTCTTACAATGTTATGAACATATTTTCCTTTACTGTATATTCATAATGTATAGACTACACCTCTCACTACAAAGCACAGGCTGGCCTTACACTAGGAATCTCCCTGCCTCTGTCTCTCAAGCGCTGTTTATAAGTATGTGCCACCATGCCCATTTTGTAACATACATGTTTATGTACACAAATACATACTTCTCATGCCCTCTTGATAAACCATACCAAATTAAAGTTCAGTGGAGAATAAAACCTCAAGGCTAATCCCAGTCTCTTGGCTAATCGGAACAGCTTGCATACTACTCTGAATCTAAGCCTTATGGAAGTCTTATTTGAATGCAGTCTCTTTCAGACATTTAGTCTTCAAGTGCTTTTGAGTAGCTGGCATCCCTCTGGAACCAGACTGAACTAGTTATGAATGTTGTTCTTGTTTTTAACTAGTGGGCCTTTCGCAGAAAGTACAGCTCAGGTAATGTTCTGCATTACTGTTTTCTAACAAAGAATAATTTCAACCTCTTCATATTTTTTTCTCTGATTCCCTGCTTAGAATTAAAAACTTCATTTTGCTAGATATGGTGATGCAAATCCTAAATCCCAGCACCCTGGAGACAGAGGCAGAGGCAAGTGGATCTCTTTAGGTTTGAGGCCAGGTCTACAGCTCTGGGCCAGTCTGCAAGGTGAGGCTTGGTCTTAAAAGCAAACAAACAAAACCCAAAAACAAGCAACAACAACAACAAAACCAAGAACCTTTATCAATTGTGCAAATTAACATTGCGCAATTTTTTTTTCTGTTTCACACAATCTGCTTTGTATATCTTACCGCAGCATCTATTGCAAACTCCACTAAAGGTAAAATAAACTCTGTACAGAAATGCTGGAGAAATAGCTGCCGTCCCCTAGTTGGCTAGTACCCTCTTACTAAACCATGCCTTACACAGAATCCCAGCTCCCATTTCTCTCTCAAGGC
Organism: Cricetiscus sungorus; assembly: GCA_030556225.1. Taxonomy (NCBI): domain Eukaryota; kingdom Metazoa; phylum Chordata; class Mammalia; order Rodentia; family Cricetidae; genus Cricetiscus; species Cricetiscus sungorus. Next base: position 61,424,823 of record JANBXA010000372.1, on the reverse strand, counting down.
TCTTTCATCCATACACCCTGAGTTTACTGTTAGTTAAAAAAAAAAAAAAAAGGCAGCGTTTTGTTGCTTTCATTAGTTTGGCTCAACCCATTAGCTCCATGAACAATAGTCTAATTGTCAGTGCTGCCACTTTATCCCCTCTTCGGATTTTCCACTGTGCTGTGGCAAGAGCCACCTCCACAGGGCTGATTTCATTTGTTCTCTTCATTTGAAACATAAGCAGGGTTAGGGGAGCTCAGAGTGGTTAGGCAAAATGGTATCAATCTCTCCAGAATAGAACTCAACAAATGTGAATTTCTTGTAAGCAAATCTAAGCCACTGTAAGGCAAGAGGTTACTCTCTAATCTGTGTTTTACATATGGTCTGTGGGGAATAAGTGTTTTCAAAATCCTTTCTCAAACACCTTCCAAAAATATAAAGCAAAGAAAGGAAGTCCAAACAGAAGGAAGAGTAAAGCTTTGAAGTGTCCCATCCTTTTAGATTAATATCTGACCAGACACTCCAGTGACAGTAAACTCCACAGAGCACTTTGTACTTTTCTTTGTGTGTGTTGATTGAGATTGTGTTTAAAAGCCTGGGGGCACTGGTAATGCTTGAGTATGCTCTTTCTCTCCCCCCAAACCCCGTTCTCTGTAACCCTGGCTAGCCTGGTCTGGAGCATCATTTTCCTGCCTCTGCCTCCAGAATGTTGGGGTTACAGGCATGACCACCATGCCTGGCTTGAGTTTTGTGTTGAAGGAAGGAACTGTGTCTCCTTGGCTAGTTCTGTATGTATTCTATATGGTTACTCTGAAATATGTTGACACACAGTAGGTGAGTTCAAACATGAGTGAGGAAGTCGTGCAAAGATCAAAAGTCCCTTTCTTTTTCAGCAATGACTCTGGCTGGGTGTGGTGGCACACACCTGTAATCTCAGCACTTGGCCCAGGGATCTGGGGTTCAAGGCTAACTCCTTTGCAAGTCTGAGGTTAGTTTGGGCTATATGAGACCCTACCTCAAAGAAAAAAAAAAAAAAGAAAAAGAAAAAGAGGTGATTCTCAAAGGCCACAGAGTGCTGGCACACCCTTTAATCCCAGCACTAAGGAGGCAGAGACAGGTGGATCTCTATAATTCAATGCCAGCCAGATCTGCATAACAAGCTCTAGGCCCACCAGTTCTACATACTGAGAACCTGTCTCAAAGGGGAAAAATAGTATGGGGCTGAAGAGATGGCTAAGTAGTTAAGTGCACTTGTCCTGATGAGCCCCCTCTCCAGCCTGTGAAGGCATCTCTTGACAAGAGCAGCTCTTTTGTACTGTTTTTCAGGCCTTCGTGGGCTAGGGTAAGGACCCAATGGGTTGAAACAGGTACAGACCAAACACTTGAGGTGGACTTTCAAATTTCAAAGGAAGTGCTGAAGAACATGAGATTCTTGCACTCTGCCAAAACACAGTTTGATTAAAACAACAACAACAACACCTGACCCTGAATTATGAGTGGGGCCCATCTTTCCCTGGCCATTGGAGCAAGGCTGTGCACTCAGGAATTACCTCTGAGCCTGTGCTGATGTACTTCAATGGGTATGTGGCTGAGCACTGGACATTAACCAGCAGACTGTAACAGCCTCATGATGTTAACTCATGAAGTTACTATTAAGAAATTACACTTAGAAAAATGCTATTTTAACATAGAAGGGATAAATTTGTTTGATTGATTGATTGATTGATTGATTGATTGATTGATTGATTGATTGATTGATAAGTTGTATTTTTGTTTTTGAAGCAGGATCTCTCTGTGTAGTCCTGGCTGTCCTGGAACTCACTTTGTAGGCCAGATTGACCTTGAACTCACAGAGTTGCCTGCTTCTACATACAAATGCTAGGATTAAAGGTGTGCACCACCATGCCCGGGCCCAGAGGGCAATGGGGTTTTAACTGGCCTTTTCACTTTGCCGGCTTTTCCTTCTCTGTTTCTACTCAGCCAGTGACCCAGGTTGCTTTCCTGTTCTCTACCTGCCTTTTGCCAAGAACAGCTTATGTAAAAGAGGTGGTCCATGATAGAGACAAGCCTTATTCTCCCACCCTGCATCTGCATCCCACATTCCCACCTTGCACCTCCATGTTAGGCATACTTGTTAAGGATGGCCTCAGAACCGTTCTTAGACCATGACATTCCTTTGTCTATAGGCTCACCATTATACTTCTCCACACAGCATCTTGTCCTGAATCTCTGTGAACCACAATAACAATCTAAGAATGCACCCAGAGTGCGGTAACCATGGGAACTCCATCATATGTAGCAATAATAGGAACTGAGTATTTACCTCCAGAAGATTTAATGTGCTATGATAATTGTCACTGAGGAACACTTGTTACGAATGTTAGCTTACTCTGCACAGTTCTTTGAGTCCTGACTAGGAAAACTGAGAACTCTTTCTTTCTGCCCCCCCCACCACTCACACACACACACACACACACACACAGATTTGTACTAAAGACACAAAAAGTTCCAAATAAAATAATAACCTTGTAAAATCACAAATTTCCAGTCATCAGGAGTATTGAAACAGAAGACAGACTTTACTGTTTGATGGAGGAAAATATTATATTCATGAGAATCAGAATTCATTTCTGTTTGTTTTAGTGTTTTTTAATTTTTTAAATCAGGGTCTTGCTATATAGCACTGGCTGTCCTAGAACTGTCTATGTAGCTCAAACTCAACTTGAACTTATTTATTTTTTTTTGCCTTGAATTTTATTTATTTTTTTAAATTTCATCTTACATTCCAACCACAGTTATCCATTCTAATCCCAAATCCACTCCTCCCAAAGGGTAAGGTCTCATGGGAGTCAACAAAGCCTGGCACATTAAGTTGAGGCAGGACCAAGCTCCTCCCCTCTGCATTAAGACTGAGCATGGCATCCCACCATAGAGAATGGGGCTCCCATGAGCTAGCTCACACACCAGGGACAGATCCTGGTCCTACTGCTAGGGGGCCCTCCGATAGATCAATTGTCTCTCATGTGCAGAGGACCTAGCTACACAACTGTCTCCCACATACAGAGGGCCTAGCAAGGACACATGGAAGCTCCTCAGCTGTTGGTCCAGAGTTCATGAACTTCTACAAGCTTGGTTCAACTGCCTCTAGGTTTTTCCTTCATGATCTTGACCTCCCTTGCTCATATATTCCCTCCTGCCTCTCTTCAACTGGATTCCTGGAGCTCAGCCTGGTGCTTGGTTGTGGATCTCTGCATCTGGTTCCATCAATTACTGATGAAGGCTCTATAATGACAGTTGGGGGTATTCTTGAACTTCTAACAATAGCAATCCTCCTGCCTCTACCTCCCAAGTGCTAGGATTACAGGTTTGCACTAGCATGAACTCAACCTCCAAATTTATCTTCATTCATTATTCAGTGAATATTTATGGAGAACCCACTGTGTGGATTGTACTTCTAAACAGTGTTGGTACAACAATAGATTCATCAAGAGCTCAGGGTAGCAGAGAGCTGGGCATTGCACAAACACCCTGCTATATAGGGCATAAAAACAGAAGAATGGCATGGCTGACATCTGTGCCAGAGTGCTCAGACTTTGAGTTGTCCTAGCTGACACCAAGTGGAGCATCACCATGTTCTTTGCCACTCCCACCCTCAGTTAAACAGTGGATTCTGGAGCAGGCTGCACTCTGTAGTTGTTTTAAGCACTGTGTTCTAGGGTGGTTTATTACAAAGCAATAGAACAACTAGAATAAGAATGAGATAAAATCATCCACATAAAGAATGGGTGACGGTGGCCTTGCAAGTGCCCAGTGCTAGGAAATAATTACTATTGGGGCTGCTCTACTTTATTATCAGCTACCATCATTATAAACATGATGACTTAGAAAGTGTTACGTAGCACTGAGCTATCTTGGCTGTCCATTCACAGCCCCTACTCTGTCTCCTGTGTCCCCTCTTTCTGCATCTGCTGGCTGCATGGCTCAAGGTCATTGAAGTAGCTAGGTGCCTTGCATTCACTATTGACTTTACCTGGCCTATTTCACAACTTCCCGTTCAAGCCACTTTCAGACTGCCCCTTTAGATCTATCCTTCAGATCTATTCTCTTACATAGCAACCAGGGAGAACTTTTTTTTTTTTTTTTTTTTTTTTTTTAACTCAAAGATGTCCTACTTAAAATCCTTCAGTGGTTCCCACTGTTAGGACACAGCCTCCAGCCCTGCACTTGGCATCAAGCCCTGTGCAATCTGCCCTCTGCTTACCTCCCCAGGCTTATCAGAGCTCACTGTGCTGCAACAAGCCTGGCTAGCCTGTACCTGCTCTCAGGTCTGCCTCCAGGTTCTGGACATGCTGTTCTCTTTGATCCTTCAAGCCTTTTAAGGGTCTTTTTAGGAGTTGACTATTACAGGATCCCACTTCGAGCCTCATCTGCTCACAGCAGACCCCATGTCCAATAGCACGTTTTAAATGGTGAATAAAAGATAGCAGTACGTATTTGTATAATTGTATAGTTATCTGTTTAATGTCTGCCTCTCCAAAGATGAGAACGATTTCGTCATAGCCACATGTCCTCAAACCTAACACCTAGGAGGCAAATGAGGGTCAGATAGGTTCATTGCATAGGGTGTGTTTAGTATCTTGACATTGCCCTTTATTGTTCAGGTTCACAGCCAAGTTGAATGGCGAGTGCAGAAAGCTCCCTTAGAACCCTCCCCCTACACTCTTAGCCCTCTGTGTGATAATTCCTGCTCTTAAAATGTCTGCTGCACTCTCTCGTGTCACATAGATCTACCCTTTTGCCTTTAGCCTTTTCTGGACAAGAATAAAGCCTCACGTCCTGGCACGGCATCTGTATTGTCCTTAGACAAGGGAATGGAGTCTCAGAGCGTGTGTTCCTCCATCCAGCCACTCATGCAGTTCAGTAAAGAGGACCTGCCAGGGGAGCTTTAGGAAAAGGCACTCTCTGGACAAAGAACATGTCAGGAACTTCAGTGTGCTGGGCACCCCAACTTAGTGTAGATGGAGAGAGTAAGCCGGGAGTGGGAATGTTCCTTGCATTCCTGAGCATCCTCCTCCTCCACAGAGGCAGACACCATCAGGGGAAACCAAGGAACCCTTTTTTTTTTTAATCCCACCCTAACCTCTCATTCCCAACTGACTTCTTTCCAAGCCCTCACAGACAGTTGGAGCCATGTGTACTGGCCACAGATGCAAAGGATGCTGGGACAGCAAATGCCTCCATTACAGCTCTGAAGCATGAAAGGAAATGCAGAGGAGGCATGGACAATCGGATGGTTGTGAGAGTGGCTACCAACTGCAACTTCTACAGGAAACTATGAGCCACGCCTAGAAGTTTCTTTCTAAATTAATACACACACACACACACACCCCTACCATATTACTTAGGTGTTTCCCCACAAAAAAAATTTAACAAAGGAATGAAAGCATCAGTCTATACAAAGGCTTGTCATGAAGAAGTATTTCTATTTGTGATAGCTCTGAACTACAAACAATCTAACAACTATCAAAGAAGAGAGAATGAGAAAATTATGGTGAATCTACCATGGGACGCTGTTATGTAATGAAGAGAAATGAAACTGTAACACATCAACACTCACGTGAACGAAGCCAGAGCTGCAATAGAGTACATACCTTTGGTTCCCTATGTGTGAAGTTCTAAAGACGAAGGAGAACCTGTGCTCCCTCCCACATTCACCCAGTGCCACTCACTGTCAGCTGAGGCTTCTCTTACTTACTATGACACCGATCCAGAAGAACATGAAGCGGATCCTAGAGTCTTTTACAATAAACAGGCCAATAAACTGAACAGACAGTTCTCAGATGAAAAACCACAAATGGCTAACACATGTTCAAAGTGTCCAACATCACTATTAATTAGATTCAAATCAAAACTACTTTGAGATTCCATCTCACCCCATTCCGAATGGCTATCATCAAGAAAATAAACAACAATGAATGCTAGCAAGCTGTGGGGGAAAGAGGAACCTTTGTACATCGTGGGTATGTAAACTTTTACAGTCACCATGGAAATCAATGTGCAGGTCTCTCAAACACCTAACAATAGTGCAGTGGGCAGCAGAGGCAGGCAAATTTCTGAGTCTGAGGATAGCCTGGCCCACAAAGTAAGTTCCAGGAAAGCTGGGACTGTTAACACAGAAAAACAAAAACCAAGGAACAAACAAGCAAACAAACAAGCAATAATAGTGTGGTGGTTTGAATAAGAATGACCCCCCATAGGCTGGTAAGTTTGAATGCTCGGTCCCCAGTTAGTGGAACTGTTTGGGAAGAATTAATAGACATGGTCTTGTTGGAGGAAGTGTTACTGGGGGTGGATTTTGAGTTTTCAAAATCCTACATCAGGCCTAGCCTCATGATTGCTCTCTCTCTCTCTCTCTCTCTCTCTCTCTCTCTCTCTCTCTCTCTCTCTCTCCACCCTCTCTCTCCCTTCTTCCCTCCCTCCTACCTGTGGATCAGGATATGAAGCTCTCAGGTACTGCTCCAGCATTATATCTGTCTGCTTCTCACCAATGATGACCATGGACTAACCCTCTAAAACTGTAAACAAGCCTCCAATTAAATGCTTTCTCTTATAAGAGTTGCCTTGGTCATGGTATCTCTTCAGAGCAATTGAGCGGTGACTAAAATAAATAGAACTACCATATGATCCAACCACACCACCATGTATCCAAAGAACTCTATATCTTGCCATAGAAATACTTGCACATTCATATATTGCCGCTGAATTCACAACAGATAGGAAATGAAGCCAACCTAGATTCATCTACCAACAGGTAGATGAAAATGAAAGTATAGTGCAAATGCATGATGCAATTTTATTCAGATGCAAGAAAAATAAAAATTTTCAAGAAAGCAGATGAAACTGGAAAATGGAATGTTAAAATGAGGTAACCCAGGCTCAGAAAAGCAAACACTTCTTCTTCTTGATATGTATAGATCCTATCTTGTAGTGTTTATACATGTGTTGTTACATGGGGTGAAACACTAGAAAGGTGGCTATGATGGGGGAGCACATGTGAGGTGCAAATGGAGTAGGGGAGGGGCAATAACTGGAGAGCTGAGTGTATGCCAGGGCGAGGAGTGGGTCGGGGAGCAGCACAGATGTCTTTCGGTACTCAGCTCAGCTGACACTGTCTAACCAGCAAGCATCTTCTAGTAGAAAGGAACAAGCAAAGGTGTATGCTGAAATGTCTGCACAGTGATGCCTAAGCACCCTTCAAAGCAAATGAGACTTGGGAACATAGTGGGGCCACAGTCTCATCTAGGGGTATGTATAGTCAAAAAGCTTGAGTTCCAGAACCTGGCCTATGACAAACCCGGAAGTAGCTGTGGCCTCAGCAGTTCACCAACCCATTGACTCATCCAGTAAGCATGCACTAGAGTGATTACCAGATAGCTTCAGAACCAAGAAGTCTGTAGTGGAGTCCAAGGTTCAAGTTCACAAAGTCCCAGGTGATCCTAACACTCCCGGATGGGGGACTGTACTATGGCTGCTTAGTAATTTGATCCTTGCCAACATAAGTTTTTGTTTGTTGGTTGGTTGGGTAGGTGGGTGGTTGATTTTTTTTCTAGAACCTGGGAACAGGCACATGCTAAGCAAGAAGTCTATTATGGAGTAGCATGCTTCCTCCAGCCTGTAAAAGTGGGTTCTAATGTCTCTGCAGGTGCATGGTATTTCGGGAGCAAACAGCCACTGCTCAGGAGGTTTTCACAATAAATAAAAAGTGCTGCAGGATTTGAGTTCTATGTAGAAATAAAAGATATTGAGCTCTGCTTATTAATAGATAGGGAGAATGTTTGCTTTCTCTGGAAAATTCTAGAAGAGAAAGAAGAGGCTGGAGCCAAAATGAAAGAAGAGTCGTGGCCAAGGGAACTTTGGAGCAAACTGGCCTGTGCTATTTGCTTTACGGTGTCACAGCAGAGTCCTTGCTGTTGCATCCTAGCTTTTGTTTGTTTGTTTGTTTGTTTGGTTGGTTGGTTGGTTGGTTTGCTTTGGTTTGGTTTTGGTTTTTGGTTTTTCAAGACAGGGTTTCTCTATATTGTTTTGGAGCCTGTCCTGGCACTTGCTCTGTATACCTGGCTGGCCTTGAACTCACAGAGATCCACCTGCCTCTGCTTCCCGAGTGCTGGGATCAAAGGCATGCACCACCAATGCCTGGCAGACATCCTATTATTTTGATATTGCTTTGTCAATAGAAAGACATGGGAACAGCAGTATCTATTTGAGGTTGATATGGCACAGAAAAGAAACACCACGGAAGGTGAGACCCAGGCTAAGCATGAATGATTAGGCAGAAGGCTATGTCAGAATCACAAGATACCTTGCTCAGCCTAGACACAGGGGTGTGAGTATGGAGAGATGCCTTGGGCCTGCCTCAACTAGATGATGGGACAGACTTAGTAGACTTCCTAGGAAAGGACTTACTCTCTCTGAGGAACAGATGGGAGGTGGGGGAGGGAAGTAGGGGGATCAGGAGGACAGAAGGGAGGGGAACTAGGATTGGAATATAAAAAAATAAATTAATATAAAAAAGAATGCTGGCTGCTTTTCCAGAGGACCCAGGTTTGATTCCTGGCATCTACATGGGATCTCACAACTGTTTGTGACTCCAATTCCAGGGAACCCAATGGCCTTGCTAGGTATAATCTGGACATAGGTGCCAACTAGCAATCAATGGCAAAACAGTACACCTTGGGTACAAAGAAGCCCTGTGTTCTCAGTACTCTTTTTTTTTTTCCTTAATGATAATAAAATTAGCACAAGATGTCATGTCAACAAATGTTTAACTGTCTGAAAGACACTGCTTTGTGAGGCACACAATTCGTTTTCTAATAAAAATGCACTAGGTTAGCCTTCGGTAGAACGTGAGTATAAGATGTCCCCTCCTCAGATTGCCAGGAGACAGGTTAGAGTCACACAGGCTACTGCAGACCCTGTGCTGAATTCAGCCGCAGAGCTTTTTACATCTTACTTACTTACTTTATGTATTTATTTAGTTTTTTCAAGATAAGATTTCTCTGTATGCAGCCCTGGGCTTACTTTGTAGACCAGGCTGGCCTCAAACTCAGAGACCCTCTTGTCAGCATGCTACATCTTATTTTAATGTGTCTGATCATTTGTCTCTTTTCCTTGAAATGAGAGTCTGTGTCTCTCATTAGGTAGTAGAACATTTTATACCTTCATAGGAAGAATTATTAAAAGTAAGTGTGTCAAGGTTTGTGTATGTTTTACTAGCCAAAGAAAATAGTACTGAATGTCAGACTCTTTCTCCATGAAATGATAGGGCTGAACTCCATGACCGCCAAGCCAGATGCTGAGGCTATTCTTTGTCTCAGACATTTGATACTGTTGAAGTGATTTAGGATTTCCTTCCGTTGTCCCAAGAATTCACCCCCTGCTGATTCAAGCAACCCATTAACAAAGGGCAGAGTATGGCATCCTAGAGACCAGGTTCTCCCTAGCAAGCACTGGAAAAATCCAAGGCTGTCGGAAATGTTGGGATAATGGCATGAGGTTCTTTTGGGAATCTGCCATTTCATCTTCAATAACAAATAACTCCGTGTGAGAGAAAACAGAGCTTAAAAGGTCAGGCATTACTTGATGCTGCTTATATGAAATATCCTGAAAGGGTAAATCCCCAGAGAGAGGAAGCAGCCTACTGGTTGCCGGAGGCTACAGAGAGGCAGGGGTGGAGAGCAAGGTTGAGTGAATGGGGTTTCCTTTGGAGAAAGGGAGAATTTTCTGGAAACAGGAAGAGGCAATTATTGGGCAACACTGTAAATGTCCTAAAGCCAAAGCACTTCACACAGTTGATTTTATGTCACAGAAGCATCACTTTTAAAAAACAGTGACCACCAGGTGATGGTGGCACACACCTTTGATTCCAGCACTCAGGAGGCAGAGGCAGGTGGATCTCTGTGAGTTCCAGGCCAACTTGGCCTATAGATCAAGTTTCAGGACACCCAGGGCTACACAGAGAAACCCTGTCTCAAAAAACAAAACAAACAAAAAGCCACAGATAACCTTGAACTCCATGGAGATATACACCAAAGGGAGGTTAAAGAACTGGAGGACCCTCACGGGTCATATTTCATGTGTCTTATTTGTATTGAGCCTACAATTCAAAACTCTCTTTTCCAATCAACTCTAAATTAATGATGTTATTATTCATCACCAGTGTTCCCACATATCCGGTGGAGACTGTGCTTCATATATTTTCTGGCTCTCAGGGGATTAACTCACCCAATTTTCACAGTAAGCCTGAGAAGTCAGTATAGTAATCATTTCCAATTTACACAAGGCCAAGATCCTCTACCTGAGCAGGTCACGGTGTGACAAGACTCAAGTCTCCAATGTGGCTTTCTTTAAGCCTAAGCTGGTTATCAATGACCTGAAGATAGATTCCATGGTAGTATACAACAGACTTAAAAACACTTTGATAAAATAAACAAACTCTCTGTGTGCTTATAGTTGCAAAAAAATAAATGTACTTGTCTATTTCTTAAATAAATGAGTGTAATGATGGGTCCTGTTGGTGAGCAACAAACTTGTAATAAGAGGTGCCAAACAGACCAGACCCAGGTCCAGAGGCCAAACAGAGCAAATCTGTAAGTTATAAACTCCCAGTATTGAAGGAAATGCTTTGAAAATCTGTCACTTTCTTTCAGTTAGCAGCTACAGCCAGGCCCTTAGACTCCTTTTCGGAAGGCTTTCTACAAAGGTCTTTGGCAAAGTCGGCCATGGGGATGTTGCTGTGTTAAAGGCATCTGGGCTGGTTGGCTGTTGAAATGTCCTGCTGTGCTGTTACTTTACACCCATTCACCTACTTATCTATCCTCTTAGTATCCGAAGATGTGTGGTTAACTTCCCAATGTGACACAATGGTTAGGTCTTGGTGGCCTCTGAGTCATGCAGATCGTCTGATGTCAGGTGATGTGACCTGGTGGCATGAGATCTGGGCATCCATCCAGCAGCATTTCAATAGCATGCTCTTTCAGAGTGGCCTTTCCTTGCCCAGAATCCACACGGTGGAACAGCATGGCGCCTTTCCCATCTGGATTTAGAACAATATCCCTACCTGGAGCAGAGAGAAGAATGTTTTTATATTCCTGAAGCCAAATCCAAACAAATTATAATGACATACCATGCAGGAACACAAAATTAAAATCAAAACCGAAGACTGGGATCTAAGAAGAAATGCAGCAGTAGCCTGGACCACATCCTGATGTCATGCATGCACCTTTCCTGCTCTCTTACTCATGGAAGGTTGCCATGGGGTCTTGGGAAAAGGCTTGGGACCTTTGCACCATAGGAGTGCTGCAATGCTGTCAGGCTTTGGCCTCTGAGCTCTGACTCCAGTGAGCAATCTGTGGACATTTTAGATTTAATGTGTTTCTCATACATTCCTAGCACATAGCAAAGTAAACACAGTAGATGGCCAGGCTGCCGAATATGAGTGGGAAAACTGAGTAGGAGAGAATGAATGATGGGCACGTGGTTTAAAGAGAGGCAGAGTGGATGAGGACGAGGGGGGGAAAGAAACTGGGATACTGGATCTGCAGGAAGTCTGTGTGTGAGAAAGGCTCTGCCAGGAAGCTCCTCCCTCACCCACTTCATTCCTGTTGATGGCCCAGGTGTCCAGCCAGCAGCAGGCAGGGAACAAGTACACTTCCTACAAAACTGGAGAGCTTCACACCAGCCCAGGGGTACCTGCACCCTTTCTTTTTTGTTTTTGTTCCACTTGACATTCATTTCTCCTTTTTGTTTGTTTTCTTTTCTGTCCATTCCTTGTCCTTCAGCTTCCCCGCGCCTTTGGAACAGACACAGTTACTGAGTTATTCTCTGCAAAGGAGACCACAGACGGTTATTTTTATGGAGTCTCTTGAGCCAGGGTCTCACCCTCTGTAGTTCAGGCTGGCTTCACACTCACTATGATCCTCTTGCCTTAGCCTCCCAAGTCCTAGGACTACATGGGTGAGTCACCTCGTCCTGTCAAGCCATATTCTTACACCCAGATCTCTGGATTTTGCCTCTCACGAAGCTCTGCTGAAACTGCTGTATTCCTTTCTGTCCCCAGTTAACTGGCCATCCAAAACCATTTCCTCATGCCACGGAGGAGTTTGACCAGTGCTACAAGGACCTTTCCCCTAGAGCCTTACTTCCTCTTTTTGTCTAAGTCTGGTCTTGTCATTGACTTGAGGTTGTTTGTCATGCTAAGGCAGTTCTGGCTAGCACGTCCTCGGGTGTGAGTAGACGGGGTGACAGGCACAGGGTTTAGGAGGTTTGTCCATCTTCTGAGTCCAAGGCAAACACACACCGACCCTGTTTTCCAATTCAGCCTTGCCATTTACCAACTACTCAAGGAGTTGGTAATCAAGATATACCAACTGTGTCCTTCTGAGGTGGGATGTGGGGGTGGGGGGCAGGCAATGATTCCTACCTCAGAGTTTGTTGTGAAGGTTAAATGAGCCGCTTTTCTGCAAAGGCCTCAGCACCGAACACTGCTGCTTCCGGTAAGAGGCAAGTGCAGTCTTGCCAGCCATTAGTCGTGACCACCAGAGATTGCAGCTCCTATTGCTTCTCTAGAAATCTTGACCAGTTCAAAGCCTGTGATTTGCAACCTGTTAGAACTTGGCCCAGTTACAAGTATAGAGAGCTCTGGGCCAGCTGGATAAATGAATGACTCCTGTGTTACCAGTTAAAGTGAAGCAACAGGGCAGCAAGGGCAGCCAGGAGAAGCAGGTAGGGATCACTGGCAGAGATTCTTCCTTAGGCATCAGCCTGACGATTGTGGAAGGACTAGGAGGGTTCAGAAGCAGCTGGAATTCCTTGTTGACTTTTATTGTGGATGGGAATTTTGACACTATCTGGGTATCTTTAAAGCAGATTTAGAAGTTTGTATGATTGTTATTTTTCTCCAAACACACATGATGAGAGCCCAGATCCAGATCATGTTGGCAGGGGGTGGGGACTAGACAGGACTGTCCTCATGAAGACCCCAGTTGCCCTTTGCATAGAGTTCAAGTTCCTGCTAGTTTAGAAAAGACATTCCAGAAAGAATATAGGTCTGGGGACCTGCCAATATGAATTCCTGACTTGAAGATTCTAGGATGTGTATTAATTTACAAAAGTTTGTAAAGGCAGGGTAAAGAAACACTGGGCCGACAGAGATTTTTCCAATCAGGTCACAAAGCACTTCCAACGAGAAACTATCAGAGATTTGTTGTCCTCCACGTCACAACAGTATCCTCTGAAGAAAGACCAAGTCTTGCAACACCTCATGAAAATAATCTGAAGCCTCATGTCTTGGTTTCTATCTATTGTTGTGATGAGACACCATGTTCAAGACAACTTATCAAAGAAAGCATGTATTTGGGGTATTTGTGGTTTCAGGGGCTTGGAGTCCATGATCATCATGACAGGCATAGAATGTGCTAGAACACTATCTGAGAGTTCACATCTTGAGACCCAAATACAAGGCGGGGGGGGGGAGGGGAGGAGGGAGGGAGAGAGAGAGATAGTTTGAATCTTTTGAAACTTCAAAGACACCCCCACCCCCCACCCCCTCACTTCCACCCCACCCCCACCCCTGGCCAGGGCACACCTCATCAAACTCAGCCACATCTACTAAACCTTCTATGATGACACAAGCTACAGTTACCTGAGAGAAGGGAACCTCAACTGAGAAAATGCATTCAGAAAATGTGTTTGTAAGCCAGCAAGACTGTAGGGCTTTTTCTTTTTTCGCCCAACATATTTTTTTTAATTTTTGAATTTTGTATCATGCACCCCATTCACACTTACTTCCCAGTGCTCCCCCTCCCCCCTGCAAAAACAATAAACACACACACACACACACACACACACACACACACACACACACACACACGTCTAATTTGTGTTGCTCATGTACTCACTGGAGCATGGTCAAGTTCCCAGTGGCCAGCCCCTCCACCCCACCCCCCTCACTCACACCTCTGCCAGAAGTCATCAGGCGTGGAAAGCCTCATTTTATCATCCTTATCACAATTTTTTAAGAGTTCTCTTCAATGGTTTCCTGTCCAGGCTGTTACTTTTGGGGAAGGTGGGGGAGTAGGGATTGTCAGAAAAGCCTTCCATATCTCTCTCAACTGTAGTCTGCAGTCAATGATAGCACTGCAAAAGTAGCTTCCTTAACTTTTGCAGTCAGCAGGAGCGCGTGGTCCAGGGTCATCCACATGATTTCTGGCATCAGCACATGCCACAGAGCTCAGCATGGTCTCCGGTGGCAGTACAGACTATGGACGTGAAAACAGCCCTCTACCACAGCCTGTTGTGTCATGTGACATCAACATGGCTTCAGGCAGTAGCACAAACCATGAACATTCAAATGGCCTTCTGTGGTTAACATGGGCCACGGACAATTGGCAAGGTCCCCAGCTGCAGGAGATCCATGGTCCCAGACATTGTCCTCAGCAGCAGCACAGTAAGGCATTTTCTTAATTAGCGATTGAAGGGTGAGTGTCCAGTCTATTGTGGCTGGGGACACCTCTGGGTCCTGGATTCTGTAAGAAAGCAGGCTGAGAAAAGCCATGAGGAGCAAGTCAGTAAGCAGTATGTCTCCATTGCCTCTGCATCAGCTCCTGTCTCCAGCTTCCTGCTCTGGCTTCCTTCAGTGATGAGCTGTGATGTGGAAGTGCAGGCCAAATAAACCCTTTCCTCCCCAACTTGTTTTTGCTCATGCAGTTTCATCACAATAGTAACCCTAACTAAGACGCCTTTCCAAACAGTTTCACCAACTGAGGACCTTCTGACAGTTCCACAACTGAGGACCAAGTTTTCCAACATATGATGAGCCTATGGGAGCTATTCTCATTCAAACCATTACCATATCCTGTCATAAACCTTGCAAGTTATTTCCTGCTTTTAGACAGCCTGACCTGAAGAACTCACTGCAATAAAAATAAATGCTCTGACTAATTTTTAAAAACTCTGATTCTAGAGTTTGTTTACATGGCAAATGATTTCCTTTTCAAATCTGGGCTACCTATGCAACAGTGCCTGGCTATTGTGTAGCTGACCTTACCATCCACAAATCATTTAGGAGGTTTTATTATCTTCTGCTTCTTAAAATTCACATACAACTTATAGCCCAAAGGAGTTAAGGGATTCCATTAAAGCCCATCATTTAGTTGGCCCTCTTCTTTACTTCTGTTGATTCTGAGTCAGCTGTAAATGCGAGCTCATGCATTCATTCGACAAATATTATTAAGTAACCCTGTTATCAAGGAGTATATTATACTCAGGGAAGAAAACAATTGCACAGATAATTATACACAGTACACAAACAATTTAGGGCAGGATGTGGCACAAGCGAGGGGAATTTTAAGGCAGACTCTTTCAGACTTGGCACAAGCTGGGGGAAATTTGAGGCTGAGTCCAGGAAATAGATGAAATAATTTTCAATCTGGGAGGGGCCAGATAAATAGGAAGCACTGCATAAAGACAAAGGAGATAAGAGTACGCATTTAACGAAGGCCATTGCTGAGGTTTTTAGACTAAGGCACATTTAATGAAGCCAGTCACTGAGGGTTTTAAACTAAGACACATGCTCAGAACTTCTACTTACAACAGCTACTGTGAGTATATGCTCAAGGCCTGTCGTGTGCTTGATGGTGATTTGAACACAGAAACTATCCAGCAGTGGACAAAACCCAAATACCTAGCAAGTAAAACCCAAAACCCTTGTCTTCATGGAGCTTCCATGGAAATTGATGGCCACTACACCAAATGGTAAGACGTAATGCATTACAGTAGCGCTAAGAGCCATACAGAAAAGGCCAGGAACAAGAGGCAGTGCTATTTTTTTTCCACCAATTTTTTTGAGCTACACACTTTTCCCCATTCCCCTTCCCTCCTTCCCTTTCCTCTTCCATCTTTCCCCTTTGCTCCCCATGCTCCCAATTTACTCAGGAGATCTTGTCTTTTTTCCCCTTCCTAGGTGGATCCATGTATGTCTCTCCTTGGGGTCTCTTCTTTGTTATTTAGGTTCTTTGGGGTTGTGGCCTGTAGTCTGGTTGTCCTTTGCTTTATGTCTAATTATGAGTGAATGCATATTATATTTATCTTTCTGGGTCTGGGTTACTGTTGCTGGAAGTTTCTGTTTTGTTGTGTCCAGCAGCCATTTAGTTCCAAATAAACACATAGATGGCTCAGGCTTCTTATTGTCTAGCTCTCTCTTAATAATTAACCCATTTCCATTAATCTCTGTATCTTCACATGGTCTTGGAATACCCGAGAATGCCTGGGTGTCTTGCTTCCTCAGCAGCTACATGGCATCTCCTTGACTCCACCTACTACCTTTGTCTATCCTTGTTTGGATTTCTCACCTGGCTAAATCCTGCCTGTCCATTGGCCAAAC
Organism: Cricetiscus sungorus; assembly: GCA_030556225.1. NCBI lineage: Eukaryota > Metazoa > Chordata > Mammalia > Rodentia > Cricetidae > Cricetiscus > Cricetiscus sungorus. Next base: position 61,408,406 of record JANBXA010000372.1, on the reverse strand, counting down.
ACCTTTAGTAATCAATCAATAAGAGAAACATATAGTCACAGCATATAGAAGGACATCCCTCATCAGGTTATGTCACTCAGGGTGGCTTTTTCTAGTTCTGTCCATGAGGCAATGCTATTTTACTGTGGTTTGTTTTGTGGTACTAGGGATTGAAGCCAGGACCTTGACCATGTGTTCTAGCATTAAAGCCCTTGTTTGACTTTTTATCTTGAAACAGGGTCTCACTAAAGTGCTCATGCTAGTCTTCAACTCTGTCCCAGGCAGATTTGAACTTGCAATCTTCTTTGCTTCAGAGAGAGAGAGAGAGAGAGAGAGAGAGAGAGAGAGAGAGAGAGAGAGGGAGGGAGGGAGGGAGGGAGGGAGGGAGGGAGGGAGGGAGGGAGAGAGAGAGAGAGAGAGAGAGAGAGAGAGAGAGAGAGAGAGAGAGAGAGTGGGATGAGAGTGCTGAGAGTGCTCCAGGCAGCAGAAGGACAGGGTCTCAGGAGTGAATGTGCTCACAATTCAGTCTGGAGGTCAGTCTGCTAGAGCCAAGAGGGAGGGAGGGAGGAAATGGAGTCAAAGGTATGGTGAGCCTTCTCAGAGATGCTGGCCTGATTTTATGGCTTATTCTGTTTGGCTGCCAGATCATTTACCCAGAGATTCTCTTCTAGCTTTAAAAATGCCTGGGGCTATGGGTGTAAATCTGTTCCAGAGTTCTTACCCTCAGGTACAAACCCTGGTACTGCTCTCTCTCTCTCTCTCTCTCTCTCTCTCTCTCTCTCTCTCTCTCTCTCTCTCTCTCTCTCTCTCTCTCTGTGTGTGTGTGTGTGTGTGTGTGTGTGTACAACCTTGCAGCTGGTTCTTCTGTTGTGAGCTCTTGGGCTAGAACTCAGGTGTTAGACTTGGGAGATACTTTCAGTTTCTGAGCACTCTCATCAGACTAACCATTTTAAACAATGAAACTGTAAATAAACCAGTTCTTGATAGAAATAGAGAATTTAAAAAAAAACATTGGAAACAATAAAACCATAGTATTTTATACCTCTATAATCCCAGCACTTGGGAGGCAGAGGCAGGGGGATCTCTGTGAGTTTGAGGCCAGCCTGGTCTACAGAGTGAGTTTGAGGCCAGCCTCCAAAGTCACAGAGAAACCCTGTTTCGAAAAAACCAAAAAAGATTGGGTTACAATGGTGTGTACATTTGTTAAAACTAGATTTGGTCTCTATTTCATTCCTTTGTTGTAAAATTACATCTGATGACATACACACATCTTAACAAATACATTAATTTATTGTTTTTAATTTAAAAAATTTCCAAGAATATATTTTTGTCATGTTTTTCCCTCCCCACAACTCCTCCCAGATCCTTCCCACTTCCCTACATATCCAACTTTACATTCTGTCTCTCTTTCAAAGAAAAAAAAAGAGAGAGATAAACAAGCAAACAAACCCCCAAGAAACAAAAAACCCCACAAAAGGAAAATTAAAACAAATAACAATACCTGTAAGACAAAAAAAAAAAAAAAAAGAAAAAGAAAAAGAAAAAGAAAATGCCAAAAAAAACCCCAAAATGACACAAAAAGCTTAAAAATATAGCATTGAGTTTGTTTTACGTTGGCATGCACTCCTACTTATGCCCACATCTTAAATATGTTTCTACATTGTATCCTATTTCAAAAAGAAAAGAAAAGCTATTAGGACATGTCCATTCAATTTTGGATATCAAACGTATGGAAAATGTGTATCTTTTCTGCCTTTCCTTCTGTCACAGTGGACTGTCTCTGCTAGGGGTTGAACCCAGGTCCTTGTGCATGCTAGGCATGCAGTCTACCACTGCAGTCTATCCCTAGCAACCCATCCCCCCTTTATTCTTGATTTGGAGATAGTATGTAAGTCTCAGGCTAGCCTTTGACTCACCATCTAGCCCTGACAGCCCTTGAACTTGCATCCTGCCTACCAAGCAGCTAGAACAGCAACCTCTTTTCCATTCCAGTGCTTGCCTGGTCTTTTTAGAATTTGTTCTTTCAGATCCACCTTCTCCAGTTTCAATCCCTGTTCCTACTGGATTTCTTTGTCAAGATACATTTTCTTTGGAATTACTTGTTGTGTGTCTGTCTTGCCCATTAGACAAATATGGCCTTTGCCCTCACCATGTCTTGTTAATTGCTGTACCTCCAGTGACTAGCAGTGTACTTGACACATTGACTATATTAACATTTGTTGCTAAATAAAATAATTTGTTTGTATCACCTTAAAACACTTCTTTAAATTTCTTTGTTTCCATCATAGATTTACATTTTTTTAATAGCCAAAGCCATCCTTTTTTGGGATTCTATCAAATTAATATGACAGTGACACTTCTTGTTTGTATAATTCTTAGAATTTACATAAGTATTGGATTTAGAAGATTCTCAACCAGAACAATTTCAGTCACAAAAATCACATAATGGGGAATAGAGATTCTGTATTTAAATTTTCTCTTTCAGATTCTTGGGAGAAGGGGAAAACCTCAAATACTATAGTACATTTATGACTTTTTACTCAGGTGGGGTGGGGGGTGTCTCGAAGTTAAAGACCACCAGGAGGGACACGGTTCCGTCTTTCTGTTGGAAAGGAGGATGAACATCTGCTAACTTATGTAACTACCCCATATAAATAGCTTCATTTTGTAGAACCTTAAATTGCTTCTGCACTCATCGAATCATGAACAGTGGTGTATAACAGACTCTAAAGGACCTAACAGTACACAACTGGCGCATTTCTAACACTAATGTGTGTGCAGTTCCAATAAACGTGTATATGGCCAAAGAGTAAAACAAATGCATGAAAATCTCCATGTACACAAATATTTCTCCATCATGTTGTGTGCATACTAGCCTTCAGATGTCTTGTTGACATAATACAGCTCTTTTAATCTGGCAAAAGTACAGCACCCACACTAGCACAGTTAGGACCTACATAGACCAGCTGCTCCTTGGAGGCTTCAAGTAAAACCAGATTAATAACCTGAATTAAACAAAAGGGCAATTTCTAGGCTTGACTAACCATGATGACAAAGCGAATTTCTTAGACTTCTCTTTCCCTTTTCCAGACATTGATCCCTCACTAGTGACCTACACAGCAGCTAACCCTACTCTCTTTCTTCACTGAGGTATATATAATTCAGCTGATTCACTTTATCAAGCCCGAACTCTTCTGGAGAGCTTGTGTGTGTTGGAGACTGTGCCCAAATCCCCAGAGGAAATCTAACAGTAGCGTCCAGTTTCAAGGCTGACCCTGCCTTGAAGGAGTTGATGACCTGAAGATTAAAAGGAGCAATCCATAAGCACAGTTTTGAGATGGGCAAAATCAACCTGGAATTGAGGCTAGACGTGAGTCTGAACCCGAACAATACAATACTCATTTGTGGAGCTTTTAAGCAGGGCTTCTTTGCCACGGCTACTCTGTGTATGCAATTTATTTGTGCACTTTTCTCGGGGCAAGGCTGTTGTTTTCATTCTTTTAGAGTCCTGGCAGGATCACATGACTAGCGAGCAGCTATAAACCCTTCCAACATCTCGAGTCAGTTCTCTGGCTCCTTGAAGAGACTGCGAGGTCCCAGCAAGCTCAACAGAGTCGTCCCGGGTTCAAGGAGGCCCAACTCTCCTAATTAAACAGTCCCAGGAGGACTGTAACTCGAGGCTCTCAACCAAGCTGTGGCCTTGGCCGTCCTCCAGACGCCCCCACTCGGGTTGTTCCTCGTCCCGCCCCTGAGCACCTCCATTTCCTATTGCGCCTCCGCCCTTTCGGCCCCGCTCGGCTTCCGTCCCAGATGATCCCTCCCCGGGGCGGCCACCGCCTCCTCCGCTGCGAGCTGGAGCCGCCTCCCGGGCCAGTGGCGTAGCCGAGTCGGCGTCCGGCCGGCGGTGCGGAGAGGACCGGACCCGGCGCGACCGAGCGGGGGGCCATGGAGAAAGCGGCCCGCGGCGCTGCGCACACCGACTAGAGCCGGCGCCCGCCGCCGGCGCCATGGACCGAGCGCCGGCCGAGCAGGTACGCGAGTACCGGGGCTGCTCTCGGGCCTCCGAGCGAGCCAGGCCGGCTCGGCTAGAAGGCCCGGGGAGGTGGACCCGGGCCGGTGTGTGTTCGGCGGAGACAAGCGTCGTTCTTGCAGCGGTCTGGAGCGTATTCCTTTCCTGGCTTCTCCCTTGTTTTCCTAGCTAGTTATTTTGCAAATAATTATCCTTTTTGAAATGGAGCAAGAGTTCCTTTTGAGCCCATGTTCGTATTCGCACAGTAGTTCCGTTAGTGGTCTCTTTAGTTTTTGATTGCATCAAATTCTTGCTGGTAAGTGCTGGGAGGAAGGGCTAGTGACAATGTGAAAAAAATAACTTAAAAGAATAGTGTCATGCTTCCTCCTCCCCCAAGTTTTTACAGCTACTCTGGAAACGATTTAATTTGATTCTGATTTTTTGCTTACAGTCAGTTCTCCTCGTCCAAAGCCTTGATCAGTTAGTCACATAGTTGAAGGGAGAAGAAACACTGGTGACCGGCCTGTTAGTTTTGCAAATAGTTAATTAACTCGAATAAACGAGACGCCATCTCCCAAATTCCTGTATATGTTTTTATGTAGCTAATGACAGTTTTGATTTTGAATTACACTCTTTTCAAGCCAAAACACAGCTTTCTAGTTTTGTACACTTTGTCATTTCTGTTATTGTTGAGACTTGTTATAGTGTCCGTTCTATTCTGGATCTCTTAGGAGCGATCTTCCTGCCTCAGCACTTTCCACAGGGCCTTGCACACAGACTTTAATTTAAAAGGGAACGAAAAGCGTGGTGAGAATATAAATCTTTTTATGAAGGAGCACAAAGTATCAGAGGAAAATTGGTGTGGTGCTTCTTGGTAGATACACACTTCCCTATGGCCCAGAATATTCTGTTACAGCTTGTAGTATATTTAGTGAAAATATTTTTGAAAGTAATTCTGAAAGAAATGGGAGATTTCAAACTTTGACAAAAGGAAAGGAAATTTCCTTGCATGTGCAACTCTGATGAAAGGGTGGGACACTCTGAACCAGTAATGTAAGTATACTCAGAGCTCCTTTCATCTTAGAGGAAACGGGAAATGTAATTACCTATTTAGATGGTAACATTTAGCATAGCTCTCTACATGTGATTATCCTAAGAGCAAGTGTGCCAGACTGCTTAGCGAGCATCCTCCTCTGTCATCCCACAAACTCCACCATCTACTAAACCTTTGAGAATCTAAGAGCCAGGGAAACAAACACACAAACAAGAAAACCATGCATATTGTTTTCTATTGAAGGTGTTTTTCCCCTTTCCAATATCTCTTGTCTCAGCCTAGCCTGTTGTGGGAGACCTACTAAAGAACATTTAAATAGGTAAAAACCCTCAAGAAGTATTAGATTCCCACCACCCTCCAAATGTTTTGTTTTTTTCCTTTTAAACCTTTGCTGGCTTACATTCAGAATTTCTGAAAATACCTACAGTATTAACTGGTAGTGCTTAGCAGTTTACATAAATTTGTTTTATCTTTTAATTGTACTCAGTAATAGACTTGTTGCATTTTCAAGTTAGCCTAATTAATAAATCCTTGGAGGACGGCACAAGGGTAACAGTTAAACATTTGTGTCTGAAGGCATTCTTGCCATAGACTTTTAAAATTGCCATTTACACAAGCTGGCTTTATAAATGGACAAGCCTTGTATATGTTCTAGGAAGTAAGTCATTGGTAATATAGTGCTAGATGGATAGCCCTCATTGTAATAACAACTGAAATCATCTTACAACCGGACAGCCTCTCAGGAGTATTCTCTCTTGCTATTAAGTCAAAACACGCAGCTCAATTTTAACTGCCAGAGGTAGCTGATACAAGAACAGTTTTTACTTGGTATGATGCATTTTCATGTGTGTATGTTGGGGGTTGGGGAAATAAATTGCATAGTATGCATAAGTATGTAGAGGTCAGAGGTCAAAGTTGGGCAGATATCTTCCTCAATGACTCCTCACCTTACTTTATGGCGAGTCTCACTGAACCCAGAGCTCACTGTTGCAGCTAGACTGACTGGCTGGCCAGCTTGCCAGCAAGCCCCAGGGATTCTCCTACCTTTGCCTCTTAGCAGTGAGATCACATGCCCCTACCTACCTCTGCACTAGCCCTCCCCATCTCCACTCAAGTCTTCATTCTCTCACAAGTACTTTACTGATAAAGCTGTCTCCATGGTCTCATTTTTTTTTCATCATCATTATAAATCTTGTGTAAAGGGGTGTGAGGAAGAAATCATGGGGTTCATTTGTTTATAAAGATTCTGTGTCTCTAATTTTAGGAAATCTAGGATTGTTTTGGAATTTTCAAATAAAGCATATCGTAGAAGTGACAGGAACCTTGAGCTTTACAGGCTGTTTTATAGTGTCACAGTACTCTAAAATAATCTATAAAGACCACTGATTAGTTGCTTCTTTCATTCCTAGAAAAACAAATGCAGTGAATATGGCTTCATGCAGTTTTGTCACAAATAAGAATGTAAAACTGGGCTGCTGAAATAGCTCAGTTGGTAAAAGTACTTGCCACCAAGTCTGACAACGTAGAACCCATGGAAAAAGGAAGGACCAGTTCCTGAAAATTTCCTCTCCACACCCCATGTACACATCACATACACACATGAACATAAAGTAATATAATGCAAATCTATAATTGTTTTAACTGTTTAGCTAATGCCAGCACTCCAAACTAAATGCATAGTCAATTTTCCACACCTGCAGGTTCTAACCTTTGAGACTACCAACTGGATCAAAAATACTTTTGGGGAAAAAGTTCAGTCTGTACTAAACATGAACAGGTTTGTGTCCTTGTGCCCTAAACAACACAGTGTAAGAGAAATACTTAACGCAGCCCTCGAATTTTCCATCTGTTGTAAGCAGTAGGGAAATAGGTAAACAGTACACTGGAGAGCATGAATGGCCTGTGTGTAAATGCTACACTCCCTCCAAGATCTGAGCATTCATGGACTGTCAGGTCTATAGGGAGGGTCAGTAACCTGCCTTGGACAGTGAGAAACAACTGTATTTTAAGAGTTACTATAAAAACCTTTATTATCTAGTCACAACTGACTTTTTTTTTTTTTTTTTTTTTTTTTATGTGAAGTCCCAGAACTCTCTCTGTAGACCATGCTAGCCTTGAACTCACAGAGATCCTTCTACCTCTGCCTCCCAAGTGTTGGGATTAAAGGCATGTGATACCACCACCAGGCTAAATAATGCTCTTGGGGAGTGTGTTCATTTAGAAAAAACGTTTGTAAATGTAAAAAGATACTTGAACCCTAAAATTAAAAAAAAAAAAAAAACAGAGTGATAAGTCATTAGAAAGGTATTAACTAAATATTAAAGGTCAGAGACAAAAATAAAATGATAGACTGTTAGGAAAGTATAACTGCATATCACATGTAAAACCTCTGAAATGTGACTGAAGTGCTCTGCAACAGCTGTGTAGTCATGAATACTCTGTGTGTTACAAATTTAAAAGGAAAATAAAATTACCCATTCAAGGCAAGAGGTTGGGAAAAACTTTAAAGCAAGCAAGAAAATAAAAATAAATGTAAGCAGAAATTAATAAACTAGATATATGAAAATTATACAAGTAAAAATGGTGCTTTTTGTTAATTTTAAGAAAAGACTATCAAGTTTTTATTTGTTTTTATGTTTTTTTTTAATTTTTAAATTTTTTTTTTTTTTTTAAGTTTTTTTGAGACAGGGTTTCTCTGTAGCTTTGGAGCCTGTTGTCCTAGAACTAGCTCTGTAGACCAGGCTGGCCTTGAACTCACAGACATCCACCTGCTTCTGTCTCTGGAGTGCTGGGATTAAAGGCATGTGCCACCAGCGCCTGGCCACTGTCAACTTTTAAACAGACTTTAATAGTCCTGTGGAAGAGTGTGTGGGTCGGGAGGTAAGTTGTTACTCTGTGTAAATCCCTTGCCGATTTCCTCAGTGTGCTCTGAAGCCTTGAACACTGACAGTTGAAGTTTGTCTTGACAAGTGCTTTACTTAAGAGACAGTGCAGCCAGCAGCTATCTGGCTTCAGTCATGTCCCCTAGAAGGCACTTATTATATCTGTACCAGGGGGTGTAAAAAGCACCTGCTGTTGGATGCATTTTCACCTTAACAGAGTGTGGAGGCTTCCATCGTCCCTTCCTGTGGGTGTGTGGCACTTACTCTGAAGTTTCACTGTGGGAGAAGGTCTCATTATGTTCTGCTTCGGTTTTGATTTTAGGTGGGTGTCACTTGTCTGTTGCTTAATCTGGGAGATTATTTGCATTCTCCTGGAGGCTTTTCTGAGGAATTCAGAATGCATGCTCTGCGTAGATGTGCTTTTGGTGCTCTCTCTGCCTGTATTCCCACTTGGCCCTGCTTGTGCCAGTGTGGTCCTCCTCTAGGCCCTCTGTGGCCCCAGAGCGTGGCCAAGGAACGCTCTGGAGGAAACTTTATACATCTGTGTCCTGATAACACATTTGATTTTCTAGACTGTTTGTATAAATGCCATTTTATTATTGACATTTGCTTTAATATGTTCAAAATTAAAAATGAGTGAAATGCATAAGTATTTTCACAGACAGAAATCATTTTTTTTATTAGTTTAGGAAATTCTGAAATAACTTGTAAAAGATAGTTTTACCACAGTGTTGGATTTTTGAAGTAGACATTAATACAACAATGGTTATACTGTTTCTGTTACTTTATATTTTTTTATTATTTTATCCTGTGTATATGTGTGTTCGGGCTGCTTGCATGCCTGGTGCCTGTGGGCATTGGATCCTCTAGAGCTGGAGTTACTGATGAGCCTTCATGTAGGTGCTGGGAATGGAACCTGGTTCCTCTAGAAGAGCATCAGTGCTCTTAACTGATTGAGAGATTGAGCCATCTCTCTAGCACAATTTACATATCTTTACAGTAAGGTAACAGTTCCCTTCTATAAGATTTAGTTTCTGAAAATATAGTTTATGAGGGACTGGAAAGATGGCTCAGTGGTTAAGAGAGCGTAGGACGTGACAATGGACCCAAGTTCAATTCCCACACCTACAGTTTGCTCACAGCCACCTGGAACTCTAGCTCCCCAGGACTCTACCCCTCTGGTCACAAAACCCGTTTACTTCACTTACCCACATAGACACGTAAAGTCATACATACATATAATTAAACATGAAAGAAACCTTTAAAAATATGTCTATATGAGCTAGACGTGGTGGTACTCCTATGAGAGGGAGGGGCAGGAGGATCATGAGTTCAAGGCTAACCTGGAAATAGTGAGACACTTTTTAAAAAAGGCAGTAAAACTAAAGCGTGGAAATTCAAACTGAGGAATAATATCACATAAAGTAACTAGTCTAGTTTTTCAATATTTTCAAAAACATTTTCTTTGATTTCTATACTAATTAAAAATTGACAAAATTTGTATTTTGACATTTGAACTTTAAAGGATTATTTGCACTCAGCATTGCTTTTTGGGCTGTGTGTTTAGAGTGTGGTGGATAATTGAAGGCTTCAAAATCACAGTGAACAACTTTGGAAAACATGTAAAGTTAAACTGTAGAGAAAGCTTGTCAGTCTGTTCCTTCTGGTGACATCTTCTGCCTCTGCAGCTGTTGACCATAGTGGCCTCTCTCTTGCTCTCACTTTGCTAAAACAAAGGATCATTTCAATGTTTGTGAATTTTATTGTTGAACTTTGGTATCTAGAATCTCACTTAGAGGTAAGACCAGTACAAGCCTTAGTCTTCAAGTGCATGTGTGCCTCAGTGTGTGTTTGTGTATTTGTGCCTGTGCCTGTGTGTACACATCAGCTTAAGAAGCCATACATTTCTGAACAAGTTACCTGAAGGCATAACATTTGTTTAAGTAAAATGCAAATTAAGCTGTTTGTAGAAATTTGTTGCAACTTTTGATCGGAACAAGAATTTGAATTTCTTACCAAAGTAATTGATTAGGTTGCTTTGATTTTGATGAGGTGTTCTTGGGGGTGGGGTTTAGGGAGTTAAGAAAAGTGTTATTTTAAAACTATAGTTAATTACTATGATTCCTTTTTTCATTATAGTCTCTTTAATGTAGTCTTATTACTTGCTTTATAAAAAAACTAATAAGTATTAGCTTAGAGCTTTCAACTCTTCAGAGTTCTTCCATGTTTAGAAGGATTCTGATTTTTAAAAGAAATCCTAAAAATTGCATTTTAGTGTAATTAAAATAGGATTTCTCCCACTTTGTGCATACATATAAACTATATAAAACAAGCTTTTATTTTCTGCATTGTTGGAAGTTAGCTTCTGTTCCCATGTAAGTAATTTACTGTTAAATTGTATATCAGTGCTCAGTTCTAATGAGTAAGAATTGCCATCTTCCTAACACTTGAAGGGGTTTTGCCTGAGTTGCGTTTCAGGAAACCATCCATAGTTCACAAGTAGGTGTTCTTGCTCCTTCAGATTTGGATAATAGTATAAATGCAGACTCCACAGTTCACTGGGGCAGGAGGGAGGAACAGAGTGACTACTGCTTGTAGTGCAGACCTGTCTCCCACTATTAACAAGCATCTCTCATCTATACCCTAGACTGTTGATGGATCATTTATCTTTTCTGAGTAAAAGCTGTCCTTTAAGCCTTCTCTTTAAACGTTCATGCATTTGTTACTACTTTTGTAAGAAAGACCTGTATTTTTGTGGGAGCTTTTATTAAATGTGATCTTAATGCTTAATGATTTTAGTAGGAAAATGTCCTGGTTAGGACTATTTTGACTATTTTTTTTTTTTTTTTTTTTTTTTTTTGGTTTTTTTGAGGCTGGGTTTCTCTGTGTAGCCCTGGCTGTCCTGGAACTCACTCTGTAGACCATGTTGGTCTTGAACTCACAGAGATCTGCCTGCCTCTATCTCCTAAATACTGATTTGCATTTCACCAACTTTGTTTTAATAAAAAGGTCATTGGTATTTTTGAAGACTATGCCATAGACTTTTTTTTTTCTTTTTTATTTTTTTATTCTCTTTGTTTTCGAGGCAAGGTCGGCATTGAATTTTATGTAGCAGAGGATGGATGACTTTGAACTTGATTCTCCTAACTTTCTAGCTCGCGAGTGTTGGGATTCCAAACCTGCACACCATGCTTAATTTATGTGGTGCTAGGAATTAAACCCAAGGCTTGGTGCATGCTAGGCAATTACTCTACCAATTGGATTAGGCCCCCAGTTGCTCCCACCCCCTTTTTGGAGATAGGGTCTTTTTTTACCTCATCTGACATGGACTCACTGTTTAGCCCAGGCTGCTCTCAGTCTCTTGGCAGTCCTGCTCCAGCCTTATGAAGGCTAAGATTACAGAAATGAGCCACTGTGCCTACCTCCTATAGATAATTTTTTTTTGTTTCAGAAACTTAAATTTGTTAAATATATGTGTGTAAAATTACTAAAATAAATGTACAACTTGATAACAAGTTGCATGGCTTATAAGTTCCTCTAAGATACAGAACTTCCCAGGGATCCCCAAGCTCCCAGGTTCCTCTTCCCAATTGCAGCCCACTCTTTCTTAGGAGCATGTTCCTGTCCTCATAGTTACAGAGCTCATTTTCTTAATAACATTTTTTCATGTGTGTATTTTCTCAGAGGTAGTATTATATGGCCTTTAATTTTCTGGAACTGTATCATAAGAAAGATACACAGGAACCAAGGAGACTGACATGGAAATCAGTGTTAGGGTCATATTAGTGTTTGGGTATCTACCCGGAAAAGTTACTCTGATTTTTTTTCCCTCCAAGTTTAACAATGAAACATAATTTTTCCCTTATGTTTTTGATTCATCTTAGACATTTCCCTTCATTGTAGTTTAATGATATGAAACTTAATTTCCTGCAATGTCAGAAATAGACTTACTTTTTCAACTATTCCAAGAAATGTAATTTTTCTTCAGAATTTATGTTGAATGACATTTCCTCCTTACAAAATTAGCAGAAAATACTGTTTGGTCTGAGAAGCTAGATTTCTTATTGCTATGGTGTTTTTAGATCTGAGATATGACTTCCTTATAGTCTTGATTATTCTAACAGCTCAACTGCAAAAGAAATTATTTCACTGGAATTTGTGACTTTTGATAAGTCCTTCCTTGATTACTGGTTATTCGCTTACTTTAAGTTGACATTGCCATTCCTCCTACTTGTTCTTGAGTACTGTCTGTAGTCTTTAGAAGTGCCGAATTTGTATTGGTTGTTGATACGTAATCCACGCCTGTTTTCTCTTTGAAGAATGTCAAACTTTCCGCTGAAGTAGAGCCATTTATTCCCCAGAAGAAGAATCTGGATGCGTTTGTGCTCCCTATGGCTCTCCCGAATGCTAGTGGAAACGTTTCTGGTGTCGAGCCAACGCCAATCCCCAGTTATCTGATTACCTGCTACCCATTTGTCCAGGAAAACCAGTCCAATAGGTAATTTCTCTATTCTTTTCTTTATTGATGGGCATATAGAACTTGGCAAAGTACAGTAGTCTTTTTCTTTTGTAACTTTCAAACTTTAATCATTTATTTGTATTTTTTAAGAGGAAGTAAAAAATATGCAGAAATTTGAAAGCTGTCAACATGTATTGCTTTCTTTTTTTCCTAAGAGGAAATACATTTTTTCTGAGCATGTCATTGAAATATATTGCAGTATAGTGACCCAAAAGAGATGTGAAATGTTAATAAACCTTTTTTTTTTTTTTTTTTTGAGATTAGATGCTTAATTTCCTAACTGCCAGGACAGGGTTTGGCACAGGAAGAAAACAAGAGGGACCAGTGTTGGGGTTCCCTGGTTGAGTGAGATCAGTGAAGTCTTCTTCATGACTTCCTTGGACATGGGGCTTAGCTTGTCAAGGAGGGAAGCCTTGCCGAGGCCTGATTTGGCTTAATGACTAGGGCAGCTAAGGTGTTGGGGAGACACTATATAAGGGTCACATTACTTGTTGAGCACCTGGCTTTGCCTTTGCAGAAGGCTATGGCAGCTGTGAGTGTTGAGCATGGATTGTGAGTGGCTGTGCTGTAGATGCAGAAGCTAGCTGTCTCACTTTAGGCAAGCAGATCTTGAAGAGTGAGAGCAGGTTTGTAAGCAGTAAAGGGATGTGGAATTCAGCAAGCTCTCAGGCTGGATCCCTTTATACTATCATGTCCATCATTATTATAAGTGCAGGTCATCTCTTATAACAGGAAGGCACATGATGGCCTTAGTTTTGCCTTTTCCCCTAGTATTATTGTGAAGGCACTGTTCTGTACGTCTTTATTGTTTGTTCTGCTTTAATATTACTCTTGGACTTTTCAGTAGATGTTTTGTTTTGTTTGGTTTGGTTTTGCAGACAGTTTCCTTTATATAACAATGATATACGATGGCAACAACCCAGCCCAAGCCCTACTGGACCCTATCTTGCCTACCCCATTATATCTGCTCAGCCACCTGTGTCCACAGAGTACACTTATTACCAGCTGATGCCAGCACCCTGTGCCCAAGTTATGGGCTTCTATCATCCTTTTCCTACACCGTACTCCAGCACCTTCCAGGCTGCAAACACTGTCAATGCCATAACCACAGAATGCACTGAGCGTCCACATCAGCAGGGGCAGGCCTTCCCGTTGTCCAGTCATCGGAACAGGAATGGTAACAGAGGGCCTGTAGTGCCAAAAGTGAGTGGCCACTTTCTTTGTGTATAGTTTTTAAACATGATATGTTGTTAATAATAGTATAATTTACTGTTTGTCTCCATTGACCTTTAATGCTTAATTTGCTACAAAGTATTCATCACTAATAGAAAGTGTTATGGCCATATTATTTTAAATCATTTTTCCTGATAAATATTTCCCCTCATTTTTGATGGATAATGTAATATCATCTCCATAATCATTCATGGAGTTTTACATAAACACAATGCACAGTTATTTCTAAATTATTTTAACTTTTTGCTAAAACTGCACAGTGATGATGCCAACATTAACTGGATCATGAGGTTGAGTGTGCCTCACGGTGCTGTTCATGCTTCTGAAATCAGCAGGAGAATGGGAAAGATTAGTGTTAGTGGTCCCTCAAATCCCTTCAACCCCAGCATCTGTGTTCTGAGTCGTTAGTAGGGGTAGTGCTTTGTTAAGAAACAAAGTGTAAAGCCACTTCTGTTCAAGACCAACATTTGACCTAAGTTTTATGTATCTATTAAAGATGCAGTGATGTTCCCTGAAGTCATGGGAGAGTGTTCTGTTATCCCAGGCTGCTTTTCTATTGAGGGCTTTTATCAAAGCTGTAAGAAAAGCCTGTTTATAGCCAGCATTATTGACTTGATGGAAGCCATTTCTCTGTGTTTACTATGGAGAATTATCACTCTCTCAGATTCCACTAGTTAGCTTCCTCAGTACAAAGCTTTCACTGCCTTTTGGCCTAAGTTTTAAATATTAAAAACAAATAAACAGCTGAGATTACTTTGGAAAGGTTTTTCCTTGGTTTATGGAAACATTATGGGTCAAGGGACTGCCAAAAATGAAAGGAATTGGTATTAAAAAGCAAGATTGTAGTATATAGTTTTCAAGTGTTCAAAGAATGGGACTTCTCAGAATTCCTTCCCAGCAGTCCCAATTCAGAAAGTTGAAGTTAAATTCAGAGTTCTGATGTGTAAGAAATTACTGCCAAGGAATAATTACTCCCATTTTTAAAAATTTGAAGAAAGAAATCAGCTTTTTAATAGTTTCTGTTTGGACTCCCAAGATAGAAATATTTTTGCTTATCTTTGTTATGGGCCTAATTTAGTGACAGGATAACTTTTCATGCTTTTATTACCTTTTAAGATAAAAATGTTTTAACTCTTCATATGGCACTATAAAATCTTGTTAGTAATTGATTTAAAAAATAAAAATTAAAAAATAAAATCAACTCAGATTTTACTAATCACAGCATTAATGATTATCTAAAAAAAGTATAAATGTGCTTATGATACATTATTTAGCCTGTATTGCTTTTTAGTGAATAATTCCACAAAATCAGCTAAGAGCCCCTGATTTGTGGTGTACATTTAGATCTTTTTGTACTGGATGTAACTCGTAGCTTATGTTTAATACATTTACTGGTTTACTGGGTTTTTTTTGTTTGTTTGTTTGTTTTGTATTTTAAATGTAGCCACAGCTTCTACAGCAACATATAAAAAACAAAAGACCCCAGGTGAAGAATGTGGCTACTCAGAAAGAAACAAGCTCAGCAGGTCCTGATAGCAGATCAAAAATTGTGCTCCTGGTAGATGCTTCACAGCAAACTGGTAAGGCAGTGGTCTGTTTGTTTACTTATTTATTCTTTCGAACCTGGATAGATGTGTGTGCATCGGCTCCAAGTTGATGCTTAGTGTCTTCCTTAGTCACTTTCCTCCTTGCATATTGGGGATGGGGGCTCCTGACTCTGCCTTGTGAGCTCAAGACCAGCTCAGCTACATACTGAGAGCCTGTCTCAAAGAATATCATAAGGACCTAAGGACTGGAGAGACAGTTCAGGGCTTAAGAACACTTACTGCTCTTGCAGAGGATGGGAGATTGGCTCCCAACAATCAGGCCAGGTGTCTCACAACTGCCTGTAACTGCAGCTCCAGGGAATCCATACATCTGGTCTCCAGGAGCACCTGCACTCATAAGCACATTACTCTCCCCCTATTAAACATTAAAATGAATTTTTAAAAATTTGTAAATGCCATAATTAAACTTGTTATACATATAAGTGATATATGCTCATAAAAACTTATAAAAAAGACTGTCACATACAAGAGAATCCCAAGATAAGCCCTGGATTGAGTTGGGTAAGGCAAGTTGTTGCTTTCTGTTATTCAACTTTTTCTGTTGGATGTTTAGTTGTATGACCTTTTACAGGTGTTTAGGTCCTTCAGGAGCAGAAAGAGGATGTGGGAATTAGTTAACAGCCATCTTGTTGATGTCCAGTGCTATGTGGTTTGTAAGGCCTAACTGTCAGTGTGTTTAATAGGATGCCTGCCATGCTTGGAGTAGCTATCGGGGAAAGTCATGTGTTCCAGTCTGTTCCTCCTCACAGTGACTCATTTCCGTATCCTTTGGTAAACCTTAGCAAGGTTCTGAAAACTACTGTCAGAGCCAGGTGTAGTAGCACACACTTTTTTGTGTTTTAAGACAGGGTTTCTTTGTATAGTTCTGGTTGTCCTGGAACTCTCTCTATAGACCAGGCTAGCCTCAAACTCAGAGATCTGCCTGCCTCTGTCTCCTAAGAGCTGGTTTTAAAGGCAAGTGCCATTATTCCTGTTTTGCTTTTTGTTTGTTTGTTTTTTTTGGTGGTGGTGGGCATACACTTTTAATCCTAGTGCAAGGAGGCAGAGGTAGGCAGATCTCTGAGTTTGAGCCTAGCCTGGGCTACAGAGTGAGTTCTAGGACAGCCAGAACTATGTAGAGAGACTCTGAAAAGATTTTGCTCCTTAAGTCATCAAAAAGGATAGCCTCCTGAAATATAAGAATTGCAGACATGATTTGAGTAGATTGTATATGCTGTCAGCATTTTCATTCCCTAGTTTGTTTTTAACTTCTGAGGTTTACCTGGCAGCAATAAGAGAGAAAAAGTAATTAGTTTTGGAGAAGTAGGTCTTTCTGCTTGTAGCAGATTTTACTTTTGAACGACCTTGTATTATTATGTAGTAAGAATATAAGATTGCTAGAATCAAGAAAGGGAGCTGCAAGATGGCTCAATAAGTGAAGGTATTTCTTGTCAAACTGGACAACCTGAGGTTGATCCCCAGAACCCACATGGTAGATGAAGGAATCCAACTCCCACAAGTTGTCCTCAGCCCTCCACCCCACCCTCGCACAACTGTGACACTCAGGCCTACACACATACACATACATAAAGTAAATAGATAAAATGTAAAACAAAACAAAGACAAAAACAAAAATAAAAACCTCAATTGTCTGGATATAAGATAATATGCAAACATCAGCTGTGTTCCCATGAGCAACAGTTTAAGGTTTATAGCAGCAACAGAAATTCAGGAAGTTAACAAAGTAATTCTAAAATAAAGGAGCAGGGTGGTCTGGGAAGTCCTTTTTGCATTAAAGTTCAGAGTAATCTTAATGCTTTCTTGGTTAATTAACTTTGTTCATTGGCAGTTTTATTCATGTCTGCAGAGTTCTGTTGTCCTCACTCCCATGGTTGTCTTCTCCCACCCACCCTATGTGCCCCTTTTTCACCTCACTAACCCCTCTCACATTGCTGTCTTTCTCTTAGCTTTATACGATCAGTGTAGTATATAAGAATTGAACAGAAATGTAGAAACACATGCATGGAAATGACAGGGGCAACATTGCAGGTCCGGGATTTATATCCCATTCAAGTGATTGCAAATTGACCAAGACTTGAATGAGAAAGAAACCAGTGAGCAAAGAGAATGAAAACACTTCTTTGTGGCTGCCTGGCTGCAGGAAGAGGGTCATTTCTAAAATTCAGAGTTTTAATGTGAAAGAATAAACTCTTAAGCTTGGAAAAGTTTATTTATTTATTTATTTATTTATTTATTTATTTATTTATTTATTTGTTCATTTATTTTTATGTGTTTAATGAGAAAGATTAGTAATAATAAGAAAACAGTGGTGTACTATCTTTGGGGCTTGGGGGTTAGGGAGCTGGAGCAATTTCGGCTTTAGGGATCTTTTGATGCAGTTAATCCATAGTGGGTGTGTCCACATGGAGCTTCCCCTTTGATGGGAGATGTCATTCTGTAAATATGTTTCTCTTATTGGTTAATGAATAAAGCACTGATGGCAAATAGGAAGGCAAGATAGGCAGGACTAGGAGACAAGGAGGATATAGTAGAGGAGAGTCAAGATGTAGGGACTTGAGAGAAGAGGTCCGGACCCTATCTCCGGTAAGATAAGACCATGTGGAAATATTTAGATTAATAGAATGGATTAGTATTTAAGACAGAGCTAGCCAATAAGAAATGCTAGTAACAGGCCAACAGCTTTATATGTAATACAGCATCTCTGTGTGTTATTGGGGGCTGATGAGGCTGTGGAACCAGGTTGGCAGGAAAACTGCTCATAACATCCCTTTGAAAGAGATTTAAACTGTTATTGTAATGCAAGAAAAATACCAAAACCTAAATACCAAAATGCTCCTAGTGTCCAGTGACAGGTGGACACATGAATACACAGGGTACCCCTCCACAGAATGTATAAAGCCATCTTGCAGTAAAGTATGAGGACTTGTCATAACACGATGACATAGTATTAAACAGCACAGCTCCAAATCAGTCAGTTGTGAGTGAGGAACTGGAGGGAGGGCTCAGCAGTTAAGAACACTTGCTGCTTTCCCAAAGGACCTGAGTTCAGGTTCTAAGCAACTGTGTTAGGGCTCACAGCTGCCTGTAACTCTAGCATACACAGACACATACATACAAATCAACAAATAATAAAATCAGTCTTTTAAAATTGTGAATTAATAGAACTATAGAAAAAGGAAAACTTGTGAATTGTTGAGGTGATTGTAACAAGCTTTTAAAACTGTCTTAATATTTGTGAAATTAAAATAAACAACTCAGTGGAAAATTTTGTATAAGTCAAACTAAAAGTAAAATTAATCAGCATTTCACAGGAGGATATTAGTAGCTAAAGCATCAGAAAAGATTCTTGACCTCATTATTAAATGCAAAGTACAAATTAAAACCCATAATAAGCCACCTTTTCTGTGCAGCAGATTGGCACAGGTTACGGTTGGAGAGGCAGTGTCAAGTATTGTGTGAGTCATTGGCATACTTACATACCACTCTTGGAATGTAGCTTGTTTTAACCACCTTCAAAAATGATTTAGCACGATCAAATTTGAATCTGTGTGTCCTGTACATTCGCGCTTGCCTTACAGAAAACCTCCATGTACATATGTACATTTGCTGTCATGTGTCTCAGGCTGTTAGCTTTCATTGAGTTCCTTCCTTTCTTGCATGGGTAATGTACATTTTGGTTGTCATGCCCCTGTGCCCCCAGTCAGCAGTGGGTTGTTTTGAGATTCTCTGTGTGACTCTGGCTGTCTTGGAACTCAGCTCTGCAGACCAGTCTGGTCTTGAACTCATAGAGATCCTCCTGCCTTTGTCTCCTGAATGCAAAACAATCAAAGCATGCTTGAGTGGTAGAAAGGATAACTATATTGGTATATCCAGGCAAAAGCAGTTTGTACTACAGTGGCATTAATTAACTAGAACACCATACAGCAGAATCTTAAAACTGGTGTTGAAGTAACAGGGAACAAGATAATAGCTGATTATTTTAGCAGTATAAGTAAGAGTTGTAAAAGTATGATTTCTTTCTTTTTTCTAAACTTTATATGCATTGATATAAAGGTGTCAGATCTCCTGGAACTGGAGTTATAGACAGTTGTGAGCTGTTGTGTGGGTGTTGGGAATTGAACCCAGCCCATAAACTTTTATTTAGTTATTGTTCTTTTTTTGTTTGTTTGTTTCAGTTTTTTTTTTTTTTTTTTTTTTGAGACAGGGTTTCTCTGTGTAAACAGTCCTGGCTGTCCTGTAACCCACTTTGTAGACCAGGCTGGCCTTGAACTCACAGAGATCCACCTACTTCTACCTCCCAAGCACTGAGACTAAAGGCATGCATGCACCACCACTGCCCAGCTCATTTCTTTTTTAGAAATACAGAAATCTATGGAAAATTTATACAGAAAAGCGAGTGAAAAATAAACACAGGATAGTGGTAATAGGATCGAGGAAGGTAGGCTGGTGGGGTAAAGACTGGCAATGTTCTCTTTATTAAATGGTTGATGATTTTAGTATTTTATGACCAATATTTTATTTTCATTATGATGCCGTGTTGTAAATTACTGGGAATATTTTATATAATCTTTTCAAAGAGACATTTCTCCATTTACAAACTCTCACTTTAATTTTCTTAGAACCTTAGTAATTTACGAGAATGTATAAACTTAGTCATCACAGAGAATTGTCCACTTGCCTTGCCTTGTAGATTTCCCATCAGACATTGCTAATAAGTCTCTCTCAGAGAGCACAGCAACCATGCTCTGGAAAGCCAAAGGCAGGAGGAGAAGAGCGTCCCACCCTGCTGCCGAATCCTCCAGTGAGCAGGGAGCCAGCGAAGCTGACATTGACAGTGACAGTGGCTACTGTAGCCCCAAGCACAACAACCAGCCTGCAGCAGGGGCTCTGCGGAATGCTGACTCTGTGACTATGAACGTGTGTAATGCCTCACCTCCTTTGATTGGTTTGTTTGTTTCTTTGTTAGTCCTGCAGTCAGTATAGATTGTGTCCTTTGGTGAAACGGAAGTATCCATTTTTTTCTTTTAGCAATCCTCAATGGTATTTACTATTCAAGTAAATATGAAGTTCTAAGTTAGTAATATATTTAACACTAGGTTAAATTATGAAACACTTGCAAAGTATGACACATTAACTCTGAACTGGAAACTAACCATTCTTTTTGTTTTGTGTTTTTAGCATTCGGAATCATCAGGCTGTACAGGTACTTATTTTTTGCAGCGTCTTTATGTATTTTCTTCTTTATTCATTTTAAGGTTTCCTTTAAGTGTGGGACTTACCAGTGCTATAAACAAAACCTGTGAGTCTCCAGTGCTTCAAGTTAATTGAAAAGTATGTATAGTTTCAACAAAGAAGTTGAGAAAATCTGGAGCGTTCTACAGGATGACATTTATGTTACCAAGAGAAGGCCCTTGATACTCTTAACTTAGAAAAAAATTCCATGTCTGTGGTGACTCAGTTATTTAGATTTTGGCCTTCATTCTCAGCAAATAATCTTTAATATCTTTACACGTTTGATACAGGTGGTGGAAACTGGCCCAAAGTTATCTGCCAGGCAACGCAGAAAAGACCTTGGATGGAAAAACACCCTGTGTTTTCTAGAGGAGGAAGGCAAACTGAACAAAGAAATAATTCACAGGTACTTTGAATGAGGTTGGAAATCTGATTAGGTGTGATGTGAACAGTGCTAAATTTATCATAATAATGGAATAGCAGTTAGCAAACACAGTAAGTTTTAAAGGTACATAAAGTTGCCTACTTGTGAATTGCTGTGGGATGCTGATAAAGCATGAGGTCCTGACTCGAGCTTCAGGTTCAGTGAGAGACTGAGTCTTGAAACAGCAAGGTCAAGAGAGACAGGAAGGTACCCATAAATAATTATGCAATAATCATGCCTTGGGGTGCCCCAGGCCAGTGAGAGATCCTGCACTTAAAAAAAAAAAAAAAAAAAAAAAAAAGATGGTTGTCTTCTGTGGAGGGGCAGCTGAGGCTGTCATCTGAGGAAGGACACAAACAACATGCATGCATGTACATAACATGTATATACAGGGAGCTCTCATATCTAAAACTTTTTGTTTTTCAAGAAAGGGTTTCTCTGTGTAGCTTTGGAGCCTTTCTTGGAACTTGTTCTGGAGACCAGGCTGGCCTCTAACTCACAGCTATCCACGTGTCTCTGCCTCTCAAGCGCTGGGATAAAAGGCATGTACCACCACCTCCCTGTGTCACATCTAAAACTTTATAAATGCCTTAGCAAATAAGGCATAAATAGTGAAATGGCAATTTGTTGAGTGAAGATGGTGAGAATATGGATAGAAATGGTACCACCTTTCCACTTGGTGTCTGGTTGAGTATGTCATAATTTTAGAGCAGGATACCCGCTACCTGCTGTGTGTTTCCTTCCATATCAAAAGTTGGAACCTTCTCTTAAAAATGGTTGGTTGAACTTAAGGACTGTAGGGTTATGTAGGTTTCTAAACATACATTTATTTATTTTGTGATGTGAGATTCGGACAGCTTGCAAGAATAAGGATCAGTTTCAGGCCATCAGACTTTCTAGCAAACATCTTTGCCTGATGAACCATCTCTTCAGCCATGGGTATTTTGATTGATGGCTACCTGATGCCACAGTGTGACTAGATGGAGCAGTTTCCTGACAGTCGTGTGGAGTAGGCTGTGCATAGCAGTGCACTTACAGTGACTGTATCTTCATGTGTTGGTTGGCTATCAGATCAGAGAATTGTCTATTGGTCATTAGTTCTCCTTTTCATTTTACATAGACTTCTGGATTTTTTATTTCTAGTTAAGGAATTAAAGCTGTCATATAAATATGAAAGGACCAAGTAAGGACAAGTATGCATTGTGGTTCCCAGCTGCTGCCTGCTCTTGGCCTCCCTGAGATGAACACTTTAGATAACTCCTTGACTTAGGCTCTACTTGCTGTCAGGAAAATAGGAGCAATGCCCCTTCCTTGTGATACTGCAAAATGAGGCCACTTTTCCTCCAAGGCTTGTGAGGCAATCTGTCTTTAGCTTTATTTGATGATAAAGATTAGACAACACCTGCAAGATGTTTACTGAGTTTTTCTGTTGAAATTGAAACCACCTGCTTTGCCAAGTTCCTGGTCTGGGTCTGGCCTGGTTTTTGTTGTCCATTAAAGAAAATAACCCTGAGATGAAAAATATTTCAAAAGCTTTCTCTCTACCTGATAACTGGTGGGGGGTGGGGGAGGAAGTTAAGCAGTAAGTGTATTTTATTTGTTTATTTTGACAGGGTTCTTTCCCTAGAGTTGAGGCTAGCCTAGAACTTGCTGTGCAGCCCAGGTTACTCTGAACTTCTGACCATCCTGCCTTAGTCTCTCCCAAGTGCTGGTATGTGCCACAACACCTAAGCAGATTGGTTTATTTAGTGTCTTTCTTCATTCCCAAAGTATTGGAGCCAGATTTCCAGTGTGTTGTTCTGTCTACTACTGATGTCTGTTGTCCAGTATTTTTCTTAAGTATGTACTTGATTTTTTTCTCCATACACCAGCTCCTTTTTTAAGTCAAAACTAATTGGTTTCTAAACTTTTGGGGGCTTTTAGAAGGTAAATCATACAGAAAATATTGATGTATATTTTACACTAGCTTTTTTATTGTGTGTTTAACTTTAGAGTCAGTGTGAGTGTGTGTGAGTGTGTGTGAGAGAGAGTAACTGTAGAGTCAGTGTGTGTGTGTGTGTGTGTGTGTGTGTGTGTGTGTGTGTGTGTGTGAGAGAGAGAGGGGGGGTAGAGAGAGGGAAAAGGAGGGAGGGAGAGAGAGGGAGGGAGAAGGGGGGGAGTATATAATTTTAGAGTCAGTGCTCTCCTTCCACCTCTCGTGGGTTCCCAGGTCCAGCACAGGTCAGCCAGGCTTCACAGTGCACCTCAGTTGCTGAATTGTCTCACCAGTTTGTGTGCTACTTTTTTATAGTACAGTGTTTTGAGATATTTTTATCAGAGACTTAACTTTGATGCATGATGATCTAGATTTTCAAAGCAGCAAACCACTTTTTTTTTTTTTTTTTTTTTGGTTTTTGAAGACAGGGTTTCTCTGTGTAATAGCCTTGGCTGTCCTGAAACTTGTTTGGAGACCAGGCTGGCCTCAAACTAACAGAGATCCTCCTGCCTCCTGGCTGGTGCAGCAAATACTTTTATTCACTGATTATAGGACTAGAGAGATGGCTGTGTGGGTAAGAGTACTTGCTGTGCAGGCATGCAGACCGAAGAGTAGGTCCACAGCACCTCTGGAATATGTCCAGCATGGATTTCATGCCTGTAACCCCGACACTGGGGGCAGAGACAAGAGGATTGCTGTAGCTTGCTGGCCGCCAGTCTAGCTGTGGGTTCACAGAGAGATCTTGTCTCAAGGGAGTAAGGCTGAGCATGACAAACTTACCTCTCTGACCTCTGTACATAGATACACATGCACCTACACAAACAGATGTGCATATGCCACACACTGAAACTAAACATTTAAAAATACAAAAAAGAAGAAAGGAAAATCAAAGGAAAGGGAGGAATGAAAAAGGGCTTCAGGATTTTTGATTTTTTGTCACTATGACAAGACACCTGGGACAAGCCAGTTTTATAAGGATAAATACTTTATTTAATTTATAGTTTTGGAGGGAAGACATCTAAACAACATTCTACAAGCCCTGGTGAAGTCCTCCTGGCTTGTGATGGGAGTGTTTTTGTGAGGAGAATGGAATGAAACCACATATAGAAAGCCAGAGAGAGAGAGAGAGGGAGAAAGAGAGAGAGAGAGAGAGAGGCCTAAGGATCAGAGTCTGCTTAGATCTTACCAACAAGGCAAGCCTAGCTAGCCAGCATGCCTCAGGTACTCTCCTGGCTCTGCCTTCCCAGCAGTGGGGCTAGAAGTGCATGCCACCACACCTGGCTTTTTAAAACAGATTCTGGAAATCAGACTCAAGTCCTGATGCACAACAGGCACGTACTTAACACCTGAGCCCTTTCCATAGCCCTGGGCCCACATTTTGGAAGTTACACACTTCCTAGTGCCACTAAAGTTTCCAGGAACCAGGTTCTAAAACCAGGAGCACATCAGGGAGACGATATCCACAACAATTAACATGTTAATTAGATTTTCAAAAGGTTTTGATATAGTCAGGCATCTCCATGTTTTGAGTTACATGTGTTTGTTTTTCTGTGAGTTTGTCTGGTCATGACTCTGCTTACTTTTTGGCTCTGGATCCATTTCTGTTTACCGTGATTTATTTTGAGACTAGGCCTCAATATGTGGTCTAGGCAAGCCTTGAAGTCTCCTCCCGCAGCCTCCCAAGAACTGGGGTTACAGGTTTGCCACCATAGCCAGGTTGAATCTTTATCTTTTCCTCCTCCTGTCTCCTTCTACCCGTCTGCTTCTGTTTTACCCATTGTGTTTGCATCTCTCTTTTGAGGCTGCTCTGTAGCTCTATCTAGTCAGGAGCTACCTTTGTAGACTAGGCTGTCTTTGAACTTGAGGTGATCCTCCTGCCTCTGCTTCCTGAATGCTATGACTCCAGGCTTATGCTACTACTGTGTCTGGTTCATATGCTCACTTTCCAGCAATAAAACTTAGAAGAACTGACAGAAAGTGTTCAATTATCATGAGGTTATTGATTTGTTCAGACGTTATTGGAATATTTGCTTCTCATGGACCTTGTGGAAACTGTTAGTTTGAAAGTTTTAAGTTATTGGAACTTTCTTCCTTTTATCTGTTTTTATTTTACATGACTGGGTCAGTCTCCCTGTGTGGTCTTGGCTGGCCTGAAACTCACTGTGTAGACCAGGCTGGCCTCGAACTCACAGAAATCTGCCTGCCTCTGCCTCCTGGGTGTTGGAATTGAAGGTGTTAGTCAACCATGCTTGGCAGTCCTGGTACTTTTTGTCTCCACCTATAAGTATCAAGTTGCATTTGTTTTTTAAAGAAAAACTGTGGAGTGTTTTTGAGACCATCCGTATATATATACTAATTGGTTCACAGCAGTAGGCATGGAAATGCCCAGGTGTAGATCTGTGTGTTGATTTCAGAAGCTTACTTCCTCAGTCACCTGACTGCCTCACGTTGTTTACTGTTAGGATTTTGAGATAGGTGTTGGTAGAGAGGAACTTCTCATGTCTTTTTAATTTCTTTTGAGGTGGCATTTAATGTCAACCAACATAGGTTCTTACAAAAAGTATCTGGAGATTTTTAGAACACTCACCATGCTTTCTCTTTGCCCTCTGACAGTGAAATATTTTGCAGACTTACTAGTAAGATGTCTTAATCTATTTGTTGCTATGAAAAGGCACCATAGGCTTGATGCTTATGAGCAGAAAGGTGTAGTAAGCCAAGGTCAAGGTGCAAGAAGGTCAGCTGTCTGGTGAAGGATTGTTCATCCTGCTTCTTAGTTCTTGGAGGGCAACCTTCTCACTGTTACCCTTAGGAGAGAGGGGCTGAGAGTTTTCTGGGTCCCTTTATAGGCTTCATAAATCCCATCCAGGATGCTCTGGTCTCGTGACCTAATCACTTCAGTCCCTGTCCCCCAGGGCTCAGGACTTACCACATGACCACATGAGTGTGGGGACATAGAAATGGCTCTTGTAACAGGATAATAATACTTTATGTGATCAGATAAAGTTCCAGTTCCTTACATCTTTATTTTGATTTTTTTTTTTTTTTTTTTTTTTTTGCCGGCGTGGGGGGGGTTGGGGAGGTGGGGCAGGGTGGGGATTGTTTATTCTGCCATTCTTCACGCTGCAGCCCTGGTTGGCCCCAACTGCATAGTCCTGCCTCTCCCTCTCTAGTGCTGGGGTTACAGGCCTCTGCCCCTTGCCTGCCTCTTCAGCCCATTTTCTTGAAGGCAAGGCTCTAATAAAATATCGCTAAGAAAAATCATCTCAAGGGATGCTTTTTAGCTTAGGCTGGCCAAGGATAACTTGAGTATTTGGTCCTTCTACCTCTCCTTATTCTTATAATCCTCCCCGGGTTGGCTCTTTCCACTCAGCAAGTTCCCTGGAGACTTTTTCAGGTGATTAGATTAACTAGCAGCTCATACTTCGTGGGCAGCTAATGAGTGCTCTACTGCATCATGGACATAATCTGTTAGTAGGACCATTCGTACTGGAGAACCTTAGGTCTGTTGTCAGGTGTTGGTTCTTGTGAATAAGGCTGATAAAAATGTTCAGCTTCTTGGGGAGAAAAGTAGCACAGCTTACTGTTGGTCTCAGTGGAAGCTTTAGCTGCTGAGAGAAGCTGTGCCCTTTTAAGAAGTTCCTTGAGTCACAAGTTAGCTGTACTTTGATGACAAAGTTACTTGAAAATGATATTTTGTTTCTTCTGGGGTTACTTAGGCTGGATTCAGATGCCGAGGACACAGTACTTCCTCAGAAAGAAGACAGAATTTGCAAAAGAGACAAGACACTAAGCACTTAAACTCTACTCAGTCTCATAGGAGTGACCTGAATTCTGAGTCTTTATATTTTGAGGTAATTTTTTCAAATTCTATTTGTACACTATTCTGAAAAATAGTCTTTATTAAGAAATGGGGGGGGGGATGTGATGGGAGGGTGGTTGGGGGACATGGGAGGGAGGGTGAGAGGGAGGGAGGGAGGGAGGGTGAGGGGAGGAAGAGGGAACTGGGATCAATATGTAAAAAAGAAAAAATAAATTAATTTGGTACATAATTATAAATATTTTTGTGTCTTAACATGTTACTCTGTTAGATTATAAATGACTTGACATACTGGCTCATTTTTATTTGCTTTGGTTTATGTAAACTAACATTCCCTTTATTAACATCTGTTTTGAAGTTTTGTTGTGTATTCATTTTGTGTGGATGATAAGCTAATTTTGTTGTCTTTGGGTATGTCTGAAGGTTTTTTCATATTTGAGTAATTCCATTGAGATAATTCCTGCTCCTATTTGGTATAGTCTTGGAGAAAAAGAAAAATGGCTGTTTTATTGGCTCTCCTAGTACATGCATCCTAATTCACATTTTCTATTGTTTATTCAGCTAGCTAGCTTTTGCTGCAGCCTAGGACTGTAACTGAAGGTGCTGAGTGGCATACCAGAGAAGTGCCATGTGGTATGAGGGCACAGACATGACCTCATACACAATTGGCTATGGTTGGACTAGAAAATAAACAAGCCACTTGGGGTGGGTCTTAAAGAATAAGTTTATTGTTTGTTGTTGTTTTTAACAATTCCTGGTAATTGATCATGCAACTCACTTTGGTTATAGCACAGATTTTTATAAAATAGGTTAATAGATGCATATTAAACTGAAATTCTTTGAAGTTAGAGGACAAGGAGTAGTATGAGTTGTTTTTCAGTTTGTTTTTGTTTTGTTTTTTGGTTTTTTGAGGCAGGGTTTCTCTGTGTAGCCCTGGATGTCCTGAAACTTGCTAAGTATGTTAACTAAGTTGAATAATATTACAAAGGAGTTGAGAGTGCATCTAACTAACTCTGCCAGGAACAGTTTTGCAGCCTCTGACTGGACAGGTATTCCCATTGTAAATAAAGAGGTTCTAAAAAAAAAAATGTGCCATTGTTTTTATATTAGCATCAGTTAAAATTTGGAAATCATGAGCCAGGTATGGTGACTTAAACCTGTAACCCTAACTCCCCGGAGCTGAGATGGGAGGATTGCTTTAAGCCTATTAGCATGGGCTTTAGTGTGAGACCATGTCTCAGAAAACAAACAAACAAAAAAAAAAAATTAGGAAATTTAAATTCTTGTTACAATGAATGGTTTTTTGTTAATATTGAAATTGGACTGTTACTTTGGTAACAGTTGCTAGGAAGACAGCTGCATCTCCACCTCCCCCTTTTTCTTTTAAGTGATAGGGTTTCCCTGTAGCCGTTCTGAATCTCTATGTAGGCCAGGCTGGCCTTGAACTCACAGAGATCCACCTTCTCTTCCTCCTGAGTGCTGGGATGAAGGTGTGTATGACTGGCTCACAGTTTAAATGTGTTGGAGCTTTTCTGAGGCTAGAACCCAGGGCTTTGTGTTTGCTGAGGAGGCACTCTACTACTGACCTATCCCATCAGCCCCTATTATTTCTTATTTATACGGAAGACTTAAACTTAAAATGCCAGCTGGGTGTATTGGTGTATACCTGTAGGGAGACTGAGTTGGGGTTCTTCCTGAATCCCTGGGTTCAAGACCTTGTTAGATTGTTTCTTTGCTTACTGTATGTGTGGTTCCTGTTCATAAGCGTGTGGAAGTCAGAGCACACCACCCTCTGATTTTTTATTTTTATTTATTTATTTTTTTTTTGACAAAAGGTCCCTCATTAGCCTGGAGATCAGTAATAAAGCAAGACAGGTGGCCTGTGAGCCTCATGTATCTGCCTGTCTTCATGTCTCAGCACTGGGCTCTCAGTGCCTGCCACTGTGCAGCAGTTTTTTCCTGAGTTTTGGGGATGGAATGAGTTCCTCATGCTTCCAGAGCCAAAACTTTCCCAAGCATGCCACCCTCAACTCTCAAGACCTTTTGAACGTGGTGCCTCCTCTCTTCTCAGGAATGAGGGCCGTGTGCATAATTTTCATGAATTCCAGATTTATGACTTTTCTTACTTTTGGATTTTATACAAATTGGACTTTTTTGTGACTGATAAAATGTTATTTCTATTCCTTCCCTTTAACAAAAATTAATTCTAATCTCAGAAGAATAGTTAAATATAAATATGGCAATTTTATTATAGGCACGCTTGTATGATTGTTTCCATACCATCAGAAGGATACTGACTAAGAAATTAATTTGAGGCCAGGTGGTGGTGGCACACACCTTTAATCCCAGCATTTGGGAGGCAGAGGCAGGTGATCTCTGAATTTGAGGTCAGCCTGGTCTATAGAATGAGTGCCAGGACAGCCTCCAAAACTACACAGAGAAACTCCGTTCTCAAAAAACAAAACAAAAAACAAACAACAACAACAACAAAAAAGAAATTAATTTGAGTAAAACATTTTTAAACATTAGTCTTCAAATTGTATGTAATAGGGAACAGAATGAATTTTAGAAATGAATACTAAACTACTTAAGATCTTCTCCAAATTATCTGAATGTGATAAAATCCAGTTGAAATTCTTTTCATTTACCTACCTGTCTTAGGATAGAATTAGTATAAAAAATGACACAGTGGTTACAGAAAACTGAAGGATGGAACCACTTGTTCACATACATGAGCACACACATAAACATACACAGAAACACACACACACACACACACACACACACACACACATGAGCACACACCCCACACAGACATGCAGGTTGGACACACACCCCTTCGTAGGGTTAATCCTGAACATTTTCACTGACATTGGGGAAACTGTTTCAGGATGAAGATGGTTTTCAAGAACTAAGTGAGAATGGAACTTCTAAAGATGAGAATATTCAACAGAAACTTCCTTCAAAAGTAGTAAGTAACCCCTTTCAAAATTACAATTAAATAGAACACCTTTTGAACTCTGCATTCTGTGGAAAGCAGTCTTGAGGTTGTTGTAAAGGACACAGGGCAGCATGGTTTTGGGGGATATCATGTTTAGTGCTTACTTTCAGCACTTTAAGGTTGATACTGCAGTTGTGTTTATTTTATGTGTGCATATGGGTGGGTGGTTACACATGGTGCTCAAGGAAGTCAGAGGACAGCTTACAGGGGTTGCTTCTCTCCATGTATGTCACAGGGAACCCACAGCAGATCCCTGTACCTCGAGAGCCTTAATGTTTATTTTCCTAAACAAAAGTAGTTTCTAGGAAATCTGCTCTTCTATTACTAGGTGAGAAAACATTAAGTACTGTCATATAATGTACACTCTATATAGAAATTTCCCCCAAGACAAGCACTGCCTGTTATATTCAGCTTTTTATCCTTTTGTCTCCCATTCTAAAATGGTCCTTTCTCACCTTGTTCTTTATAACCCCTAGCCCTTTGAGTCTCCTTGTCAGTACTGCAGAACCTGCCTCAGTCTGCATTGTCTTTCCTTACAGTTTGACATCTGTGAAATGACTAACAGATGTGTTTCTCCTGTTTCATAGTTGGATGACTTACCTGAAAACTCACCCATCAATATAGTTCAGACTCCGATTCCCATTACCACTTCAGTTCCTAAACGAGCCAAGAGTCAGAAGAAGAAAGCATTAGCTGCAGCCCTTGCCACAGCACAAGAATACTCAGAAATAAGCATGGAGCAAAAAAAATTACAGGTATGTAATCATTTTCTGCTGGGCTTGCTGGGATGGATAGGAATGCCCAGTATAATTATAACTTGTCATACTTTCCTACTCAGAAGAAAATGAATCCTTTCTTATCTACCTTTTAGGAAGCTTTATCAAAAGCAGCTGGAAAAAAGAATAAGACCCCCATGCAGCTAGATTTGGGGGACATGCTAGCTGCTCTGGAGAAGCAACAGCAAGCAATGAGAGCACGCCAGATCACCAACACCAGACCGCTCGCACACCCAGGTGATTTGGTAGTGTGGGCAGTGTGCTGCAGCCTTTGGGGATGTAGCTGTCTCCTCTCTTTCTCCCTATCTGCATGTGATCATTTTCCTCTTCTCTGTCTCTGAGAGAGTGTGGGGACACATGTTGGTGTCTGAGGACAGCTTTCAGGAGCCTGCCTTCTCTATCCGGGGTTCTCAGGTCATCAGGATTGTAGTACACACACTTACCTGCTGAGCCATCTGTCCTGACCCATCCTCATTTTTTGTTTTGTTTTTCATTTCTTCAAAGGTTAAAATAAAAAGTCTCAGGGTAATTTGGCTCTGTTAGCTATGAAAGTATCCAATTAAATGACAAATTTTGATAGTTCCATGTGTGCGAATGAAGCACTGATCTGGCTTCCCACTGAAACTGTTCCTATTTTAACCAGCCTTGTCAGTTTTAGAGCCCTCTGTTTGGTCTCCCTCCTTCCCTTTTAGAGGGATAGGGATAGCACAAAGGAGGAAAGGGCACCAATTAAAAGAACTAATGCTGAGAAGCAGAATTTCCTGCTCTGTTCCCAGCTTGTCCCAGTCCCAGGACTGTTGCTGAATAGATAAAAGTAGGAATGTGTAGCTGTATCTGTGTGCAAAATGGCGGAGTCTGTAGCTCTTCACTCCCTCAGAGGAAACTTCTGCTTTGAGTAACTGTTGGTAGAGGTGACCTGCTAGAATTACCTGCTACTGAAACGGGAAGAGTGGCAATGACCTCCCTGGATACGGTGGAGGAAGTGGCCTTTCAGCTCACAGCTGTTTGTAACACTAATAATTCAAAAAACAAACAAACAAACAACAAACAAACAAAAACCACCCAGGGACAGGAAGGCATTCATTCTCCAGCTACACTGAGGATAGGAAGGCATTGATTCTCCAACCGTGAGGTAAGATCTACTGGCTTGGCTTCTTTGCTTTTCTGATCTTCAGTTTGACTTTAATAAATCATAAACAATATATCAACACAGTGGTTTTTGATTTTTGAAATAGGGCTGAAGTAATAATCCCTCTGCCTTAGCTTCCCAAATGATGAAACTACTGGTGTACCATACCCAGCCATTTGTCATTTTAACTATTTGTTTTTCTTTAGTTGCTGATAACTAAACCCAGAGCCATTGAACTGAATCTCTAATTACTATATTTTTTTTTTTCCATATAACTTTTGTTTGTTTTGCCAATGCTGGTGCTTAAACCTAAGGTCTTACACATACTAGGCAAGTACGCTGCTACTGACCTATAGCTCCAGCTCTACAACTTGGTTGATTCAATAAATGTTATGTTAAGGGCTGGAGAGATGGCTTAGCAGTTAAGAACATTGGCTGTTTGTTCTTCCAGAGGTCCTGCATTCAATTCCCAGCAACTACCACATGGTGGCTCAAAAATATCAATAGTGGGATCTAATGCCCTCTTCTGGCATAAAGCTGTACATGCAAGATAGAATATGCACATAAAATAAATCCTTAAAACAATGTTATATTAAACAACTCTGAATGTCTGTACTTAGAACGTGCTGTTTGGAGCTGTTTGGGTTATGGAGATGGTGAAGATAAGCCCACTCAAGAAACTCATTGCTGGCTTGGCTCTGAGGTGGCTCAGCAGTCAGCACTTGTTCTTGCACAGGACCTGGGTTTAGTTCCCAGCACTCAAGAGACAGCTCATAACCATTCATAAATGCAGATCCAGGGGATCTAATGCCCTGTGGCATATACAGCAAGCACCCACGTGGTACACATCCATCCATCCATCCATCCATCCATCCATCCATCCATCCATCCATCCATCCAGGCAAACATTCATGTACATAAAGTAAATCTTTTTAAAAACATTTATAGTGTGGTGGGAGAGGAGACACATAATAACTCATCAGCAGAAGTACCTTAGGAGAGAGTCCTGTGAACCTCAGAAGGGAGAGGTTGATGGCTGTAGATGAAGAGAAATACAGGTTAACAAGTGACTTCCTGGAAGGCGGTGTTTGGGTTGAGGATTCCTAGCAGATAGAAGTGAGACTCTTTCTATCACCAGTCTCTGTTTGAAAGTATTGAATACAAAGAAAACTGTTGGGAAACTCAAGAAAGGAATGAGAGTATGGGAGTGAAAATTTTAAGGAATTGATGGAGTATGGACTAGCAGGCTATAGAAATAGGTCAAAGACAACTCGAGTGTGTTGCAGAGATGGCTTCATCAGTAAAGTGCTTGCCGTGTGAGCATGAGGACCTGAGCTAGTCTCTAGTACCATATAAAGCCAGGCATGGATGGCAGCATGCACCTGTGACCCAGTGCTAGAGAGGCAGAAGCCAGCAGATCCCGGGCTGTCTTCCAGCTGGTGTAGCTGAATTGGTGAACTACAGGTTTGGAGAGAAACTATGTCCTAAAAACTAGGGCTGAGAGTGTTTGTGAAGGCACCAACATCTGGCCTTCACATGGATGTGCACACCTGTGTAGGCCACCCTCACCCACACAACATCCTACCTGTGCTCTATGGCTTAGTAAAGAGGGCTGTGAGGATACCACAGTGACATAAGGAGAGTTGACAGTGGCCTTGGACTAAAATGCTAGCAGTCAAGACCCTGGTCATTTGTCATATGCTTATGCATGTGTAATTCAGATTAGAAGTCAGAACACTTAAAATGAGGGGAAAGCCCATATAAACATGAATGAATGAATGAATGAATGAATGAATGAATGAATGAATGATGGTCCCAGGAAGAAGTTTTGAAGATTGGAAAATTGTATTTGGCAACTGCAAGGTGGTTCTGTTGGGCCTTTTGGGGGTGGGGTGGGGTGGGGTGGTGGGTGGGGAATTGGCAATGTTGAGACAGGGTTTCTCTTTGTAGCCCTGGCTGTCTTGGAACTCACTTTTTAGACCAGGTTGGCCTTGAACTCAGATCTGCCTGCCTCTGTCTCCTGAGTGCTGGGATTAAAGGTGTGCGCCACCACCACCACCTGGCTCTTGTTGGGTCTTGACAGTGACACTTAGAATAGAGTGGGCAGGGCTGAGGCCAGGTTTGGAAAGGAATGATGTCAGAATGATGCTGAGATATTTAACTGGTAGGGATGGGGCAGTAAGAGCACCTTGGGCTGAAGGCAGACCAGTGAAGGGACCAGGCTTTATGTGTTTGCTTCCCAGTCCCCTGTTTCTTTCAGATAGAATGGGTGACTCAGAGAAAAGAGATTGGGGTGGAGGAAATTCATGTCAAAAGGAACAGCACAAGGTCCCAGAGGAACTGAGGTGACATTAATAGCTGAGTTGGTTAGTGGGCCTTGGACAGTTGCAAGGATATCTGTCACATTCTTTTGGTGTTTTTTTGTAACTTGGGCAGTGTCTTCTCAAGAAAGTGACAGGAATATTGTGCTGGAGTGGAGGGGTTGAGATTGGGGCTTAGAAATGCTGGAGGGATCAGGGGTAAAGAGTGGGGTATGAGTTGGGTGTAACAGGCGCTGGTAGCACTGAGATCCAGCTGGAGAGGAGCCAAGGGCTGCAAAGTGTGTAAGGGTGAGTAGTGGGTTCTGTAGAGAATGGGGAGAACGCCAGAGGTGGGCCAGTCTGACCGGAGGGCTGGTGCAAAGAGTGCGCATGCTCAGTTGTTGCAGTGGCGTTGCGCTGCTAACTGCATTCATTGGCTTACCTTCCTCAGCCAAGGGAGGTCAAAGACTTGGAAAGAGCTGTCTGAGGGACTCTGTTGAACCTGTTACTATGATGTCTCTTTTGTCCGTTTCCATGGCAAGAGAATGCTGAGTGTTTTAAAGATTTAATACTGGAAATTGTCTAATTGTGGATTTGGCCGCAGTTGTAGAACTAATGCTCTTGTTTGTTTGCAGTCGCCGCTGCAGCAGCTTTTCACGCTAAAGACTCTGTTAACAGAAAACCTTTAACCAAAAGTCAGCCCTGTTTAACACCCTGCAATTCTCTCGACATTATTTCCTCCAAAGCAAAGAAAGGAAAAGAGAAGGAAATTGCAAAGCTAAAACGACCCACAGCACTCAAAAAGGTAACCCCCCCCATCTGGAGATGTTTCTTTGATAGGGTAATTAAGGGTTTACTTTTATTTCTTTGCAAAATTAGTTATGTTTTAGGAAGCAGATGTTGTAATGTATTTATTTATACACATGGCTATGTGTGACTGGTTAATTCAAAATCAGCATTGTATGGCAGTCATCTTGCATGTAGGAAGGTCCTACAAAGTGAATCTTCCTATAAGGTTTAGAAAATAAGTAGCAAAACATTTCATATGCCAAAACATTAAACTCCTTAGGAATCAGAAGCCCAGATCTTTCCTTCCTTTGCATTTTTTTTCCTCTTTCATGTATATGTATATGCATGCCTGTGTGGGGGCATGTAGAACTTGCATGTAGAAGGCAGATTCATGTCTGAGTTTTCTCAATGGCTCTTGACCTTTCCTCCCCTGTGTTTTGAGGGAGGGTCTCTCAGTTGAACCCAGAGCTCACCAGTGTGGTTGGTTTGGCCGGCCAGTTTGCTTCAGGAATTAGGGATCATATCTCAGCCTCTGGGCCCTGAATCTTGGGTGTCTACCATACCCACCTAGCATTTTTGTGTTCCTGAGATCCAGATTCCATGTGTTAGGCTTGTACAGCATGGATTCACTCTAACCACTGCTCCATCTCCACACCCATGCCTCCTTTTTTCTTCCCCACCCCCCACCCCCCACCCCATCCTGGCCAGCCTCCTCTTCTGCTCCCACCACCCTCTTCTTCTCCTCTCCTATTGTCAATGCTGGAGATCTGACCCAAGGCTTCATACATCTGAGATAGGCACTCTGCCTCCTAGCTAGCTAGCTAGCCCTGGACCTTAGCAACTTCAGTGTTTGCTCCGTATGTAGTAGAGCAACTGTAGGCCCACCTTTCTGCCTCCATCTTACCTATAAATTGATGAAAGCATCTATTTTGGTTTAGTATTAGAGAGTCAGAGCAAGGCAATTCATGCCTGAATAGTTGAAAAACTGTTAATCACATAGACTGTATGAATGGGTTTCTAAACTTAAAGTTAGTCAGTTTGGGAAGTCCTACTTGGTCAGGTAGGATTTAAAGATTGAGGAAGATGTGGCATGTTTGTGTGCTCTCAGCATCCTGCTTGCCTTTATTTGAAGATGGAGGCAGGTGAAGTTTGTCAGGCTGTGCACTCCTAGCACAGCATTCCCTTCCACTTACAGTTGCTAAACTGTAAGTCCCAGTTTTACAGGTCAGCTTTTTTGTGGCTGGGTAATACAGCCAGCTGAAATCCTCATGCTGTGCCTGTGCTTGAGTATAACATTGTAAAAGTTTGCACCTAGTTGAAGAGTGAGTGATAATTAAAGAATGGTGCAATGGCTTTCAGGTCATTTTGAAAGAAAGAGAGGAGAAGAAGGGACGTCTAACTGTGGAACACAGTGTTTTGGGCGCTGAGGAGCCAACAGAGACGCATTTGGACCTCACCAATGACTTGCCTCAGGAGACTGTCTCCCAGGAAGGTGAGGACACCCTCTCTCTTCATAGCTGTCTACAGTGTTGCCGGAGAGCCTCATTGGCTGTGCCTCAAGTGGCAGTTGCACACTGTATTTTATGTACATTGATTTATATGGTTTCTTTTGAAGGCTGAAAGGGTGGGTGGACAGGTATTACATAGTAGGCCTCTGACACTTTGGAGGCCATATCTACCCTTTGTAGTAGCATCTCAAACATCGGATCTGGAGTACCTGGACTCCCAGCATTCTCATAAGAGTTCTCTTTCATCATCTTTTATTTTATGTAGGGAACAATATTTACTAGTTGTTTTCTTTATAGGAATGTTTTCAAATCATTTTTATTCATTTCCTTTCTTGCTTTGTTGGGATTAATACATAAGGCACAAGGAATAGAGAATTACAAAGTAGTGTGAAGATTCTATTCATACCCAGCACACATAACTCCAGCAGACAGCATCTATCTGATATAGTAAGTAGCTACACAGCATTTTGTAGCAGGGTACACAGAAATCAAGCAGAAGTTTTTCAGTGCTTTTACTAAAGTTAACTTAGTCCCGAGCATTATTTGCCTAGGATGTGCTTCGTTGGGCTTCTCCTTTATTACCAGTATGATTCCCCTTAGATTTATTTGTGCCCATTAATTCATTCACCCCTTGATTTTGATTGAATAGATACTAAATGTGTTCAATAAGTAGTGGAGGTGAGGGGCTGGAAAAGAGAATGACCACAGGCTGTCTGTCAGGGGCTGATAATCCAATAAACAGATAGTTTTAATGTGTAACTTTGTTGATTATGAAACTGAACATACAAATTCACTTCCTGAGTTTGCCTGTTTAATAAGAGAAGCAGTAACTTAGGAAGAAGGGGTAGAATTGATAGTTTGCATCTAAAAGTGTGGCTGCTTTTGCACAGAAGCAAAGGCCGGATATGTAGGTGAGGAAAAGACGAGTCAGGAGGGGTGTCAGGAGGGTGAGCAGTTGTGGGGACTGGAGAATGAGGGGGAAGGAATAAGCAGGTATGGGATAAGGAGAGTCAGGAGGGAAGTGACATAGGATTATCATTGCCACTACCAGGTAGAATTAGAAAGATTTAAGAAGTAGATGGCCAGTAGAGATGTGTAATAATGCTGTGCAGAAAGGTACAGATCTCTGGACATGTGTCTTAGATAATTTTGCTTCCCTATCTCCTCTGTGAAAATTTCTAAGCTATGCTTGATTTTTCTTGGGTATGGTAGTATTACATTTGTTATTCTTTTATTTTGTAAGAAACAATTTGTGATAGGAAAATACCTAACACTTACTAGCTTCCAGAGAATATAGGTATGACCTGAGAATTCTGCCTTCTAAATTGTCTGTGTCCATCTGGAACTTCTTAGCATTTTAAGTTGCCATGTTCTTCCCTTTCACCTTGCATCTCCACAGATACTGGACTGAGCATGCCCAGTGATGCTTCACTTTCTCCAGCAAGTCAGAACTCTCCATACTGTATGACACCTGTGTCGCAAGGCTCTCCTGCTAGTTCTGGCATAGGCAGCCCAATGGCATCGTCAACAATAACCAAAATCCATAGCAAAAGATTTCGAGAGTAAGTTATTTTCCTCAATATTGAGACCAAACAGTTGAAGGATCTTGATTGTTCTGAATTCTTGTAATCCGAGCAAGGTGGAATGCGGAGGTTGGGCTGCTATTCTCTTGTTTAACAGGGTTTGGGTCTATTTAAAGCAGTTCTACTTTCAGTATCCATGGGATGGGCTTTCACAGTAATGGGTTTCTATCCTAAGATACTGGCCTCTTAAATCATATATGTATGTATGTATCATGTATATATGTATGTTATGTATATGAGCATGTAGAAGGAAATATATCGGCAGGGTGGTGGTGGTACACACCTTTAATACCAGCACTTGAGAGGCAAAGGCAGGCAGATTTCTGTGAGTTCAAGACCAGCCTGGTCTACAGAGTGAGTTCCAAGACAGGCTCCAAAGCTACACAGAGAAACCCTCTAGATGCTTTTGGTCTTTTTGCATATAATTAATAGATACTTTAAAAAGCTTGCAAATAAGGTCCTTTGTCTAAGACCCTGAATCTCACATAAAGCAATGTCAATTTGTTCTTGTTTGTTTGTTGTTCACTTTTATAGTACTAGAGTTTGAATTCAGGGCCTCTTGCTTCCTGGTCAAGTGTTTAACACTCAGCAACACAGTCAACCCAAACATCTGCTTTAAGAATTAGGATAATTAGGCAATCACTAAGCTAACTGCTGTGACATATTTTAGTGTTTGTGTGGCTGAAGTGGCTTTAACATTAAAAATGACTTAGGAAGGAACCTTAGAGTGAGAGTTAGTGTGGTCCGGCAGCCCCCACTCTCTTGTGCTCGCTCCTCAGCCCTAGCATTTGAGCAGAGGCCTGTCTTCAGGCTCAGAGCAGCTAATTATATGCCAGGCAGTGGATGTGGAGCAAATGAAACACAAGGAAAATAAATTACATATGTATGAAAGGAACAGCTTGAAACACAAAAGAAGAAGAGGTAGTTAGACATTGAATTCTTTGAGTGCTTATGACAGTTAATTTTTCCTCAGTTTCTGTCTTCTGAAATTGTGTCATACTTGCTTAAACATTTTCATGCAAAATGTGGAATCCCCTGAACATATTTTCAGGTCTGTTTTCCACTCTATAATGTAGAATGCCTGCCTCTGGTAGAGGTGAGATAAGATTTAGGGCAGTGGCTAGTCCCACTTGGATGACTTCTTCACCCTGGAGCTCAGTGTAAAGTGACCACACCTTACTGTTTTTTCTGATGGAGCTGACATGTTCGAATGACCTCTGCTTGTTTCCTGTGCTTGATGTAAAAGCCTGTAATTATTACCCCAAGGCTTCAGTCTACCTATAGATAGGTATTTGGAACATCTAAACAAACTTATTTTTGTGATTGGAAATGCTTTTTTGTCAGTGACTTATCCAGGCTCAAAGGATGAAGTGTTTGTAGATTTCTTAGTGTATTTATAACATTTTTCCTTTTAGCAAAAGAAGAACAGGTTTATTGGATGTACTGTAAGGATCAGTGGGCTGTGTAGTAACAAGAACTGTCCACAACCTTGATTTTTTTTCTTCAATTTAGCACATAAAGGGTTGGGTGTCATTATGGCATTTTCACACATAGGTGTCATTATGCATTGTGCTCATTCATGCCCTTCTCCAACATCTCCTCCCCACTGACCACCTTATGATGCTTCACTCTCTTCCCAAATAGTCCTCTTCTCACATCACTCAGATTCCATTACCTGCACTGGGGGCGGTGGTGCACGCCTTTGATCCCAGCACTCAGGAGGCAGAGGCAGGCAGATCTCTGTGAGTTTGAGGCCAGCCTGGTCCGCAGAGTGAGTACTAGGATGGCCAGGGCTACATGGTTGACCTGTCTTAAAAAAACAACATTTCATTACCTCCTGTTTTCCTCCCTCCCTCCTGTAAGATCTCTTCTGTCCTCTTTGGTCCTTTTCTACTTTCATGACTTGGACTCAAGTGTGTGCATTTGCACATACACAAACTTGAATCTAAATTCTACATGAGAGAAAGCATTCAGGGTTTGTCTGAATCTGGGTTACTTAGCATAATGATTGCAGTTCTATATGTTTTCTCCAAAATGTCTTGATTTTATTTTTCTTGGCAGCTGAATAAAATTCCAGTGTATATTAATAAATTTCTATTGATTTCATTTAGCTATTCATGTCAGAAAGCATCTAGGCTGGCTCCATTTCATTACTGTTGTGGCTATCTGGTATAAACATAGGTACACATTGATCTCTGCTCTGTTAACTTGAAGTTGCTCAGGTTTATACCCAGTGGTGTAGCTGAGCCCTGTGGCAGTTGTGATTTCCATGGTGCTGTACCAGTTTCTGCCATCAGTGGTGTCAGGACTCCTCTCTTCCCTAAGGTGATGAATTATTAGGAAATTCGGGGAAGTTGCTTTCTTTCCTACTAGAAGCACCTCTAGTATTTATAAAAAAAGATATGACCTCTTAGGGAGCCAGCATTTGGTTTACATCTTTAGAAATTTAATAACTAGCAGTATAGTAGCACTTCCCCACTTCCCTGAGGCAGCCTGTCCTGGACTAAAAGCTACTTAGTTGAAATTCACAAGCAGAGATACTCAGTATTTGCTGCTTTTCTGATTGACATGTAGAGAAATTGTAGTTTCCTTCAAAGAGAGTTTCCTGTTGTATGTCTGTAATTACAGGAAAATAAATTAGGATGGAGTTACCTGGTTCTTTGCTTCCTTTCCAGATATTGTAATCAGGTTCTCTCTAAAGAAATTGATGAATGTGTGACCCTCCTTCTTCAAGAGCTTGTAAGTTTCCAGGAGCGCATCTACCAGAAGGACCCTGTGAGAGCCAAGGCCAGGAGGCGGCTGGTCATGGGGCTGAGGGAGGTCACCAAGCACATGAAGCTGAACAAGATCAAGTGTGTCATCATTTCCCCAAACTGTGAGAAGATCCAGTCAAAGGGTGCGTGTGCATGCTGCAGATATGTTTACCATTTATTTGTTACCATTGTAGGGAATTTAAATGAACCTCAAAGCTGGGAGCCACAGCTTTCTCTATAATATAGTCACGAAATAAGTGTTTGGCATGAGAAAACAAGATCTTCCAGTACCTAAAATTAAGTAGGTGATAAGACAGGACTCTGAAGGGAATCCTTTTGTGTGAACTGTGGTAAAGTTCTCCATTGGGCCTACCAAATGTCTCCTTGCTGCGATCAGACTAGAGCTAGCCAGGATGCATTACTTTGGATCTGTATATTGTTCTTTGAAAACTTTACATGACCTTCTTTTAATGACTTTTCCCTCTTTAAAAACAATAAGCAAAAGCCAGCCAGTGGTAGCACACTCCCTTAAGCCTAGTACTGGGGAGACAAAGGCAGGTGGATCTCTGTGAATTCAAGGCCAGCCTGCTCTACTGAGCCAGTTCCAGGACAGCCAGAGCTACACAGAACTCTCCCACCCCTCCCCATCCCCCCTCCCTTGCCTCAAAAATACAAAGCAAAAATAAAATAAAAACAATTAGGAAAAAGCTCCTGCTGAGAGTGGAGATTTTTCTCCTAGAAATCAGTGGTTACATAGTATATTGGGGTTTTTATTGCTGTGATTAAAACACTATGGCCAAAATCAGTTTGGGGAGGAAAGGGTTTATTTCACCTTCCATTGTATTGTTTGTCTTTCAGGGAAGTCAGGAGGAACTTAAGGTACTAGACTAGAGATAGGCACTGATGCAGACAACATGAAGGAGTACTGCTTATGCTTGCTCCTCATGGTTTCTTTATCCTTGCTTTCTTAAAGAACCCAGGACCACAAGCACAGGCGTAACCTCAGCCAAAATGTGGTGAGCCCACCCACATGAATCACTAATTAAGAAAGTGCATCATTGGCTTACCTATAGGCCAGTGTGGTGGAGGCGTTTTCTTTATTGGATTCCCTCTTGCCAAATGATTCTAACTTGTGTCAAGTTAACATAAAACTATCCAGCACACATAGAGAGGCTCCTGGTAAGCTAGCACATGAGTACATCTCATAGTAGACAGCCTAGTTTGACCTTGGTGGTGGAGCAGACAGATCTAGGTATCAGTAGCGGTGGTCCCTGAATGATTGGTTGCTACTGGAGCTTAGAAACTGTGGGAAAAAAGATTAGCTTCTCTTAATGATTTCAACACAATAAATGTTTGTTACATTGAAACTTAATTCTTGCTATACTAACTCCTATAGATAGAGAAATTAAAGTTCTGGGTTTGAAGGAATTTGGGATTTAATTTTAGAGAAACACAAATATTGGAGAGAGGGACAGAGAGAGTATGTTACAGTTCAAGTAAGATGTTCTTGTGTTCTTTAGCGGGGTTAGTTCCAGCATGAAGGTGACTGGATGCTCTCCTCGTGTTGATTTCCTTAGGTGGCCTAGATGAGGCCCTCTACAATGTCATAGCCATGGCCCGGGAACAGGAGATTCCTTTTGTGTTTGCCCTTGGGAGGAAAGCTCTGGGGCGCTGTGTGAACAAGCTGGTTCCTGTTAGTGTTGTGGGAATCTTCAATTACTTCGGTGCTGAGGTAAGAAATTAGGAAACAGGACCAGAGAGGTGCTCAGTCAGTAAATGACCTTCAGTCTGATCCCTGGAACCCACCTCAAGTCAGGCAAGGTGGTGAACACTTGTACTTATAGCACTGGGGAGCCAGAGACAAGTGGGACTCTGCAGGCCAGAAAGAGATCCTGTCCAATAAACAAGATAACTAGTCCCTGAGGAACAGCATCTGCCATTGACCTGCAGTACATCCACATCCACACCCACCCACCCACTCTCCCACACACACCCCCACCCACACACACTCATACACACCCACACCCCTCCATAACCCCCACACCTACACACACACACACACACACCACTCACACATACCCCCTCCATCCCCTCACACATCCACACACACACACACCCTCCCACACACACACCCCACACACATCCACACCCCTCCCCATCCCCCATTTCTACTCACACACACCCACACACTCACATACACCCACACCCCTCCATAACCCCCAAACCTCCACACACACATCCACACACACACACACACACACACACACCCACCTTCTCACCCCCTCACATACCCCATACACACACACACACACACACATACACACACACACTCACACCCACATCCCTCTACAACCCCCATACCTCCACACACACATACACACACACACACACACACACACACACCACCTTCTCACCCCCCTCACATACCCCATACACACACACACATACACACACACACACACACCCACACTCACATCCCCCTACACACACCTCTACAACCCCCACACCTCCACACACACATTCACACACACCTCACCCTCTTACCCCCCACACACTCACACACCCCCACACGCATATACACCTACCCCCCACTCCACACACACACACACACACACACACACACACACACACACACACTTAGGAGGCACACTCTCTTTCCCCTTCCTGTTAACACATGCCAGCAGTGAGTAAGTGACTCAAAGGAGTGGACCAGAACTTCTTTCTTCAGTATTTTCTTCTCTTCCCTTACATCCTTTAGTTTCTGTTTCTGTCTGTCCTGCTTATCATACTTATTTTAATCTCAGAATCATAAATCTTCATGCCTAGTTTCTTTTTACTGGTTTCTTTTAAACATGAGGTCTGTTACACACTACAAATAGAATTTGTCATTATCAGTGGTCCATGAAGGGGCTGCTTTTAACCAGTCTTTCCCCTCTATAAACAAATAGTAAGCATATGTTTGACAGCTAGTTGCAGCATTTCCTGCCTTATCAGTAAGCACAGTTAGCAGCATTCATTGTTTCTGGTTCTCTAAGCAGCAGTGTGGCACCTTCTGCCCTGCTTTTTCCTGTTGTCTTAAAATGTAATTTTGTATATAAAATTCAACGTACTCTATATATCAAGCCATGCTGAAATTCTCTGATGATGTATGTTTATTGTCTTACTAACGAAGACTTTAAATAAAACCTTTGCCACCAGGCATAGTGGCCCATGCCTTTACTCCGAGTGCTTGGGAGGCAGAGGCAGGTGGACCTCTGTGAATTTCAGATCAGCTGGAGCTACGTAGTGAAACCCTGTCTCA
Source organism: Cricetiscus sungorus (assembly GCA_030556225.1). Lineage (NCBI taxonomy): Eukaryota > Metazoa > Chordata > Mammalia > Rodentia > Cricetidae > Cricetiscus > Cricetiscus sungorus. The sequence goes on along the minus strand of JANBXA010000372.1, from coordinate 61,364,535 downwards.
AGACAAGCAAGCAGACAAACAAAAAACCTAAAAAACAAAACAAAAAACATTTACCCTGTGCAAAGTCTTTTTGAATACTGATCTGGGAAGCAGTGGCTTTGTCTCTTTTGGTGCCTGAGAATGCCCTGAGACAGCTGTTGAAGTGCAGCTTTAGTGCCTTGTAAATATTGCCACCCTGTTGAACAGGAGAATCAGTTTCACTTCAGGTATTTATTTCATTCATACCAATTTTTGTTCTACTGGTTGGGGGGGGGGGAGTTTAGGTTAATGTACTTCCAGGCTCTGTCTTCTATTTTTATAACTTGCTTCTGGCCCAGTAATCAATGCTTTTACTCATTGTCAAGCCCTAACCATTATACAAACCAACTTCCTTTTAGCCTCTTTTCAGTTCTTCCCACAAGTGAGCATTGCAGAAAGGTTGGTTTCTTTGTTTTTGGTCAGGGGAAGATAGGGTTTCACTATATAGTTCTGGCAGGCCTGGAATTCACAGAACTCTGCCTGCTTCTGCCTCTGCCAGGATTAAAATTAAGGACTTTAAATTTCTTTGGAAACTGCTACTTTCTGTACCCCTGACCGCCTCCCTGCACGTGCTCATACACTCACATTCTAACCCAAGTGAGATTGTCACTGCCCCCAAACCAGCCTTGCTTTTCTTGTGTCTCCCTTAATTGTGTTTAACATGCTTAGCTATTCAAACCTGCCTCCTCCATCCCTCTCAGAACTGTACCGGTTTTCAAGCTCTTCGTCAAAAGTTAGCTTCCTTGAATTCCTCAGTGGCGCCTACAGTGAGATGTAATGTCTTCTTTAAAAGCTACAGTGCTATTAATTTGTTGTTTGTTTTGTAAAAAAAAAAAAAAACCAAAAAGCCAGAAACCTGTAGGCACTTGAGTTCTATGATATCTTTCCCTCCCAGTCATACACACATTTTTGTAGGAGAAGAGTTGATATTCCATTCTGACTCTCTGTGGTGCCAGACTAGAATGGAGTGTTAGATGAACCTTTTAAATGCCTTGCTTTTAGAATCAGTTTTCTCAGCCCTGTGCGAATTGAGAAGCCACATGTATGTTGAGTGCACTTTGTAAGCTTCTGTTGTTTATAAACTGCCTGAATTTCATCTGGGCTAAAAAAGTAAAAAACTTAATTGAAAAAAAAAAAAAAAAAGGCTAGTCACAGAGGAATTTCTGAGTCACAGAGGAATTTCTGTCCTTCTAGAGCCTATTTAATAGATTAGTGGAGCTCACCGAGGAAGCCAGGAAGGCGTATAAAGACATGGTTGCAGCAACAGAGCAGGAGCAAGCAGAGGAAGCCTTGAAGAGTGTGAAGACTGTGCCTCACCACATGGGCCACTCTCGGAACCCCTCTGCAGCAAGTGCCATTTCTTTCTGCAGTGTTATTTCTGAACCCATTTCTGAAGTAAACGAGAAGGAGTATGGTAAGTCATCCCATACCATTTTAAATGAGACAAAAGTTCAAGTGGTTAAAGCCATTTTGTGTATAAGTCCCATTGTACTTCTTTTTTGTTTTTATACTTTTTCTTTTTCAAAGTCTGGCCTTGAACTCACTGTGTGGATAAGGATGACTTTGGACTACAGATTCCCGCTGTCTTTATCTCCCAAGTGCTGAGATTACTAGCGTGTGCTACCACACACACTTTATATGACAGTGGGGAACTGAAAGACCTGGAGAGCGTGGTCCCTCACTCTCCCACTCAGGAAAAGCGCCCCCCCCAATCACTCACAAGAAGCGGTCTTGAAGCGAAAGCATGAGGTCTTTTATATTACAAGTGCACTGGGGTCCACAACCATACTCCACATGGGGGTAAAGGACTAGGACCCTGGGTACAGGCTTGAGACAGCTTTTATAGGGTTACAACAAAGCCTGTACATTGTAAACCAATCATCTCATAGCATCCAGTGTGGACCAGTTAATTTAAACTATCCAAGCCCGTGCTTAGCCCAGGAAGTCTGCTTTCGCACGGGTTTCTGGGTGGGGTGACAAGGCTCATTTTCTATGTTCACTCACTCACAGGTATTGTCGTAAACAGCCCTGTCATAAATAGCCAAGAAGGTGATCTTTAGCCTGGGATTTAGACTCCCAGCTTCCTGGGGTCAGTGAAGAGTTAGGCTAAATTTTTCCATCCTTACAGAACAAGCCCAGAACTCCATGCAAACTGAGCAAGAACTCCAATCAACTCCCATATCTCCAGCCCATACACTCTTCCTGTCCTTGATTATCAGATTTTAGCTTAAAAATCCATTTAATAAAAGACACATAGAATAAATTTAAAAAGTTAAGAATTTAGTTTAAATATTGATATTAAAAATAGAGTATTTGACTGGGCATGGTAATACACACACCTTTAATCTCAGCTCTTGGGAGACAGAGGCAGGTGGATTTCTATGAGTTCCAGGGCCACCCTGGTCTATATAGCAAGTTCTAGGACCACCAGGGCTACTGATACTGCCCTTTAAGAATTTAATCACATTTTGTCTTAGTCACTTGTTCCATCACTATGAAGAGACACCGTGACCACGGCAGCTCATAAAGGAAAGCATTTAGGTGGAGCTGGCTACAGTTCAGAGGTTCATTCAGTCCCCATCATGGTGGGGAGCATGGAGGCATGCAGGCCGACATGGTGCTGGAGCAGGAGCTGAGAGTTACAACCAGATTCATAGGCATAGAGAAACAGACACACACTGGGTTTTGTGACAGCTTCTGAAACCCTAAAACCTTCCAGCGGTGACACAGTTCTTCCAACAAGGTGACACCTCTCCAGAGGCTTCTGGCTGGGCAGTGGTGGCACACACCTTTAATCCCAGCACTTGGGAAGCCTTAGTTTTTATTTTTAACACTCTACCTACGAAGTAATTAAATGCTGAACCTCTATTTAGGAAAAAGAAAAGCCAATGAAAGGAAATGCAAATGTGGCTTTAAGGCTTTATTTTTCATAACTAAATATATATGAAATAATACCTTATTTTTAATTTCTTAAAATTATATTTATCATGTTTGCATTACAGGATGTGGCACATCTCTGCCTCAGCATGTTCTGTGGTCAGGGGACAGCTTTGTAGACCTACTTCTGATAAGTAGTTTATATCCCAGGTAGTCAGTTTGTCCAATAATGCAATAAGCCAGATCACACTGAATTAAGACCAGGGTTAATCTGAGCACAGCAACTCCTGGGTGATTCTCAGGAAAGGCAGGAGAGACATCACATGGCAGCTCTAGGGATGGAGCTCTAGTACTCTGTAGGCAAGGTCTTGGGCAATTCTGGGGGAAGAGCTTTCTGAAGGCAGGGAGAGAGAGAGAGAGAGAGAGAGAGAGAGAGAGAGAGAGAGAGAGAGAGAGAGAGAGAGAGAGAGAGAGCGAGAGCCAAAGTAAGAGTTCCCAGCTAAACATCTGGGTGGGGTTTGGAATAGGGGAGTGAGACCAGAGCAGAGGTCCCCAACTTTCCAACCTTTTTGAGTATATATGGGTACCAATTCTGTCCACTTTCTGATGGTAGGGATGATGTGGGGATGGGCATTTGGGAGTTGGTGGACTCAATCTCATCGGGAGGTATGGGTGGAGAAGCATTCTGTTAACTGCCATCCTGGAGACCTCAAGAATCTGTTCCTTGAGGAAAAAGTAGATTATTAACATTGGCCCTATTAACAGGGGTAGGGGTAGATGTGGGAAGAATGAAGACAGGAAGAATGGGACTGAGAAGTGCCCGGGTTGTGTAAAACGCAAGGGTGAATGAGCGAGACGTGAGAGGGACATCTTGAAAAACCAGGTCCCAGTTGCTGGAAGGTGCCCACCTGGTGAGGTGGTACCAGCACTGATGTCCCAGGAGCTTGTGGAGGGGGATGGCACACTAAATGGAGGGGTGGTGTGTTCCAGGACTGTCTGAGCCATCTCATCACATCTGCTGTTTTCCTGAGGTGGTGAGTACCTCCATCCATCCTGTAGAGGTGTCAACAAGAGTTAAGAGATAATGGAGCTTTTTATGAGTGGGCGTGTCAGTGAAGTCAGCTTGCCAGTACTTGCCTGGTTGATGTCCTCTGAGCTGGTTCCAGGGGCTGGTGTATCTGGAGGACCCCCTGTGGTTTGGTTCTGGCACGAGAAATGTACTTGTAAAATAGAGGCTCGAAGATGGATGGAGTCAAAGAGGGCCTCCAGGGTCTGATATTAGTTTCAACTAGGCCAGATTTCTTGACACAGTAGCAGAACCCTTTCTCCAGGATTCTGCAGGTTTCTGTAAAACAGAGGGAACAGATTTACAGCTTAGTGTCATAGTAAAAGGCTGTGGCTTTGAGTTAAAAGGTATGACCATTTTTAGAAGACAAACAGGAAATTTACTGAATGAAAGAGGTTGGGTGAATGATGGAGGAGGGAGTTGAGCACACCTGCAGGGTTCCATACCCTCTTTAATGCTAACTTGTTTCAGAGGGGAAGAGTTGGCATTTGTGCATAGTTTTGTCATATGTGGCTGAAGACAATTCAGTAATGCTAAAAACAAACAAAAAAATAAAACAAACAAAAAACTTGTCAGTTTATCAAAACTGGATTTATTAATGCTAAAACTCTGAACCTTCAGAGTTACATCTGAATCCTATTTATCCTGTATTGTGAAGCCTGTGAATGAGACAGCCCTGCCTGTGTCTTTAACAGGAAACTTAACGGATGAACTAATGAGCTACCGAGGTAGCTGTAGCCTTGGGTTTGGTAGAGAACTGTTAAACTGGTGAAGCTATCAGTATGCCGGTCATCAAGCGCCATCAGATCCGAGCAGGATAAACATGACCCGAGTAGGCAGAAGTGAGACAGCTTTGCAGCTACCCAGGGCAGCTATCCCAGCTTTCTCCATGGTTGTTGGGAACAGAGGTCCCAGGCCTGTTGTCACTTTCAGCTGCCAGGTCCAGAAGATCTGACAGACTTTGCTGTGGAGTAGGAAATTGGGGAGAGTGGTCTACATTGTCTTGACAAAGCAGAGCAGTCAATTCCCCAGTGTCCTGCTTGTCCACAGTCTGGACAGGGTCTTGGCAGCAATTAAAGTACAAAGCTGTTTTCCACTCCGTGGCTAGCCTATATTTAAAGCAAGCTTCCAGATGGAAATTCTTCTGCGGCCATCCATCTTCCTTGAAGGATGTACAGGGTGCTGCCAGGTTCTGGCTTACGTGTATCATGAGAAGCTTTTTATTAAAATGCCATCTTCTCAGATCTGTGAGGTGTTTGAGGACCAGGGGCTGATTATCTGTTAGGCATACCTAAACTAGACAAATGTTATTTAGGCTAACTTTGAGAACATATATATGAATTAGTTTACCAAAGTAACTACAATTTACCAAAGTTAGGAAAAGCAAGGAGGTTAGACATATATTTTTAAATTGGTCTTTGTTAGCCTGAATAGACCTTAGATAAGGAGAGACCCTTTGTCATACAGTGTAGGTCATTGTCTTGCTGTATCATAGAATAGGAGTATCACAGTCTCTGGTGTTCACCTGTGGTCTTAAAATGTAGAGCATAATATTAATCTATGCAAGGTAAAACCAAGTTTTAACAGTGTTGCAAAATCTGGCTATCAGCAAGTAAATCCCTGTACATGGATGCATGGAGGGGCAGCTTTAATACCTCAGTTTTAAATCCTAGTTTTCATAAACTTTGTTTTTATGACAGGACAGATTATCATATAGAACATCTGTCCTAATGTAAAGTATCTTGGAGACCTGATGTCTCCTGGGTGGGCCCACTCCACATGGTCTACTTTATTTAAGAGAGCAGTGAAGTCATATGATCTCCTCTTTGTAACCTTAGTCAGAGTGGCAGCAGACCACATGTTATTTCCCAGAAAAATTCCAATTTGCTATTATTACAAGTTTTAAATTAACTCTTGTTACAGATTTTTAACCATACCCAGTTTCTGAGCTGTTTTTGTTTAATAAGGTAGAACAGCATGAAATAACTTTCTCTGTCATCATATCAGATTCAGTAATGTCCAGAGGCAAATTCTGAGCCCAGGTGGCGAGTGGTTATAGCAGTAGCTGAGCTGATACCAGGACAGATGGAATATGTAAACCCAGACATTCAAAACCAATCAGAAACAAGTGCTCAGTGGCCACACGTTTCCATGCACACAGAAAGACAGACCAAGCGTTTTTTTGGGAAACCATGTCAGATGACCAAATTACAAATCCTGAAAGAAGAGTTTACAGTATTAGAAACCATAGGAATAAAAGACCCTTCCTGACCATAACACTCAACCGATCTATCTGGTTGGGGCAACTTGCCAAGGGTAGCCGGGCGCTGCCACTCATGGTCGCCAGGGTCCAAGGTGGGCGGGGAGCAGGTGGCAGCACCTCAAGCTCTGGAGCCCAGAGGAGAAGGTGCTGGGAGCCTGGCTGCCTGAGATTGAATGAAAGTCGAGCGCTTTCTCGCCCATCCATCCATCCATCCTCTGCTAGACCAGGTCAGCTTTGGCACCGGAAGTCATCTACTTCCAAACCAAACAAGGGGTCCAGGAACACAGATATGGTGGGAATGAGGAAGGATGAGGATGGAATAGCAAACAGGAAGTGCTTTTGAATGCAATGTAAAGTGCAGTGGGTTCCGTCAGTGAACTCTCCTGGGAAGGTCAGACACGAGGGCTCCAAGCAGTGGGCGTCCGGACTTCACAGAGCAGTGCATGCTAAGGCACAGCTTATCCTGTGATACTCAGCGTGGCTTGATGGTCAGGGGCAGGATGCAGTGGAACCAGAAAGACGGGTAGGGGGTCCGACGTGCTTGAATCTTGTCTTAAGGACACCAAAAGCCAGTTAGACAGAGACAAAGCCAGTTTCCAAAATGAGCTTGGAATATACAGCAGAGGGATGGAGAGATTGAGACCTGAGTTAAGACAGCAGTGATCAGATGTAGTTTTGGAGCTAGAAATGACACAAAGTAATGAGTTCCATGGGATAGAGGGGCAATAGGAAAGACCATAGCATAAGGCTGGTTTCTCATGCTTTTACACTGAATGATTGTGTTACTAGCGAGAGCACACAGGAGGGGTAGACTGCCTCTGTAAGGGAGGGACAAGTGGGAAGGGTCTGGCCTACACTGAAGCCGCTGGAGGGAAGAGAGGGTTCTTGTGTTGTGTTTTCACTTTCTGTATAAACTGTCCTGACTGAAGTGCCCCAGATACCATCTGCATCAATGTGTATAACCTGTGGCTAATGCAGTTTTTATTATGTGTAGTTTTCTCATTTTACTACATGATAATACTATTACTCCTATAAAATGCACATTACTGCCAGATAATCGGATATTTAAAACAAACAAACAAACAAACAAACAAACCTAGAAGAGTGGGAGAGCCACACTCATTCAGGAGTCCTAGTCTGTAAAAGTCCTAGTCCTTGTCAGCATTGTGTTGTGTGGCAAACTGTAAGTCAAGTTCATATTTTCCCATGGTTAGATTGGTTGTGTATAGATGAGCATGACCCAATCATTAGGTGATGTGCTTTTCCAGACCCTCGAGGTCAGAATTTATTTCTGGTGGACATCTTGGCTCGAATGCCTGTGAGTTGGGGCTCCTTGAAGTCAGCGTAGCTGTAGGGGACACAAACACCAAGGGACAGTGCATTGGTTGTCATATGCAGGTTTTATATGTGAACATCAGCTGCTCTGTTGGAATGTGATACAGCGGTGCATTTTATCTCTTAAGGTCTTCATTTGAATAGAGTTTTATAACATTTAAACTCATTGTAGAACAAACTAAGTGTTTAATTTTCTCACTTAGTTGCTAAGCCAGCAAATTTCTGTTATTCCTGCCCCTTACTTTGTTTTTTTTTAAAATAAATTCCATGATTCTGAAACAATGTTTCTGTTTCTCAAAATGTGTTTCCTCTTGTAGAAACTAATTGGAGAAGCATGGTGGAGACTTCAGATGGCTTGGAAACGTCAGAAAATGAGAAAGAGCTTCCCTGTAAGCAGGGCCCTTCTGAGAAGCCCAGTAAACTCACACTTGACACCACCTTTGTGAGTAAGCAGCCGCCGCTGGCTGCAGGCAGCACTACCTCAGTGCCAAGCCAGGGGAAACCCATAAGTGACAAGGATGACCTGAAGCCGGACGACTTGGAGTGGGCCTCGCAGCAGAGCACAGAGACGGGCTCCCTGGATGGCAGTTGCCGAGATCTTCTGAATTCCTCCATCACCAGCACCACCAGCACTCTTGTTCCTGGCATGCTTGAAGAGGAGGAGGATGAAGAAGAGGAAGAAGAGGAAGATTATAATCATGAACCCATATCAGTAGAAGTGCAGCTCAATAGTAGAATTGAGTCCTGGGTCTCAGAGACCCAGAGGACTATGGAAACCCTTCAGCTCGGCAAGGCCCTTCCTGGCCCTGAGGAAGACAGTGCAGAGCAGAGTGGAGAGGAATCAGCAGAAGCTCCTGAGGGCCTGGAATCGGGAGTGGACAGTGAGCGCTGCACCCCTGACCAGCAGCTGAAGCCCGGCAACTCTGTGAACAGAGAGCTCTCTGAGGCCAGTTCTGCTCCCCCAAATCTATAACTCAGGAAGTGCCAGCTGCCTTCAGCTGTGTCCGGCAGCAGCCACGTCCCTGATGCTCCATCTCAACGTTTTCCACTGTCCAGTCACTTACTATGTTTTTAATTCCCAACAGACCTTTTGTAGCTTTTACCTATTTTGTTATAATCTCTAGCTTCGCTTTTAACTAGAGTTTAAGTCTATTTCTAAGAATTGTGTAGAAAATTCAGACTTGTTTCAACTTACTTTGTAATGAAAAATAATGATTAAAGAAAGAAGACCAAATTCTAAAGAAAAAGCAAACAAATAACTAATGACTATTTAAGGTTGTTTTACAAACTAAAGATTAACATTATAAGGACCAGTCTTTGGTTGCAGACTGCATCTGCTTCAGGGTCATTTGTTTGTTGGAGTCGTGGAAGCTGCTTTTGAAAGTGCTAGAGGTGGTGTCAGGGCCTAAAAGGTCGAGGGCAGTAAGGCTTCCCGGCACTGTGCATTAAAAAGTGGGTGCAGAGTTTACTCGGCCCACAATGTTCATTTCAGAAGCCACTGGTCATTGTAACCCACAAAAGTCGGGATGGGCTGAAACAGCCTGCAGGAGTTAGGCGAGCTCTAGAGCATTTACCACACTGGCCTTGCTTGTAGAAAGGGATGGATGTCTGTAAGAGCAAACCGTCACCATGGTGCGACTTGCCAGGTTCTGTCTAACACTTGCCTCTTACCTCAGGAATGCTCTTGTACATAGTATGTAAAGTTAGGCAAATACTGATAGGTGACTAGTGTACAGATTTGTATTACCACAGCACTTACTTCCCTGTGGGCCCCAGGAGCAAGGCGGTCCTGTTGTGTCCTACTGCTTGCTTTTGCTTTAGGACCCTTTTGTTTTGAGGTGTGGATCTGTTTGCTTATTCAAACAAGTCCACATTGAAAGTCGTTTCATCTTTTTAAAATTGCACCTTCTTCATGGCAAGAACCACAGTTACAGGAAGTCAGGGAAAGGACTTTTGCACAGTTCGTGACATGTTCAGATAAGGCTTGGAAGAAGCTGTAGAAAAAAAAAAAAAAGAGGTTATTCTAATTGTGCAGATCCTTCAGCTGATTTATCAGATTCAAATGTATGCAGAAATTAATTTTACTCATGATTATTTATCTCTACCCTTCTGTAGGAATGTGTGTGTGTGTGTGTGTGTGTGTGTGTGTGTGTTTTGGGAGAATCTTAACTTAATGAGCTGTTTTGTTTGCTGTCCAGCCATCACCTGGATTCTGCTGTCTTTAGCAAGGTCTTGTAAGATGTGAAAATCAAATATCACCTGTCTTTTGTCTTCATCCCCTTTCCTCCACGCCCAGCTATCAGTACATAGGTGGACACATGAGCTCTCTCCTTACGAGCAGGCAGCAGCCAGGTGCATTTCTCCCCTGGTTATGTGGGATAGGACTTTGCCTCCCAGAGGCAGAAGAGACAAGTAAGAAAGTCTTTGCTGAAATAATTGGGACCTACTGTGAAAGTTTTGAGGTTTTTTAATGCTGGCATTTAATACTGGAGGGATGAGATTCTTGGCTGATAGTATGGTATTTGTAAATTGTGAAAGTTTAGGAGCATTGCTATATATATATATATATATATATATATATATATATATATATATATATATTATGTCAGTCAACCTGATTAGTGTGCTAAAGGGGCAGTAGTATACCGTCCAGTCTGAACTGTTGTCCAGTGTAAACTTTAGGCACTAATTATCTGATACTTCAGTTAGACGTAAGGAATGAAGCTGACATAATGTGATTTACATGGGTGGATTCTTACTGTCTGCATTTAAACAGCCTTGTTTAAAGAAATGATAGAGGTTTTGAACGACTGACAGTCTTGAAGTGGATTTGAAAACTTTTCCTACTCTTCACGATACTATTTCCTGCTTGATGTCAGTGGTTCAGATGCTCTTGATCATGAGGTAGTGGCTTTTCAAAGATTTCTTATATTTTATTCTCTCCTGGATGTGGATCATCATTTTAGAGTTTTGACATTTGTACCAAAACAGAAGTTGAGGAAATCTTGAAAACAGCAATAACTTTTGCTGTAGTTGCCAGAAGGTCAGTTGGTGGCCTCTGAAAGACAGTGGCTTTCCTGTCACAAATCCAAGGGACCACAGACTGTATATGGGAAACTGGTCACTTCTAGAGGACAACCCAAAATTTATCAAAGGAAGTTCTTCCATGCTGAGTACCCTTAAATACGCATCACCGATGTCTTTATAACCTGTTTCCTTTGGGTAAATTTTGGGTGTCCGTTTATGTTGAGTTCCAGGCTTTAGAGGAGGCATGAGAAACAGGAAAAGTCTTATTTTTGGAAATAGGTATCATTCACTCTTTGAGACTTAGAAATAAATCTAATGGTAAGAATACGAGTTTATTGGCACAAGAAATAAAAACTGATTTTTTTTTTTTTCCTTAGTGTGTAGATGTAGTTTTACTGGCAATAATTAGTGTTAGGTTTCTATCAGAACATGAATTACAGTATAAATTCCACTTCCCAGTTTGACTCCCTCTTTGGTGGGCTTATTTGTTGTGAAGATTACTCCTCAAAGACAGAGAAATGTTCATAATAGCTTAATTTTTTGGTTTTAATCTTTGTAAATGATGTAATATAATTTCTTTTGACTAAACATGGAAAAATAACATGTGTTATACATTAAAAATTTTTACAGGCTTTGGCTGGAATCATTTTTGAAGAGATGGTATTTTATATGCTTCCAGTATTTGGAAAAGAATTAGTCAAAAGAAATCCAAATAATTTAAATATTGACAAATTAATATCCAAATAACATACTTGTGTGATTTTTCTAATAACCTGGGGGGAGTGGGGGGTGGGGATTACAATGAGCAAATAAAGAGAGCCATCTTTGCATTCATTTTGACTCTTAACACAAAACTGCTAAATCGTAACACATTGTTACTTTAATATATGTATAAAGTATTACTGTTTGTAAAGCTGCTGTTTGCTTAAGAAATTATCATGTAAGTATTTTCTGTACATTGTGCCAACAGTTTAGAACATTAATTTAATTCGCTAAAAGCTTATCTTTTTATTTAAATTTTTTCTGTGGAATATTTTCTTTGAAAACATCTTTCCTTCTCCCTTGTCCCTTTCAACCTTTGTACACATCATAGATTCTGCAGAATCTAAAAAAACCGAACCCTCGTTAATGATAAAATTTAAACTTGGTTGGCACATCACACCTTAAAAGTATTTGTATTGTTTTGTAATTTAATTTCTAAATGCACCACTTCAATTTATAATTTAATGTCTTAATTGTAATGCTCTAATAAAAACTAGCAAAATTAGTGGATTATACCAAAGAGGATTTCTGTGTTCTTTTTCTGTGTGAAGGATAAACACCCCACATTCAGAGGTTAATAACAACCTTTTTGCACTCTGTAAGTACTAGTGGGGTCTTCTCTGCTAATAAAATTGGTTATTGAAATGCATTTTGATGTTACCCCAGCTCCTTGACTTCCCCTGTGCCAGTAGATTTTGAGGATTTTGCCTGCCTTGTCACTTAACATTCACAGGCTTTGCCAGGATTCTCATGGAGCAATAACAATCTCTGTGCAGGGGTCAGCATCATCTGTGGCACCCACCTGTCTTCTGAGCGGACTGTCCCAATCTTAGCCTCCTGTAGGTCCCTTGTCGACCCTCAGGACACACAGCAGCCCTGCCATGGCTGCTCTTGTCTTTTCCAGGCAATACAGTGTTAGAAAAACTAAGAAACTATCCAAGATCTCACAGCCAGTAAGTGGCAGATCTGGAATTCAAACTCTAGCCACAGCTTTACTGTTGTGGAATCATCATTTTGCACACTGTGAAGATGTGTCTTTGCCAAGGCACATTCTGATTGGTTTAGTAAAGAGCTGAGTGGCTAAAGGCTAGGCAGGAAGAGGTTAGATGGGACTTCCAGGCAGAGAGAAAAGAGATGAATCTAGGCGAGGGAGAGACACTAGAGGAGATGGAGAGAAAGCAGGACATGCAGGAGAAGTAAAAGCCACGAACCACGTGGCAGCACGCAGATGGATAGAAATGGGTTCATTTGGGTTATAAGAGATAGTTAGAGACAAGCCTGACCTAAAGCTGAGCTTTCATGATTAATAGAAAGGCAGTATCCGCATCATGGTATGTGGCCTGGCAGTTCAAGAAAGCCTGCTACACTTTACTGTGTCTTAGAGTGTGCAGCTATGCACAGTGCTTCCCTGGGTGGTATGGATCTTGAGCAGTAAACTCTGTCACACCTGCTGATGTCTGACCACTTGACACTTAGTTTTTCTTTAAGTTGACCAGAAGAGGGCGTTGAAGGCAGTTGAAAGCTGCTGAGAAATACTGCTTTTCTGGTGAAAAGGGAAAGGGAGTGTTTTAGTTAGGGTTTCTGTTGTTGTGAAGAGACACCAGGACCACAGTTGCTCTTATAAGGAGAACATTTAAATGAGGGTGCAGTTACAGTTTCAGAGGTTCAGTCCATTATCATCATGGTGTGATGCGGCATGCAGGCAGACATGGATGGAGAAGGAGCTGAGAGTTCTACATCTTTATCCACAGGTAGCAGAAGCTGTTGTGTCACATGAAGCCTAGCTTGAGAATGTAGACATCAAAACCCACCTCCATAGTGACACACTTTCTCCAACAAGGCCATACCTCTTAATAGTGCCACTCCCTATGGGTCAAGATTCACACATGAGAGTCTGTGGAGGCCATGCATATCCAAACCACTATGGAAGTCTATTAAACAATAGCTCTTCTGCTATGCACTTGGTTCCTAGGCTGGCACAGGTGGTGTTTTAAGAGGGCATTTGGAGAATCTGTCGCCAATCCTGTGAGGTTTCTAAGCCAGAGCAGTTCCAGACCACCCAAGAAAGCAAATACTGCCACAAAGCAAGGCACATGACACATTTGGTTTCTCTGTGTGTTTGGAAGTTATGGTTACACTATGCTGTAGTTTATTGGCTGTGTGATAGAATTCTGTCTAAACAATGTATGTGACAGTTTCAGAATATTTTATTACTAAAAACACCTCTAGTGAGTTGCGATTGGTAAAATGAAACCTTGATGTTGGTGGTTGGTAACAGATCAGTGTTGGATCTGATGCTGGGGTATCTATGGCAATTGCTTACACAGAGCAGTGGAGTCCCTGTATCCTTAGGTTCTTCCTTTCACAAGATGTTTCTTCAGTATGTCATGCTGTTGTTTTTGTGGAGTCTAGGATTAAGCCCATACTCTCATGAGTGCTAGGCAAACCCAGCACTGGGCCACAGCATGGCTCAATGGCATTTTCCTGTAAAACATGACAAGTTAGAGTGAATCCTTCAGCTGCTGCTTTTTCAACTGATTCTGAATATTCCATTTTGTTACCATGACAGCAATACTTACAGCTGCTCTGCCAGGCATAGACTCCATCTCAGGAAACCACCGCTTTGTTCGTGTGTGAGGCAACTCATTGCTAAAGCTTTGTGTGAGAGGGCCCTTCGCCCACCACATTCCCAGTCTGCTTCTCTTTCTGGTTCTCTGGATTTTTCTGCCATGTCCATCGTTAACTCTCTGCTAAGATCTGGAGCCTTTCGACATCATCCACAAGGGCTGGAATCAATGTTGACACTTCCCTTCTCCTACAAGTCACATTTTGTATGTGGTGCTGGGGATGGGAACCAAATTCTTGCATATTAGCATATGCAAGTACTCTGCCTCTCAGGCACAACCCCAGCCAGCTCATGCCTTCCTGATACCATCTGGAGTGGTCATTTTCAGAAGGTTTTAAAATTATTTCTCTCAGATCCATCAGAGGAATCACTAGCTATGGTAGCTATATCCTTTCAAAAGATGTATTAGCTTTCTGTTACTATAATAAGATATATATCTTAATTATATTAATTATATATTATTTATATATAATTATATATTAATATATAGTATTAGAATAATTATATTAAATATATTTAATATAGAATTAACATATAGCATATATTAATTATAGAGGGATTCGGAAGTTGTCACCCTAGTTTGTTCTGTCCTGAGATGTCTCACTTACTGCCTCCACTTCTTACACAGCAGCTCTACAGACCTGGGTGGCTGCACCCAGCCAGTTTGCCATTTCACCTTGTTCTTTCATGTTACAGAGCAGCAGTTTCCCAGAGTCCCCATGAGCCAACATCTGCACATGTCCCCTAAGTTGCCAGCTTCATAGAAGTGAGGAAAGTAAAGAGCCTTTCTCTGGGTTGGCCTTTATCTTACAGGAATGTGGTAGCTGATTTGATTTCTTTTGTTCAGACCACTAAGCTTGTGTCAGCCATCTGTGGTGCTCTGCTGCCATGTGTGTGTGCACTGACTGGTCCTTACAGCTTCCCTCATGAGCCTTCCCTTCGCATTCACTGTTTGGCCAGCTGGTACCAGAAGCCCAGCTTCCAGCCTGCCTTGGCCTTGGGCATGCCTTCTTCTCCAAGTGAGAGATGTGTGCCTTTTTCTTTCCGTTCAGTACTTACAAACCATTGTGTGGTTGTCAATCTCAATATTATCCTATCTAGGGGGATAGGGAAACCTGAGGAGATGGAGAATGACAACGGCTGGTTGATAAAGCAGCCAGAACACTTGAAGTATTTACTAAGGACCAGTTCTCTGTCTTACACTGCTACAGGTCAGGGACACCCCAAACCAGTTACATAACACAGCACCATCGAAAGTCACTGAACTCAGATCACCAGTACGAATGTAACAATAATGAACACATTTGAAACATGAACACATTTGAAATGTAACGATAATGAACACATTGGAAACATCGGTAGGATTACTGAAACAAAGACTCTGAGAGCTGAAGGGAGGGCATGTTGCCAGCAGATGTGTTCAGCAGAGGGTCAGCGCAAACCTTTGAACTGGGTAAAGCAGGGGGTTCATTAAGGGCAATAATGAGGAATGGCTGCTACGGCTTAAGCCCCTGTCTCTCCATAGCCTCTCACCTTAAATCTTTCTCCTATGACTGATTTACATGCCCTCTGTTAATTTAGTTTCTCACCAGCTTTTTAATGGCTACTAGATATGACCATTATAAGGCAGTGGGCTACTTGACCTCTTGTGTCTCTACAATTGCCTACTCAGTGTGAGGGAAGTCAGTGTACAGGTATAGAAACATCTTGAGTCTTGACTGCCATTTTTCAGATAGTGGGCCTTGATCAAATAACTGGACTGTCAGAGAAGGGATGTATTAGTGAATGTGGAAAGTTGGCCTGTTATAGGGTTACAAAGTTGATGCACATTTGGGTGTGTGGGTGGGTGTGTGATGGAGGGAGATTCATATTGCCCATCACAGCTTCCCATTCTGCTGCATGCTATTGGGGTGACTGATGGAGTTCAGACAAGAGCACTTTGCACCTGTTGGCCTTAAGTGTCAACAGAGGTCTGGTCCAGACACCTCATCTTATGCCAGCTCCAGAAGACCAAATCTAAGGATGGTGGTGTTTTACCCTTGTCCCATTGCCCTTCTTCAACTGATCAAAGGGGTGCCGTCATCAGGGCAGCAAAGAGGCAGTAGCCACGAGTGAATGGCTGGCTAGTTAGTCTGCTGAGAAATGGGCCCACCTCCGGATCTCCCCCACTTCCCAGTGAGGGTGACTTCTCATTGCTGCGTGTGTATCTTGTGTGCTTGGGCCCCTTCCGGACCACGGGTTTCAGTTCTTTGATCTGGCCTGCCCTCCAAGGGAGTCCTGGCCAAAGGACGTGCCTTCTACACAACTGACCACTGTCGCCACAACCAGGCAAGCACATTTCTATTTTCATCTCAGTTCCCAGCATCTTGGGAAAGAACTTGGCTCTTACTCTGGACCGACCCCTGCAGAGGGAGGAGAGCCTGCAGGCTCCTTCTGTAACCTTTCTTTGACTTGGACTCCGAAGACAAAGGTGATTTTGAGTGCTGTGGAGACACAGCTTCCCTTTATGCTACCACCAGGCCCCTGGAGCCGCCTGCTCACTAGCACTAAGGCCCCTTTGTCCTGGCAGGGAACTCTGGCCTCTCTGCCCGCGCCCCTCCCTGCGAATCTCTGTGCCTGGAGAAGCCTTTGGACTTGGTCGGCGCACACTGGCTCTTTCTTCTCAGGCTCCTGCAGCTTCAGTTCTGCGTGCCTGGTCGCCTGGCTCCGCAGCTCAATCCCTGCAAAAGCGCGAAGCTGTGCTCCTCTGACAGCCCCAGTTTCTGCCAAACCCAAGGCCACAGCCAAAGGCAGCCCAGGGACGCCGTTCCCGCCACCGCCCCCAGGGGGCGCAGCGCTACAGCAACCAGCTTCTAAGTCATTCCAAGAAAGAGGGAAAGCATTCAAATCTTACTTTAAAAATTCCAAACATGGTAGAAAAGACGGAAGCCAGGGAGAGTGGACACTTATAAAGATTTATCTAGAGCGCTCATCCTCCACGTGAACCTTAATGCCCCCAATGGCAAATTATAGTGCATTTGCACATTGGTACCAGATTGCCATTAAAATAACCCATCTGTAATTACACGAGAAATATGGTGATTTCTCCAAACATGGAAAAAATAGGTAAAAAAATTGAGTGCGATATTACTTTTTTTTTTTTTGCTGCTGCTGTTAGGAAAAGAAAAAGCCATGGGAGACTATGTGGACGTGCTTTGCATGAGACTAAAATATCACCAAGGACTGTATATGAATTAGGATGTGGATGAATTTAATTTTCATCTCTGACTTGTTTATTTCTCTATCAGTGAGGAAGAGGGGTCTTAAGAAGAAGAAAGTCAGCTCCAGAGGCCAAAGGGGCTTATGGGATTTTAACGGTAGGCTTCATGTTAGTGTGTGGGCTGGAACCTGCCTCATCTACAATGCCTACCCAAGTGGTTGTGTCACCACTCTTGGCCATTTGCACTTCCGTTAGCCCAGCAGGAATTAGTGCACCATATCAGGTCTGCCTTTCTTTTCTGGGCCCTGCACTAGCTCCATAAACTGCATTCCTGCTCCTGTCACCTCTTCTGAGGTCTCTTCATCCTCAGCCCAGACTCTGCAAGGGAGGGGCCAACAGAGATTAAGTTTGTAAAATGAATCCTCAAAGTCCTCTGGCTTCCCCCGGAGGCAGCCCTAAGGGGTCCTGAGTCTCTCTATGCCATGAGCCTTTTCTAGCTAAACTCGACTAGAACCTTCACTTTAGGGAAAGTAATTTGGCAACACTTAGCATTAGTTAGTGAGCTCACAATTCTCCTGTCTCAGCCTTGGGAGTGCTGAGATTACAGATCTGTGCCAGCACACCAGCTTTGTTCCCTGAAGACAGCCTGGGCTACACAGCAAGATCCCCTGCCTCAAAAAACAAAAACAAACAAAATCCTAAAACAGGCAAACCTACGCATATGGTAGATTTCAAACAGAAATTAAGGAAACAGAAAGTTCATGTAATCTATTAGGAGAATCATTGTGAAGTGAGCCTGCCAAGTTAGAAACCACATTGGGTAACAGGGCAGTAGAATTATTATTTGATGTCTGTTGTAGGTGCCACACCACAGTAGAGAAAGAAGCTCACCAAGTTACCACGTGGCTGCAGAGTTTGAGCCCTTCTTTGTGGCAAGACACCAAACTAACCTCCCTGGGATTGTAGTTGTAGACAGTTGTGAGCTGTCACGTGGGTGCTGGGAATCCAGCCATCACCCACTCACTAGGCCATCTTACTAGGACCCTCTTTTTTACTCTTTATTTAGCAACAGGCTCTTGCAGAGTTGTGAAGGCTGGCCTTGAATTCTGTCTGTAGTCCAGGCAGGACTTGAATTGATGACCTTCCTGCTTCAGCCTCTCCACTAGCTAGGGTTATAGATGTTCAGATCTATGCCAGATGCTGTGACAATGACTACTATTTCCTCTCATCTCTTCTGACATTTTACTGGAAGCTTTTGTTGTTGTTTTTTGTTTGTTTGTTTGTTTGTTTGTTTGTTTGTTTGTTTTTCAGGGACAGGGTTTCTCTGTGCAGTCCTGGAACTTGCTCTATAAACCAAATTGGCCTCAAATTCACAGAGATCTGCCTGCCTCTGCCTCCCGAGTGCTGGGATTAAAGGCCTGTGCCACCACCTCGAAGCAAGTTATTTTGTTTTAACTCATATTCTCATGCCTTTAGACAAGGCTACAGGTTCCTTTAGCCATGACCCACACCCTAACTATGCAGTAACCTGAAAATTTTTCCTTTTTCCACGATGCTGAAGGACCTGAGAATGTATGTGGCTTTGGAAAACAGGGGGGCCTGGTCTGTGAGCTATTCCAACATCTGGCCTTTTTGGGCTCGTCTGTCTTCCCTCTCCCACATGACTTCAAGACAGACTGGTGGATGGAAGTTCCCCTGGGTAGGTTCTTCTTTTTGCCTTGATCTACTTTGAGGGAAAATATGAAGCATCACGTTTTCACCCAGGCTGGGCCTTCTGTTTATAAATATCAGGTGCAAAATGTTCCTTTTTTTTTTTTTTTTTTTTTCTGATGTAACACAAAAAGTCACCACTTTGGCATTAAGAATAAAACAAAACAAAAGATCCTCCATAAATTTAGCAGTTTGACAAGCGTGTCGATTTTCCATAGGTTAATGAGCCCATTTTCTGTCCACTATAGGTTCTTGTATTTCATGTGCAATATTCATTCACCTCATCCCAAGGTTCTCAAAATTCCTGTTCAAGGTCTAGAGTCTGATCTGTTTCATCTGCTCAGCTGTCCCAAATCTCATTAAGCCATCTAAATTAGGAATGACTGAGAAGGAGCTACCCTGGGATGAAGTATTCCATCTTCCTGGACTTGAGAAAGTAAGGAAACAAATTGTCTGCTCTTAAAATAGAACAGCAGAATAAACACAGGTGAATGGCTAGAGAAAGCCCAGCCTTGAGAAAGAAGAAAGTTAACAGCAAAGAACATCACTGTGTTTCAAGCAGTTTACAAATATGGCCTGGAAAACCCAGTGTGCTGTGTGCCAGCACTCCCAGCCTTCTTGTCTGTCCTAAGACAGACAGATGGTAGCTTTGGAGGTGAGATATTGATAACCATCTTTGCTTAGCCTTTCACAGCAGCTGCAGGTTTCAGCATGCAGCTGCAGTGGGGAACATTTTTGAAAAGCTCCTTAAAAATCTATTTGGGAAAAGGATATGCAGACTCTCATGGTGGTGTAAAGCCATTATCGAGATTACTGCAACCATCCTGTGACAGGTTTCAATGTGGGGACAGGAGGATGATGAAATAGCAACTTCATGCTCTGCAGCGTTGGTGGCCAGGACAAAATGAGACCTTTGTGAGGGCATCGGTTTCCAGAACACTGATGGCAGTGACAGAAGGTGGCAGGTGCAGTAGCAAAGCATTCACCTTTGAGCCTACTGGGCAATAAGAGCCTGCCACATACTATTGTCATGCAGATGTCCCCGGACAGATAAGAAAGTAGAATAGGGTCCTGAACAGCTTGCCCCTGGCTCTCTAACTCCCAGGCTTTTCTTCCCTCTCCCCTAAGGGCAGTAAGGATTGAAACCACAGCTTCATGCATACTAGGCGAGCAGCTAGTTCTAGCTCCTTTTATTGAGTCATTAGATTTGATCTCATTCCAGCCCAGGCTGGCCTTGAACTTGTATCCTTCTATCCAGTGACCTGAGTAACTCATTTCCATGGCTCACTTGCACCAAGTCAGTCCAGCTGAGTGTCTTTCCCTACATCAAGCTGTCTAGTGCACAGTGTGTGGACAGTGGTCTGGCCATCAGGGTTTCTTATAACCTCCAGCCTGGCCTTACTCTCACTTCTAAGAAGTCCTTGGTGGGCTACATACACTTTCTTTTCTCCAGGCTGTTTTGCAGAGTAGAGATAGGAAAGAAATCGGTGGCGGGCAGTTACTTTCTGGCTGGTCTCAGACAGCAGATTCGGTTAGGCTTCTCTACAACTCTGGAACCAGAAGAAACCCCCACTTCTTCCTCCTCAAGTGTTTGCCAGAGCTCTGGGGAGTAATCAGATGCCTGTGGTTTCAACAAAGGCCAGAATCTAGATGTGGCTTTCTGGTCTTCAGCAGGCAGTGGATAGAGTAGGCATCCCAGTGGGATCATTACTCAACAGCCAGGGCCAGGATGCTGTGCTTGCTTTCCTGCCTGTCTGCTCATGTGTGAGATAGCCCTGGCCCAGTCAGTTGCTAAGACTGCCAGGCATACTGCTAGCTAGCGGGTGGGCGCTCAGCTGCAGCAGCTCCAGTGAACATTACTTAGTGTTGTGTTTGCTCCTGCTTCTAGTGGGAGATGATATGTTGGACTCTTGCCTGCTTACTTACCTGCAGAGGAACCCATTGCCTTGACCATCTTTCTCTGGGGCTACTGGACAGCTTTTGCAGGTCAAGGTCTCCCAGGCTCCCAGGACAAAGAAGCAGCTTACAGCGGTTACGTTTGCTTTTTTTTTATCTGTTTGTTCCCACTTAGCTCTGCCTGCAGCTTCCAGAATGCCCTATTATGCTGATCTGGTCGGCAGGACTTAGAGCTGGGTGAGAGGGCCTTCCAGGTCACTCAGGCCAACAGGCAGAGCAATCTCACCAGGCCTTGTAGAAGTCTTCAGTGTCACCACCTTTCCCTGGCCCATGTGAGCATTGGGAATAGTTTCTCAAAACAGTATCTTTCCTTGGCATTCCCTACTTTGTGGTACTTTTTCTGATTGCCTAAGACGACATAGTATACTCTAGCATACCATAGTAGGAACGCTGTTTCAGTTGGGAGACCTTGTTCCAATGACCATTTATTTTAAATATTTATTTTATTATTTTTAAGTATGGGTGTCTTGTGTGTGTGTGTGTGTGTGTGTGTGTGTGTGTGTGTCTGTGTGTGTGTGTGTGTGTGTGTGTGTGTGTGCATGTGGGTGTATGGTCATGGAGCCCAGAAGAGGGCATTAGGTTCCCTGGAGCTAGAGGTACTGTGAACTGCCTGGCTCTGACAGAGTTGTCCATGCTCTTAACTGCTGAGTTCTCTCTCCAAGCCCTCCAGTGGCCTTTTAAAACCACCGTCCAGTATACTAAGGCAGGCAGATACTCTCTGAGGCATTGTGCCAAGACTTTCAAAAGCCCCTTCACACCATTCGCTAGCCATTTCTCATAGACAAGGCCATTACAACTCACAGGGGCCAAGGACTCTCTCAAGGCAGTATGCTGTTCCTGTGGCATGGCATAAGTAAGGGAGGGGTGGTGAGGTGTGGAGGAGAAAGCAGAGGGGACGACAGAGAAATGAGGAGCAGTCTGAAGTACCGAGCAGATTATTTCAGTCTTGCCTCCATCCTGTCTGCCCAGGTCCTGGGCGCATGGGTCTGATTTAGCCATTCCCTTTAATTTTGCCAGGTGTGGAGATGCAAAAAGAAAGTCAGGATTGAAATGAAGGCCTGTGAAGCTACAGAAGACTTTCCCAGAGAAAAACTCACGCTGATAGAGTCAGCAGACCGGATGCTGAAAAGCCATCCTGAGCCCAAGAGCCAAGGAAACCGGGCTGAGGCGCCTTGTCTCCTGGCACCTGGTTCATCCAAACCTGTGATTGGATGGCCCCTATGGCCCCAGAGTTCAGGCTAAGTCCCGAGCACTGAGAGCTAACGGAGCTAACGCAGCCTGTGGTCGGTGGGAAGATGAGGTGGCCCTCTTCCCAGATTCTCTTGGCTGCTGCCTTGGTATTTGAATTCATGAATAGTCTCAGGTACTACAGCCAAGGCTCAGAGAGAAATGCAACCTCAGCGGCTTCCTCCCCTGGATCTCACCCCACCTCAGGCTCTCAGCTCCTGAAGGTACCTGCATTTCCTCTGCCCAGCTGAGGCTCTGGCTTCCTGTGTGCTCAACCTTCACTGTTTTCTTCCAGGGGCATTTGATGTGCTCAGGAAATTACACCAGACGGAAGATGGAGCTGCAATCAATTAAAAAAAAAAAAATACGTTGCTAAGGAAAATGAATCTGGGCTTCGCACAAGAGTTGTTTGTGTAGCATATGCCCTAATGTCCGTGATACACTATATCTAATTTCTAACTCTTTCCTCCTCATCTCAACAAGAAAGGAAATCGATTTTTAATCTTCTAGTTCCAGACATACTGATCAGGAGCAAAGATTGCCTTTACTTTTAACCTATTCTTCAGATAGCACCCTCCCTCTTCTCTGCCAGGCTTCGTTTCTCCCGGTACTAGTTTAGTATATTCACTGTGCATGACTCATGAAGCTGCAGCCTGATTGGACAAAAACCAAGCAGCATCCCCCCCACCCCACCCCAACCGGTCAGTCAATTGCAGCTATTCTCGGCTCCATTCACAGATTTATTAGCTCCACACAACGAGGGAAATTCATTCGGCTAAGTTCATTCATAAAAATTTCAACAGCTTGAGTATCATCCGCTCAGCTCAGTGTTCTGCTGTCCACAGGCTCCTGAAGGAGACTGCAGAAGAGTCTGGGAGGGAAGGGCGCCCTGAGAAGGGGTGGGCCGGCCAGGATCGGACCCGAGCTGCACTGAGGATGCCCGGACCTCAAGCAGGAGGAACAATGCGGACCAGCGCCCGTCGCTAGGACTCCTGGCTGGTGGCCCAGAACCAAGATCCTCCGAGAGAGGGCAGCCGTCATAACCCCAGCCCATACAGAAGGCCCTTTGACTCTGATGTGCTTTTTTATTTTTCCCTTTGAAATGAGCAATCACGGGAACAAATAAAGGGTTAATGGGCCAGTCGCTGCCCCGCCCCGTGGGAGCTGAAGGGAGCAGGTTTGAAAGTTCCTGTGCACAGAGGGAAGGGGGGTAAATCTTTCTGCTAGGGCTTGAGGCGTGGTGGAACCGCTGCCCCAGCCTGGGGGACTCCCGGTAGAGGATCCCCACCCCCCCCCGCGGGGCCTCTGCCAGGGTCGGGAAGGGACTACCATCAGAGCCGGAGAGGCATCTTCCTGGGCTATCATCCTTGAAGAGTCAGGGACCCGGGCCGGTGGCCGCCGGAGCAGAAGTCAAAGGTGGCTGTGCTTGTGGGTCTACCGGACAGCGAAGCAGTTTAGGCTTCAGTGCCCCGTCTCAGCACTTCCAAGGCTATGCGAGAACGCTGCCAGGACAGCCAAGCAGGACTCACTCTGTATGTAGGACTCTTTGGGCACCTGGGGATGCTTCACAGGGCCAAGTACAGCCGCTTTCGGAACGAGTCCATCACGTCTTTGGATGAAGGGAGCCCCGGAGGCTCGGTTGGAAACAAGGGCTCGTCTCCTCCTCCCTACTCAGCCCTGGCCCCTCACCTGCCGGCTGAAGATGCCACTGTGCCCACCCAGGAGAGCCCCACTGCCCTGTGCACCTTGATCCCCCGTATGGCAAGCATGAAGCTGGCCAACCCAGTCACTTTTCTGAGTCTGAAAACCTTTTGCCTGGGTACCAAAGAGGTGCCCAGGCTGAAGCTCCAAGAGAGCCAGGATCAGGCTCCAAGCAATCCAGCTTCCCCAGAAACCAGCCTAAACAGGACTGGGCCTGCTCCTACACAGCATCCGGACCAGGTGGGACACAGGGCAACCCCCTTGCCTCCTGATGCTTGCCCCCTCCCTGACCCTGGACAACCAACCCCCAGGAGCAGGCAGGGCAAGCATTCTCTGCAGCACCTGTTGGGGGCCGGTCTGAACTACTGTGTGAGGGTAAGTCCCTAAGCTAAGGTCTGTTCGCTGAGCACTGTCGGGACAGCAGCTTTGCTCTCTGCAGGGTCCTCACCTTTTCTGGCCGGGCTCTAGGTTGCAGGAAGACATTCCTACCCTTGTATCCACCGAAGGGAGAATCGGCCTTACAGATTTGCCACAGGGACCTGACATCTACCAGAGTCAGACCCTCTTTGCTCCAAGGGTATGAGCCATTGCTGCTAACCGGTAGGCAGCTATTGGTGCAGACATAGCCTCTCATAGAGACAGACAAAATGGCAACTTCTGGTCTTCTCTAGACCAGTATCAAGGATTTCCCACTGGATTCATGGTTGAAACCTAATAGGTTATACTGGCTATTATACTTGAGGTGAACACAGTAGAGATTTCTGGGCTAAGAGAAGAAAGTGTGGTATACAAGGGAATTGACTTGGTTTAATTTTTTTTTTTTAATTTGCTATTTAACAAGCACTTCTGAAAGCCTGGCAAAGTCCCGAGTGTTATAGCAGGAGCTAGCCTTAACACTTGAGTACACAGGAGGAGGTAGTCCTGATCCTGCGTTCTAGGTCTAAAGCCAGGGTCCTCACCGGCATTGTCTGCCTTTGCCAAACCCTGAGTAAGTAGAGGCGCAGCCTATATCTTTTAGAGCTCAGATCTCAACTTGTGCAATGACAGGAGGGTGATGCTCAGCAATGGATGTGGACTGTGAGAACCCTTGGGGAACTTGGGAAAGGGGGATGTAGGTGGTTTCTGAGATTCATGAGGTGTGCCATGACAATGTCAGATCTCCATGGTAGGAGATTCTGGACAGATGCAAGAGCAGGATCAACGTCTCCGTGGGGCCTTCAGGGAAGCCGGGGGTTTGTCCTGGACAAACCTGTGAGAGAAGAGTGTGTGTGTGTGGGGGGGGGTGGCTAGCACATAGTCCTCAGGATCTGAACAAGTTAGAGCAGGGAAGAGACAATGTTCATCAAGGCTCCCCAAGGGCCAATGAAGAGCTTTAAGCACTGGTAAACAAGACTCATAGGTTAGCAATCAGATCATGAATGTAACTTTAAAAAGATCCACCTGCTAGCTTATTTAGCTCCCATGGGAGCAGGGAAGACATGCTTGAGACCAGTGAGAATGCTTGCTATTCTTCATGGAGGGTGCAGATGATACTGGTGAATGAAGGGCAACTTCTAAAGTTAAGTCTTGGGTGACACTGGCAGCGCCAGAGACAGAAACAGAGTGAATTGGGAAAGGGGATTCCTAAGTTTACTTTTGATGTATCAGATTACAACAGTGATATCTAGAGGTGCTGCTACACAGTTAAGTGGTCCCCTTGGCTCAGCATCAGGCTTAAAAAGTCAGAACTGAAGGTAGAAACTCTTGTGTGAGTAACTGTGTTACAAACTGACCACATGGATCTTAAGGAAGGCTTAATGATGGATGCCGGGAGGATTGCAAAGAGGACAGGCTTTGGAAATGACTTGGTACAGTCACTAAGGAAGATGAGCATGTGGAGCCCAGCTCATGCCCTCCACAGGGAGATGCACACCCTGGCTAGGGTTGCATGTTTTCAGAAAGTTCACAAGTGCTTTACATTTGTCAAGCTGCAGGGTGCCAACCCTTCGTGGTTTGGAGTGATTCCCAAACCTGTGCCCTTGGCACCTGCCCATTGCTTCAGATTCCTGTCCTCTGCCCCACCTTTCCTTCTGTCCTGCACCTGCTGCTGGCTCCCCACACTCACATACCTGTATAATTTTAAGTGTAAAGAGTTGCTGGGTGGTGTCCATTTTCGCTGGGAGGTCTCCTTAGCAGTGTTTCTGGGTTTTTAATGAAGAGACGAGCTATCATCTCACAGTGGTAATAACTTAGCCCTGGAGAAGTGCTGACCCCATGACCCAGATGAACTCACAATATTGCTACAATATTGTGACAAGTATCTCTAGCTTTAGCTGCCTTTTATAGAGCCTAACTTGAAAATCAAAAGGATTATATTTGTCATGTTATCAAGTTAAAATGTCTCTGAGGAAACTGAATTCCGAAGAAGTAATTTTTCAAGTCAGAAGGAGAGTGAGGTCTGGACTCAGGTCTGTCTCCTCTACACCATTCTTAGTTCTCTTCCCCACAGGGCCCCACCCTGGCTGGCCTTCTGTTCCTGAGAATTCTATTCAGATGTGAACCAATTTTTAAAAATGAAGTATCAACCTCTTAACTTTCAGTAGAAATTATTGTATTAGCAAACTGCACCATGATGGCACAAACACATGATGGAAGGTGTGGATAAAGGCTTGCTTGGGGCAATAGATTCGGTCAGGGGATCAAGAGATGTCCTGAAACTCATGTAGACATGGGACCAAGGAGGACTTAGGTACAAATTTTATAGGTAAAAGGAGCCATGTTCTGCCTCCTTATCCACATATGTGAGTATTGCCCTCTACTCCCAGCCACTCATTTGTCTGACTTACACATATTGTGGACCAGTCCCATTGCAGCAACTGTTGTAGAAACTGGACATTAGTCAACAAAATAGACAAACTCTAAGCACGAGAGGGAGTCTCGTGGGTATGGAGCTTTTAATAAATAGATAAATCTCCTGTTTCTATGTTAGTGATGTGGTGGAGAGAATGAAATCAGGATCAACAGGAAGGCAGTCGCTTGGGTGGAGACGTATCCTTTGGGTCAGAATCAGCACTGACTGGGATGGCATCTTCATTCATTCTCCGTTTGCCACCTACCCCAAGTTAGAGTTGACTTTGGATTAAACAACCTTAAAAAATGATTCTTCTCATGGTCTTAATATGTAGAATTAGTAATGCTATCAATTTTTTTCTATGATTCCTAAGAGCCTATTTTTAAGGAATTTTGGTTTAGCTCAGCTTTTGATTCTCTTGGAGGCTTCTCAAGGAAGGTGGCCTGATGACCCATTCTTTGTGAGATACCAAAGTGGGACTGGAACAAGGCTGTAGTCTGGTTAAAGTACTGGAGTGGGTGAAGTTCATTACATAGTGTCAAATGGTGACTTTTGTCTTCTGAGGTCTTCCCAAGGCACGTTAGTCATCAACAGACATCATGTTCATCTCTGTGGTGCCCCGTGCAACCTGCAGTGAGTGTGGGGATCAAAAAGAGCGAGCCCTGAGTTCTTGCACTGGCATCTAATTAATGAGCCCGGACTCCTTCTTCCATCTCTCTCCTTTAATGTTAGTTTTATTTCCCATCACTCTCTGGCCCTAATGTAAGTCAAATATAAGGCAGAAAGAAGAAGTAACCAGGAGACCTCCCCTGGTGGCCATTGCTACTATCCTCTGCAACGGACTGTTTTCTCTAAAATAGCCCTGAGTTGTGATGTCTGTGCATGATGCTAGTAAGTAGCTGAATCTCTCTCTCTCTCTCTCTCTCTCTCTCTCTCTCTCTCTCTCTCTCTCTCTCTCTCTCTCTCTCTCTCCTCACGCATACACACACACACACACACACACACACACACACACACACACACACACACACTCTGCAGACATATTGCCTAGAAGCTTATTGATGGGGCAAAGTAGGTGAAGAGCCATGATTTGCCAGAGAGGACTCTCCCAGGTCAGCTCCTACACCTGGCTGTGCATCTGCATGATTATAGACTCCGCACTTTGCTTCACCTCTCTCTACCATTGCCCCCAACTGGAATTGCTACCCAGGACTCCTGTTGCAAGTGCCACAAAATGGGTGGTTTATGAAACAGAACTTTACTCTAGTTAAGGAGTCAAGAAGCTTCAAGTGCAGGCATTAGAAGGACCAGCTCTCTACCAAGGCTCTGTAAGAGGTAGCCTCGATGAGTGCTAACAGTTCTTAGTGTTTTGTGATGACAGGTACATCACTCTATTCTCCACCACCGTATTCATAGAGCAGTCTGCTTGGTGTTCATGGCCAAACCCTCTCCTTCAGGAACAGGAATAGCTGGATTAAGGCCTGCTCCAATCTGTGGGGGTGGGGTGGACTCATCTTAAACCCATGTCTGCTCCTCACATGGCCCTTCTTGCGTTCAGCGGCTGTACATGAGTTGAGGTACTCTTCCTTTCCTTTGTAAACATCACAGCCTGCCCCCCCCCACCCTGAAGTCCCTTGTCCAAGGATGTGTCTGATTTGTGAGCCAATAAGCTAACAACACACTGAATCCTCTTTGTCTGAACTGGAGACAGTTCACAGTACTGCCCTTGGTGGCACTCCTAGTCCTGGGCTCCCTCACAAAGGACTAGGAGTGACAGCAAGGACAGTCCTCCCAGCTCCCAACCCCAGCAGCACTCGGTGGCTCCCGGCCTCCGTTCTGGTTATTTCTCCTGGTTCCCTGCACTAAACATGCAACTGCACGTTGCCTCTACCGGGCGTGCTTTTGAAAATCAAAATGAAAACTTTTTTTCTTATGGGCAAATCGTCTTAAATAGTAACAAGAAAGGAGAGTGTGGAAGAGTGGGAAGGAGCCGGTATTAATCAGTTCCTATTGCAGTGTTGGAATACTATATAAAGAAAAGAGCTCTACTCCATTTACACCTTTGGAGGCTGTAAGTGTAGGACTGGGCAGCCCACCTATTTGGTCTCAGGTGAGGGCCCCTTGACTGTGTCATAATATGGTAGATGGCATCTTGGTGAAAACACAGAGTGAGAGAGGTTTTTGGAGAGACAAAAAGCCAGAATGATTCAGGGTGCAGACTTCCTCTTTCATAGCAACTCACTTTTGTGAGAACTAACTAGGGTGCGATGAGAACTGTCTAAGGGAACGCACCCAAAGGCCAAATTCTCTGTCCTCTCCTCCTATTAGGTTCTAGCTTTCAAAGATCCAATCACCTCCTGATGGTGCCACACTAAGACCAAGCTTCAATACCCGAGTCTTTGGGGACATATTCAAACCATATCCAAATCTTAGCGACCCCAGAGAGCAAAGGCTTTGCCCAGTCACACTTGTTTAAGGAATGTTTTGTGGGTGGCATGTGCCCACATGGAACAGAGTGACACAGTGCACTGGGGCCCCTGGCAGCCATTTCCTATGACTTTCCCTCACGTGCATACCTTCTACTCAACACAGTGCTACAAAAATGAACCAACTGTGGTTCCCAGCACTCAGTTTAGCACCAGGAGAGTGGCCTGCATATTGCATTTCACCTGTGGGTCAAGTGGTTCTACCTGCTTCCACCCAGCTCTGCTCACTCCCATTGGCTGTCTATACCCAAAGGTGTCTGTCTATGTTTGCACATCAGCCTGTGGCATGGTCATAGGAAGCCATTTCCAATCTCATCTATCTTTCATTTTTCCAAATGAGAAAACCTGATAGACAAACAGAGATGTCTTTTTGAGTGGCCATACTGGGGTTTCTTTCTTTTATGTAGTGGGACAAAGAGTAGTTGGGGACAGAACTGAGGGTGGGGGACCCTGCCTCCTCCGTGGGAAGAGTTTTTGCTGTCCTATAAATGTAGCAGTGTCCTGGAACGGGTTGTACACACTTCACAAAGAACTTGTGTGTCTGCAGCTACTTTGTGAATCAGTTGTCTAGGAGCGATAAAACTTTTAGAACAAATTTTGCTTTAAACTTGGTAAGATTTCTCATGTGGTCAGGGACAGGATAGAGTGAGAAGAGAAAGGATGCAAAAGCTTTGCACAAACAAAACTTGTCTCATCATGGGGAGGAGTGGACATTCAAAGGTATACTTTGGAGCTAGGTATGTGTGTGTGTGTGTGTGTGTGTGTGTGTGTGTGGGCACACGTGCATGCGCACGCGTGACTAAATTTGACCTTGGTACCTCACCATGTCTCTTCCCTTAGCCCAACCAGAACCTTTTCCCTAAGTCTCTCTGTGTCTTCTGTAAGAGTAGTCATCCACTGGTCTGCTCTGATCTGCCATAGCAATAGAGCAGAAACCTTCTGCACTGTGAAGATACTTATTAACCCTTCATTGTTTTATTTCTGAAAGTCTTCCAAGGAGCTCCTACATCTATTAAAAATCTTGATTTCTAACCTACATCCTGGTCCAGAATAGAAGAGACAGAGACCCAGAAACCTGCATTTTGCTAAGCCCTCCACATGATTCCTGTACTCATAAAATTGGAAAATGCTGACTCCAATGAGTGTTGTGGGTCACAGCCAGGGGTGATTTTATTTTTATCTCACAGGCCATTTGGCAATACCTGGAGATATTTTGGGTTATAACTGAGAGGGAAGCCTTAAGTGTTTAGATGCAGCCAAACATCTCTCAGTACACACCAGGCCCATAAGGGAGCCTGATGAGGCCTAACCGGCCAATAGTGCTGAGTCACTCAGAGACCGAGAATAAGCCTGGCTGTGGGTGAGGAGTTAATGATGAAAGAGGGATAACCTAGGGATTCCTAGGAGCTGCAGCCTCACATTTTGTCTTCTTTCTCCTTGCCTAAACCCATACATTTTTGAAATGCATACATTCCCACTTTCTACTTTCTTCCCAGTGATACCCCAGCCCTCAGGATAGCAAACACACTAGCTGTAGGATCAAGTATGCCCACATTAGTGGCAGATTACTCCAGGGTAAATGGCATTTAATGGCTAGGTTGGTATGTAAGTCCCCATAGGTCTTACAGATGTGATCTTGTTGGAATAGGTGTGGTCGTGTTAAGCCTTTGGCGGGCCTAGTCTCTCTTGCTCTCTGCCTGTGGGTCAGGGTGTAGCTAGCTACTGCTCCAGTGCCATGAGCCCTGTCATGCTCCCACCATGTCCCCAATATGACCACAATGGACTAACCCCAAGTTGCCTTGGTCATGGTGTCTCTTCACAGTCATAGAACAGTGACTAAGGTGGTTTGATAAAGGCCATTTCCTACCATTATTGGCCCCAGAGTTTTAATAGGGCAACACATTCTGAGCTTTAACAACTAATTTACAGGCCCCAAACCTATTCTGAGGTTGGAGATTCCCTGTAGCTAAGAAGGCATGGCATAAAGCAAAAATCTTGAAGATCATGTGCTATAAAGATAACATTAGATACTGGACTTTTCTCCTCAGCTACTATCGTAGCTGGGGTTTCTATTGCTATGATGGAACATCATTATCAAAGCAAGTTGAGAGGAAAGCATTTATTTGGTTTACACTTCCACATTGTAGTCCATCATTGAAGGAAGTCAGGACAGGAACTCAAACAGGGCCGGAATCTGGAGGCAGGAGCTGATGCAGAGGCCATGGAGGGGTGCTGCTTACTGGCTTGCTCTCCATGGCTTGCTTAGCCTGCTTTCTTGTAGCACTCAAGACCATCAACCCAGGGATGGCACCACCCAAAATGGGCTGGGCCCTCTCCCATCTATTACTAATTAAGAAAATGTCCTGTAGTTGGATATTATGGAGGCACTTTTTCAGATCTTTAGCTTGTGTCAAGTTAACATAAAACTATCCATCACAGCATCAGAAAATAATTTGTTTGAGCTATTTATTGGAAAATGATTAAAATCGGTATTCAAACTTGGTTGAAGGTAGGTAGGAAGATGGCTCAGTCAGCTAGGTGCCTGCCTTGAAAGCATGAGGACCTGAGTTTAGACTTCTAGAGTTCATGCAAAAATCTGGGTGTGCCAGCACATAGCTATAACCCCATTGTGTGTGTGTGTGAATGCATATGTGTGTGTGTGTGTGTGTGTGTGTGAATGCATATGTGTGTGTGTGTGGATGTCCTGCTTTCACAGCCTGCTTGCTCAAGACACTGTCTTTTCTCCAGTGTATATTTTTGGCATCTTTGTCAAAAATCAGGTGGCTGTAGTGTGTGGGTTTATATCTGGCGCTTCTACTCCATCAATTTACATGCCCGCCTTTGTGCCACTACTAAGCTGTTTTTATTCTGCTGGTTCTGTAGTACACATGAAATCAGCTGTGGCCACACCTTCACCATCATTCCTTTTTTGCTCAGAAATGCTTTGGTCATCCCAGATTCTTTTCGGTTCCACAGGAATTTAAAGATTTTTCCCCCTGTTTCTCTGAAGAGTGGTTTTGAATTTATTATGAAGGGAGGCTACCAGTTTCACTGATAATTTTATATCCTGCTACTTTGATGAAAGCGTTTATCAGGTCTAACAGTTTCTTGGTGGTCTTTATGGTCTCTAATGTACAGATTCATACCCGAAAATAAGGCGCCGGATGTTCCCTGGGGTGGAGGGAGATACCAGTGAATGAAGTGGGGATGCCAGCAGGAGAAGAAGCATCAAGAGGGAGGTTCCACTTCAGACAGGTTGAACTGGGTGTGGCAGTCATCAGAGAAGAGGAAAGTGACTAGCAGCAGGCAGAGCGTGGAGAACATCTATCTGTTGCGTGCTGTGCTTTGTAGATAGAAGTCAGTCATCTTTACTTGGCAACTGTCCCACTAAATGGAGTGACTGTAGATGATTCCAAAGAGTGGTGAAGACAGGAGAGCATCTTCATGTCCCCCAGCAGAAGCAGCTTCTCTGATACCCTTGAGACCGGAAAAGAAAATGTTACATATATAATTCTGACACATGGGGTAACTTATATAAGTACACACTTGTGCTGTGAAGTCAAGGACCTTTATTTGAATGCCACATGCAATGATTCATATTCTTCTTCATTCTTTTTGAGTAAATTCTGCCCACAACATCCCATCTGTATTACACATCTTCCTTTCTCTAAAGTGAAAGAGCTCTTGCAGAGATCTTCAAAGCAGATGAGGGCTGAACCCCACTTCGTGCTTTATTATACTTTTGAGTGGTCTTATCTACCTCCAGCTTAACATTATTTTTTAAAAGCAATTTGCCATCATGAAGTTTTTTTTTTTTAACTAAGCTTTTGACCTATTTTCATAGAATGACTTTTAAGAAGTTAAATCCATCATTCACACCTTATCCATGTGTGTAATGTCTATGCAGATTATATATATATATGAAACTGTGGCACAGGCACAGAAGATTCCCTGCGAGCCACAGTTCACAGCCAAAGACATCATAAGTCTGGTGATACATTTCTGTGTAGACATAGACACAGCAGAACCCTGCTTGATGTTTCAGGTTGGTGAAGGGCAACCCTAGTCACCCAGTCAGGGAATTTTATTGTAGTGTCACATGTTAGAATTTCACCACATGATTTGTTGACATGGTTCACAAGGCACTTGCAGCTTTTGTCACAACGTGCGATGCCCCATAGCTGTGATCCATGGCTCATTGAGAGCCAGCCTCTTTATTTAGGAGCTATAGGTTTGCTTTGAGCTTACTAATTTTACCTGCTGCCAACTAAAAGGCAGTTCTTTGATGTTTGTTTTTTCTCTGTGATAGCCTTGTGTCTCTTGGGATGGCCTTTATGTCTTCACAGCATTTTGTAGACATTAACCAAATTTGGATAAAGTTTATTAAGAAGGTATAATTTGTTCTCAACAGTCTTTGCCTTTTGGAGAGTATACTTTTCTCAAGAAGGACAATGTTAGCAATTAGTAACACCATGTAGTGAAGAATTAGTCTTTCCAAGAGCTAAGCACTCTAAATGGTTACCAATCGCAAATGGTCAGTCCTTGTGCGCGTGCGTGCGTGCTCGTGTGCACACGCGCAATATTAAAACAAATGCCCTCTAGCAAAAAACCAATTTGCTTTTCTTTCTCTGTTTGCTAAAATCCAAGCTACTTTACCCCGTCATGTGGATATATGTTAGCTCATCTTTAACCCCAGCGCTCCAGCACAGACAGTGGGCTCCTAGTGAAGAAGATGTGGTCTCACTTGGCTAACAAAAGAAGGGTGACAATGACACTAGCTTTTTCCTTTCTCTTTCTTTCTTTTTCTAAGTTTTCCATTGTTGTGTTTTTCTGAAATGTCAAGGTGGCTGGGTGGGTGGGGGGGTGTTAGTGGATATTTCTTTACCACCGGCCAGTTCCCAAATATCCAACATGGAGACTTAGTTGCAAATGCTCAGCCAATACGTCAGGCTTGTTACTAACTCTTACATTTAAATTAACCCATATTTTTTATCTATGTTTTGCCATGTGGCTTGGTACCTTTTCTCAATATGACATGTCCATTGCTTCTCTCTGCATCTGCTGGTGACTCCAGACACTGCCCTTCTTCCCAGAACTCTCAGTTCGGCTCTCCTGCCTAGCCTTATCCTGTCTAACTATTGGCCAGTCAGCTTCTTTATTAAACCAATTACAGTGACATAGATTCACACAGTTTATAGTAATATTCCACATCCTCCTTTTTTTTCAAGACAGGGTTTCTCTGTGACTTTGGAAGCTGTCCTGGAATTAGCTTAGTAGACCAGGCTGGCCTTGAACTCACAGAGATCTACCTGCCTTTGCCTCCCAAGAGCTCGGATTAAAGGCATGTGCCACCAATGCCAGGCTCATTTCCCCCTTTTTGCTTAATGAAAAGGGAAGGTTTTAATTTTAACAGCAAAATTATATACAACAAAAACAATTATCAAGCAAATTACAACTACAATATCTAGTTAATTTGTATTTGACAAAATTAGAGAAAATATATTCTATTATCAATTTTATCTTTTTGGCTTTAAAGTTTTATACCTAATTTATCTTTATCATAACTAAGGCTATCTAGTCTTCAACACCATCAAAGACCCCAGAAGTGTGAATTGTTAACTAATGACAGGGACATCTGGTTCTCTGCCCAGTCACCCTAAGTTTTCCTGTAATGTTGGAGCATCTATTTTTGGCCTTTAGGCCTAGAATATCTGATAGAATTTTCTCTGCAGCAGGAAAATTTGAAGGACTGTCCTACCCAGTCTTTGCAAAGTCTTTGCAAACTGCTTTGTGTCCAGTTTGGACAGTATACTGATATTGATGCAAGGGCAGTTTCTTTGCCCAAATGACTAGCCTTGACAAAAAGAAAGCAAACTCTTTATAGAGTTTCTTCGATGTCCATCATCTTCTCCTAAGTAAATTGGTGCTGCCAGGAGCAGATGTGCTTGTTGTCTTGAAAAGCCTTAGGTTATTAAACATATTAAATGCCATATTCTGTAGGACTTTGAAGTGTTTGCAGACAACCCATTTATCCGAATATATCTGTGTATGACCTTGAAAACATACCTAATATGACTATAAGTTTGACTATTATAGATGACTATTAATCTGTATTTCTTAGTTATACATGACATTTTAAAATGAGCTTAATAAACATAATACTCCAAACAAGAGTAGAAATATACATTTAATACAACAAAATTAAATTTGTATCAATATACCAAAATCTGTATCAATGTGAAATATTTAAGACTAGTAGATTTTTTATTTTTTATTTCTAAAAGTAGATTCAGTAATCTACCCTTTTATCTTATTTTTATATCCCTCATTTTCTTTTCAGAAAGACATCCCTGAGATCTAATATTTTTGTTTGTTTGTTTTTTGACCATTATCAATAACAAATTGTAATCAACCCCCCCTTAAATGATAACAAATGTTTATAACCATCACCAGCTGCAGAGAATGGATTACAGGGGCACTGGCCATTTGGCTGAAGACATTGTGAGAATAATGGATTTCACCACGACAGAGAGTTCCCTTATTTGCTTGGTTAGAAAATGTTCACAGGTGGATAGATCAGGATGTCAAGGTTGTCACAAATTTGTCAGCTCAGGCTCCTTCCATCTTTCTGTTTGGTCATCCTTAACACATGGTTTCCATCCTTGGGAACTCTCACTATTGCAGCATTGCTCCAGGAGCACTCACCACCACATTTGTTTTCTAGGTAGTAGAAAAAAGGAGGGGTGAAGGCAAAATGGTACACCTTTTGGCTGGCTGAGTTAGCTGCCTTTTAAGTAATTCTCCTTCAAGTCCTACCTAATGTCATCCTCCTACATTTGTCTTGTGGTTTTGAAAGAGGAAGCTGGAAATGGTTGTTTTAAAACTGGATGCATTTGAGGGAACATTTCTTATTTATATAGAATTCAGAAAAATATTGAATATAGGGATGGGAGTATGGTTCAGTAGTGGAGTGCTTGCCTAGTTGAAGTACATAAAGCCCTAGGTTCATCCCCTGTACCATACATACATACATAAGCTTGTAGGCATATGCACATTCTTGCACACACACACACACACACACACACACACACACACACACACACACACTGAAAATACAGAAGTAAAGAATAGAACAGCAGTTTCCAGGATAAGGAAGGACAGAGACAGGGAGATATATGTCAAGGATACAAATTTTTGGCTAGATGCCTAGGTCTACAGCTCTAACATTCAGCACAGTCAAAAGAGAGTCATTTCAGATAGGATTCTGAAAATGCTCAGGGGGTAGATTTCCAATGCTCTTATGAAATATACAGAAAGGTTGCCCACAAGGGTAATCTTTTAGTTGTGCTGCATTGGCTGTCTCAGTTTTTCAGTTGGAGGATCAGAAGACTTTCAGCATAGGGTACTTCAGAAGAATGTTACAGGAAAGGATTCAGTGAGCAAGCCATTGTCAGAGGTCCTAGGAGTGCCTGGCTTACACCCCGCACGCTACCACCCACCCTTCATGGTTCCCATTGTTTTATTCATGAATGCCAGCAACCAGGGATCATAGCTATAGGCTTGCAGTGTAGGAGTTTGGGGAAGGAAGGAAACTGCCTGACTTCCATGGAAGTCAAGTTTGAGATGCACTCTTCATTTGGTAAGACTCCCTGAGTTCTCTCGGGCCCTAGGGCTGTACTTGGGCATGCCTTTTGTGTTAGCTACTCTTTTCAAGGCTATGACAAAACGCCAGACTTAAGTGACTAAGAGAAGAAGGGTTCATTTGGGCTCACCATTGAAAAGGGCTCACCATTGTGGCAGGAAGGTATGGTGGAAGGGGCATGAAGCAGCTGGCCACACCATGTCCAAGGATAGGAAGCAGACAGGTTCAGATCACTTCCTCCCTCTTCCCTTTACACCGAGTCCTGGACTCCAGCCCCTGAGATGCTGTTGCCAGAATTGCTGGTGGGTGCCTTCACAGTTAAGCCTCTTTGCAAATTCTCTCACAGACAAGCACAGAGGTGTGTCTCCTGGGTAATTCTGAATCCAAACAAATTGTCACTGATGACCAGCCGCCACCACACACCTGTACTATTGACTACTTATACTGAATTATGTTCCTACACAGTTATTACTCCGTGTCATGGCTGGTAATGACAATGATCCACCTCACACTAAGGGACTTTAAAAGAGATGTGAAGGGCAGGGCCTGGTGGTGGGAGGCAGGAGGATCTCTGTGAGTTCCAGGCCACCCTGGTCTCCCTAGGAAGTTCTGGGCCAGTCATGGCTATGTAGTAATTCCATCTCAAAAAAGACAATAAAAACAAAACAAAATAGAAACTCCTAAACACACAACCAAACAAAAGGGTACAACTTCCTTGTACCTTTTTTTTTTTTTTTTTTAATCTTCAGCTAAAAAATGTTCGTTCTTCTCCCTCTAAGGAGTACAAGCCATAGAATATACAATTGAATCTAAAGTCCTATTTGAGAGTTGTTCTTAGGCAGTGGCCTAATAACGGGCATTGCTTAAGTCCGAATCAAAATTGTAAAGTAGACTCATCAGGAACTTCTATGTTAAGTGTACAACTTGACAAACAGCCATGCTCAGTTAGAGCCTGCTGGTGGTGATCTTGTTACCATCACTTTCTGACTCAAAGTGGGGTTTTTGTTTATTTGTTTTAAATCATGTTTAATTATTTGGTGTGTGTGTGTGTGTGTGTGTGTGTGTGTGTGTGTGTGTGTGCCCATACCTACACCTTAGCAAGTGTGCACTCAAAGAGGTTATCGGAAAATTCGCTCCCTCCTTCTGCTGTGTGAGTCCTCCTGGAGACTGAACTCAGATAGTCAGAATTGGTTTCTAGAGCATTTACCTGCTGAGCCACCTCAATCCCAATACTGTCCATTTTTTAAACACTAACTAGCAAGAGTGCCCTTCCTGAAATGCCATCACTGAGAGCCTTTGGTCTAATCCTGGAGCAACAGCTGTGGCTGTCGAAGGCCTGGTCCTGCTCTCACTTTCCACAGCAGCTTTTGGACTTAACCCAAACAGAAGCTCTGACCTGGTTCCTCTGAAGAGGGTGAAAGATTCTCAGAAAGCTACCCAGACATACAGAAAGGGCAGATGTTCCTCCCCACTCCAGAAGCTGTCTGATTCAGGAACTAGGTTGACCCCAACTCATTATTAAAGATGATTTATCTGAATTAGTCCTTGAGAGCTTTGTGAATGTTTCCACTCTTGCCTCACCCAGGGACTGTGAATTTACAGATGTCTCTCCTCTTTCCAGTGACTGTCAGTCTTGTCACTGAGCACGCTCAAGCCTACACTGCCTTTAAATCACTCCTCTTCTTAGCTTATTCTTTTCTTTCCTTGAAATACAGATCTGTACAAGCAGAAACAAAACAAAATCCTGGTGTATAGTGAGCTTGTCTCTGTCTCCCCTTAGCTTAGACGGACCACGATAATTTTGTTGATGAGAAGTAGAGCAGTTGGAATGGATGATCTGGGAGATTCCTCCAAGCTCAGGCTTTCCTTCAGCCTACCACCAGGATCAGACCCACTACAGAACTGTTGTGAGATATTTGATCATACACAGAACTCCAAGACTGTTAATAAAGTTAACCTTGAACCAGGGGGCGGAGTCAATGACTGCTAACTGAATTATGAAAGAGAAGACAGGAAGGAATAGGGAGGGGGCTTTTAAAAAAATTCACTTTTTTTTTTCTTTTTGATCTGGGAAGTGTGGCAAGAAAAGGTCAGCTGGTCATTCCTTTGCTGCTTTCTTGAGCTATGAGGCTTTTACCCTAATATCTGATTCCAGAGTTTTTAAATATAATAGAACAATTTAGATAGATGCTTCATGGGACACCTGCACTTCATGTAAGAAGAAATACAATGACAGGTGATGCACACCTGGGATGCAGCTGCTTCTCTTTTCAGAGATATCATCTAAACTGAAGACTAGGTGAGTGTCATCTGGCACCTCTGTGATAGACCTACTAGTATGAGGCATAGTCTCAGCTTTGTGAAGCTAGCCATATATGTAACACTTTTATGCTTGAACTTGGAGGGAAGACAGCATGGTTCTTTGAACTCATGCTCTACCAGGGATACCATATTTCATTATAGCCCAGCAACAGATAATAAATAATTTGGTTTTCTGATTATCCCTTTTCAGTGACACTAAACTAAGTGGCAGTCACAGTTGTTTGTTTCGATATGGTTTTTGTTGTTGTTGTTGTTTGTTTTTAGGTTTTTTTTTTGTTTTTGAGACAGGGTCTCTGTGTAAACTAGGCTGGTCTGGAACTCAGACAGATATGCCTGCCTTTGCCTCTTGAATGCTGGGATTAAAAGCATACACCACCACGCCTGGTGTAGTGACAGTGTAATTTAGCTATATCTACTTCCAGCTGAGGCTTAATATTTTTTTTACTGAGTACAGGGTTCAATACAACTGAATGGGCAGAAGCAATGTTTTATAAGTGGAAGGCTCTTGAAGGTCAAGGGTACAGACGCTCTGGGCAGGAAAGGACAATGGAAGAGGTTGCTGGCACCCGTAGCATCCCCTTTGCATTGAGCAAGACCTGGCAGATATTTGTGAGCACAAGGGTTTTTGTTTTTGCTGTTTTGCATCATTGATGCAAACATATACTATAGGTCCTCGCTTCTCAAGACTGAGTCACATTTGTGAATGGAGGGCATAGTTTTTTCAAAAGCTGGGAGATAGAATTATTCTATTTATAGAAATAGAATTGAGAAATAATGTCATAAAAATGATGCTCCACTTTAACTCGATTATGGGTTGTCAGGAGAGATCATACAGACACATCATTATTAGGTTACATTACATCCTAACTCAATTAAACATGTATATAAAATATAATTGGTAGGTCATTCATTAAGCCATTGGAATGATTGAGAGTTGTAGTGTCACCTTGACTACAGAAGCAACAGTAGTGAAGCCGTGACCAAAAAGAAGAAACAAGCAAACAAAAGCCACGGTGGACACACTAGACCACTGGACAATAGTCACTCAATTTCTCTGTCTACACCGTTTAGCATCCTTATCGACACTGCCTCTGGGCCTGCTTCTCTGCATCTCTATAATGGGACACACAAGGTGCCAGTCCTTTGCATGTGGGCCCAGCAATCTTAGACTCCCAGTGGCAGGTCCAAGAGTCACACTGAGTATCTGAATTACATGGTGCTGGCTTTTTGCCTAGCCTTTCAGTGCAAAGGATGTCCAGCAGGCCTCTCCTGGGGAACAGATTAACTTCCGTGAGTTGCTGTTTTCCATCTCATTTATGATTCATGACCGAGGCTGTATTTTTAGCTTTTATTTATTTGGGTCTAAGAAGTGGGTTGGCAGGAGATGTAGTTTAGAAACTCACAGAAGAACGAGGAGAAACTGGTATCACATTTAAGCTAGGGTTGGCTGAATAATAGTTGGTAATAATAATCAAACATTCAACAAGTGTTCGGAAAGCCCACTGGACGCTGTGGTGCCACACTATTGAAGCCTCAGCTTCCACACCCTAAGTGTCAAACAATTCATCATGAATGTATTGGTTTGTTTTGTTGAGACAGGGTTTCTCTGTGTAGTCCTGGTTGTCCTGTAACTAGCTCTGTAGTCTAGGCTGGCCTTGAACTCAGGGATCTGCCTGCCTCAGCGCTAGGATTAAAAGTGTGCACCACCACATCCAATTTGGTAAGGAATGCATTATGATCCCTGCTGATACTCCCTGCCACCTCTCCAGACTTGAGTCTCACTGCAGTACTTGGAGTTGTGTAGCACCCCTTATTCTGGCCCTGTGCCCATTGCCTGGAGACCCTGCTTCCAACCTTCCCAGCTTGCCTTTCCTGGCTCCAGCCACATCCCCTTTTCTGAGAAATCTTCCCTGGCTCCCTGAAGCCCCTTAGTTGCAGCTCCTCCTACCCTGTAGCCCCACAACTCTGCAATTGGCTGTTATCACATCCCTATAGAAATAAAAAATAAATAAATAAAATAAAAAGAAAGTGCTCTTGACTGAAGTCCCTTCGCAGTAGCTGAGGCTTTTTCATCAGCTCTCCAAACTAAGCAGGCGGAATTGGAGATGTCCAAGAAGAACACTGTCACCCCAACGCATTGACTACTGTTTGCTAGAGTCTCTCCATAGGCCAAACACAGCTAGTAAGTACACGCAAGGCTCTGATCAAACTCAAGCATGTCTGAATTTTTGATGTCCAAACTCTTAGGCTCTGTGAGGTCCTCACTTCCTATTTCATGTTGACCCTGGAAGGCTCAGTGAGCTCGTTATGTGGTAACAGGTCAGCGCTAACGAGTCTCAGTGGATCCACAGGAGGTTGTCAGAGGCTCTGTTCCATATCCTCCCCACTCAACCCGCCTGAGCCTACAGTAACTTCCCATTGTAAGAGGAAAAAAATAGGGTAGATCACTGTTGTGCTGCATTATCAAGCAAAAGAGGAGCAGCGTCCAACTTTAAGAGGCTAATGGAGTATAACCCATATCCAGGGAGGGGGGGGGAAAGTGGGAAATGTTTTTAGATTAGCGCTAATGGTAGCACATATACAAAAAGAAAAAAAAAAAAAGCAGCAGAGGAAGCAGAAAAATGAAAACAAAAGAGGGAGACTGTGTCTAGAGGAATGAGGGTCTTCAGGGGGTAAGAAAGGCCCGCCCCTCTAACCACAGGCCTCTGATTTAGCAGCTGCTGGCACTAATTATTCAGCTGCCCCCCTTAAATTAGAGCTTTTAAAGCTCTTCCTCGTCTGAATATATTAATTCTCTGACACACTGGGGGATTCCCCTGCCCCCATCAGGAGAAAGCAACCAACTGATAGGGCAAAAGTGAACCTAAGTGTGGCAGGCTTAGCAAGCCAGGATCTCAAGTCACATTCACATTATGAGCCACCAGGCCCAGAAGGCTGGAGACTTTCTCCGGGTGGTCTCCTTGGCTAGGCCTTTACACACTGATAAAATCTCTTAACAGCTAGCTGCTCAGAAGGCTTGGGCAGGGTGCCACAAAGACTTGCTTAGAGGTATTCGTTGCAACTTTTGAATTTTAATTTGGACATTAAAACCACTGAATACAAGATACAAGGCCCGGGGACTCTCCACTAAGACCACAGCGAGAATTTTTGTCAGAGAGGATTCCCCATTGTCTGCTCCACTGCCTGCTCTGCTGCCTTAGATCACAAAGGATAATTGGTGTGAGGTGGAATCGAAGACTTTTACCGTCTTAAGTGGCTGAGTTCATATTCTGATGCTGTGGCTACTGGAGTAGTTAGAGTCAGGGCCTGGGTCCCAGCAGGGCCATCAGCCTGTCCTCAATTGGTCAGCTGTAGAGACATAACGATAGTGAAAAGCAGAGCAAGCAGAGGTGTTCAGTTTGGCCACTTTGGTAAGAGGCACAAATAAAGAGGGTCCAGTGTCCCCCAAGTCCACCTGCAGAGTCCCAGCACTGGGTTTGTGGGTGGGTGGGAGGCATGAGGTACGCACCGCCAAGCAGACCCAGGCAGGCTGTGCACTTCTCATCACTGATCTCTGACTCAGTGCCAGTCTTCCTGTAAAGTGATCTGTGAATGAGTTGGGACTGTGGGAGCCTCTTCCTGGAAGCCAAGTTCCTTTTCAGGCTGGCACCAGGCTTTAGCTTTTTCCTTCTCACAGCATGAGATTTGTGGGGGAAGTCTATCCTTGGGGTCCATTGATTCAATAAGCTGATCACTAAAGGGAGGGGCACAGATGTCTCTACTTGGAACATTTTCATCCTTGACAGGGTAGTTATACTATAACATAATACTTAAGATGGGCCAATTTATAAAGAATAAAAATTTTGGCCAGGCGGTGGTGGTGCACGTCTTTAACCCTAGCACTTGGGAGGCAGAGGCAGGTGGACTTCAGTGAGTTCAAGGTCAGCCTGGTCTACACAGCGAATTCAAGGACATTCAGGGCTGTTTGTTA
The DNA here is from genome assembly GCA_030556225.1 of Cricetiscus sungorus. Classification (NCBI taxonomy): domain Eukaryota; kingdom Metazoa; phylum Chordata; class Mammalia; order Rodentia; family Cricetidae; genus Cricetiscus; species Cricetiscus sungorus. The sequence goes on along the minus strand of JANBXA010000372.1, from coordinate 61,321,518 downwards.
CACAGGGAAACCCTGTCTTAAAAACCCTAAATAAATAAAAATAAAAATAAAAATTTCATTGGTCTGTGGTTCTGGAGTCTGGAGAGTCTACGAACATGGTGCTGACATATGCTCATCTCGCAGCCACTGCCATCTTGCTGTACCGCAAGGTGTCAAAGGGGACCATGTGGTGAGGCAGAGCTAGTGCACTAGCTTGGTGTATATTGGTTGGATAGGTGGAGGAGATCTTTAATCTACAGATGTTTAGGTTCCTGGATTCATTTTCATTTTAAATATTTCCCTATATTATACCTATTTTGGTACATGGCACACATTAAGAGGGTAGTTATTACAGTAAAACATCTATCTGATCCAGGACCCCAAGGAGAACTGTTACTAATAGCCATCTTATGAATAAGACTGTGACATTTTGAGTTTAAAGCAGTGTTCAACTTCAGTGTGCATGGTACACATACAAGCACATATGTACTCACACAAACTATGCTACACTTCTTCAAACATCCAAGTGTCTGTCTTGTACATTTTCATAGACCTATCCTATAGGCTAGCATTTCTCCTATATGGTAAACATCTTTAGGGGAGGGAGGTGCCATGACATAGACAGCTTCAAACATCAGAAGACCTGAGCTCTACATTAACCAGCCCAGGACCCCTGAGCAGAACACTGAGCCTCTGGTGATCAGTGTTTCCAGCTGTCAAAAGGGATTGTCCATTTCTTTAGGCCCCAGTTTCATCCTGGGAATCAAGTGAAGCAATATTCCTGAGACTAGATGTTGTGAGTACTTCCCTGTCTGTGCAAAAGCTCGTGGTGACATAGGATGCTTGTTCTGCCTAGGCACAGCCACAGAAAGAACTACTTGAGGCTTCAATGTGGTTCCTAGGAGCGGTCATAGCCCTGAAAATGCTCTCTGTGTGGGATTTGCCTCTGGCATGACCTCAAGTTGGGTGACTTTGTCTGTGTTCAGGTCTGTAGGCAAAGAGAGAACCTCCCTCGGTCCAAAACATTTCTCATGTAAGCGATTTTCAATGGGAGTAGGATGGTTGGAATGAGAGTAGAAATGGCCAGCATACTTGCCTGGCCCACTGATGACCAGCGTCTTTTTTCAAATGAGTTAGGAGGTTCTAAGCAACTCATTTCCCAGTATATTAGCCATTTTGAGGTGACAACAAGACTAAGATTTTTATTGTATATTCTGGTCTCTGCCCCAAAATTAGTTTATTTGCAGGATCCTAGTTTTCCCTCTGTCAAGAGAAACTCCTTTGAATCAACTTAAAGCCTCTCTCCTGGAGCATGAGATCTCCCTCTTGATAGAACAAGCAGAAGGCACAACATACTTCTAGAAGGTTTCATTTTTGCGAGCACTCAGGACTCCAGATGGTTGAAATTCCCTATTCGCCAAGTTCCTACTTGAAAACTAGTGAACAAGTCCAGATTTCTAAGCTTTGACCTTGGTATGGAAAGAGAAGTTTTCAGTTCATGCTTAGAGAAAAAAGGTTCAATTTAATGAACAAAGATGTAATTGAGAAGCTGCTCCGTGCCAGGCAGCACTCTTGGTGAGTCGACAGAGCAATCCTGTTTTTCATTATTTACTTCAAGTGAGGGATACAGAGAACAGATAAATACATAGTATTTTCAGCATCAGGGGCATGAAGAGAGACATGTAATAGGGCAGAGAATGGAGGGGAGGGAAGTGGGGGGCATCCTGCTTTCCTAGATATCCCATCACTCTAACAGAAGCAGTGTTCCTCAAAACCAGGCAACTTCTGGGGGAGGGGATATGTTCTGACCGGAGCATCTTTGAAGTCTAGAGGAAGGATTTTCTCAGCCATCTCCAGAAGACCCATTTTCAAATCAAACCTGGCAGGAGAGCTTCAGGTGACCCAGCCCCAGGGTTATTTTTAGGGATGCCATATTCCTTTAAGAATGGACATGTTTTAGGTGGTCCAGCCAGGATACAGGCTATTTTGAGACTTCCTGAACATCATTTCTTGGCAAATTCCTTGAAATAAATCATGTACTGCACTGTCAGAGGTGCAGGGCAGAATGATGACTAAGACACCACCCCCTGTCGCCTCCCTGTCCTTGAGAAGCCTGTAGTGCAGCCAGGATTTAGACATCAAAACAAACTGAGGCATCACTGGGTGAGTGCAGCATGGAGATATGGCCAAAATTCTCTGGGACCCCAAAGGGCAGCAGAGAGTATTGCCTCCAGGGTAGTGTGTAACATTTCAGACTAATAACTCCTGATTCTTGTTTCACTTATTCATTAGTCAATCACTCATATATGAGTGGTTTATTCCTGGGTCATGTACTGCCAGCAGATATTGCTGACTTGACTTCTTAACTGTCATTGTCTCTGGACAATTGCTTTACTGGGATGTAGTTCCCATGCCATACAATTCATTTATTGAGATGAACCATATGGTACATTCATAATGGTTTTATTCAAAGTATGCCATTAATTGGGAATTAATTTTGTATGTTCACAGAATTGTACACCATTACCAATGTTAGAGTATTGTTACCATCTCTAAAGAAACCACACTTGGCAGCAGCCATACTCTGTTCCCATCCTTCCCAGTTCTGCTTCCTAGTTACTAATCTAGAACAGGGACAGAAAATGGATAGATTTTATGTGGTCTTTTTAGCAATGGATGCATGAAGAGAAATAGAAGAAGAAAGAGAATGTATGGGAAGGAAGATGGCAGTGGTCTGGGTTATTTTGTATGAATGAAAGCATACACTAGGTATTCTTTTGTCCCTGCTCTCCCCCTAATGGCTTCAGTGTTCATTTATGCTATTGCATGCTTCCACACCTCACTCCTTTTCATTGCCAGACACCATGTTGGGGCACAGTTATGTATCCTTTCTCCACACATCTGTCAATGGACATTGGAATGCTTCTAGCCTGGGACTATTATGAATACAACTACTATGCATGGTTGTGGGCACTTTTTTTGTTGCTATGTATTTCCAGCTTCCCTGGGTCTCTTGTAGGGGTTGGAGTGCTGGTTTGTATACATTAATTCTCTTTAGTTTTCTCGAAACACAGCTCAGCTGCTGCCCATCATGGCCGCATCGCTTAATATTTTTAGTAGTGTGTGGCAGTTCCAATTTCTACACATCTTTACTACTATTTCCTTTTTTGTTTTAAATTATGCATTCCAGAGGTTATGAAGTGACTGATTTGCATTTCTCTAATTGATGGATTGTGTTGGATGTCTTTCCATATGCTTCTGCCACTTGGACATCTTCTCTGGAGCAATTTCAAACTCAGGTCATCAGGCTTGGTGGCAGGGGCTCTTACCACTGAGCTGTCTCACTGGGCCAGGTCAGGCATTTTTTTTAAGCTTCCCTTATGCTTCTAATGGATTAAAAAGCATTTGTGGAGGCTGAGAAAAGCAGGAGTCATATCATTATTTAGAGAAAATATAGACAGGATGAAAAGAAACCAACAACAGAGACTGGGGAGAGGTGGTACAGAAAGAAAGATGATAAACTGGGGAACATGCTCCCACAAAGCCAAAGAAAGAGAGGCTCAAGAAGAGCAAGCAGTTGTCTTGATGGTATTGAGGTGGGAAGACCTGCCTGCTATGGGTGTCCCCATTCCCGAGCTGGGATTCTGGTTTGCATAAATTGGACAAAGAAAGCTGAGCAAAATGTTTATTATTCTCTATTTTATGAATGTTATGTGACCAGTGGCTTCAAACTCCTTCTGCCTTGAATTCCCTGCCATGATGGACTGTACCCTGGAACTCTGAGCCAAAATAGAACCTTTGTCCCTTAAGTTGCTTTTGTTGTGATACTTTATCACAGTAACAGAAAGCAAGACTGAGGCAGTCCTCACGGCTTTTTCTGAGATGCCAGTGTTCCTATTCCCCTTCAGCACAGTGTGGAGAGACTTGGCCAAACCTTCATCTCCCTCTGCCACTTCTCTTCTTTCTACTTATTTTAAAGGTACAATAAAAAATAAAATAAATAAAGGTACATACAGTAGAGTACCAGATACTTACTGTAGAGTAACAGAAGTTTCCTCTCTCTCTCTCTCTCTCTCTCTCTCTCTCTCTCTCTCTCTCTCTCTCTCTCTCTCTCTCTCTCTCTGTGTGTGTGTGTGTGTGTGTGTGTGTGTGTGTGTGTGCTGAGTACTTCTGGGTACTGGAAACAGTCCCAGGCCCTTCTTTCAACAGTGATTACAGCCAAGGAAATGAGTGAGCAAGCTGACAGATGAACCTGGCTGCTCAGTGGCATGGAAGGAATGAGTGACAGGAGGGACCTAAGGACAGTTCATGTTAATTAAAACCTGCAGGAAGAAGAAGAAGAAGAAGAAGAAGAAGAAGAAGAAGAAGAAGAAGAAGAAGAAGAAGAAGAAGAAGAAGAAGAAGAAGAAGAAGAAGAAGAAGAAGAATCAGACTTGTAACGTGGAGAGAGAGGAGTTAGTAAGGGAGAATGACCAGTGGGGAGGCTCTGCCCTTGGGAAAGACAAGGATAGAGGCCAAGATTATAGCAAAGTGTGGGAGTGGGGCACTTAGCAATGGAAGCAAGGAAAGCAAAGGTCTAGACATTGACAGTAATGATTTTGCTTTGTGAAGAGATTTCAGCAGTGAAGAATATGTATGTATGTATTAGAAATCCCTGGGTTGTGAAAATGTAGTACCCACACCTTTTCAGGCATGTTCACATAGGTCAATGTACCATATCAGCTTGTGTTTGTGATGCATAAATGCCAGGGAAGGCACCCACCTCAGCATCAAGCAGGCATCCTGGAGAATTGGAAGCGTAGCCTAGCCAGACTTGCTCCTTGATTTGTGTATAGACTCCATTCTTCCCAAGACCAGTGTGTAGGAGTTGGGGTGCATGAGTCAGGGTCTGGGGTGAGGAGGGTAGAGAGGACTATGTAGTCAAAGCAGCCAATGAGAACTCTTAGGCAGTTCTTTCCAACTGCTTCACTGCAGAGTATGGACTGCAGCATCCTTCACTATAACTCTGAAGTGTGCTTTCCAGCAGGGTCCCTAAAGCAACCTTCCTTTGACTGATAAGTCTTAAGTGTCCCCTCACTTCCCTGCTGTGCTCAAGCCTAGGAAGTTAAGTACATGGAATGGTTTTGTGAGACCCCCCAGGAGAAGTACCACTAGTGGGGTCTGGCTGAGAATGTTTCCCTCCAGACCTAATGGCAGCAACTGAACATCTATAAAATCCACTCGGAAACATGACTAAAAGGAGCTGGGGAGCGCCCGCTCCTCTTCCTGTCACCAAGGGAGGCTGAGGGTTTCCAAAGGACAGCAAAGCAGGGAGGGCCTCGTTTCTGAGGCTCTGAGAGCCCTTCCATTCACACCACTTGGCTCTCATAACTTTCCCAAGTCAATTTTCGGTGTCACAGTATTCAGAGTCTCTGCAGCTCTGCTGGGAGGATCACACAGCCTCACCTTCAGAGATGCTTTGAAAGCCGTGATTGTGACTCTCTCCTTGTCCCTTCCTCTACTTTGTCCTCTCGGGGACACTGAATTCAATTTTCAGCTATCAGCCTGTTACTTCCTGCCTTCCCAACTGGTGTCTGGCAATCAACAGGCTCCAAAGCAATGCATAACCTTCCTTTCCTGCCCGCCCCCTTCCCGCTGGGCCTGTGATGGCACTCAGGTTCCTCTGTGCCCAGGCTGGAAGCAGCTGAGTCATCTTTGACTCACTCTTCTACTCTACTAGCAAATTAGCTGCTGAATCCTGTGGTATGTTTTCCCCTGGTATCACTTGAATGTGTCTCCTCTTCACTGCTCCTATCCGTCTTCTGGGTAGACCAGCATTTCTTTCCTACTGCGTAGTCTCACTATTACCCACCTTTGCATTGACTTAAACCTCTTTAACCACATCCCTGCTGTTGCATTGACTATGAAAGTTTTTGTTTTAGAAGTCACAACACCTTTTCCAATGTTCCATATTCAAGCTAAACTTACCAGCCAAGCACTGTTTTAGGGCACAGTGGTAGTTGTTATTATTATTATTATTATTACTATTATTATTATTTTGAACTACGCGATCTTACAAAAGACGATAAGACCTTATTTTTATAATTTGTTTTTATTTTATATGTGCATTGATATTTTGCCTGCACACATGTCTGTGTGAAGGTGTCAGATCACCTGGAGCTGCAATTACCAATAATGGTGCCTTATGGGTGCTGGGAATTGAACCTGGGTCCTCTGTAAGAGCAGCTAGTGTTCCTAACTGCTGAGCCATCTCTCCAGCCCTGATAAGACCTTCTTAATGTTACTAAATTCTGTCTTTTGCATTTGTATGCTTGTTCTAGCACTAAGGAGATTGGACACTACTGTGTTATTTATCTCCTACTTATTTTTGCTCCTTCTGACATCTGTGTGATTATGCTTGCCAGGGATTGTTCTAAAAGCTTTCCATAGGTGAAATAATTTATCTCCCCCAACAATTCCAACTGTATTTTCACTTTACCAAGAACAAAACCAATGTAGAAAAGTTGGTCACTAGCTGGGGCTTTAAAACACTTGCATAGTGTGAAGACCTCATATCCACACTCCCAACTGCTGAGCCTGAGGTCATCCCTGTCACCAGAATTCCCAGTTCCTGAGTTTGTATTTACTTTGTAGTTAATTGATGTTTTATAGCCAAGGGGATATATATGTGTGCATTGGTGGTCAGAAATATCAACACAGGTGATGGACATCCACATAGCTGTCATCGGGAGCTGACTGTGGCCATGACCCAAGACGTCGCTATGTAGCTCAGTAGCTCAGAGTAGGTGTTCCGGTATTTACACCCTCCTACTTCTTTCTTTCTTTTTTCTAGTACATGGGCTGCATTGAAGTGCTGCAATCGATGAGGTCACTGGATTTTGGAATGAGAACCCAAGTTACAAGGTAAGAGATTGAAACTGGAGAGGCTCTACTGGGCTGTGGTTTAAAGTCACTGTAGTTTCTCCTGTGGTTTCTCATGAAGCCTTCAAAGTCGCCCATGTGGCTAAAAAGAAGAACTGCCCCACTGACCTTGCATGACTGGCTTGATCTCATTGTGTGAAAGCTTCAGATGTGTATGGAAAAGTGTTATATCTGAGGACTTACAAGGTGGTTGGTGGTTCAGTCTACAGAAGTAAGCTTTTGCTAGGTACCAAAGTGTTAAAAAGTATGTCTAGAAATAAGGCATTAAGAGTCTCCAACACATCAAAGAGGTCACTCAAAATAAGACCAAGCAAGAACTTTGGACATAAAGTCTACCTTGTTGGTTTAGTCTCTGACATGGGAACCTGACTGGGCAGTGCTCCATTTTGTTCAATATAGTGGGCGGACCTCTACTCTGAGTGGCCCTGTGTAGCTTAATACAAGAAACCAGAGCTAGACGGTGGTGGTACACAACATTAATCCCAGCACTGGGGAGATGGCAGAGCTAGGCAGATCTCCATGAGTTCAAAGCCAGCCTGGTCTACAGAGCGAGTTGAAGAACAGCCAGGGTTACACAGAGAGGCAAGATCTCGAAAAACAAAAACAAAACAAAAGAAAGAAAAAGAAAAAGAAAAGAAACTAGAGCCCTTGTAACACAGGGTTTAAGTCTGGAGCTTTGGTTTCCTTAGAGATGACTTTAAAACAAAGATGGAAAGAGAGATAAGTGACACCAGCAGCTGGGAAAGCTGTGATGGGAAGGAGATGAGGTGAGAGGAATGGTTTGATAAATGGTTCCGAATGAACGAAGATTGTGCAGGTGGCAAGTGTACCTCAGAGGCTTGCCACAGCTCCCATCTGGATCTGTGACTGTGAGCCACCTGCTTAAAGATGAGAGTTCTCATTATGGAGAGATAACCTTTTCCGATGCTCATCTCATGCAATTCTAGACATAGAAGTGCCCTGCTACCCAGAGCCTGAGCAAAAGAACTTCTCCCCATCTAGGAGACTTGCAGTATACAATGACGTATTAATTCCTATGCCATGGTTTAAAAAAACCTTATCTCAAAATGTTCTTCGATTGTTTAGCCCAGAATAGGTTTTTGATATAATAAAATGAACCCATATATCCCCAGGGTCCCAGGAAGTACACTGTAGGGGATGCTGACTTGCTCTGCCTTACGAAGCATCTGATTCTGCCTTCCGATTCTCTTCACCAATCGTTGGTATTCCTTTTAGAACCGTGCTTAGTATGCATAATTGCACAAATGTCAGATGAAGCAAATATATATGGGGAACAAATAACACAGAACTGTCCAATCTCTGTGAAGTTTTGTACAAGCATGTAAGTACACAAAAACACAGAATTTAGTGGCATCAAGGCCTTACCATCTTTTGTGAGATGTCAAACAAATGACATATAATTGTTTGTGACACCTACCTCAGTCCCTGGACCATGGAAGGGGCTGGATGGATTATTATTGACTAGATATGTCTTTCTACCTGGCTGCAGATCCAGTGTCTGGAAGTGGTCACAACATTTCTCCTCTTTTATAACCTACTTTTCACATTCTTACACCCTTTGTGTCACCCTCCAAAGGACACGGACTCCAGATTACTTTTCATACAGTTCACCTAGTTAGGCTTCGTTTTGATCATCCTGCACCAGAGAAACCCTTCCTGTAATCTTCCCTACAGATGCCAGGAAGTGGGTTGTTCCTGGGTGCATAAGACAGAAAAAATGCCAACTATTTTGACCTGAATGCAATAGTCTGAATGTGCCCCCCATTCATACAGGGAAGCTTATCTGGTGGTGTGGTCCTGTTTTGGAAGTGGTTAGGTGACAAAGACAGAATTCTAAGAGGAATTAGTGCCCTTTTCAAAGAGGTACAGGGAGCTGCTAATACACAAAGGGGCTCTCCACTATGAAGGAAGGTGACTTTGCCAGACACTGAGTCTGCTGGCATTTTCATCTTGAACTTGCCAGCTTCCAGGTCTATAAGAAATAAAGTCCTGTGATTTATAAATTTCTCAATTTTAATGTTTGTTATAGAAGCAGGAGCCCTAGATGGAGATAGTAAGAACTTACTTTCCATTGGTCTATCTGTTTACATAGACACATTCTTCCACCTGAGTATGTATAGATGGTCCTGCATGAGTAAGACAAGAGTCTGCTCCTGTGGAACTGAACATTGGAAGTAGGAAACGGACTTTAAAGGGAAGTAACTATACAGTGTGCTTGAAGGTAACAACTGACACTGTTGTTCTAACAAATGCTGGAGAGATGGACCTGTAAGCAGAATGTTTCTAGACTTTATTGTTTTCCGATTACACAAATACCAAGTAGTTACTAGAATATTAAGAAACACATTAAAGGAAAGACTGCTTATAATCTCTCTCAGAGATGATATCTATTATCATTTTGTGTCCAGAATGTCTTCCTGGCTTCTACTTCTTTCTACATATAAGATCACAAAAATATAAACAATATTATATAATATCTCTACCACAATGAACATTTTCCTAGTGCTCCAGTTTTTGTTGTGGTTAAATGTATAAAACAAAGTTTCCATTTTAACCATCTTTTAAGTGCAAGAAGTATGGTCTATTTGCACTGCTGTATATATGCATCACCAGCGTCTGCCCCCTGAATGCATACAGTACCCATTAAACACAAATGCCCCACTGTCTGCTCGCCCCCACCGACCCCACAGTCTCTACCAGCCACCCTTTTGCTTGCTGTCTCTGTTGCATTGACTAGAGAAAATAGTTTAGATGTTCTCTGGACAGTATAGTTTAGGATTTTACCTACTAGCCATACATGACTTTAAAAATATATACCCTAGGGCTGGCTACTACTTGTTCTAGTATGTATAAGAACCTGAATTTGATTCTCAGCACTATCCTCCCTGACCACTGCCACCTTCATCATCATCATCATCATAATCATCAATAACAACAAAAACTTCATAAAACCAGCACTGGGGAGACAACATAATCTCTGTGATTATGATCTCTGTAAAAAAATGTTTAAAATTTATTTTATGGTAGGTGGTGGTGCCACACATCTTTAATCCCAGCACTTGGGAGGCAGAGGCAGGTAGCCAGCCTGGTCTACAAACCAAGTTCCAGGGCAGCCAGCACTACACAGAGAAATCCTGACTCAAAAAAAAACACCCAAAATTACAAAACAGAATAATGGTTTTTTAATTTTTTTTCTTCAAGAGCTGAAAGTAATGATAATTTTTGAAACTTTTATCTGAAAATGTAGGTCCTCTGGAGACATCCTCCATGCGGATGTGAGCTTGGATGTCAATATACGATAATAGGTTCACCCTGTGTATTATTTGGATGGGAATGATTTATCTAAGTCCAGAATTTTTCCTTTAGATACCTCTCTCCCATGGATATTAGAACCAGTGAGGCCAGTCAAGTGGGCACCTTGAAGTCACATCAAGACCCTGAGCAAACAGTTCATTCCTCTTGTATGGTCAGAATGAGAAAATAATCAGCCTTCTCTGTATATCTATTTCCTATCTTGGTTCCTGAACGTTTACTCCTCTCCCTTCTCATCTATTTTTGCCTTTTTAAAACTTGTTTTTCTTTGTCTCAGTGTCTGTATTTGTATACCATGTAAATGCCTGGTTCCAGTGGAGACCAGAAGAAGGGATCAGATCCCCTGGAGTTACAGATAGTTGTGAATTATCATGGGGGTGCTAGGACTCAAACCAGTGTCCTTGAAAGAGCACCCATTGCACTGAACCATTGGGCCATCTCTCCATCCTCTCCCTCATAATTCTTATCCCAACTTCTATCCCTGATGCTGGCCCAGATCTCAGTTGTTAGCAAGAGTGGATTATTGTGAAAGGGCAAGGAAGCAGGCATTTCCTGCTAGGAGCAACAAGATTATTAAAGAAGCAAAGACACAGTCACATCTGTCTTAAAAATGCCCAGAAAACATAAACAAATAGAAAAGAGAGGAGGGGAAAGTGAAAAGCATGGGGCAGATGGTATGGCCATTTTCTCTCTTCCATAAAAAATGTCCTCCCCACGAAGGCTAGTGGGCTGACCAACCCAGCTACCACCCAGGCTCAGAGCCAGAGATATGAGTTGACCCATCTCAACATCCAACACATTTATGAACTGTTGGAGCATGTGAAGAGGATGAGACAAACTTACAGATCCAAAATGGCAGTATCTCCATGATGACAGGATATCCATGAAGGGCTCTGGTGAGAGCCCATTACCAGTGCTGTAGCAGAGACCAGAGGTCTCAAGCCAGACCAATGACTCATGGCAATGAACACTATCAAGTGGACATGAACTGACTTAAAGAGTAAACTGTGTATTTCAATGGGCCACACAGCTTCCATGACAATAATCTCTTTCTCCTCCTTCTTCTCCTCCTCTTTCTCCTTCTCCTCCTCTTTCTTATTTCTTTTTTGTTTCTTTGTATTGTTTGGGTTTTTGCTCTTTTTTTTTTTAATTTGGTTTTGATTTTGGGCGGGGAGATTGCAAGGACAGATACAAGGAGGTGGGGAGATGAGTGGATTCGGAATGCATGATGGGAAATCCAAAAAGAATCAATAAATGTTAAAAAAAAATACAGAAAATGCCCTCCCCACAATTTTAAGAACAAAGTTAAACAAAAGACCTCAGTTTGCCTTAAATCAGGGAACACAGATAACTCAGAAATCAAGTCATTAATACATGGAGTCCAGCTTCCTTCCCTGAATTTACTATCCACATAGTGACAGAAGAACCAATCTGCCTTCTCCTTAGGATGCCCCATCATACAGGTCTGGGTGGGAACATGCCTGGTGATGAAGGAGGAACAGATATACCAGGGTAAACTTGGGGGAGGGCTGAAGGGCAAGGCCTGGCTTTCATCCTGAGAACAGAGTTCTATGGCTATGAAGAGACAGCATGACCAAGGCAACTTATAAAAGAAAGCACTTAATTGGGGACTTGCTTGAGTTTCAAAGAGTGAGTCCATGACTATCATGACAGGAAGCTGAGTCTTAAACAGAAAGGAGCAGTAGTTGAGGGCTCACATCTTATCCACAAGTTATCCCACACGGAGAGTGAAACTGGGCCTGGTGAGCTTTTGAAATCTCAACCTCAGTGACATCCCTCCTCCAGCAAGGCCACACCCCCAATTCTTCTCAAACAGTGCCACCAACTAGGGACCAAGCATTCAAATACACGAGCCTACGGGGACTGTTCTCATTCAGACCACCATGCCACATTCGGTTCATCATCATGGTATATAGCAACTCCAAACCTGCAGGGCCTCTAGCCCCTTGCTCACTGTCCTGCTCTCTCCTACCCATGGGGTCTGGGACACGGTCTTATGGAACATGGTTGATAGGTGTCTTAGTGACTTTCCTATTGCTGAAAAGAGACACCATGAGTAAAGAAACTTATAAAAGAAAGCATTTAAGTGGGGGCTTGCTTACAGTTTAAGAGGGTGAGCCTATAACCATAGCAGGGAGCTCGGCAATAGGCAGGTAGGCATGGCACTGGACAACAGCCGAGGGCTTCCATTGGATCTGCAAGTTGGAGGCCAAGAGTGGGAAACCAGGCCTGGTGTAAGCCTTTGAAACCTCAAAGCCCACACCCAGTGACAATTCTCCTCCATCAAGGTCACACCTCCTTATCCTTCCAAACAGTTCCATCAGCTAGGGATCAAGCACTCAAATACATGAGCCTCTGGGAACCATTCTCATTTAAACCATCAGTAAGTATTAATTTCTCCTTGGTCCTAGCTCTCATATCTTCACGTGACTCTGCAGTTCTTGAGGCTTCATGGTCATTCATGACTAGAAAAGGGCAAAAAAAGATAAAGAGGACCTAAGACATAGGATCAGGAATCTTGAAGTAAGCCAGATTTCTAGAATAATGGGAAATTTCTTAGGTGCTTGGCTGTTCAAACCCAGCGTTTGGGCTGTTGGTGCTGTCATATGTGTTTCTGTGTGAAGGAAAAGAGTGAGTGAGTCACGGATCCTCAGTGTGGTGTTGATGGACTTGAGGTCTGGAAAGGTGTCTGTGAGCAAGAGAGTGGGACAGGCTGTCCCCCAACCTCTTCCTGAGTGGAGGGACCAGATATAGTATCCAGTTACCAAGCAGTGGCCAGAAACTTATTAAATAGTAGATACTATTATCAGCATCTTTCTCATCATAAACTCTAACATCCATAAGCTAAGTGTTACTATGTATCATGTTCCCCATGCAGATTCTGAGATGTGGAGGATTTTACTGAGGTCAGCTCACATGTCGATAAATGGTGAGAGTGGAAACCGAGTCTGGTGAATCTTCAGCTCTTTACCTCCAAGGGAGAATGTGTTAAGGGACACATCTTAGGAAAATGTTAAAAGCCAGATGTGATAGAGTAAGGGAATATTTAATCCTCGGTTGGAACTGGACCTGGCTTTCAAATGTCAGACTCCTTTCTCATGTGTGAGCTCTCTAAATCACTTTCAGAAGGCTTTGTAGCTCTGCAGCAGATGATAATTTAGTTTTTTTTTTAAAATCTTGATGGAAGAGGGGAAAACAGCCTTAGATAGACATTCTCAACATTATAAAAGAATGTTGGAGTATGTCCCTGGAAGTTTTGTTTCAGGACTTTGCATGTCTAGGGTCCCAGGTGATAACCATGCTACCGGTCCAGGGGCCACAACTTGAGACTCAGATACAAGGGATGCCTGCCTACCCAATGATTTGAAAATGAGGTCTCCAGTTAGACTAAGTGTCACATAGCAAGCCCTTATGTTAGAACAGGTGGCTCTTAGAAAATCATAAAACCATGTGGGGTTTTTCTTTTTGTTTGCAGTGGGGATACCAGAATGGTGAGTCTTCATTCTTCAACAGCTTATGTAGAGAAATTAGTGATATGGCTCTTTTAGAGACATATGCTAAGAGGTCTTTAGAATTCTTTAAACATGAATTGCATCCAGAGAAAGACCTTTCTTTGATTAATAGAGAGCTCGTGGCCAAAGGAAATGCAAGCCAGTTAGTGCATCTCCACCAGAATGACAGGCCCTTCTGTTTCTTGCTACTGTTCCTCTCAGACAAGCTGAGTCTTGCTTAGTAGGATAAATACGTGTCCCTAGTTCCTCTTAATGATGTATCATTGAGCTGTACGTATGAGAGCTGTGCATTTTGTGGATGTCTGAACTACAGCAGGGTCTTTTAATGTATTATGATTCATTAGTTATGTCTTCACTGCTGTGGTAGCATGAATTCTTAGGAGGGGAAGATGGCAGCACTGGGTGAGGACATTTGTAAATGTGAGGACTTTATCAGCAGCTCTCTGTTGAATCTCATGCAGATGGAGAACTTTGTAGGGGACTCTTGAAGCCTCCTTGTCACACTGGGGGAATAGGTCTATGCAAAGGGAAGGAGTGAAGAATGACTGTCACCACAGGCTATGGACAGTTCTGGGACTTGGCTAGCCCTTCAGTGTTAAATGGAAACAAAGTGACTAGTACCTGCTGTCTCTGAAGATGGGACAAATGCATGAGTGAGATAACATCTCAGGACAGGAAAATGTCTTTGAAAGGAACTTAATTGTGAACCATCAGCAGGAAACATTCTAGCACTGGAGGGAACTAGTCTATCTATCCTGAAGGGAGCTATCTTGGCATCAGGGCTGTCGCTGTGATAAAATACAGTGAAGGGCAACATAAGGGAGGAATGGTTTTATTTGCCTTACATGTGCAAGTTACAGTCCATCATTTTGGAGAAGTCAAGCAGCTAGTCACGTCACATCCACAGTCCAGGGCAAAAAGCGAATAAGTACTTGCTTGCTAGCTTACTCTACCCTTACATAGATTAGGGCCTGGCCCATGAAATGTACCATACACAATGGGCTTGGTCTTCCTGTACCACTTAACATTCAAAACAGACCCCACAGACATGCCCCCAGACCAACCTGATCATCACGTAATGGAGATTCTCTTCCCAGGTGACTCTAGGCTGTGTCAAGTTGTGGACTAGTCTCTGATTTATGTAGGAAGATGAGAGTTGTGCCTTGTCTAGTGTCACAGACATGCTGAACTTACATTAGATCCTGCATGCATTGCTGTGTCCAAAACAGTATGCTAGGTGCCATGGGGTACCTGAAGGAAATCAGATACATAATTTATCTTTAAAGAGATTGTATTATCTATTATGATTGTATGGCAGGCAGAATTTGCCCTATATCCACCTTCACCCCGTTCAGTTACTTAGTAGAATTCTTTGTATTGGGCATTGTATGAAGGTTAGATCCAGCTCTTAAGGCAGGTAGGTAGCCATGGTAATGATAAGAAACTAACATCATTTATTGAGACATGTCTAAAGCACTATTGACCTCTACTTTATATGTTTAAGGATTTGAAACACAGTAGGCACTGTTCTATTGCTGTGAAGAGACACCATGACCAAGGCAATTCTTATGAAAGAAAGCATTTAATTGGTGGCTTGGTTACATTTGCAGAAGCTTAGTCGACTATCAGCATGGCAGCATGTAAGCAGGTGTGGTTCTGGAGAAGTAGCTGAGAGTTGCATCCTGATCCACAGGCAGAGAGAGGGAGAGACTCTGGGTTTGGCATAGGCTTTTGGACCCTCAAAGCCTACCCCTAGTGACACACTTCCTCCAACCAGGCCATACCTCTTAATTCTTCTGATCCTTTTAAATAGTGTTGCTCCCTAGTGACTAAGAATTCAAGTCCATGAGTCTATGAGTCCATTTTCATTCAAACCACATAGACAGAGATTTGAAAACTTGTTCAAGGCCACAGATATTGAAAAAGTTCGAGCTCTGAATGGATATCTACTTAACCAGCCTGTTTCACTCATCATTGTCATGGGAACAAGATGGGTGTAGATAGAAGTTTCTGTCCCACATGGTCCCACAGCCAATTAGCCCCAAATAAACACAGAGACTTATATTAATTTGTTGGCTAGGATGGCTAGGGTTTCTTACTGGCTAGCTCTTTCTTAATTATTAACCCATTTATATTAATCTATGTATTTCCACGAAGCTGTGGCTTACCTGTAAACTGGCATGTTACACCTTCAGTGGCATGGCGTCTCTTAGCTGCCTCTCTCCAGCATTCTCCTTGTCTGGTAACCCAACCTACACTTCCTGCCTGGCTACTGACCAATCAGTGTGTTATTCACTAACCAATAAGAGAAACATATATACAGAAGGACATCGCCTATCAGACCAGAGACATTAAGCCCCTCACTTTGGTTCCTTTTAGCATTTGCTATAATTTTATGTTTCTGTTTTATTGCTGTGTCCTCACTGTAGCATCGTGTATGTAGTATAGCTTAATGAAGGTTAATTGATACTAAAGCCCTCCTCCCCCAAAATATGGTTTCCTTCTCTGTCATTCTACAAAGAAGAAACAGAATGGAAAATGGAAAGATAGCTTGGTGATTAAAGAGCACCTATTTCCCTTGTAAAGGACCTAGGTTGGTTCTCAGTACCCTCACGGTGACTCACAACCAGCCAGCTCCAGTTCCAATGGATCCAATACTCTCTTCTGACCTTTGTGAGCTAAATTTGACTTGCAGCTTGAATTTTATTTTGTCACCTTGTCAGCCCAGAGTGCTTTGGATACTTTTAACTAGTGGAAAAGAAATCAAAGAAAAGTATTTTGTGTTGTATAGAAATTCAATTAAACAGCAGTATCCACGAGTGCTTGGCATAAAAACCATGCATGTTTGTTTACATGTTGTTTGTGCCTTTGTACTTTTAATATATTGCTTATGACTGTTTTTAAAGTCATAGTAGCAGAATTGTGACAAACTATATGGCTTTAGAAGCCTAAAATATTTACTCTCTGGACTTTTTAAGAAAAGGTTTGTAGCCTATTGCCCTTGAACTCTGTTCAGCTGAGGCTCTGTTGGACGTACTTGGAAGAGGGTTGAAAACTTGTAGTTCCATAGTTGAGAAACAGAGAGAAGAGCATTAGATTTCAAGCTCATCCTCAGCTACAGTGAGTTTGAGAGCAGCCTTGGTTGCATAAGAGCCTGTCTCAACTACAAAGACTCAAACACAAACCTTTCTTGCACTAATTTAATCAGAATGCTTGGAGGTTGAGTTGATCTGCAGTGTGTGCCAACACTTTCTGGTGTTTCTGCTCTGTACGGGCATGGCCAAGGAACAGGGCTTAGTGTCTGCAAGTATTTGGAGGGGCAGACAGAGGTATGTCTGCCCCCAGGCTGCTAGGTGAAAGAGAATGCAGGTCACCATCATCACCTATGTATGGAAGGATCATGAGACCAAACAGGTTCAGACCTAAAAACAAATCCCTTTCCCAGAGCAGGCTAGGAAGAGTCAGAGGGAGAATCATCATAATATCTATCCTAGCGTATAAGGTGACTGAATTGGAAACAGGTTTTCTTCACAATGGGCTATCATTTAAATGTACAGGCAGGACAGCCTTCCCTACCCCAGCCTCTGGGAGCAGGTACTCAAATTCCTTCATGTCCACAAATACAGCCATCTGGTCACAGTTATAGAGCAGAACCAGTCACCCTGTGCAGTGTGGCCAAGACAGGGTTCATCCACTGTGTCATCCTGGCCCTGA
Organism: Cricetiscus sungorus; assembly: GCA_030556225.1. NCBI lineage: Eukaryota > Metazoa > Chordata > Mammalia > Rodentia > Cricetidae > Cricetiscus > Cricetiscus sungorus. The sequence continues at coordinate 61,304,038 of JANBXA010000372.1, read as the reverse complement.
GATGTGTTTTGAAGTCTCTTTCACAGCTAGTTAAGCTGCAGGTTGCTAATTCCCACCCCAGATGTACAGTTAGTATCTCTAGGAATAGCTCCAGACATCTGCACTTGAACCAGCGTCTAGTGGGCTAACACCCTCTCAGCCCAGTAACACTTACGTAAATGAATGTGATATTAATTATTGGCAGATGTGTAGGTCAAGGTTGTTCTCCTACAATTTACTGTTGTGAACTTAACTAGCCAGGCTAGTTAACCATTCCTCTCAGGGCTACTACCAATATACACATTGAAATGATGGAGGCTCCCACATGGTGTCTGTGGCAGCTATGCCAATCTTGCTTTAGGAGAGCTCAGCTTTTAAAAGGAAAGACGTAACGGGAGCTGCCCATTCATTCCATCAATTGCTGTCCCTAAACATCACAGACATAGCAAGATTAAATGGGGCAAATTACTTCCTTCTTTGAAGATAGGCCTAATTTTTAGAAGCGCATACTCATCGGATAAATAGAGTGACTGATTGAATTAGCTGACCTTGCCTTTTCAAAATAAGCTCTTGCTTCCCTCCCTTTCTGCAGAGCTAGGGATCAAACCAGTGCCTTCTACATGCAAGGCCAATACTCTAACACTGATACTCCCTGGAGCCCAGGAAATGGGATGTCAACAATCACAGCAAATCAGTACAGCGTTTAACTCCAAAAAGATGAAGACTCATGATATTTTATGTAAAGAAGAGTTGCCTTTAGGAAGCCCAAGCGTATCCAGAAGTAAAGGAAAATTCTTTTGGATTGACCATTTTTGTTGTTGTTTGAACCAACTCTATTTCTTTATTGCCACTTTCACAAGGTTTAACCATTTGCAAACCCTGTGAGTGATCAGTTTGTAGGTGTAGGTGTTCAGATATTGAACCATAGGAATCTCTTACAAGAAATCGTGGTGAAGGGGTGCCAGACAACCTCCGTTGGTTGGTTAGCAACACTTGGAGAAACACAATACTCAGGAGAGAATGGCTTTCCACTGGCTTTTAGTATGATTCATGGACCCACATTTGCATCTGAGACAAAAGAGAAGGCTAGGGTGGACTAAGCAACCCATGTGCAATGAGCTGGGTGAGGTTGCAAATGCACTTTGGAGTCAGGTTTTAAGCATAATTCAAGTGCACAGAGTGGGGCGGTAAGTTGGTGCAAGGGTAAATGCTGGACACACTGAAAGGTTTTGTTTACAGCTCTGGGACCAGAGAGGCCAGCTTCTGAAGTGAAAGGATATACTTTAAGAGCTGGTTTACCTTCCTTCTGTGCTGGTGATGCCCCCTTGATAAGAGCACAAGGGGAGTGTGAAGTCTTGCACTGTTCCCCTGTCTGTGGGCCCTGACTGAATTCATTGTGTTCTCATCACCATGAAGGCAGACTGCTAGGCAACGTGGCTTCTAGAGGAGGACAACTGTTTAAGGGCTAAAGACAGAAAAAAATAAAACAAAACAATGTAACTTAAATCCTGCAGTGGGCAGTCTGTAAAGAAAGATGGTTTTGTTTGGGTGATTAGTTTGGACTTTGTAGAGATTGGCAAAATTTCTTTTTCGGTCTTCTGGCATGGGCGGGTTTTGCAGTCTCAACAGTAAAGCTTCAGCTGCATTCTCATTCCCTTACATCAGCCCACTCTCCCATTCCCTCTCACATGGAGAATCAATGAACAAAGTGGCCACTGTTGGTGCTGTGGTCACAGGCAGGCTCTCTCTCTGTGTCTCTGTCTCTCTCTGTGTCTCTGTGTCTCTGTCTCTCTCTGTGTCTCTGTCTCTGTCTCTCTCTGTGTCTCTGTCTCTCTCTGTGTCTCTGTCTCTCTGTGTCTCTGTCTCTCTCTGTGTCTCTGTGCCTCTGTCTCTCTCTGTGTCTCTGTCTCTCTCTGTGTCTCTGTCTCTCTGTGTCTCTGCCTCTGTCTCTCTGTGTCTCTGTCTCTCTCTGTGTCTCTGTCTCTCTCCGTGTCTCTGTCTCTCTGTGTCTCTGTCTCTCTCTGTGTCTCTGTCTCTGTCTCTCTCTGTGTCTCTGTCTCTCTCTGTGTCTTGTCTCTGTCTCTCTCTGTGTCTCTCTCTGTGTCTCTGTCTCTCGTTCTCTGTCTCTGTCTCTGTCTCTCTCTCTCTCTCTCTCTCTCTCTCTCTGTCTCTATCTCTGTCTCTCCCAGCCACCCTGCTGGATAGGCAGGCAGAAGGCAGCCTGGCACTCTGAGCAGCAGGAGAGATCTGTTCTTGCCCCCTTGCCTTTCTAGTCAGTGCCTTGGGCTTGGGGTGTGGCTGAAGCTTCCAAAGTCCCTGAGAGTCACACTCATCCTTGGCAGTGTTACAGTTAATTTCTTGGTCTCCATCTCAGGGACAGAAAAGATCTTTGTGGGAAAAAAAACCATCAACAAAATGTAGCAAATGCAGGTGCCCTTGTCTCCCATGACTGGGATTCTGGGTTAGTTAGCACAGATAGCAAGCAAAGAAAGCAGAAATGTGAAAGGTTATTTAGAAGCAATTTCTAGAATGTTTTCTGGGAGGCCAGGGTGGGAAACTGGTCTTTTAAATTTGAATAAAGTTTGTACAGTAGGTCTGCTTTGGGAGAGACAGGTCATGACTGGTTTTGGAATCTCAAATCCAAGGGTGTGTGTGTGTGTGTGTGTGTGTGTGTGTGTGTGTGTGTGTGTGTGTGTTGTGTGTGTGAGAGAGAGAGAGAGAGAGAGAGAGAGAGAGAGAGAGAGAGAGAGAGAGAGAGAGAGAGAGAGAGAGAGAGAGAGAGAGAGAGAGAGAGAGAGAGAGAGAATACATAGCCCAGGCTGGCTTTGAACTCCCAGCTGTTCTCCTGCCTCTGCCTCATGAGAGCTGAAACTGTAGGTGTGTGTCACCACACCAGTCTGAAAATGAGTATTTCTGAAAGTAAGTTTGTGGGCACAGAGGCACAGGCTGTCCTCATTCTTTTGAGCACAGCTACAGTCAGAAACCTTCACACTCTAAGAAGCCACAGGAACCTCACTTGGCCTAGGTTGTATGAATGTACGTGCCAGGGCTGAGAGAAAGCCAGATAACCAAAAGAGCCAGTACCAGGTAGACCTCGGTAGCCATTTTCCCTTAGCAGTTTATCACAGCCTCATTGCTGTAAAGGGTCGTCCAGAGCATAGACCCATCCCTCTGTTGGGGGTATTTGTAAGCGAAGAACAACCAACACACATTGCTCTAGTCCCAGAGGTCTCTCTTTCTGTTTCTTCCCTGCCAAGTGCGAGTCTGGATTTGCTCCTTGTCACTGACATCCTTTGCTGCCTTATTAGAAGATGGTGAAATTTGGATCTGCTCAAGTTTAGATTCCTCTTTACAACATGGAGTGAAATACTTGCCATGGAATGGTATCAGGGAGACTAAGCTTAAGTACGCAGAGGACAGGTCAGAGAGTGGACAACAAAGCAACCCTGGGCAAGGGAGTCAGTTCATTAGCTCCAGCATGCCAGAGCATCAGGAGTTCAGGGCTAGCCTGGGCTATTCAATGAAACCCTGTCTCAAAAAGCAATAAAACCCAAACAAAGCCAAATAACCACAAAAAAAGTATTTTTAAAAGATTGTTTATCCAACCAACTTCAAATGGAAGTAAAACACTATTTATACGGCTTCTAAATAACTACAATAGAATCAGAAACAAGAAGTAACCCAGAGCTAGAGAGACAGCCCAACTGTCAAGAACATGTCTGCTCTCTCGGAAGATTTAGGTTTAGTTCCCAGCACATGGTGGTTCCCAACCTGATCTGATGTCTTCTTGTTTCTGGGGTCTGTGGACATGTGTGGTATGTATACACACACTCAGGCACACACATGCCCATAAAAATGAAAATAAACTGTAAGTCACACACGCCAATAAATAACCCAAATTAGTGTTTATAAGCTTACTTTTTGGAGACAATGTTGCTATGTAGCCCAGGCTGGCTGTGTCAGTGACCAAACGCTGGGCTCACAGGCTGGAAGCACAGTCACCTTCATAAGGGCTTTCTGTCATGTTGTTTGTACAGGATGACTGTAACCAGCACGTCCCAGTCCAACATCTACCCTTCCCCACTGCTCTGTGTGATTCTCCTCCTGGAACTTCTGTAGTCCCAACCCCCACCATCCCAAATAGCAGTGTTTAGCTTTTACATTTTATCTATCACTTGGTTGTGGGTCGGTATTTTTACTCTAAAATGAAAGGGTTTCTATTATGTACTAGTATTTAACTATTTCAACCACATTCTTCCCCATCAAATTCTTGGTAAACTTTATGTTTATTATTTAAAAATGTTTTACGTTTTCATTTATTTCCTTATTGTGTATGTGTGGGGGCACGCATGCCATGGTACACGTGTGGGGGTCAGAGGACAACTTGCAGAGAGCATTCTCTACCGCTACAGCGTGGGTCCCAGGGATCTAATTCAGGTTGCAAGGCTCGGCAGAAAATGCCTTACTGAGTCACCTCACAGGCCCAATATTTGACACATTTTGCCAAATTACCTCTTAGAATAATTTGGTAGGTCCCCAACAATGGATAAATACATTTTGAACTAGAATTTCCCATTTTTCCTAAAAACCAATTTTGTATTTTCTTTTCTTTTTTCCCCTAATTTAATGTGCATGAAGTACCTTATAGTTTTTAAATTTTCAGTTTTAAAAGAATGATGAATATGAACATTTTCCCATTTTATTTTCTGTTTTTATTTGAGACAGTGTCTTGCTATGTAGCTCAGGCTGGCCTAGAACTGAAGCTCTTCTAGGCTCAGTCTCCTGAGTGCGAGGATATGAAGCTATCACATCCTGCTTTGTTTTTTAAGACTAAGTTTTTATATCATTGTGTAAGTAATTTAATTCAGGGGATGGCACGCTATGGCCCATCAGCCAGATCTGGCCAGCCTTTATTCCTAAAAGTAAAGTTGTATTGGTGCATAGCTGTGTTCACTTGTTTATATATTATTGTCTCGGGCTGCTTTTTGTTGGAACTAAACACTAGCTCACTTGCTCCCTGGCTTTTAACTGGTAATCTGTCCCGCAGCTTCCCACACCAGAGTCCAGTGCAGGCACACATTTGAGCTCCCTTCCTCCAGTACCGGGTGCCTTCTTGTCCTTGCTTGAACTTCTGTGATCCCAACCCCACTCTGACAGGGTGTTCACCTTCTGAGAGGGACCATTCCCTTCATGTCAGACTCACTATGCTAACTTCATTAGGAGATACTGACAGCTGATGTATGAGAATCAGAGTGTTTAGGAAAGCACTTTGTGAAAATACAAGGTACTACATAAATGTGGTGATTTCTAACACTGCTTAGCAATTGCTGCATGTGGCAGCACCAATGTCCATCACTGTTTCTACTGTTATTTCAAACCACTTACCCAGCATTCCCATTGCCTCCCAGGGAGTAGTCAGTCTTCCATTTCTTATAATACTGTATTGATCTTCTATCAATACAGCGAGAAGCCTCGATAAGTTATTTTGGTGATACCAGAGGTCAGCTTGGATCAACTATAAAAATCTCATCAATTCAAATAATCATTTAGATGACTAAAATATTAAACAAACAACCAAGCAAGAAAGCCCAACCATCTGCATCATCCTTCAGTTAATTCCGGAAAATAAAGGTCAAAACATGAGTCAAAACATTTTATATAGAAGTGATGCCCAGGATCTTTGGAAATTCTTCTTACTTCTGCAAGATATTCTTTAGAGCATGGAGCTCCAACTGTCCCAACTGGCTTTTCAGATGCATGGCTGCAGTCTTTTCTCTGATGGTACCTCCTTCCTTTGAATCATCATAAAATGTATCAAAAAGCTGCAATATGTCATTGTATGATGTACAGATGCAGTTTGTTAATTTTAACAAGGATCTTTGCCCTTTGCATTGTGAACAGGCTGGGTGTCCCTCTTGTGGAAGGAATGCCTGGTTGGTTATGGATGCTCAACCCTGGACCAGAAGCCTCTCATCAGCCCTCCCTTCCGGGGAGGAGGAGCCTGCTCCTGCAGCTCCTCTATTAACCAGCACTCTTACTTATTAATAGTGCTGCCTGCTCTTCAGGAAGTGCAGTCTACAGTAAGGTCAGAAAATAAGCAAAGGAGAGAACTTGAAATTGATTTTCTTCTGCTCTGTGAAATTACATGAGAGTTCAGTGGCTTGCAGCAGTAGCTGAGTCAATATGGTTCCATTTGAGACCACCTTGAGGTTCAATGATTTCCCATCCTCATACACTTCCTCTACTGTCAGATTCATTCATATTTAATTGTCTTTTGTGGTGAAATAGTATGACCTTTACTCACAACACCATGGGGAGGTTTTTGCTCAGGGTAGAATTGTGATTTATTCCAAGGAAATGGTTTGCCCTTAATTGTTAAAAATCAACATCACAATAAAATGAATCTGAAAATGCAAAGGATGAAAAATAAAAAGACTAATGAAGTGAATCATAGGACAGTTTTTCAGTAGTGTTGCTAAGTCTTCCTGGGTTTGAACCACAGAAAAATCAAACATAGAGCCTTGTAGTGTGGGGCTGAGCTAAAATCCTCATGTCAGCTCCACCATTATCCTTTCTGTACACTCTCCTGAATGCTGTTCTTGATCACTTACAGACCACAGGAAGGATGTTAAGACTCTCTATGGTTTCTGTCTTTAGGGAAGCAATAAGCCGCCTGTGTGACGCTGTCCCTGGGGCCCATGGAGCCATTAAAAAGCGAAAGGTGAATATTTACACGAGCTTCTTATTTTATGTCTCTTTAACTATGGCAAAATGGTATAAAAGTGGTCATTTTATTCCTGGGCTTCTTTGTTTTTATTTGTGGCTCTTTTTGCCTGAGAATTTTAAGTTATGTGTGTGCATGTTTGAATGTGGGTGTATGTGTGAAGTGTGCTCGTGGTTGTGGAGGCTCAGTCTCCCTCCAGATCTATCTATCTATCTATCTATCTATCTATCTATCCTACCTACCTACATATCTATGAGACTTGCCAAGTAGGCTAGCTGGCCTGTGAGCTCAAGGGATCTGTCTCTAACAACCCCCCCCCAATTGTGGGGATTACAAGCACACACAACCCTCTTCTCTCTCTCTCTCTCTCTCTCTCTCTCTCTCTCTCTCTCTCTCTCTCTCTCTCTCTCTCTCTCTCTCTCTCTCTCTCTCTGTGTGTTTGTGTGTGTGTTCTGAGAGTGGAAGCTGGGTCTTGGATTTGGACTTTTCCAGGCTGGGCTAGATAGCTGGGGAGATCACTAACCTGAGAGTTCACATGATCCTTTCTATAGAGGTATAAGATACGAACCAAACATTTATTGATAATAAGACATAAATAGATTTATTTTAAAACAATTCTCTGGTCTGGAGAGATGGCTCAGAATGTAAAAACACTTGCAACAACAACAACAAAAATCCTTAAATTCCACCCCTGGATCCCACAATAAAGGGATAGAACCAACTACTAAAAGTTGTTTATTTACCTCCACATGTGTGCTGTGACATGCACATGCCCACATTCATTAACACACTTTGGTTCACACAATACAATAATGATAATAAATAATAAAAATTGTCTGTTATACATATGACTTATGAAAACATTTATTAATGGTGAAAGCAAATTTACATACACTAATGAGGCTTGCTTATTTGTTTTCAAATAAATAGTTAAATTTTGGCTGCATATTTGATAATACAGGATATAGAATATCTTGTACATTCTTCATATTTGATCAATATTTTATTCTGATTGAAGTGAGACTCATGTGAAATGAGAATGTCACCTGACTTAACTATATAGTACTAAGTGGCAGAAGTATGTCTAGGACCATTTCAGAAATTCTTTGAAATTTTGACCTACTCTCAAGCCAAAATTCATTTAATAATACTTTATGAAACTCAAGTGGATGATTTAAATAGCAGTTTTTCTTTCATAGTCCAACACTGTAATATAATGCATCACAAAGATATAATAATTTGATTCCAATATGCTAAGGAATGACAGTAGGAAAATATTATGTCTTTTTCTCTTCTGTAGTCAAACCACTATTTTTCATAACTCTGTAAGTATGTGAAATTCTGCAATGTCCCTAGCATAACCTCATCTCTAATCTGTGTCAAGATGTTCCAGGCAGCATGTGTTGGTGCTGTGGGTTCTGACACATGCACTCTGACATCCACACGTCACACAACCATTCCAGCTCATTTGGTTTATGTAAAATAAAAGAGAGGAGGTGATATATATCCATAACTTATAGCGGTGTTTTCTTACTTTTAAAGGCTCCTGTTAAGTTCCTGTCAACGGTTCTTGGCAAAAGCAATCTTCAGTTTTCAGGAATGAATATAAAACTGACTGTTTCGACGTGCAGCCTCATACTGATGAACCTTGACAACCAACAGGTAAGGTAGCCACTGATTATAGTTTAGCTTTTTTTTTTCTTCCTGGAAGTCTGTGGCTAGTGAGGGAATAAGGTGTCAGGGTGTGATTGCAATTTAATAAGCCACAAAGGGGGAAATTGTCTGAGATTTATGCACTAGGTAATTAAAGAGTTTCTAATAGTGTTACTAACTATTGCTGGGGAATTTAACTGCCTACAGAGCTACTTATTGTACCAGATTGGCTCTGTATAAAGAACCAAAGATAAAAGGACATAGCTAATATTGTTTGCCAATTAATACTGCTGATGTGATTATTAGACTGGGGTCAGATGAAGGACAAAGAGCAAAGGTGGTGTTGGGGTCAGTTTTCCTCATTGGTGACCTATCGATCACAGTACCTATTTATAAGGCTTCTTGCTTTGAATGCTGCTATAAGGTCATTTAGAGGATTAAGTTAGGAAATGAATGCAAATAACTTAGCACAATGCTGATAATGTGGTGCCAATATTTTCTACTCATTCTTTCTCCAAGGCCTTTCCAGATACATTCCTATCACTCAAGAGGGCAGAAGCATAATTATGTAAAATTGTCAACAATTTCATTGCTGCTTTTTTCTAATGATGAAATGTACAGCTTGTTTAGTAGTATAAAATACCTCAGAGGACATTGCTAAATGGAACAACTTAAAGTCCTGTTTAGTCGGGTGTTGATTATCCAAGTGTAGGTGATACCTATACTGGGTATAATGGCTGTACAGTTTTGAGGAGCAAATGTCAAAGATGCAACACAAATGATATTTTATTCACCCATTCATCCATTTCGACCTCACCGTATTTGTGTATGTAAACTACAATTCTAGTGTTACTTGCATGTGGCACCATGGGGACTCACTGTGTTTAGGGATGACATCTCACTGAACTGCTCGAATTACTCAGTTTTTAAGAGGCAAAGCTCGAGATGTGGTGGTAGCCTCATGTACAAAGTCTAATAATGGGTTTTTGTCTTTGAGACAGGGACTATGTAGTCCTGAGTGGGGATTAAAGGTGTATGTACCACCTCTGGTTAATAATTGTTTTCTTTTGGCCCTTTCCATGGGGAGACTAAAGTGAATTGGGGAGTGTGAACCATGGGGTTGTGGTACACATGGTGGCGACAGGCCTGGCCTGTCACCTTTCTCCTTTAACCATAGCAATTAGAGGTGTGTTGTGACTTTTGCTGGGGAAATGTCAACATACATATTGGCTCCAGGTAAGGCACCAATGACAGACCAATCAATTCTACTCAAATCTGCTTAGTGAGTGCCTTGAGCCTACTTATAGGACAATGGGTGAGGGGTTACTTGTAGGTGCATGGATGACCTCACTGACAGCTGCATCAGTGAAAAGGAAAAGCCCATTCAGTGTGGATGAGGACTCACAAAAGCTACACCTCTGGGGCTTCCTGTACTAGCCCTAGCTGGGTTGTTTAGACTCCTCTGCCCATTGTTACTGTGTGCACAGCCTTGGGCAGGGGTCTCTGGAATCACACAAGTTTCTCTGAGATTTATTTCATATATACCACAAAATGTTCAAGGGGTGAAGCCAGTGGAGAAGCCTTTATGACCATAGCATGGGAAAATGACAAAATATTTAAAGGTTATGAAATGTAAGTGAATATGGACTGGGGAGATAGGCTGCTAAGCCTGATCATCTGTTTGAATCCCAGGCCCACATGGTTGGAGGAGAGAACCCACTCCTGAAGGCTATCCTTTGACTCTTGCTTGCTGTGACAGGCGCCTTCCCCATATACACACACAAACAAATATAAATTAAAAACAAAACAAAAACACTCAAAGAAATACCAATGCACGGCTCCTCCTCTTACTTTGGTCCCCAAACACAAATGCATGTATGTGGACATTATATTACTTTTCCAGGGGAGATGTGAGCAAAGGACTATTTACCCAATAGACACCAATAAATCAAATCAATGATTCCCAAGTGAGCCACTGAATTACTGGGTGAGTAAAAAAAGGGGCTGAAGTGTTACTCAGGAGTGTTTGTAGCTGTACTACCAGAAGGTCCCATCCTAACATGGGTGACAGCCTCCCAAATGTCACATAAACAAGAGTCTCCATGTCAATTAACTTCTTACCTTTCATATACCTTAGCACTGACTGAAACCACATGTTAACGGGGGCAGAATTACACACAGGTGCTGTGGAGGAGCATGAAGGACTGGCTAGAACCTCAGTGAGGGTCTAAAGTTATTAACAATTCCAATCTTGGGGGGTTATTTCTCTCCCTACACCACATGGGCTCCAGATATCAAACTCTGGTCACGAGGCTTGACTGTATGTCAGAGGGTGTTTTTACCCACAAAGCCATCTACCTGTTCAGCCTCCCAAATAAGATAAATGTAAAACAAACACCTCCCTCCCCCAAATCCTGGGGAGTTATCTATTGTCCTATATTCTCATCATGGCACAAGAACATTCAGGACTTTTTAATTCATCATAAAAGATGTGCTAATGCAAAATTTTTCTTGGCATGGCCTTTGATGCAATTACCACTCAAGGAACTTCAGCATCTTCACCAAATAACCCACAGCAACATATATACAGAGCAGGTTTCCATAGGCTGCTCTATTCTTTCAGAAAATTCTACTGGCCAGGTAGTTGAAAATGGTTCATTTTACCTTTGTAAGCACTGGCTGTTTAAATCTTAGGATGGATGCAGTGACACACATAGTAAAAGAATCTTGTTTAAAGTATGTATGCAGAGGTATTAGACAAAACAAAATACACAGAACAGGAAAATTTATTATCGCCAATGCTGGTGCATAGGGACTAACAAGCATAATCAGAAGGGGGAAGGGGGAGAGAGGAAGAGAGGGAGAGAGAGAATGAGTATCAGGTACCCAGGTGGACTTCTAAGCAGGGTTAAAACCTTCAAAGTCTGACAGTGTAACAGCTCTTAAAATATTTTACAGGTGCAGGTAGGGTTTCCTCTTACTTGACAATTTTCACAAACAATTCTTACAATATGAAATTCAGCTATAGTCTTACCATCTGTCAAGGTAAAAAACAGTGAGCAAAAATTCCCTAGTATAAAAGGGTAGTATTAGAAAGTTTGTCTTTGGACTTTCCCATAAATTTTAATGCATGAACTTAAAACTTTAAAAAGACATCCTGGTTGGGTATTTTTTTTATATAACTTTAAAAATCATCACAATGGATTTTCCCAAATTACAGCTCCCAATAGCTTTATAAATCATGAAGATACATGTGCAGTCAAAACTCCAGCTTTTATAACACCTTTTAAGATAACAGTACACATGATAACACGTCTAGACTTATACACACATATTTACTTTGCTTTTTCTTTGGGGTTGATGAATACTCAATTTTAAAGCTCAAATTTAGCTTTTGATAATTGACTTATATAAACCACAAAATAGATTTTGGAAAGTTTTCTCAACAGGTTTTCAGTTCGAATCAAAGATATCTTGTGGATGTATTTTTCCTCATTCTTTAATTAGATTCTTGTATCGGCAGTCACAATTTTCTCTTGCAATACCATTTTTACAAGCTTAATACGAGCTAGTTCTTCCCCAACGCAGGGAAAAATCATCTCGTTCAACAGTCTGAACCAGAGCTTTTTTTCTTGCTAAGCCCCTCCTTCCATGATTCTCCTTTTCCACGACTGCACGGTCACTCACTGTTTTGTCTTCTATTCCGCGAAACAAAAACCGTTTTTTTTTTGTTTGTTTTGCACAAAACTAGTTGGAATGAACCCAAAAACAGCAGAATGTTGAATCTCTCCCTCTCAGGTAGTTTCCTCCTCTTTCGTCAGCATTTACTCTCGATCAATGATCTCATCACAACCGAGCTCTTCGGTCAGTCGATTGACAACCATCAGCGAAAACAGCTCTTCGATAAAAGCTAGCTGGTCGAAAGGGCTCTTCTCGCACCGCGCCTGAAAGCCGCCATCCAGGGCATCTCCGGCTCGCGCCGTTCTCAGGAACACCTTGTTGGCTTCCTCCAGCGCGGCAGACACCCTGTGCATCGCGCCGCTCCAGCGCTCCTCTTCCGGGAAATCGTAGTCATCTTCCCAGTCATCAAACTCGTCGCCCTCCAGGTCTGCGCCAGCCTCGGGGAACAGGCCGCGCTGGGCGCGGGCGGCGGCGGGCGCGGCCTCCTCCTCCATGGGGCCCTCCTCCGGGGCCTGCCCGCGGACCCCGCGGCCTACCTCCAAATCGCCCTCGCCGGGCAGCACGTCCATCTGCAGCTCGTTGCTTTCTTCGTACAGCTCGCAAAGCTCTGCCATCTCCGCCATGGTGGAGGCCACTTAGCTCAGCCAGGCAAAAAGCTCCCACCGAGACGGACGCGCCAACGGGTGTGGTGCGCGTGCGCAAGCAAGTGGGCGGGCGCGGCGCGCGTGCGTGGTGCGCGTGCGCAGACGAGTGGGCGGCCGCGGCGCGCGTGCGGGAGTGCGTGCGTGCGCAAGCGAGTGGGCATGCGTGATGCGCGTGCGGGGCACGGGACGCGTGCGCAGGCGGGTAGGCGGGCGTGGTGCGCGTGCCAGCGTGGCGCGCGTGCGCAGGCGGGTAGGGGGACTGGCGCGCGATGGGCGTGGTGCGCGTGCGCGAGGTCTATGCCGTTCCCTCCCACCCCCGTCACCCCCCATCCCAACCCCCTTCCGGAGCTGGGCTCGACTCCAGGAAGCTTCTGCTGGATTCCCCACAGCATCCCCTGTCAGGCATCCACCTCCTGCCTCCCCCTCATCCCCTGTCAGTCATCCACCTCCTGCATCTCCAGCATCCCCTATCAGTCATCCACCTCCTGCCTCCCCAGCATCTCTTGTAACCAGGACATCCACTACTGCCCATCATTTCAAATCCACCTTCCATTTTCCCCCCCTTAAATATACTGAAGTTGACCTAATCGTGAACAAATTGTGTGTGTGTATGTGTGTGTGTTGGGGGAGGGGTGGAAGCCACAGTATGCATACTTTTCTAGGCTCATAGACTATGCATATTTTAAATAAACATGGGTAATCAGGCTCCACAGTTGTTCTACAAACTTAACCTGCAGTATTGAGAATATTCACACCCTTGCCGCCTCGTTGTCTTATTGAATTAATAAAATTAACTTCAGTTTTATCAGCTTGACCTCTTTTATGTGTATTGATTGGTGTTTTGCCTGCGTGTAGTGTCCATGCACCATGTGTGTGCACCTGCAAAGGCCAGAAGAGGATGTTGATCTCCTGGAAATGAGGTCACAGTTGTGCACTGCCCAGTGAGTTCTGGGACTCAAACTCTGGTCCTTAGTATGAGCAGCCAATGCTGTTTCCTGCTGAGCCAGCTCTCTGGCCCTGAGATTGTATCTTTATAATCTTCCCATAACTTTAATTTATTGGAGGACAATTATCTTTCAGTAGATATAAAGGACATTTGCTTTCTTTCAATGCATTAACAGGCCTAACTTTATGTTTGTTTTGCTGATTTGTAGGAATCCTTGAAAATGTGTGAATACACTATTTTTCATTTTACAAATATATTCTTCAAGTCTGCATGCTTAATGAGTCTTATATGAAGTTTTAAAAATTATTTTATGTAATCAAATCTCATTTTGACTATTAAATTAAGGTGCATTTTCCAACTTCAGTAATATGCTCTGCTGGGGGACAATCTTTGACATTTTTATAACAATAACAATAATCACCTTTATATCCATAAAGTGATATGTATATATATACATATATACATATATATCTACTTAAGCAGATTTTAATTTTTATTCTTTGAGGATTTCATACATTCATACAATGACATATGATCTTCTTCACTCACCATTTCCATCCACCAACTCCCCTCAGGCCTCCCATCATATCATATCCCCTCAAAAATTAATATCCTTTTTCTATTTTGTTTTTTAATGATCCACTAAGTCCACTTAGTGCTGGCCATATGTGCTTGAATGTGAGGCTATTCATTGAAGCATGGGCAACCTACCAGAAACCATCCCTCCAAGGACAAATGGTACTTCTCCTAGAAGCTATCATCTGCTAATGGCTCCTCAGTTAGGCATCTGCCTTGAGAGGGCTTCCCTACCAATGCTGGAATTTGGGCTGTCTCGATCTCATGCAGGAATTATGAGGATAACCACAGATGCTGTGAATTCTAGGTGCAATGCTCTGCCACATCCAGAGAACAGCATTCATAGCATTCTCCCCTTTCCTCTGACTGTTACGGAATTTTTGCCTTCTGCCAAAGGTCATTTTTTTATGCCCTTCATGATGTTTCCCCTGAAGTGTTGCATGATTCTTACTGGTTTTATAGTTATATGTATTTGTATGTAATCTTCCCTTTTGCCTGTTAAATACAGTTTCTTATGAGCAATTATTGATATATGACCTTTGTATGTTGATTTTGTTCTTACTGAAATATTAGTACAGAAAAGTGCACAAGTAATGTGTTGGTTTAACTATCACAAACTGAACATGTTTGTTTACCTACTACCCAGAAGAAAAGGAGCCATTTGTGGATCCCAGAAAACTACTTTTCCTTTTCTTATGCCTCATAAATAACCGCTAAACAGACTTTAAGCAAATACTTCAATGAAATCTTTGCCGTTTTTCATAAATTAATTGGTGCATTAACTTATTCTTTGTGTTTGACTCGTTTTTTAACCTGACAAACATGTTGTTGCATTGTAAGTAGTCTAGTACTTGAATATCACAACAGTCATTTTTTGGGATTGCTTCTAATTCAGGGCTATTTTAAATAGTTATTTAATTCCCTGAGAATACATTTTGTTGCACATGAATTTGCTTGGTTGTCTTATATGCATGGCTTCATAGGTTCTGCCACACAATTCTGCTATCAAGGTTCATTAGTCGTTGCATAGTTGGTATCTTGATGACCTTTAGAACTGTATAACAATTAACCTCTTCAAGTTAGTTATTGTATTGGTTTCCAAATACAAGCAAACAAATTAGTATCACAAATAAATCAATCATTTTGGGCTAATTAATGGGGTTATTTGGCTAGTCATACTTCACATTAAAATCTTTAAATTGTTTTTAGATTTATTTTAGTTTTATGTGTGTGGGTGTTTTGCTTTTACATGTTTGTATACTATGTGTATGTTTGGTGCCCCAAGAGTCCAGAAGAGGTCATTGGATCCTCTGGAACTGGAATTACACGTTTATGAGCCAACACGAAGGTGCTGGGAGTCAAAATAAATTTAGTAAAAAAATATAAATGGGAAAAAGTACTGGTTAAAGTGATAAAACACATTACCATCATTTTTTTTAAACTCTCAGCTCTGTTTTTCCAGAAGGAAAATTTCATATTCCAGCAGGCTTTGCCCACATGACAGCAAAAGATGCCCCTAGAGACTTTAGGCCAGTATATCCTTAGTGGAAAAGAGCTGTTCTCTTTCCTATACTATCTATCTCAGTTCCTCCTATAAAATACTGATTGGCTGTATTTGAGGGATTGGCATTTGTTTGGATGGATAGACTTGATCATATGTCTATCTAGGTGGTAAAGGGCAGAGAGAAAGGCATGTCAAACCCATGCATTAAATGAGATTATTCAGGTCTTGGGGACATAGCTTTGTGATAGAGCAAATGCTTTGGATACACAAAGTTTTGACTTAAACTCCTATACCCAAAACAGCAACAACAAGGGTTTACTTTAGAATACCGGCAGAGTGGGTTCTAAAGGGATGTTAAGTAGGTGGAAACAAAGCAAATACATTATAGCATCATGCATGTTTAATTTGTTTTTGTTTTCTAGATTATTGCAAAGCATCAAATGCAATCGATTTCATTTGCCTCTGGAGGGGACCCTGTAAGTATAGAGTCATAAAAGTTCTTTTTGTGACTCCTAAGAACTCCCATACACAGAATATTAACTGTTTCATGTCCTTTCCAAATATCAACAATTTGTTACATGCTGCATGTATCAGGTAGAAAACAAAACAAAACAAAAAACAATTTGGGCAATTATTTCCTGTGCCTGAATTTTAAAAGCTTAGGCTTATTACAAGGATTGCTAGCATTCTGTGGTGTTAGCAGCCACTGAGATATCATCTGATTATTTTTTGTTAACCTGGAAATTGTGAGAGGTGTGTGTGTTCTATGTGCATTGCCACTCCTCTTCCAGAATCATTCCCAACAGCATTCTAAGCAGACCACCAGTTGGATTTGATGCAGAATAGGAATCCCATTCACCATCATTGTTGTCGAGCAAGGTCATTAAGCCTAATTAATCTATAATGACCATCCAGATTTGCACAATCCTGTGGAGACACTGCTGCCCTGGAGGGAGAATTTGCAGGTGCTCTTTGTCAATAGGTTGTATAGTGTTCCTTTCCCATCTGTTGTGCAGGGTTCCTCTCCAAGACTACCTTTCAGAGTGTCGTTCCTTGATTCCTCACTGCTTCATTTCTGGACCAGAGTCTGTAGAGAGGGGCTCCATACATGGTTAATTAATTGTGGATCCATTAGCAAACAGGGCATGCAGGATGGCTTTTGCTTCATGATGTGCCCAGGGGTATATTTATACTCTAATCTATTCAACTTCATCATTTGGCTTCAACTATGAAACCAAAAGTTGGATTATCAGAGGGGGGGAGGGAGGGAGGAAGGAGAGAGAGAGAGAGAGAGAGAGAGAGAGAGAGAGAGAGAGAGAGAGAGATACGCACACAGAGAGAAACAGAGACAGAGAGAGACAGAGACAGACAGAGACAGAGAGAGAGAGAGAGAGAGAGAGAGAGAGAGAGAGAGAGAGAGAGAGAGAGAATGAGAACACACAATTAATCTAGATGGGAGAACACCTCCTAGCCTTTTAGATTTATCAGGAAGCGACTCGAGCATTCTTTAAAGAGACTGTTTATGATGTACTTAAAAAAATAATGATTGGTATTTGCCTTGAATTTTCCCTGTTTAAGGTTCCACAGTGGCTGTCATGTTAGGGCTGGTGCAGACCCTCATTTACTCTGCATCCAACATGGTTTGTTGTTGTTTTTCAGAATTGTAAGGCTTTCCATCTTGTATTCAAGTAGCTCCAACATTTTCAGTTCATTCAAGCACTGACCTTGCCAATATCAAACCATCTGAAGCTACTGTGGGGAAATCTATACATAGCTGCAGTTGGAAAGTCCACTGGATGTGTTTTAAATGATGATCTGGCTCTATTCTAAGCATTGGCATTATGACACCCCCTGCCCATGAAGTTTTACCCTCTGTCAGGAAGGCAGTGTAGGCTAGTGTTAAGCATTAGAGTCAAGTAGATGTGATGCACTGACTTTTCTAAGGTTTGGGGTCTTCCTTTACAAGACAGGGATAATTCTTGTCACCTCAGTGTTGCAAGAATCAAGTGAGATGATGCACATGCAGGGTGTGTCACCTTTAGAATTCGTATCCATATTTGCTTTAGGGTACACTGAGCTACTGCAGTGAAATAGCTAACTGGGTACAGGGAAAGTGAAGCTGAGTGAAAAATCCCCATGTGGGCCAGCCTCATCTTTTTTGTTTTGTTTTGTTTTGTTTTGTTTTTTCCTACTTGTTTGTCTCCAATTTTCTCCTTAAACTGTGATATTTGCTCACATTCACTTTTATTCTTTCTCAAAAAGCTTTTGTCTTTGTAGTAACTGTTTAAGCAGCTCTTGCAAATGCTTCTACAGTCATCATGCTTTCTCTATTTCAAAAACATGGGGCAGATTTGTGAAAAATTAAAGATATTGCCTGACATTTGTTCTTGCCATTTAACTATTCTGCAAAGTCTCACAGATATTTACATTCATAGGATTTTAAAACTATTTGAAAGTTGTAGATCATTTGGAAGATGATGAAACAGGCTGGGCATGGTCTCAGAGCTTCTCAAGTCTGAAATGACCCTGAATTCCGAGAGAAGAGAGCAAAACACATAGACAGGACCTTATGTACTTAGAAGCCACTTCAACCCATTTTTCTCTTTGCCCAAGACATCTACTTAGGTGTGTGCTATTTTTAAAAATGACTTAAGACAGTTCTGCTGATCCTGAGATTTGCTTCCTGCGTGATTCATTGTGGTTGTTAAGTGGCTATCCTGTAGGGCATTACCAACATGGCTTTTACTTCCTGCCGGTAGACTGCATCTTCTCTCCAGAGACCATTTTTTTTTATGCTCTGAAATGGCATTGTAGGTATTTTTCCTTCTGAGAATTAAGATAACGAAAGCATGTTTAATTATTAAAACCTCATCATTCTTTGGCTTTCTGTTTTCAATAAAAGCTGGAATCTCCAAGCACCTTTTTGCTTGTTTTTACAAAGTCAGAAGCATATCTCTTTTTGAACTTAAGTTCTTCATAGGGTCTCTGATTTAAAACGGTTTGCCCCATCTAGTGATGAAATAATTTATATTTTTGCTTTATTATTCTGTGAGCTAATTTGCATCACACACATGCAAGGCAGCAACCAAAGAGAGGCCTTTGATCAACTCACTGTCTGATGCACATGAGTTTGTTGGACACAGGCCAGTCTCGATGCCACATCCCAGCTGCTGCTAGCTTTGTAACTGCACAGTTCCACTCACCTTTCAACCCAGCTCAGGGACAGGCAGTTTGTAGACAGTTTTTAAAGAATGTCTTAGCTGTGTTCTCTTTTGTTTTTAATGATACAGCCTGCCTCTGAGTTTTCAGTCTTCACAATTCTGCCTTTGAGGGTCAGAAAATGCAGATTTGGTTGTTAAGCACTATAGAGTATGTCACAGTGGAGCAGTTCTCAACCTGTGGGTTGTGACCCCATTTGGGGTCACCTAAGACTACTGAAAAACAGATACATTATGATTCATTGCCGCAGCAAACTTATAGTTACGCAGTAGCAACAAAACTAATTTTGTGGTTGGGTACCACAACATGAGGAACTGTATTAAAGGGCCACAGCATTAGGCCCCTAAAGAAAGTTATGAGTAAGAGTTTGCCTCAGTGTTGGACCTTAAGGAAGTCTTACCTTCCAGTGGTTACAGTTCATTCATTTTAAATGCAATTGTTTCTCTTTTTTACTAGGATACCACAGACTATGTTGCCTATGTAGCTAAAGATCCAGTCAACCAACGAGGTATGGAAAAGTATTTTCCCAGTTTTTCCTAACAGCTGTTAGGTATCACAACAACAACATCAACAAAGGTTATTTCTAATGTACATAGTAATGAGCATCACACAGAACAATGGTGCACCATCACTGTAGTGTGATATTGAAGGACTCGAAGAAAACTATGTAAATTTGAATCGCAAATAAATAATCCTACCCGCAGAAGAAAGTGGAAAGATTTGCAGGCAGTATTTAAAGGTCAGTCACTTGAAAGATTCACAAACTAAAAAGCTTATGTATTTACATACCCAGAAAAGAAACTTTTTTGGTTATAGTAGCAGGGCTTGCATATCCCTGGGTGATAAAGGAATTGCTCATAAAACTCAGTGAGGCATTAGTGTTGTCCTGGTGTGTGTGTGTATGTGTGTGTGTATGTGTGTGTGTGTGTGTGTGTGTGTGTGTGTGTGTGTGTGTGTGTGTGTATGTGTGTATGTATGTATGTATGTATGTATGTATGTATGTATGTATGAGTATGTCCCTCTGTACTTGCTGCTGAAGAGCCTGGTATGTTACTTTGAATTTGAGTATATGGTTTTTTTGTTTTTTTGGGTTTTTTTTGAGACAAGCCTGGTCTTGAACTCACCATGTAGCCAAGGATGACCTTGAACTTCTGATCCTCCTTCTTTCACATCCTAAGTGGGGTTATAGCATGCATGACCATGCCCAGCTTTATGCAGTGCTAAGGATAAAACTCAGGGGTTTGTGGGTGCTAGGCAAGCCCTGTTACAATCAGTTTTCCTGCCAGCCTGGTCCCAGAGCCACATTAGCCCCAAATAACACACAGAGATAATACAGTTACAAAGCCAACAGCTTTATATCTAATACTGGTGTTTCTTATTGGCTATCTGTATCTTAAATATTAACCCATTTCCATTAATCTAAGTGTTTCCACGTGGTCTTATTTTACCAGAGAGAGGGTCTGGACTTCTCTCAAGCCCCTACATCTTGACTCTCCTCTACTATATCTCCCAGAATCCTCATTGTCTCCTAGTCCCACCTATCTTGCATTTCTATTTGCCAACAGTGCTTTATTCATTAACCAATAAGAGAAACATAATTACAGAATGACATCTCCCATCAAAGCCCTGTCTACCTTTAGATCTCAGATGCAGTTCTCTTTTGAGAGGCCTTCGACTGATAGCATCTGAGCCTCTAGTCACGTGCTCCCCACCCCACCATGGCACTGTATTCCTCTTCTTGTGAACAAGCCACACTTTGTTACTTGTTTCTCTCACATACTTTCCTTTGAATGATTCATGTGTTCTTCTCTCAGGCTGAAATTTCCATGGAGGCAGGGACCTATCTCACTTGCTGTTGTTTCTCAGCCACTCTTCACAATGGCTCAGACATAAATGATGCTCAGAAACAGTATTTTGAATGACTGGGTGGAAGAGTTAAGTGGATGTTTTGTCTCAGGGCATAACAAGGTTGCCCAAGAAATGCATCTCATGGCCATGCTTTGAGTTAAAGGCTTGAGGTTCCTTATAAGGATGGACCTCTCTGGATAGGAGTGATTAGTTCTGTTTCTCATCCTTACCCCTGGGACGTTCAGACTCCTCTGAGATGGGGTTAGGCCAGTTCCCCCTTAAATGGAATTTGCTCCCAAATAATAGATTAACATGGAATGGTCTTTGGGAGCTCCCAAATAATAGATTAACATGGAATGGTCTTTGGGAACTGGAAGAACGATAGCTCACAAAGGTGGGCACGCACATGGCATGTTGGGAAGCACAACTCAGAGTGCATATGGCAGAAGGAACACTCTACGAGGCAGATGGGAAAGAGCTAACAAGCAGGGTCTTGATCCAGTGAGTAGCTAGGAGTAGCTGGGTTGTTTGCAAAGCAGAGATCTAGAAAGATTTATCTGGCATGCTGTAGGAGGTGCATTTAGGGAGAAACATGAAGCCATGGAAGCAGTGTAATTGTCAGAGTGAAATTATGAGAAGCAGCCATTGGCATAGAGCTTGGCACATGGGAGATGCTTGATAATTGCTTGCTAAGAAGGACATAGTCATGAGAAGGTAGAGAGGAAAGAACAGGTGACCAACACTTTAGTCCATTGAAACTGAGTCTCTCCGACCTGCATGATATTGAAGGATAACAGTAATAGAGCAGTTAGGAGATGGAGGAGCAGAACACAGGAAAAGCTACCAGCAAAGAGCCACTGACTAACTGCTTGCGAATCTAGGAAATCCTCTAAATAACATTTGTTTCTTACAATAAAATGTATAGACAAGGGAGAAGAATAATTGCATGAGTCCAGACTGAGCTATACCCCATGCTCCAGGCTGGTCTGGGTCCCTACCAGAGTAACTTAAGGGAGAATGGTTTTGTTCTGGCCCTCTGTTTAAGGGTGGCTGTCATGGCAGGGAAGTCAAGGTAACGTGATCCTAAAACACCAAGTCATGTCACATCCATCATCAGGAAGCACAGAAAGGCAAGTGCATGCTTGCTGCTCTGTTCTCTTTCTCTATGTATACACTTCAGGATCCCAGCCTGGGAATGGCACACCCATAGTGTGTGGGTCTTCCCATCTCACTTAATTCCTTACAAGCATGCCCATACTGTCAAGGTCATAGTTGACACAAACATCTGAGTCAATGGATATCTGTAGACATGTTGATGCTTCTGATTTTGAGTCAACTATAGTAAGAGTTAGGTGCTGAGGGTATGAGGGCTGTGTGATGGAAAATCGTTGTTCTTGATTAATTAAGTGAAGCAAGCAGGAAACATTAGGATACAGCATGTTTGTTCAGAAGCTCCTTCTATGCTGAGTGGCTCATAGAGCTGGACTGAATGAAGGGAGCCCACAGCTAGTGCCATGCAGGCGTTGAGAAGGTATTCTTGAGCATTGTTGACTGAGCTCATGGAGGGGTTTTCAGAAACAAACAGTACAGAGGGTTCAATTTTTTTTCTTTTTGTGTCAGCTTGTCATACAGATAATAAGCACAAGACATCCAAAAACACTGGGTGGAATAGTAATGTTCCCTCATTTCAGTTCGAGGTCATAGGTTGATTCAAATCCTTAAGTGTGTTGGTATGTATTTGTCTGTTTGCTGTGTGTTCACAGGCACGTGCCATGATGGGCAGTGGAGGTCAGAGGGCAGTTAGTGGGAGTCGTTTCCTCCTTTCATCTTATGGGGCCCAGGAACTGAACTCAGGTCACCATACTTGGCAGCTGGTGCCTTTACCTGTTGAGCCATCTTGACAGACCATAGTTGTCTTTTATGTTTATATCACCTGGTATTTGGGAATAAATAACAGAAAACACTTAGAAAACATAATTTTGTTTGTCTTTCATCTTTCTTTCCTCAGAAAAATGGATCTATGAGAACATAACTTAGAATCATAAGGTGATTTTCCTGGGTTTAAAAATTAGTTATTTCCCCTTCACCTGTTCCTCCATTTCCTGTCCTGTGCATCTGCAGAGAACCACTATAGTTTTTGAGTACACACACACACACACACACACACACACACACACACACACACACAGAGAGAGAGAGAGAGAGAGAGAGAGAGAGAGAGAGAGAGAGAGAGATTGCATTCTAATGCACAAAGGGTGAGCTAGCTGATAGAAAAGTATGGCTGGCAGGACTCACCATCTATTGAGAGGGACAAACATAACCTGTAGGACGTGCATGGGAAGGAGAGGTATCAAGGGAATAGAAGCTTTCACAGGGTCTGTGCTCAGTTAGGATCTGTGCAGGTGAAAGCACTGTGAAATGAGATAACTGTGTGTGGCTGGTGAGGGCATCCATAAAGATGGGATTTCAGAGAAGGGAAAAGAACAGACGCCAGA
This sequence comes from Cricetiscus sungorus, assembly GCA_030556225.1. Taxonomy (NCBI): domain Eukaryota; kingdom Metazoa; phylum Chordata; class Mammalia; order Rodentia; family Cricetidae; genus Cricetiscus; species Cricetiscus sungorus. Next base: position 61,280,769 of record JANBXA010000372.1, on the reverse strand, counting down.
GAGCCACAGCTGAAAAGACAGGCCAGGAAAAGACTGCAGAGAATGGAGGATGCCGGTACATTACCAGGTGCCAGCAAAGATTTTGAGCTTTATAAAAGGTATTATGTGTGGGCTGTGGTGGCTCACACCTTTAATCCCAGCACTCAGGGCTGAGGCAGGGTGATCTCTGTGAGTCTGAGGTCTGCCTGGTCTACAGAGTTCCAGGTCATAGTACTGCAACTGTAGTTTGATGCTTCTTACAGTTGTATCTGTACAGTGATATTGGAGAGCAGAAAAGCAGTCTGGAATTGGAGATTCCAATTCAGATAAGATATCATGAGTTCTAGTTGTTCATGGTCTAAATTGCCTGGAGGATGGAGGGACAGTTTGGACCAAATCTGTGGATCAGTAAGGGTCGATGAAGGAATAGAAGTTGCGTGCTCCTGGCTCCCAGTTACCACCTGCTGACTAAGCATCATCCAACATGAGTTGTAGTGAAGTTGTCGCTAAGGAAGTGGAGGTTCTTGTCAACAAGAAAGGACTAACGGCGAAACAGAGAGGCAAGGCAATGAAAAGTATTGTCACGTATTACATGCTCACAACATTGTAGACACTGCCCGGTGCACTTTGTCCACATTAACTCATGTCATCTTCATAATGTAGGTAATAATGGTATGCCATACAGATAATTTAAAACACTAAAGTTAAGAGAAGTGAGGTGTTTTAAATCCAGCATAGTGACACACATCTACAACTCCAGCACTCAGGAGGCTGAAGCAGGAAGATATAAAACTTGCAGCTGTATAGACAGAACCCATCTGTGGGAAGAATGAAAAATGTGATTTTCCTCAGGCAAATAATTGGTGGACCAACTCCAAGTCCTGAACACAACTTCCTTACAAAAGAGCATTGCAAGGCACCAAGAAGCATTTGAAAGAAAGATGGCCTTACTGGAAATCAAGAACACAAGCCTCATAGATGTCATATTTCATCTTTAAATTTCTAGTGTTGGGAAATGGTGAGTGTGGGTTAGCAGCAGTTAATTTTGAGTATAGCCCACAAGAGCACAGGTGCAAACATTCTGTAAAGCTGTTTGGCAATTTGCATCAAAAGGCTGTTGCCCCAGCTGATCTTTAAACCAGTAGTTTCATTTCTCAGGAAGTAATTAGGATGTGCACAAAGATCAAGCAATTAAAATCACTGCCATGTAATGTTTATATGTTAAGGCAAAGATTATGCCAGTATTCATCTATCAAAAATTAAATCAGCCCATAGCATGTATAACAAGGCAGTCATGAAGACTGTTTTGGAAGAATGAGTAATGACATGGACAAAACATCCACTATTCTATTAAGTGCACAAAGCAGAATATGAGTACTGCATGATTTTTGAGGGGGGACTTACACAGAACAAAACAAAACAAAACTGGAAAGCCCTGTGTTAAAACGGCTAATGGTGACTGTCCCTGGGATTTGGGGTGATTTTAATTTCCTTTTGGTACCTTTTTATTTTCTATACTTCTTACAATGAATATTTATTATTTTAAATATCCTAAGTCCTTGGATAAAAATAGTGGAATCAGAAAGGTGACATAAAATTATCCGATAAGTTACCTAAAAGAAGGACAGTTCTCCTGTCCAGGTTTGCTAGGGATGGGTAGTCCCTTTCATAGGCTCTTGGTTTCATCAATAAAATAGTTTTAAGACAGATTCTGAAGGAAATTCAAGGACCATTTCATTAGAGCCTGAGAGAGAAACCACAGGACAGACAGGCTGTAAGTCCCAGCAGCTACCTGGAAGAGGAGGAGGAAAAGAAGGAGGAAGAGGAGGAAGAGGAGGAAGAGGAGGAGGAGGAGGAGGAGCAAATCAAGAGAGCCAGCCTTTGAATTAGGGCTGTGATGGGAGTCTACAAGCAGCTATAGAAGTGGGATTAAAGGATCTTCACAGAAAGCAGTGAGAAAGCCCAGAGTACCAGGGCAAATATGCCTAAGGTTGCGGTGGGTATCCAGTGAAGGGAAAGAAGTTAAGCTTTTTAGGTAGAACTCAGGAAAGCAACATGTTTAGCAAAGAAGATCTTCGAACAACTGCATGGAGGGAGAGACTTATCAGGGCTACAAGCACAATAGATTTTGAGGGGGTAGTTATCCTGCCTTTCACTTAGCTTATATCTCACTTTCCCAAGGGATGGGTGGCCTTCTGGCCAGGCGATCAGTAGGCCCACTTGGATTCAATGTTCTAATCTTCAGGGTGTCTGGGAATGGCAGGTGTCCACCCAGGGCAGATTCCACTCCTCAGACCAGGAGGAAATACCTTTCCCCTCATGGGTCTCAACAAAGCACTTATACCTCCACTTTTTGACTTGGAAAGTGGGAGATGGGGCCCAAAATTGGCCACCAGGTTGGCACCCATCCTCATGATCCAAGCCTGCTAATGCACATCTTGTGCCTAACATCAGAAGCAGGCCTTGAGGGATGGGAGATGAGAGAGCTAGAGGTGGGGGAGGGAGGAGTAGAGTGGGAAGAGGAGTTTACTGGCTGGTCTTGTGTCAATTTGACACAAGCTAGAGTTATCGGAGAGGAAGGAGCCTCAGTTGAGGAAATGCCTCCATGAGATCCAGCTATAAGGCATTTCTCAATTAGTGATTGATGGAGGAGGGCTCAGCCCATTGTGAGTAGTGCTGTTCCTGGGCTGGTGGTCCTGGGTTCTATAAGAAAGACTGAACAAGCCCCGAGGTGCAAGCCAGTAAGCAGCATCCCATCCATGGCCTCTAAATCAGCTCCTGCCTCCTGGACCCTACCCTGTTTGGGCTCCTATCCTGACTTCCTTCAATGATGAACTATAATGTAGAAGTATAAGCCAAACAAACCCTTTCCTCCCTAACTTGCCTTTTGGTAATGGTGTTTTATCACAGCAATAGAAACCGTAACTAAGAAAGAAGGGAGATAAGAGAGAAATCGGGAAAGAGAAAACTAGACCAGCTGCAGGTGCAGGTTTTGGAAAACGAGTTCTTAGCTAAGGATATATTATCAACAGAGGAAAGCAGAGTGGTGAGGTCAGAGGTGACACAATTTGAGAAGGGGAGGAAGTCTGAAAAAGATGACCTACTTAGGAGGAATAGGACTTTCTCCTGGCAAAGACACTGGGGATGATCACCCACTGAGAAATAGGGGACTGAAGGGAAGAGAGCACCACTCAGTCCAGCAGAGAGCAGACAGATGAGGAGACCTTAGGAAGGCAGGAGCCAGATGGCAAGGGTGAGGAGGAAATATGGCTGGCCGGAAGCGGAGGTGGGCACAGGAGAGAAGGCTTCATGCTGATATTTCTCAATGTGCCACCCCTTACACCTTGTTCAACTTTTACATCCAGATCAATCTGTTGTCACATTTCCTTGTCTTGGCCAGGACCCTTTCATGGACTCTTCAGGTCATGAAACACCTTCTTTGCAGGGAAGGGAAACTTCAGCAAAAATGTCAGTGGCAAAGCCAGCCTTCTCCTGTAGTGACTGAGAGGAAGTCCACGCTGTCCCCAGCTCTCCAAAGCTGTGGTAAGCTAAGGAGGTTTGCATATTAGTCTCAACTTAGTCTAAATGGAGGCGCCCATTTACCTGGAGTGTTTGTGTATAGGAAAGCCATGAGCTGAATGCTGAGAGAGAACTGTAAAACAAAAGTCCCTGCCAAAGAAAACCAACCTAAAGGGACCGGCTTCCTTATGTATGGTTGGGAAGTACTGTATGTTTTCAGTTGCTTTGGCATGTGCTTCATTTACGACCCACAGCACCATCTGGTGGATGATCTGAGCCACTGACCTTTGGACTGTTTCATTTTCAAGCTCTAATTGTAGACAATTGTTGGTCTTTGTGAAGAATGAACAGACTGCTAGCTGAGAGTGGTGGTGCATACCTTTAATATCAGCACTCAGGAGGCAGAGGCAGGTGCATTTCTGTGATTGAAGGCCAGCCACTTCTACATAGTGAGTTTCAGCACAGCCTGGGATACACAGTGAGATTCTGGAGGTGATATGTCACTGGGGGTAGGCTTTGAGGTTTCAGAAGCTCACATCATTCCCAGTTATCTCTCTTTGCTTCATACAGCTTGTGGACCAAGATGCAGTCTCTCAGCTCACTGTGCCATTGCCATGCCTGCCTCCTTGCTGCCACACTCCTAGCCGTGATAGTCTCAGACTCATCCTCTGAGAAACTTAAAGAAACAAAACTCCTTTGTTGTGGTTTTTGTTTGTTTGTTTTTTCCAGACAGGGTTTCTCTGTATAGCAGCCATGACTGATGTGGAACTCATTCTGTAGATCAGACTGGCCTCGAACTCACAGAGTTCGCCTGCCTCTGCCTCTTGAGTGCTGCAATCAAAGGCATGAGCCACCACTGCCCAGCTCCTATGACTCTTCATAACTCTTACTGATATGCACAGGCAGGATTGTGGGCTTGGCAAAGAAACCAGGTCTGCACTAGTTCCAGATGTGGCCAGCAAAGTTCAGGCTGCCATAGCTATTTTGACATAACTAAGAGTCACTTTCAGCTTGGGGACATGGAACTTCTTATGTATTTGTCTTTCTTCCCTGGCTTGGCAGCTGCAGAGAGGTTGGTTCCTGACCAAGTATTCTGGCTTGGCATTTTTGTATGTGATTCACACTCTACTCCTACACTCTACAGAGTAATCAAAGCAAGGCAGAAAATTGTTTTGGAGACTCTGCCTATGAACAGACAAAACCAACATCTCTAGGCATTCAAGTCAGAGATGCTGAAAAAAAAATCTAAGAGTGTGCTCAAGTGGCAGAGGGTGGTAATTGGGTTTAATTCTTCCTCTGTTCTTAGCTTGCTTGTTCTGTTCCTCAAAGGGCTTAAGTTGCTACAAAAAGAAAAGCCAGACTTTCTCTAAAGTAAAAAGATGGCCTGCCCTGTTGTCCTAGCAAGTGAAGGCCCTGCCATGGATGAGTGTCATAGTTACCTTTCTATTGCTGTGGCAAAACACCACAACCAAGGCATCTGGTAAAAGACAGAGTTCGTTATGGATTTAGAGTTTCAGAGAGTGTGACCATGACCATCATGGTGGAGATCATGGTACCAAGCAGGCAGGTATGGTGCTTGAGCAGTAGCTGAGAGCTTACATGTTGATCCACTAGTATGTAAACAGATGTTTCTCTGTTAAATAACCACTCAGAGACTTAATTTTAATTACAAAATATTTGGCGTATGGCTCAGGCTTATTGCTAACTAGCTCTTACATTTAAATTAACTCAGTTTTACTAATCTATGTATTGCCATGGCAATGGCAATACTGGTTCTGGTTTTCTGGCATCTTGTTTCTTGGGAAGCTGGCTCACACCTCTCCTGACATCTCCCCTCTTCATCTGAGTCCTCAATTTGATTGTTCCACATAACCTTATCCTAACTTGCCTTAGGCCAAGCAGCTTTTATTACTAATCAATGGGAGGAATACACATTCATAGCTTACAGGAGGATTATCCCACAGCATACAACACAAGGCAGAGAACATACTGGGATGGCATGGGCTTTTGAAACCACCCCCACCAATGGCACATCTTCCCTAACAAGGCCACACCGCCTAATCCTTCCCAAAGAGTTCCACCAACTTGGGACCAATCATTAAAATACTTGAACCTGTAGGGGCATTCTCATTCAAGCCACCACAAGTAGCTTGGCCAGGATTATACAGGTTATGGCATGATTGGAATTGGAACCCAACTCTGAATCTTTTTCACAGAGTGCTTCTAGAATCCTCTTACCTCTCTCAACAGAAGACAGTGCTACTTACTTGTTCTCAAATCTCCAGCCTCTTCCTGAGCTTTGCCTCTTGACATCTTCTCAACCAGAATGAAAGAAAGTCACAGTTGTTGGTTCTACTTTGGTGTCATTCTCATTTTGACTTCATTTTTAATTGAGCCATGTATGTATGAGATTAGAAATGAACAAACCTCCCAAGGTTCTGCTTCAGGTTTGAACTCATGAAAGCAGGCCTCCCTCTTTCCTCAGATGTCCTTGTGATGAGTTTGTCCCAGTGATAAAGTCACAGTAAGGAATGCTCAAGTGGTGTCCGCAGTGCATTTCCTCCTTTTCCGTTTCTGGGAAAATAAATCACTTAAAACAGCAACTACATTCTCACATGTATTGAACTACTATCAAACTTTCCCTCATGCCTCAGTTTTTTAAAATATGATGGGGGATGCTGTTCTGTGTATATGTTTCTCTTATTGGTTAAAAAAATACTGATTGGCTAGTAGCTAGGCGAGAAGTGTTGGTGGGGCTACCAGATGAGGAGAAGGCTGGGGAGAGGACACAGAGGGAGGCTGCAAGGAGATGCCATGGAGAGGCAGGAGTAACATGCGGGGGCATTGCCTGGGAAGCCAAGAGCAGGTGGAAATACTTAGATGAATAGAAATGGGTTAATAATTACGAGAGAGCTAATGAGTAAGAAGCATAAGCCACTGGCCAAACATTTTATAAATTAATATAAGTTTTTGTGTGTTTATTTGGGGCTAATTGGCCATGAGACCAGGTGGGAAGAAACTCCAGCTACAAAAGTATCCAAATGTTTTGCTTTTAAATCTTTTATTTCTCATAGGGCTTACTATTCCTATCTTTTTTTTAACCTTTTTGTTATTATTATTTCTGTCTATAAATCAGCCTAAGTATTCTTTCTAAGTCATCCTTGGGAAAGTTCAGTCAATTAACTCTCCATATTGCAAAGTCCCAAGCATGGCACCACATTCTAGCCAAGTCAAGAATGATGGTACAGCTGGGTATGTTTGATGCAATTTAAGCGTCTAGATATGAGGCAAGGAAGATCAGGAGCTCAAGGTTAGCTACAGAGAAGTGGTTAGTTGCAGAGAGGTGGTAGGAGACAGTTGCATATGGCAACATAGTAGCAACCTATTTATTTTTGGTGACATACTGTTAATTGCCCCTACCTTGTTTATCCAACCTGTGAAAACTGCCTTAGTGGCTGCTTCTTTGAGACTATATCTATTAAACCTGTCAGTACCTGGCAATGACACCTTCTCCCAATCTGGAATTTAAGTCTGATTGTAAAGTTCTTCAGTGGGATTTCAGCGAGGCTCCCCATCTGCATTACTGGTTTATGGCAGCAATGACAAGGCACAGGGTGAGTGGAGGAAGGTGTCTCCTCAACTGTATCTTTGCCAGCCGCTTATTTCAGGGGTAGTTTTGCTCCTGTCTAATGTACCATACAACAACACAAGGTCCTCAAACCTGGTTTCCTGTGTGACTGCTTTCGGTGTGACTGCGCACTTCTGATCTCCTGGGTTGTATTTAAGAGCAAGCACGAAACTGATAGTAATGTCATTTAGTCAAGATGGCCTTCCAGGCTCAGTGGATAAGGATACCTGCTATCAAGCCTCAGTTTGATCCCAGCACTCACATGGTAGAAGGAGTGAACTGACCTCACAAGGTTTCCTCTGAGCTACACACACACACATGCACGCTTAAAAGTTGTAAAAAATTTAAGATGATCTTATTAAAGATCATCTAAATATCTGCCTTGAAATCAAAATTTCTAAGTTTAGATAAGTAGATTTTGAGTATATTTCTCATTGATTTGTATGGAATATGAGGTTTGATTATGATATTTAGAAATTAAGTGAGTAAGCCCTTTTTTTTAAATGTAACTACAAATTCCTTGTTCAGGGCCTGTTTTGACTTTGTATAACATCTTCACGATATTTTTTGTGTGTCTTCTCACAGCGTGCCACATACTAGAATGTCACAGTGGAATGGCCCAAGATGTTATAAGCACCATAGGGCAGGCCTTTGAACTCCGGTTCAAACAGTTCTTGAAAAATCCTTCCTTGAACACTTGGGAAAGGTCAGTCAAGAGTTCTATAATTATTCAACTTTCTGAATATTTGAAACATTACTATGATGGTGGGGCATATGGCACAAACCTTTGACCTTAGCACTTGGAAAGCAAAGGCAGGCTGATCTCTGGAGTTCAAGGCCAGCCTGGTTTACCCAGCAAGTTCAAGGCCAGTCAAAGATACATAGTGAGGCCTTGTCTAAAAAGAAAACACCAAAAAACTTAGCATGATGTTTTGAAGTTCACAAATGAGATGAATATTTTTCTTACAAGTAACAGTTTCAGTACAAAAGTAAGAGCTATTTACTCTTCCTCCATTCATGTTTATCCAGACATTCTTCTGACACTACAGTGGGGGAGGAATCAACCCCATTTCTCCAGTGTTACACAAAATTGTGGACTGAACAGAGTTCTAAAATAACAGACATTAACAAGTTCCTCAGATTTTCTTTATCCAGGATCTTGTGCATATTAGTAAAAACCAAACCCAAACCCAAGGATAAAATTGTAAGAAAGATATCCTCGGGAATCTGTTAGCTGCTGGTAGGCATTATAACTGGCTGTAGTCTGTGGGGTGAAGCAGATGTAACCCAAGAAGCCGGCGTCTGAGGCCACGAAAGCTGATCCTTGCCGGCCACCACCTGCCACCAAGTTCACGCTCGAGAAATGAAACCCTTGGGTATTTTTAAATGTACCCTTCCCCAAATTGTCATCCTGTGTATCAACAACCACTGGGTTCAGAAATGCCTCTTTATGAGGTAGGTAGTCCAGGGTGACAGAGAAAAGGGTTGCAGGGAGCCCTGGTGCTTTTACCCGGGATCCTACACCATCATGTGGGTTGGTAGGCTAGGTCCCTCTAAAAAGACTTGATTTGGCTTGGGAAGATGGCTCAGTGGGTAAATGTGTTCCGTACTCAGGCCTGATGACCTGGGTTCTGATCCCAGGAACCCAAGTAAAACGATGGCCCTAGGGGACATGCATCTGCCATCCTTGACCACCTATGGTGAGATGGGAGGGTGGAGTCTACAGGGAAGCAGCAGATAAGCCACTCCCACAAAACAAGGATGAAGGCAAGAACTGACTTCCCCAAGTTGTGCTTTGGCCTCTGCCTGTGTGCCAGGGACACACATGCCTGCACTCAATCACATCGCCCCTCACATGCATGCAAAATCATAAAGAGACTTGATTTGACTTATTCTTTTCATAGGAAATTTTTGTTAACTCCAATTTGAAAGAAAAGCCTATTTGATTCTTTTTTTATCCCGTTTCAAGTTTTAAAACAATCACATGTTTACGGAATTCTTCCCCTTGCCACATGTGACTCTAATAGTTCTTTATGAATACCATACTTGTCTAGATTTGTGCAGACAAGATAGCTGGCCACAGCTCTTTATCCTTTTCATCTTAGTTAAGTACACTGGGCTAGGCCCTCTATACCCAAAGAACAATATCTCAATTTTCTTTGGCCAAAACATTTACAAAATGAAGCAACTGAAATGAGCCAGATATTCTTAAGAAGACTTTACATTTTTATGATGCTGTGTTGGAACAGCCTTCCATCCAGAAGAGCTGTCACTTGCCATCAATATTATCACTACTGGAGAAAAATGCAAACACCTCATCCTTGACACTCTTTGCTGGCTTTCTCCATTTGAATTATCTACAGACTTCTCAACAATTCAGCATGGCAGTCCAGATGTTTGATGTTGCTTAATCACAGCAATAATCTTAAAACACAGTGCACAGTTTTCCAGGATGATTTGCTTGGCTCTGATCTCTCTGTGTCCCATATAGCCTTTGAATTCCCACCCAGCCTCTTGGGGCTTCTTTTTTCCCCTTGCAGCGAGGAGGTACACATGGATGGCACATCTGAAGACAGAGATCACGATTATTACAACGCAATGCCAGGGAAGCAGCCTCCTGCAGGCGGCATTTCAGATGTGCGGATCAAGGTTCAAGCTACAGACCAAATGGCTTACTGCCCTATCCGGTGCGAGAAGTTGTGCTATTTAGTAAGTACTGTTTTCTTGTACCAGAGATGTGATTCTGTTCTTACCACTAGGGCCCTGGAGGATTTTCCAAATGTGATGAATTTATCAAAAGTACCATCTTCCTCAAAAGCAGGGCAAATCACAATCTATGCTGGATTGTTTTTACTCCCAACACCCTACCCACTGCTTCCGCAGACAGCGTCATATGTACCTTTACTAGAAAAACCCAATGCATCATTCTCATCTTTATCTTTCCACATCCCCCAGTCTTCCCGGGCTCTTGCTTCTCTTCCTGAGTCACTGTGTCTGAATATGACCCTCCCCTGTGCTGACCCACCTCTCCTACCAGCTAGATGTCCTTGTTCTGTCCCATCTCTGTCTCAAACTCACCCTGCTGGTTCTCTCCCTTCTTCCTGTGAATTAACTTTGGCCACCGCGACCCAACTATCACCGGCTCTCCTCTTTTCACTCCCACTTCTAAGGACCACAGTCTCCATCCTTGTTCTCACGTGAACACCGTGACTTTGAGATCCAAACTCTGCTTGACAACCTGATATAAATGGCTTTTACAATGGCCACTAGTTACTTACTTGCTTAATGGACTTCTCCCTTTAGTAGCCCTGCATCTTTAGGGCTGGCACCTATTGGATGCTGTTTCTTAGTCCTCTTCTGTTGGCTTCCTCAACATTATTTTCATCTTGATACTCCCTTATTGAACCTCACCTTTTTTGCTCCTAGATCTCCCTCTCTCCATCTGACGTTGTTTATTATAGTTGAAAGAATCCTTACAGTGGACACTCACATGCATAACATTTGACACATTGCATTTGTTCTGCCATATGTGTTGCCATTTATCACCACGATCCACCTTGGAATTTGTTTTTGCACATTTGTTGTGTGGAAGTATGTACACATGTGTGTAATCACATGTGTGTGAGCACACATGGAGGCCAGAGGTTGATGTCTATCACTCTTCACCATATTTACCGGGGCAGAGTCTTTTGCTGAACTCAGGACTGGCCTATTCAGCTAGTCAAGCACCCAGCTTGCTGGGCAGATTCTCTCTCCTTGCTTCTTGTGTGTTGGGATTGCTGGGAGCTGTCCAGTATTTACATGGCTGCTACAGACCTGAACCACAGTCTTCAGGCTTCTCTGGGAAGCTTTCTATCCACCGAGCCATGTATCTGCCCATTCCTTATGCTTTCAAAAGCAAGTTGAGTCTTTTTTTTCTATCATAGTTTCTTCCATTTCCTCCTTGAAAACCCAGCCCTACCTTGCCACCCTGTAAGTATTTCCATGGCTCCTCCTGGGCTTAGATCTTGCCTCTAGCCTGAGTATACATCTGTCCTCTATCTTTCCTACCTTCAGCCCTTACCTGTCTCTTCAACTCTTATACCAACTATGTAGCCCTGGCTTGAACTCATTGAAATCCACCTGCCTCTGCCTCATGAATACAGGTGTTAAAGGCATACTACCATGCCATACTCAGTTCCCCTAGTCTGGTTTATTCATGCTACTGTCTCTCTTTCTCTTATCAATAGACTTTGCCCTTTCTTACATTTTGGAGCCCATATCAACTTAAGTCCAACATCCAGGCCTCTGAATGTTGAATATCCTTTTTACCCATTTAGACTTTACTGAACTTTATCAAGTTCTGGTCCTACTTGCCTAAATGATTCTGAAAGACACATGCCTGCCACTGATTTTATGCCCTCAGATCATCTTATATGCTATCGTTAGATAAGTCTATTATGTCTACTCATTTATTTTAATTTTTAAAAATGTGCAGTTCTCTCTCTCTCTCCCTCTCTCTCTCTCTCTCTGTGTGTGTGTGTGTGTGTGTGTGTGTGTGTTGTATGCACATTCATGTGCATGCTGCCAAAGGACAGTAGGAGGGTGAGTCCTTGCTTCTACTCTTTGAGACAGGAGGTCTTTTGTTTTGCTTTATACCACAGGCTAGATGTTCTGTGAGGTTCTGGACATTCATTCATCTCTGCCTCCCATTTCTCCTCCACATTGTCTGTGGTTACAGAGTTCTCCTGCATAGGGTTTTGCATGGACTCTGGGGATCCAAACTCCAGCCTTCACGCTTATGCAGCAAGCGCTGTACACATTGAGCTGTCACCTCCTCAGCCTCAGATAATTCTTCTAAAGCATGCATGCTGTACTTACCCAAGGCGTCAGCACATCTTCATTCCATTGCTGAAGAGCAAACATGTCAAGATGAGGATGACTGAAGTCCTCTAATTGGCTGAGGTTTTCAAGAGTGACAAGTGAGTCTAGCGGGGTTTTAGTTTGTCATCTTAAAATCAGGTAGAGATTGGGATAGCTCAGTTTGTAAAGTGCTTGCTGTGCAAGCATGAGGACCCGAGCTCAATCCCCCAAAATCCTCTTTAAAAAAAGTCAGGTGAGATGGCATGTGCTGGTAGTGCCATTACTGTAGAGGGGGTAGGAGACAGCTAACTGGGACTCTCCAGCTGGCCAGATGGCCTGGCCTATTCAGTAAGCTCCTGGTTCCAGTGAGAGATCATGCCTCAAAAATCCAGGTGGACAGCTCCCAAAGAATGATGCCCAACACTGACTTCTGCCTTCCATACTAGGTGAACACACACTCACAAACACACCCAAACATACATACATACATACAAATTAAATTAAAATCACTTTGTAGCTGAGACTTTGAGTGCTAGAATGTGACTTCTCAAGACACGGGATGTGGACAGTCCTTTTGACATTCCCCACCATCAGATTCACTTCTGCAACCAACTCCAAAAGGAAGACCGTCAAGTAGCATCTTTCCCCCACATCTCCACTCCCAGCTTGTCAGACCTCTCCTGTGCCTGCTATATTTTCTTGACAGCTATCTTTTTCTTTGTGAATGTTATGAATATGTACTCTTGATAAACTCCTGCAATCTGTTGTTTATGCAGCCCGGGAAGTCTAAGTGCAGCGGTGTGTATGAGAACTGTATGGGACAGAGCGGGTCAATCGGTAGGTACAATGCCTTCCCAGATGCCACTCCAACTCCTTTTAAGCCATACGAACGTGTGGCCCCTGCTCTTAAATGGCAGACATCAAACTGGATACACAGTCTTTGCACTGCATGCTTCCCAGAGAAGCCAGAATGTCACTCAAAAGCTCCACACTTCTCCCTTGCTCTCATGGGAGTCCCTAGAAATAAGTTTATAAAAGCAGTTGTACTGCCAAGTAGTGACTTCTTTCTGATTGTCAGAACAATTTATTTATTTAGGAAGGTAAGTCTTGCAGGGTGAGGTGGGGAAGGAATTGGATGACCACTTTTAAGGACTCAGCAGACCATTTGTCACCTTTTGTATCTATTTTTGCCATTGTAGCCTACTGCCTTTATTTTTATACAATTGAGGACACATGGAGGTGTTTTGTTTGTAGTATATCTGTTTATCACCATTCTACATGCTGTACCAAAAGATTTGACAGCCAACTTTCTAAAACCATAGTTCCTTTTCATAGAAATTAAAATTCCATAGTGATACTTGCCTTAAATCCCAGCATTCCAGAGGTAGAGGCAGGCAGAGCTCTGTGAGTTCAAGGCCGGCCTGGTATACACAGCAGTTTTGGGCCATCCAGGATTATATAGTGAGACTGTGTCTCAATTTTTTTCCATGGAATTCTTTACAGTCCATTAAAACCCTAAGTTAATTACTTCTCAGCCTTTTGGCTGAGACCAAATGTACAATCTAAACTTTCTTAGTTATATGGCTAAAAAGTGAAACTTAACACTAAGTGCAGGTGCCTCTGCGATCATGCTCTCTTGGAACAATAACTTCTCCTTCTCCCCCCTCCTGGGAATTGCAGGCTGCATTTAACAATGGGGTGGACCTTGTCCACTCTACAGTACTCTCAGCACACTCTCCCATGCTGAAGTTAACTTGTTCTGTGTCTCATGTAGTCTACATTTACTCAACAATCCCATCAGTGATGTTTATTAAGGTTCCTCATGGAATTTAGTTATAAAAGTAGATGTACATATACATTTTAGATCTTGATAGTTTTGAACATGGGAATAATTAGCATTTGGGGGCGAGAGCCCAAACTTATTAGGTCATTATTGTTTCTAAGCTCGTATTGCTGCTTAGAAAGAGCTTGCCCTATGAGTAGAAGCATTGTCTCTAGGCCTTGACTGCTTTGCAGTGATCCTTTAATCACTTTATTTATGAAAGTAAGTTTAAAATAGATACCCCAACCCCAACTCCCTTTGATCAAAAAAGCAGTCATATGTCACAGAAGGCACAAATACAATGCCCTGGTGACCCCTCCCTCTGTAGAGACAGGGTCCTCCCTTGGAGTTTCCGACATACAAAGTGTGACACTTGTGAGTTGACAGGAACAGCTGACAAACAGAAACATATGGAATGAGGAGGAGCATTAAGCACGTCATTGTACTGCTGGGCCCCTCTTGCTTCACCATCATGTGAAATCTGGTGCGACCCTGTCCTGTTTGGACCACACCAAAGGGGTGGCATGACCAAAACATTAGAAGAAAGATGCTGTCTTACACCAAGGTAGTCAAGGACCACCGCTTTAGGTCCAGGGGAACTGTACTGCTTCCAGTACAAACCTCATGGAGATCTGGGAACACGTAAGCTGAAACTTATAAATGTGCTCATTTAAACAGAGATGCAAAAAAAAAATCATCCTGGCATCCTTAGGACATAACTGTCTGGATGATGTGGAGTCCTTCATGCCACAGATCATGAAAGATTGTGCTAATACCCATGCATCTAGTAACAGTGATGTGCTAGGCCAGACACGCGAAGAATTGCAGAACACGAGGCCTAGATGCAGTACAGACCTTAACCAGTAACAGACATGACAGAATCAATTACTCCTGTGGAACACCCTTCACAGCTTACGTCCAAACTTCCAGGGAAGCAGAGAACCATCTGGTCTTGGGGGTAAGGGACGGCTCCACTGAAGAGAGGTTTGAGCTGTCTGAGGTTTAAGTGGCAATCATGGTGCAGAAGGCTAGTGTGACTCTGCCAGGGCTGTCCTAGGGAAGCCATGTAGATAGAAGAGGCTAGCAGAGTATGGGAAGCAACTAGAAGGTGTTTAAATCTCTGGGAAATGTGATTGAGTTTTCAGTCTTAAAAGAGCATTTGGCCATGGTGTGTAGATTGCGCTGATGCAGGACTAGTGAGGGTAGATGCCATTCTATCAAATACAGCTAAACAGCAGCAACCAGTGCAAAGCTGAGCTTGGCAAGAAAAACCTTTGAGAGGAGAAAAGAGCTAGACTTTGTGTCCTTCAGAACTGTACTTGAGGGCTGGACAGATGGCTCAGCTGATATTAAAAAAAAAAAAAAAGGCTAGGCTCACAACCAAAAATATAAGAACTGTGTTCATTCATTGACTTACTTTTAGGTTAATTTAGTGCAAGGAAGTAAGACTTTGTATTAAGCAGCAATTCCTTAGAAGGGGGTTAGTGATAGATGCTCTGTTCAGTAAGATATGTTTTCCTTCTTCCTGGACTGTTACCCTGAGCTGGTGCTGTGTGCTTGGCAAGTCCTTGCATACATGGGCCATTTTCAGCTCTTCTTGCTTATCTCGTGCTAATTTTTGTCTGTGGCGCAGCTGACTGGAGGAATAGGGCAGAGAGGGGAGGGAGGCCAAAGGGAGGGTGTGTTTTCCTCAACCACCTAAGTGTCAGAGTTCAGTCCTTGTTTGGGGTGGGCATGTGAAACACACAGCTGCCTGTTGCTCTTCAATTGGGACATGATTTAATAGCAAAATTATAATGCACTGTCCACTGCTAATCACTGCAGGAATTCCCCACGAGAGAGGGATGCACAGTGATTCGGCATCAATGAAGCACTCCTGTAGAGTGGATCTCTTTGAC
Organism: Cricetiscus sungorus; assembly: GCA_030556225.1. Classification (NCBI taxonomy): domain Eukaryota; kingdom Metazoa; phylum Chordata; class Mammalia; order Rodentia; family Cricetidae; genus Cricetiscus; species Cricetiscus sungorus. The sequence continues at coordinate 61,265,081 of JANBXA010000372.1, read as the reverse complement.
GACCCCTGCTATGTCAATACGCAGGCTCTTCAGGGTACCCATGGCTGTGCTGGAAATCAAAGCCCAACTCAGCCACAAGGGAGCATGTGGCAACTTAGAAGTAAGTGCCTTTCCCACTGCCTCTCTTACTAGCATCCTGGTGTTGTGGCAATCACCATACACTTGGTGTCTGGGAACAACAGCCCCCAGTTCTCCTGGTTATGAAGGTCACATGTCCAAATTAAGCTGTTGGCAGCACTGACTCCTCTTGGTGCCCCTGTCCTTATGTCTGCGGCTAATTGGTAAATGCCAACAGTGATTGGCTTACAGGCACTCCAATCTCTATATGTGGCCTCACACCCTTTGCTTCCTGTGCCTCTCTTCTCTTCGCCCAACAGGTCAAGTCACTGCATTTTGGGTGAGATGAGGTGGTTGTGCTAAATCAGACAGGTGATTAAGACTTGAACTTATCATTTGAGGGACCACTAGGCATAGGCACGGTCTCTCATTTAAAATTTTATTTCCCTGGCTTCATCTATGGGAAATTAAAAGATTTCTTTAAAAGTTTTAAAAATGATTTACTTATTTTTGTGTGTTCACACACATGCACAAATACACTCAGAGACATTCAGAGCAATCTTCGGGAGTGGTTCTTCCTCTTCACCTTGCCGGGCTGGGAATCGCCCTTGAGTGTGAGGCTTGCAGGCCAGTTCCTTCCCCTGCGAATTCTTGACCTCAGTCCTTCACTGTAGTGAATGACAATCAGATCTCTGTGGACATGTTATAGATTTTAAGGATTTAGCCCATGGCTTTTAAATAATTCAACACTGAATTTACTTCCATTTCTTTTGAGTTTCTAATGTGTGTTTTTGATCAAGGAAGGGCTCTCAAAGCCAGCTGGTAATCCTGTATCTGTTTATTTGCAAGAGAAACAATGGCCACTATTTCTGTCCTGTTAGTGGCTGTGCTAACTTTAACCACCTCAAACCCCTTGGTATGGCATCTGTATGGCAGGAACAGGAGACGCTGTGTTCTCCAGTCATACACTTCAATTGTGTGTCAGATACAATGAGACGAGCAGTTGTCTTTCTGCCAATGTGCTTGGGGTGGCGAATGCTTAAGTAGGAACAGAGATAAATAGAAGCTAAATAAGCCTAAAGCCTAAAATCTTTTGAAAAATAAACAACAGCTTTTCCCACAAATACTGGGCTCAGTGATCGATGTGATACCAGACTTGGCTTGCTCCAAAGCTGGGGAAGCAGTCCCTGAAGAGGACCTGTCACCCCACCCCCCACCCAGGAAGCTTCCTCAGAGCTGCCAAAAGCAGCAGCATTTCAGCTAGGGTGGCTGTGAGCTGGCACATTTCAAAGATTTTGTTGAGTCTGGCCTTCAACAGAGCCTTAGATGAAGTGGCCCTCACTGCCAGTGACAGGTGCTCGATCCTTTGCAGAGAAGATGACTCTTCTCACAAAGTGCAGCCAGGCTCGTCGTCTGGAGGCAGATACTAAGTTGGAGGCTTGCATTTCATGTCTATACGCACCATGATGCCAAGGAAGAGAACGGGGCTGGGCAGAGGGGAAGGCGCAACAGCACAGGCCTGTGAGAGCTTTGGCCAACTCCACAGAGAGCCTGTGTGTTCTGCCGGCACTGTCCTACATAGGGCCCAAGTGAGCTGGCCTGTCCAGCCCCAAAGATCATCTGGATGTGGGCCATCTGAGGCAGGGCAGGACCTTGGCTGTCCGGAAGGACTGTCCATCTGGAAGCTGACTGCTGGGCCAAGGTAGAAGAACCGGAGGCAGCTGGGTTTTCCTGGAAGGAAGTGAACCTCTGTTGATCACAGAGGGAATGTTGGGAGGTGGTGACTGGATATTCATTAATGCTGCAGTAATTCATGCAGTTGTCCTGTGTGAGATGTCCTGTGTGGATAAAGGCAATATTTGTTACAGAGATGCCTTCAGAGGTAACTGAGTACACTTAGCCTTTTGTTCTAGGCATAGGAATAATAGAAGTGGCCAAGTTAATCCACAGCAAAACCAATCCCTGCTAATAGCTGCAAACAAGGCTGCCTTGTCCTGACCTCAGTGGGTTTATCTTTTCTAAAGTCTTTTTAAAATCAATTTTTTTTTTTTATATTCCAATCCTAGTTCCCTCTCCCTCCTCTCTTCCCACTCCCCTCACTTCCTCTCTACTCCACCTCCCATCTGCTCCTCAGAGAGAGTAAGGCCTCTCCTAGGAAATCTATTAAGTCTGTCCCATCATCTCCTTGAGGCAGAACCAAGGCGCCTCTCTACCCCCACACTCCTGTGTCTAGGTTGAGCAAGGTATCTCTCTCTATAGAATGAGCTCCACTAAGTCAGTTTGTGCATTAGTGTTAGGTCTTGGACCTACTGCCAGTGGCTTCATATATTGTCCCAGTCACACCATTGTCACCTATATTAAGGGAGTCTAGTTTGGTCTTATGCAGGTTCCCCATTTGTTAGACCTGAGTCAGTGATCTCTCATTAGCTTGGGTCAGCTGATTCTGTGGGGTTTTCTATCATGGTCTTGATTCCTTTGTTTATATTATTGCTCCTCCCTCACTTCCGATTGTGCTCCAGGAGCTTGGCCCATTGGTTAGTTGTGGATTTCTGCATCTGCTTCCATCTGTTTCTGGAAGAGGGTTGACGCTTCTCTGGGGTTGTAGATTGTAGGTTGGTTATCTTTTCCTTTATGTCTGGTGTCCACTTATGAGTGAGTACTGTATTTGTATTTTTGGGTCTGGGTTACCTCACTCAGGATGGTTTTTCTAGTTCTGTCCATTTGCCTGCAAGTTTTAGGATTTCATTGTTTCTTACCACTGAGTAGTACTCCATTGTGTAAATGTACCATATTTTCTTAATCCATTCTTCAGTTGAGGGGTATGTAGGTTATTTCTAGGTTCTAGCTATTATGAATAATGTTGTTATAGACATGTTGAACAATGCCCTTGTGGTGTGGGTGTGCCTCCTTTGAGTATATGCCAAGAAGTGGTATTACTGGGTCTTGAGGTAGATTGATTCCCAATTTTCCGAGAAACTGCTATATTGATTTCAGTGGGTTTATCTTTAGCCTTTGCCTTCTGCCTGCATCGGTGTCATTATTTTTCCTAGTGCTCTCCCAATCTTTGTTCCCTATTAGGATTCAATGTGTATAGCCTCCTGGGCTTTTGGGACACCCCTAAGGACTAATGTCCACTTGCCATTCCTCCCTCCAAAATCAAACCCATGTCCAAGTGCATGTGTAAAATGTTTAAGAAGATTTTTATGGTAAGTTAGAGCTGTGGTAATTTTTCCCATAAGTTACCTTAAGTAGATCTTCAGCTTAAATAGATCCTTTAAAATTGTTCCTCTTGTTTCCTCTTCCTTAAAAATTATCCTAGCCCCCTATATCCAGACTACACACACACACACACACACACACACACAGAGAGAGAGAGAGAGAGAGAGAGAGAGAGAGAGAGAGAGAGAGAGAGAGAGAGAGAGAGAGAGAGAGAGAGAGAGAGAGAGAGAGAGAGAGAGAGAGAGAGAGAGAGAGAGAGAGAGAGAGAGAGAGAGAGAGAGAGAGGCCCAGAGGTCTGACGAGCAGGAATCCTTGCTCCATCCCACCTCTCTGCAAACAGGAGGTATTCTCACAAAGCCTTAGTTTTCACTGGCAGTGGCAGGGGTGTGCTCTAGCTCTGCTATAATCAATACAAGCTTCCATAACACAGAAAACTCCCAGGAACTATAGTGTAAAATTGACTGGCTTATGTATTTGTACTTACTGGTTTAAGCATTGGTGGCACAGGGCTGGAACTAGGCAGAACACCTGTCTTCTCTGGCTGGTTCAAGGTGCCTGCATGGGTCCTTATCTGTATTCAGGCAGTGAGAGGAAACACAAGAGTAGTCTGTTAATATTCCTTCAAATGATAAGACTCTAAGTGGTACACAGCATTTCTTCTCACTGGAAGACATCACTCATTTCTTCGCTTGCCATTATAGAACCCAGACACGTGGCCACCTCGTGTACAGGAAGCTAGAAGTTACTCTGTGTTCAGTAGTGTGAGGCAGGGAGGATATTACCTGTTGACAACTAGCTGGCTCTGTGGCTTTGTACCTTTTCCCTCTCACACAGCCAAGTGGCTCTCTACACAACACGGCACACAGCATCCACTGGCTGTTCTTACTACCTGCCAAAGGTGTTCCCTCTGCACTGAAACCTGATGGTGGCACAGCGATACAACTGCCCTGGGGATTCACATTCACAAAGGGACAGCAGTCACTGGGAGTTCTAATGGCAGGAGCCATAGCCAGACACCACTGGCTTCAACCCTGGCTCACTTTTGTGAGATGACTCTTGTCCTTTGCCATCTGTGGTCTTTGCGGTGCCTCCTGGCTTGTTTCTGTCATCATCCTCCACGTGTTCACCTGGACCAGATGCCAGTGGGTGTGTCTCTTGAGGCTTTACTCCTTCCCAGACTGTTTCACATTGCTGTGGGCATGAGAGGTTTATTTTTTTTAAATTTTATTTATTTTTTATATTTTTAAATTTGATTTAAATTTGGAACAAGCTTGTTTTACAAGTCAATCCCAGTTCCCGCTCCCTCCCTTCCTCCCCCGTCCCCCCACCAACCCCACCCCATCCCTTTTCTGTTTCCCAGGGAGAATAATGCCCTCTATTGGGAGTCTTCAAAGTCTGTCATATCATTTGGAGCAGGGCCTAGGCCCTCCCCCATGTGTCTAGGCTGAGAGAGTATCCCCCCATGTGGGATGGGATCCCAAAGTCCATTCATATACTAGGGATAAATACTGACCCACTACCCAGTCCTCTTAACTGACACCCACATTCAGGGTCAGTCCTATGCTGGTTTCCCAGCTATCAGTCTGGGGTTCATGAGCTCCTCCTTGTTCAGGTCAGCAGTTTCTGTGGGTTTCTCTGGCCTGGTCTTGACCCCTTTGCTCATCACTCCTTCCTCTCTGCAACTGGATTCCAGAAGTTCGGCTCAGTGTTTAGCTGTGGAGGTCTGCTTCTGCTTCTATCAGCTACTAGATGAAGGCTCTGGGATGGCATATAAAGTAGTCATCAATCTCATTATAGGGGAAGGGCATTTAAGGTAGCCTTTCCAGTAGTGCTTAGATTGTTGCCTGGGGTCATCCTTGTAGATCTCTGAACATTTCCGTAGTGCCAGATTTCTCTTTAAATCTATAATGGGTCCCTCTATTATGGTATCTCTTTTCTTGCTCCTTTCTTTTCTTTCCCTGACTCAATCTTCCTGCTGAGAGTTCTGGAACCACAACATATAACAAGGAGGCATGTAAATTCCTTGGCAATGTAATTTCATTGGAAACTTGTTATGGCATATTCCTTTTATTATTACTTTATTGCCCCATGGAGCTCTGGTAATATATCCTCTCTCAGGCTGTTTTCTCATATTTGAGTGTGCCTTTGTTAGGTTTAGTGGTTTTATCAATCTGGCTTTTGGTTTTTGTTTTCTATTTGATTAACCTCCATTTTTATCTCCACTATGTTTCCCACATACATCCTTTTGATTAGTTTTTCTTTTTTGTTTGGCTACTATTGCATTTTCTTTTATAGGTTTTCAATTTTATCACCTCGTGACACTTTATACTTTACATGAGGAACCGAATCTAGTTTAATTTTTTTGTGAATTAGCTTTCCAAACACTGTTGACTAAAACTTTCTTTCTCCCCTATTGCCACTCTGTCGTATTAAGGTCCTGTACATATGCATGTATTTCTGGGTGCCTTAGTCAACTTTCCTTACTGGGCCAGTTCCATGTTCTATACTATTATACTCATTACCATATGCTAAACTGACATGTATTTGTAATTTTCTTTCTTTTTCTTTCTTTCTTTTTTTAAATTTTGAGACAGGGTTTCTCTGTGTAGATCTGGCTGTCCTGGAACTAGCTAGCTCTTGTAGACCAGGCTGGCCTTGAATTCACAGAGATCTGCCTGCCTTTGATTCCCAAGTGCTGGGATTAAAGGCAGGTGCTTGTAATTTTCTTAACAGCTACATGATTCTTTATATTGCAAATATTTTTCTCTTGGTATTATTTATTATTATTATTATTATTATTCATCATCATCATCATCATTATAATTATTATTCAAGCTCTCACTATATAGACTCAGAGATCCGATCCACTTGTCTCTGCTTCCTGAGTGCTGGGATTAAAGCTGTGGCCACCATGCTTTGTCCTGGAGTACTTTCTTAACGTCTCATCTACACTTAACATTTTTTTTTTTTTTTTTTTGTCAAAAATTTTCTAACAAATTTCCAGGCACTTTATGGAGGTGAATGTTTACTTTCAGCAATGTAGGCAAATTCCTATCATAAATCTTGTGTCTGTTCACTATATTTAGAGGTTTACAGTTGAGATGTGCTTGCGCAACAAGATTTGGTCCTAGTCAGGCGGTAATGGTGCATGCCTTTAATCCCAGCACTTAGGAGTCAAAGCCATGCAGACTGCTGTGAGTTCAAGGCCATCCTGGTCTACAGAGCTAATTCCAGGGTAACTAGGGCTATTGCATAGAGAAACCCTGTCTCAAAATACAAACAAACAAAAACAAAATACAAGATTTGGTTCTACCCTCAAACCAGTACTCAGTTTTTGGTTGTGATCTGTAGATAGATGCAGACCTACAAAGATTCCCAGTCTTCTAACATACACATCCTGGCTGACATCAGCTGGGGAAGGCACTACCTCAATTTGGTTTTTATGCTCTAAGCACTTATTTATGCCAAGTGTTGTGGTGCATACCTACAGCTCTGATACTTGGGAGGCTGAGCTGGGGATCACAAGAGTTCAAGACCAGACTGGGTTACATAGTGAGTTTGGAGACAGCCTGGGTTACCCAGTCAAATTGTCTCACAAAATGAAGATCAACCAAAAAGTAGAAACCTTAAGTGTCCTTTTGTGGTACATTTCATGCCATTTTTCCCCACATTTTTGTGCCTTTGTTTTTGATGGTTTTGCTGTTTAAAAGTCCCCAAGCATTGTTACTAAAGTTATGTGTAGTTTTTCTAAGTAAAGAAAAGTGTGAAATGCCCTCATGGGAAAAGACAGGTTTATAAAAACATCAATCAACTATGAATTATAGTGCCATTGGCTGTGAGTTCAGTGTTAAGAAAATATCTTAAAAATACCAAGCATCTTTAATCCAAAACCCACATAAAATAAGACTGTGAGTTAACTGAAGAGACTGTTGTGGCCCAAAGCTTGTTGGAAAGGAGACCCTGTGTTTCCTGAATGAGTGATGGTTTGTTTTCACTGCTCCAACATCACAGCATCTTACTGAACATAATGACTGCCAATGGCCAGAACTGACCACACTCTCAATCCTCTGCCACAGGACATGAGGTCATGTGCTGAAGGAACGGATGGTCTACTGGAAGTTTGCACCTTCCAGTTGTATCCCGAGTTACAGGGCTGTCCTGACTTTTGCATGCACTTCATTTTTAAAACCCAAAAGCAATGTAGACACTGTGGAATGCAAATAATAAAGAACAGGGAAACTGAGAAATGAAAAACCCTCCTTCCAAGCCCTAATACTGTACCCAATACTGCAGATGCTGTCAGTTTCCTGATTACATTCCATGCTGATGAATTGCTGAGTACCTACTACTTACCTCTCTGCTCATCTTTAAAAATGAGTGCTCCTCTCTGCACCTGCAACACCTGCCCTTCTGTTTCAGAATAAGCAAGCTCTCATGCTGCATATCATAACTGCACAGATCACTTATCAGCATCAGGTGTCACCTAGGAGCAAGGTGACAAGCAATGTGCCACAGCATTGAGCCATGAGACCAAGGCTGACTTTTTCTTTGTTTTTGTTTCCAAAACATACATTTTTAAAGGATTTATTTGCTTTGATGTTTGCCTACATGTGTGTCTATGTAAGGGTCTTGGGTCCCCTGGAACTGGAGTTAAAACAGTTTGAGCTGCCATGTGGGTGCTGGGAATTGAATTCAGGTCCTCTGGAAGAGCAGCCAATGCTCTTAACCACTGACCCATCTCTCTAGTTGCCATATACAACTTTTAAAGTTAAAATGAATCAGAAAATCTATTACATAGTTTGCTTCTAGTGGAATTTGATGCTAAGAGAACATTTGCAATTGCTCAGCACTCTGTGTCTTGTCCTTGTCCTAATCTGGGAACCCGCATTAGAAAACATCTTTTCAAGATGATATAATGTCTGTTTTCCCTTGTTTTGTCCTAGTCCACAAGCCATCCACAATCTCAGAACAAACAAAAGCGCACACCACACAAAGCTGCCTGAACCCTCAGGATGCATGCCTGTGTGCATTGCCTCACATTTGTGTGGAGCATGTCCCTGATATGATGCATGCCTGCATACATTGCTCTGCACTCTTGTGGAGCCTGTCCCTGACACAAACACACACAGGACTGCTCATTAGAAGTTTTCTATTGTGTCCAAGAAGAGGCAGCACCAAGGCCAACTACAAGTATTAGTCACTGTCTGGACACATTTCCTCAGGCCTTTTGTGGCAGAGAGATGATTTGTGGGGGAACATTCTTTCCAGTCATTAGCTTTAGACTGAAGATCTTTTACAATATATGTTTGTGGTGCTAACTATAACTGTCATATGCAAATAGACATTCTTAAGTAGGGCAGCACTCCAACATACTGACAAGGGAGTTGGGCTATCTATAGAGTTCTGAAGGTTGTCAACACCAATGATGTTACAGCAAAGTGGAATTTCAGTTGCACAGTTTGAGTCCAGGCGCTTCCCTTGGTGAGACCCTTCCATTAAGGCCTGTAAATGCTCCTTGGTGTTAGCAAAATGAAGAGTGGTTTCTATGCAAAAGATTCTTTGCATTTCAAACACAATGCTAGTTTCTGTGGCTTATTTTCTGTGTTCATTTGGCATTAAATACATGACTTTTACCAAAATTTGGTCATAGAAAATGATATAGTTAATTATTTTTGATAGATTAAAAATATTTATTTCATATATATATATATCTATGTACACACACATGCATGCGCGTGCACACACACACACACACACACACACACACACACACACACACACGTACACATATATGAATAAACGCCCACCCTTTAAGTACATCACATGCTTGTAGTGTCCATGGTGGTCAGATGAGGGAGCCAGATCTCTTGGAACTAGAGTTACAGTTAGTTGTGAGTCAGCTTGTGAGGCAGAGAAACTGAACTCAGGGTCCTCTGTAAGAGCAGCAAGTGCTGTTGATCTCTGAACCAATTACTTTACTTTGAGGCAAGGTCTCATTGAGTTGTATAGGCTTGTCTCAAACTTGCTGTATACCCAGGCTAACCTTACCCTGCCTTAGGTTCCTAAGTGTGCCTATGTCTAGATGTTGTGCACCATTGTTCTGACAGCATTGCTATCTCCTAGGGACATTTATGGGCACTAGGAGATAGGGCAGCTAGACAAATTTGGAAAATGGAAAGATCTTTATATCCAACACCACTGTTTTGGAGTTTTTTGGCTAAAAAACCCAAGCTTTGGAGTCAGATGGTCCTTGTTTCAAATCCCAGATCTACAACATTAACAGTGTAGATTTGAATAAGTAACAATCATTCTCAAAATCCAATTTGTGGACCTGCGTAATTTTGAAAATAAAATAACATTATATAAGGCCCTTAACAAGTGCCTGTCATAATAAATGAAAGTAGTACAATAATTATTACCACCATAAGCCTCAACAGTGCTGTGTTCTCCTCATGGACCTGTGTTCTCCTCATGCACCTGTGTTCTCCTCATGCACCTGTGTTCTCCTCATGCACCTGTGTTCACCTGATGCACCTGTGTTCTCCTCATGCACCTGTGTTCTCCTGATGCACCTGTGTTCTCCTCATGCACCTGTGTTCTCCTCATGGACCTGTGTTCTCCTCATGCACCTGTGTTCTCCTCATGCACCTGTGTTCTCCTCATGCACCTGTGTTCTCCTGATGCCCCTGTGGTCATCTGATGCACCTGTGTTCTCTTCATGCACCTGTGTTCTGATGCATCTGTGTTCTCCTCATGCATCTGTGTTCTCCTGATGCACCTGTGTTCTCCTGATGCACCTGTGTTCTCCTCATGCACCTGTGTTCTCCTGATGCACCTGTGTTCACCTGATGCACCTGTGTTCTCCTCATGCACCTGTGTTCTCCTCATGCACCTGTGTTCTCCTCATGCACCTGTGTTCTCCTCATGCACCTGTGTTCTCCTGATGCACCTGTGTTCTCCTGATGCACCTGTGTTCTCCTGATGCACCTGTGTTTTCCTGATGCACCTGTGTTCTCCTGATGCACCTGTGTTCTCCTGATGCACCTGTGTTCTCCTCATGCACCTGAGTTCACCTGATGCACCTGTGTTCTCCTGATGCACCTGTGTTCTCCTCATGTACCTGTGTTCTCCTGATGCACCTGTGTTCTCCTCATGCACCTGTGTTCTCCTGATGCACCTGTGTTCTCCTCATGTACCTGTGTTCTCCTGATGCACCTGTGTTCTCCTGATGCACCTGTGTTCTCCTGATGCACCTGTGTTCTCCTCATGCACCTGTGTTCTCCTGATGCACCTGTGTTCTCCTGATGCACCTGTGTTCACCTGATGCACCTGTGTTTTCCTTATGTACCTGTGTTCTCCTCATGCACCTGTGTTCTCATTTACAATGCTCCTGGTTTGGGACAACACCTTCTTTAGGACCCTTCGAAGCTGCTGTAGGCCAAACACCACTGATACTGTGCTTTCTTTTTTTTTCATCCCTTCTGTAGTTCAGACAGGTAAATGATACTGACCACAGCAGGGGCATTTAACAATGCCAAGCTAAAATGTTTGCTAAGAGGAATGTCTAGGTGCACTAAATGTATAAATTAAGCAACTTATAAACTAGCATAAAAATAAAAACTAGCTGGGCAGTGGTGGCATATGCCTTTAATCCCAGCATTGGGGAGGCAGAGGCAGGCTGATCTCTGTGAGTTTGAGGCCAGAATGGTCTACAGAGCAAGTTCTAGGACAGCCAGGGGGCTGTCACACAGAGAAACCCTGACTTGAGAAACAACAACAACAACAAAGCATGATTTTAAAAATTGATAAAAGCTAAATGTTAAAAAAGGGCATAATTTAAAATTTACGTTGTAGCTTTTAAACGTTTAGAAACATTGTAGAAGTTATTTATGAGCCAGGTTGAGCATAAACCCCTCGGAAAGGAGCGTCCCTGTGTACAGTTGTGGAAGCAGTTCCCAGGGGCTGATCCCACTTCCCACTGAAGGAAGCACTTTCATGTCTGGTAACCTTTCCTAGTGACAGAAGCCAATGTCAGCATTTAAACTCACTTCTTAAGTTAGAGAGCCTTCCAGGCAGGACATTTGTTCTACAGTGTTGTTTAAACAGTGCCTTGAACACAGAAGGAAGGATGAATGGACTGAGGATTTGTGATATCTCTGTTTTTGCATTTTAACTTTAGAAGCACCAGAAACTGTACAGCCAGGAGCCACAGCCCAGTCCATGAGCTCACACGCTTTGCCACACATTAAGCAGCAACTGTGGAATGAAGAATGCTTCCATGGCAGGCTGAGCAGGGGGGCAGCAGAGAGACTTTTGCTGAAGGATGGAGACTTTTTGGTTCGAGAGAGTATGACATCTCCTGGCCAGTATGTGTTGAGTGGACTACAAGGTGGCCAGGCGAAGCACCTCCTCTTGGTGGATCCTGAAGGCAAGGTATGACTGTTACATGTCACACTTCGTATCTACACATTGTAGTCAGTGGAGGCCAAGGCTAACTTTTACTTTTCCTTCAGCCATACGGCCAGAACTAGTGGTGTGTTTAGAACGAGACGCCACCCTGGAGCATGACATAGAGGAGAGCCTCCTTCTGCCCCTTTCAGTTCAGCTCAGTAGGACAAACCTGTAGTTGTAGCAGGCTCGTGCAGGTGAATAAGACCATAGCCAAGTCACAGCAATGCAGAGTTCAGTGACAAAGAATAGAACACATCTTTTAAAATTACACTAAGAATTGTGGCTTTTTTAAGCATTAAGAAAATGGACAAACTTTTAGCTAATATACAAATAAAATAGGAAACACACAATAATGGGTATCATGTAATTAAGATTATAAAAGATTTCTATATTCAACTATATGCCAACAAACTGGGTAAACTAGAAGAATGGACAGGCGTCTAAAAGCACATCACACCCCAGGATTCAATCACAAGGAAATGGAGAATCTAAACAATAAAATTTTTAGGAAGGTGGACTAAGTAATCAAAACTCAGTCACCAGAGAAAGGCTGTGGGCCAAGTGGCTTTACTGGTGAATGATGTCTGGTGTCTATAGAATGAGCCCTGACCCTTTCTCAAGCTCATGCTGAAAGGGACAGTTGAACTCTCTTTTGACATAAATGTTATCTGGACACTAAGGACATCTAGAGTGGGTCTTCTCACCTCAAATGACCCAGTCAAAATGTTCCTCACAGGTATGCCCATCTGCTTGGGTTTTAGCTGATTCCAGATGTGGTCAAGTTGTCAATCAAGATCAGCCATCAGAAATGGGAAGAAGATTAAAAATTGCATGATAATTTCCATGAATGTAGAAAAGGCATTTGACAGAATTACACACACACACACACACACACACACACACACACACACACACACGGGCATGGGCACGTGCACTGAAATCCCCAAATTCAGTCAACTGATTCAAGAAGTTTCAATAACCAAATCACTTTGTTTTGGAAGAATAATAATGTTGAAGACCTCAAAACACATTACAGAGCTACATTAATCAAAACAGTAGTGCTGACATAAAGTTAGACCATTTAACTAGACCAATGTGACAGTACAATGGACCCACAAATAAATTCATGTGTGCAGTCAAGTGATCTTTAAGAAGGTCACCAAGTCTTCTCAAGGCAAACCCTGGAGAAAAGATGCTCTCCAAATGCTGATAGAACACTGAATTCACTCATGAAGAGGAATTAAACTCTATCCTTACACTACTAACAAAAGAAGTTAACTCCAAATGGGCCATACTCAATCGTAAGATGTGAAACTACAAAACTCTCAGGAGAAAGCTTAGGGGAGTGCTTCCATAACAATGGTCTTAGTAAGCATTTGTTCCATAAGATTGCCAGAAGCCAGGTGATAGTGCTACAAACCTTTAATCTCAGCACTTGGGAGGCAGAGGCAGGAGGATCTTTCTGAATTTGAGGCCAGCCTGGGCCACAACATGAGTTCCAGGACAGCAAGGACTATTACACAGAGAAACCATGTCTTGAAAAGCAAAAAACAACCAACCAGCCAACAAACCAACCAACCAACCAACCAACCAACCAACCAACCAACCAACCAACCGAACAAACAAACAAAACAACCACCACCACCAACAAAAAGACTGCCAGAATTCAAACATCAAAAAGCAAACCCAGAGAAGTGGGTCTGCACCACACTAAGTGCTCTGCACTGCAACGTTAATAGTCAATCCACAGAATGAGGTAGATGTTTGCAAACTATGACTTTGATGCACTTGATACCCAAAGCACACAAGGAAATCCTGCAACTCAAGACAAAACAATACAAAACTTCCCTGCAGGATGAGCTATTTCTGCAGAGAAGAGAAGGCACACAGCTGACTGGCAGATGGTGAAAAGGTGTCCAACATTTCTAATCAACATGAAATGCAAATCAAAACCTCAGTGAGTGATCGCCTCAAGTCTACTAAGCCTGCTGTTATCCAACCCTAAACACAGAAAACTGTTTGAAAGTTGCTTAGAAACTTAAAAATGTAACAGCGTGCAAAGTTGCAGCCTTATCTCTGGGCAGTTGTCTGGAGGAATGGAAATGACCATCTTCAAGAGAGCTCCACTTGTACTTGAAACAGTGACAATCCCAACAGCAGAGAAGTGGAAATAATTTTAAAGTTCATGGATGAAAGGAGAAAGAAGACACGCTGTATACATACAGAGGGATGCTGTTCAGTCATGTGAAGGACAGCCTGGCACATGCTGTCATGTTCTCAAGGATGCCGAGAGCATTTTTTAAAGTAGAAACTAGCCAGTCCCTATACAAATGCCACATGATTCCACTCAGATGAGGTACCTTAGGAAGTTAGACTCCTAAGAACATGAAGCAGATTGATGGCTACCACCATCTGGGGAAATGGGCTTCGGTTCTCAAAGCAGTGTAGTTACAGTTGGAGTTGACAGTATTGGACTATATACTTCACACAAGTTTTAAAAGCTTTTGTGGGTGGGTTTGCAAGTGCAAATGCTGCAGGACCCAAACAGCATATGAGGAAGTAGAAATGGGTAAATAATGGGGTAAACACAGGGTGTGGTTGACTCTGCTAAAATGAAAAAGCAGTCACCACTCAACAATACCCAGGAGTTGCCATGCAGAGTAGGGGCCGGTGGGCCAGGTAGAGTTTTATGTGCACTCTCTTCATTTTCAAGTTAGAGTACTTTAGAACTTCCTGTTTAATGGCATCTGGTGCATTTGTCCCAGTGGCTAGTTGTGACCTCTGTACTAGAAGGCCACTTAACATCTGTGTGGAGGGTGTGGGGCACACAGGGACAGGAACTGATGGATTCCTGGAGAAACATGGAGGAAGAGGAGACAGAATGAGTTGGAGTTAAGAGTGTAGCAGGATTAGTCAGCTAAACTGGAGCAGGAAGAGAGAAAAACTTCACCAAAGTTCATAAGCCTTAGAGAATGCACTAAAGTCCTTGTCTCCTTTTCCTTGTCTTGTGTGCTTACAAAACTAGAGACACTTTCTTTTATAGCTTTAGTATAATAATCAAAATGAGGAAACTCAATTATAGATATCATTATCTAACTTATAGTCCATATCCAAATTCTGCCTGTTATTCCAATATGCTAAAACCAATGTGAGGCAGAGCTCAGAATCCCTTGTAGGAAGCAGACAGAATTATTAAGTAGGTGTGTGCTGGCTTCAGGCCTTCTCTTTCTTGGAAGTTTGCTCTATCCTCCACACAGGAGCTTACTTGTGACCCCAAGCTATTGGAGCCCAGTAGACCGTAAAGCATGCAGCGGGTAGATGCATGAGAATGTTAGCAGGAAATTCTCAGATTCATTTCCTACAACATCCAAACAGTAAATACCATGAAACATTTATGAGTCAGCTACTGTTAATGAAGCTTGCAGGAAGATGATACGAATGCCTATTGGGAAGGTCTGAGCAGCTTTCTTGGAGGAGACAGGGTTTGTGTTGAGGTTCTAGAGAGAGGCAGGACTTCTCCAAGGGGCCAGCTTTTGTTAGAGATGGGGTAATGTGGAAGCACTCCATCCTCTGGAAGATAACTGCAATCCTGGTAATGTGCCTGTACAAAAATCACCTAGATATTCACAGAAGTGGTGACGTGATAGAATTTATCAAGTGACAGCACTGCAGAGAGGCTGATCGAACATTTGGGTTAAATGACAAGTGCTTGCCATTTTCTGAACTTCTAGGAACACTACTGTAAAAGGGTAATGGAGAATAATAAACTTGTTTATTAAGAAGGATAGAATTAAAAAAAAACGCACACCCTTTCTTTACTCTGCAAAATATCTACTCTAGGGATACACTCCCCCCACCACACATGTACAATTGTTTACATCTTTAAGAACTGCCAATATTCAACCCAAATATATTTGTGCTTCCTTTTCCAGGTGAGGACCAAGGACCATGTGTTTGATAATGTTGGCCACCTTATCAAATACCATATGGATAACAGTTTGCCAATCATCTCTTCTGGAAGTGAAGTAAGCCTTAAACAACCAGTACGAAAAGATAATAATACAAGACTTTCGCATTTCAAGAAATGACACCTTCAGGCACTGTGGCCATGATGTCAGAAGAATATTCTTTTTGTGTCAAGAACAATGACAATTCAAACTTTTTCTCCAGACAAAGCAGAACACAAACTATAAAACATGTCTTTCTGAGACTACCATGAACTATGTCTTTTATAAAACAAAGGACTAATAAAATACCCTCTGAATATGAAAATCAGAGAAGAAGAATTTTGATCCGTTTGAAAAGGAGTTATCCCTATGCACGGAGGTCACTTTTTAGAAGTCACATTGCATTGCATAAAAACTAAAAGCACAATTACAATTTCATATGTTAAAGACAACTTAAACTGCTCAGGCAGTGGTATGTGCCTTCAACTTGATAATCTGGGAACATTTTCATATGGGGGAAGTTAGTTCCAAGTGTTTTCCTGTTCTATAGCTAAAGAACCAGTTGCCAAAAAAGTTTCTCCTTGCAAAAAAAAAAAAAAAAAAAAGCAAGAAGTAATTTGATAAACAGTGTTAACTTTATTCCGCTTTCTGTTTAGTAGCACTGTTTGTTGCCATGCTAAATATGACACTGACATCAAATTCAGGCTGTGTCTATGCCTGTGAAATGGAAGCAGAAGACAGTGATGACTTCATCATTCTGTCTCATTTGTGGATTAAAAGGTTGGGGCCCAAATTTACTGGCCAGTGTTCCTCAATCTTTGCTATCTGAACTATTCATACACAGCATGAGACAAACTCATGAGGCCAAATCTCTTGGTTATTTCTGATTTTGAGTACCTGTATATACAAATGTCAAACAAAACCAGTGTTCTTCATGCTCAGTTCACACTGGTTCCATTCAGAGTACAGAAGGTAATTTAAAGTATAGGAAGCTTTCCTTTTGATTGGCTGTCACTGAATCCTAGTGTCACCTCTATATGTGTCCTATCTCTCTCTACATGTGATCAGACAAAATGCAGAACGAGAAAACACATGGGGTTAAGGGCCTGAAAAGACCTGCCACACACAGTCCAATGGCTAAACTGATGGTGAAATTAAGAATTCCCAGAGAAGTTCTAGGCTCAGACTATTCATCACTGTGGCTCTTGGCAGGTTGCTTAACCTGTCTGCATCCAGTTTTCTTGTTTATAAGATGAGGGAGCTCAGAGGTGCATTCCAAGATCTGTTGCCATCCTAACATCGTTTTTCCTTTGTTAGAAGTTAATACTGATAAACAGCTTGTGTAGTTAAGGGTAAACATTTAGGACTCTCCCTTTATTCTGTGTCTATACTCTACCGATAAAGGGTTTAAGCAAATCATCACTCACATAGTTTTACTCCAAGCATTTCAGTATGATGCAGGTAATGTTGATATAAGTGGATCTGGTTGCTTTTAGTAATAGCAGAAATGTTTCAGTCAATTTTTACTTGCATTTTCATATAAAGACATTGCCACGAGAGAGAGAGAGAGAGAGAGAGAGAGAGAGAGAGAGAGAGAGAGAGAGAGAGAGAGAGAGAGAGAGAGAGAGATTGGTTGACTGATTAATCCTGAGTTTTCTGGATAGTTATCTCAATACCATTTCATTTTGGCTAAGTAGATAGAACCTAACTTTTGTGATTATGATATATTGGTAAGTTTTAACTACAATATGGGATAGTTCTTTTGGATAGATATCATCAAAATCAAGCAGATCGAAGTCTGACATTTTTAATGTAATGCTCACCATTTTATTTCTGCTGTCATTGGCTTCCTTTTCTTACATAGGTTTCCTTTCAACAACTAGAAAACAATGAATATTTCATTGATTTCCCCCATATATCTTAGGTCTTAATCATTTTTCTTCATAAAAGGGGTCAGTGTAGTGATAGGAACTTGTAGGTAACCTGCATCAGAGGCAGGGCAGGACTATGGTCTCCTTGAAGCTGATGAACACTGACAGGGTGGCCAGGAGTCCCAGATGCAGGGAGCACTGTGGTGTGCGCAGAACGTGTGGGTAGTAACCACTGGACTGAAGTGGTATAGCTAGGGGAGCAAATACTGCACTTTCAGATACTAAGGACACTGTCCACGCATGCCCAAAAGATGCAAGAAACACCTGCATGCTATTTTAATCTCATATTCTCAACCTGCATTTTAAAATGGTGGTTCGTTCGCCTATAAATATCTGTAAATGACTTTTCTAAAAAAAATAAATAAATGATTATTGCTTTGTGACAACTGACAACACATGTCTGGTATTTGGGACTTGGAAATTTTATCATATGTGTGGTGGATTATTGTCTTGGCAGGAAACAGATGGCTCACTCAAATTGGGTAATTTGAGGAGAGATGAATAAAGGCTGTTTAAGGTATGGTTAAAGTACAGAGAAACCACAAGTAGAATGCAGGTGTTCTAGGGCCCAGTAAATGGGAGAACCATATGGCTACACGTGGGAGCAGTGCATGGTCTTGGGCTGGGGGGTCACAATTGTCCGGTAATGCAAAAGAGAGGATTAGCTACAAGCATTAAGAACTTGGTGTTTTCCTGCTCTGTCTCTTATCTGCTAGGACTCTTCACTGACTGAGGTTACCTGAAGACAGAGTAGGGGAGCTTGTTGATGTTTTCTTTAAAGGTGGGTTTCCCAGGGCACAGCAGAGTGATTCCAGGGAAAGCAGGGTCACCTCCTGAGGTTCTTGGTCTCCTTGGTAACAGGATCTAAGAATGAACTCAGAAGCTTGAGGATAATTGTATGAGAGTTCAAAGAAAACCCCCAGGGTGGGCAAGCTGTAAATCTCAGTAGTTGCCCAGAGGAGGAGAAAAAGAGGTTCCAGTTAAGCTGGAGTACAGGCCAACTACATGATGGACCAGCTGCCAGATGGTGGGGAGGGGAGCTTGAGAGAAAAATCGAAAAAGCTCAAAGTCCCAGAGAAAACATATGCGAGTTATGGCCAGCATCCAAAAGCAACAGATGAGGAAGAAAAGGGAAACTTACACCTGCTTGAGTGAGGTCTCACAAAGACAGGTAGACCCAGCAGAACTTCCTGGCAGCTCTAGATTGAGTACACAAGGGGACAGGAATTCTGGGAGGAAAAGTATCTGAACAAAGAGCAAATTATTCCTCTTACACCTTACCACTCTTGCTACAGTATTCCACTGTGCACCTCAGCATGGGACACTAGACATAGTTTGGTAAAGAATCATGCTCAAGCCTCATTCTCATTGGCAGATTACCATGTCTCACCTTCAACAAATGCCATTTACCTAAACGCCTTTCATTAATCTTTTCTGGACCCAACATCTTCCTTTATGTGTTTGTTCCTTCCATTTATTCATTAAACAAGTCAACTGTTGAATGCCTAGCATGGGCCACGAAGCATGATGGTAAATGATCATGTAAATACCTGAAGACCTTGTACCAGTGAAAGAAACAGCATATAGTAACTGACTACAATAGAGAAGACATCCAGCATGCACACTGTAAGATGGCAGCAAAATCCAGTTCCGCTAAGTGACGTGTGTCCTGAGGGCAACAGAAGTGAAAAACTGACACACGTGAAAGAAGAGCGATTCCAGAACTTCTGGAAGTTCAGCCTTGGGATTTCACTGTTTCTCTGGAATCAAGCTCTCAGTATTAGATTCCCAGCTTTACAAGGACTGGATGGCAGTCGGCAGAGCAAAACTAGCCAGATTTGGAAGAGCCTTGAACAAGTATTTTACTCCACATGGTACTCATAGGAAAGGTTTAAAAGGATGTGGTAATCCATGCCATCAAGTTCTTGGTATTTATTGGGACCCTTCTTACCAAAGAAGTCAGACACAGTAATTGCTACAGAACTCAGGGGCTATAACCTGTGACCATGCCAGGTCCAGTCACCCTTCTCAATAAGCCAATTAAAAAAGACAAATTAAAAGTAGAAAGCAAAAACGAGATTTATTTAATGTGGTTGTGACTTCCTACCTAGTTCAATGATACAAAGGGACTGGATGGGACCTGAGAGCACGTACAATCTTATCAGAAAAGAAACACAAATTTAAACAAGTCAAGTCTGAAGATGAGGCCATATTTAACAACCACCAAAGCTGGTAGTGGGAGGAAACTTTTCTAAGAGTTTATGGGGGTGGGGGGGAACGGAGTGTGATAACTTACCCACCTCTGAAAGGGCAAAAGGTCCGCCGTATCTAGGTAACCTAAAGCCCGCCCTCTCAGAAGGCCTTTGTGATTGGCTTACGAGTTCCCCAATGGGGGCTCGGGAGAGCTTCCCGCCGCCACTGGCGCCCTCTTCGAACAGCCGCGCTCTAGCAACCGCGGGCGGCCTCTCAACCGACCATGTGGGAGGCGGGTCTTCCGCCCTGTCGCTCCGCCCAGCCTGCCGGCCCATCAAGCGGCGGCGGTGATTGGAGGAGGCGGCTGCTCATCGAGTGGCGGGGTTCGCGGGCTAGGTTGTATCGGGAAGGTGCTCGCGGGCTGGAAGTAGGGGTGGCGGGTTGCTGGAGGGCGTTTCGGTGAGTGTAGCCTCACTGCCGGGCTGGCTGCTGCGGCATCGGGAGCCTCCTTCGAGTCTCCTGCACCGGGGCGGCTGTGCACGCTGGCTCGCTTCCTGGCCGTCGGTCCAGGAGCTGCACCCGCAGACCTGTACGCGCCCGGTGTTCCTGGGCGCCGGGCCCAGCTCTTTGGTAAGGGCGCTGCGTGAGTACTCTAGGTAGAGGGGAGCTTCTTGTATTTGGATAATTGCTGTCTTCTGCCCAACCTGGTGTTCAAGCTGTTGTCGGTACCACGGATCGCAAGAGGTTGTCATCATTCGTGTCCATGGCTGTTTGCCCCCGCCTCCAGTGCTTCTTCGAGCCCTTTGTAGTCAGAGCAGCGCACTTGGAAAGTGCCTGGAACAACCTGTTGAGTTCTGACTGTTTCCATTCTTGTAAGAGAAGTTAGCGTGTAAGCTAGTGGGTGCAGTTCCCTAACTTCCAGGGAGAGCACTTACATTTAGTTCTTGTAGTCATGAATTTTAGTGTGACTTAAGCCGAGTCTCACTTTATAGCTTCACAATACGTGATTGCTTTCATGTAAATAAAGGCTGAAGTTTGAAGCCACATGCAAAGGATAATAAGAGCTCTCTGGAAATGCGCAGAAAGGCCTTTTGATGGAGCTGGCATCTAGAGGAGGGCGGAATCCTCCTGTAAGAGATGTCAGGTTACCCATAGACACTTACGGTCACTCCTTTCTCACGCCTACGCTATTTTTGCCTTGTTTCATTAGTAAAGAAATGGAAGCAGTTTAAGATTGCACAGCTGCCAGAGTCCAGGTGTTTGAATGAGGACCTTCAGTGCTTAGTTGCTTACAGCCATATTGCATCCTCTAAGGTCTATCAGAAGAGCCTGTCTACTGCGGCTGGAGATAGGGTTCAGTTTAAGAGCTTGTCATTGCTCTTGTAAAGGATGTGACTTCATTTGTTAGCTCCCACATTGCAGAGGTCCCAACCACTTGTGACTCCAGCGCTATTAAGGCCTTTGACCCAGTGGCTATATTCACTCATAATTAAAAAATATCTTTGAAAAAGAAACTATACATTAAAGATTGGTCACAAAAGTAAGATTCTGGAAGTATTTATCCGGGGGTGACGACTAGAAAATGACCAGGAACAATTCTGAAGATAAATGAGTGCTGGATCAGAGGTTTGTTTCATCTGAGTCTGACCTATGTGAGGAAAGACATACTTTTTACATTCTTGTTAATGGGGTTAGGAAGAGTTTCCTGGCTAGGATGAAAATATTAACCAAGTAATTTTATTTTAAAAAGCACACTATCCATGTAGTCTGTGCCTTGATTTTTTTCTTTTTTTTTTTAAGTGGTCAAATATAGGAGTAGGTCATTTTTTCTACGAATGAACAATTTTGTCATATTCACTCAGGGGCAATTTCACTGGGACACATGTTCATTTTGTGTTGATGCTTTTCAAGATGATGTGTCTGCTCATATTTCACCAGCAGTTTATTAAGCTTCAAAAAACATAGTTAAGTGTGACTGTTTTCAGTGTAGTATCAAAGGTGGCACTTTTATTACTTACGTTATGATTCCTGAATTCTTCATGGATTTAACCTGTTTTTGCTTGTAATTATGTGTATGAGGTGTGTGTGTGTGTGTGTGTTGTGTCTGTGTGTATTTGTATATATAAATATGGCTATGCCAGTGTCATGCCATATGTATAGAGGTCAGAGAGCAACTTGTGGTGTCGGTCCTTGGTTTCACCTTGTTTGAGACAATCTCTGTTGCTGTTCTAGTGTGTAGGGTGAGCCAGCTGGTCCATGGCCTTCTGGACAGTCTCTTGTCTGTGCCTCGCATCTCCTTGTTGAAGCTGGAATTACAGATGCCTGTGCTGTGGGCCTGTCTCTAATGTGGGTTCTGAGGATTTGAACTCAGGTCTTCACACTCAGATGGCAAGAATTTTGATGCACTGAGTCATTTCCAGAGCCTGAGCTTGGACTGATAATGTTAAATGAGTTTTATGTATCTTTCTAAAGTGAGAAGATGACAACTTGGAACAATGTTTATTGTTACTTTTTATTAAGTGTGTTGTAAGTAGTTTTACAATTTTTGTAATTTTTGTCTCTTCATTTTTGCTTGCTTGTTTTGTTGTTTTGATTTTGAGCAGAGTTTCTCTGTAGCCCTACCTGTCCTGGAACTCTCTGTATAGACCAGGCTGGTTTCGAACTCACAGAGATCTGCCTGCCTGTGCCTCCCGAGTGCTGGGATCAAAGGTGTGTGCCACCACTGCCTGGTGCTCCTGATTTTACTAATGTATTCTGTGGTACATACTATTTTACTTATGACTGATGCATTTTGTTTTATAGAGCTTAAAAATGTATTTTTATTTTCTGTACATGGGTCTTTTGCCTGCAAGTATATCTTTGCATCACTTGCATTCCTGGTGCCTGTGGAGGACAGAAATGAACCTCCTTTCTCCTGGAACTGGAGTTACAGATGGTTGCAAAATGCCATGCAGATACTGGGAACTGAACCTGGGGCCCTCTGCTGAAGAAACAAGTGCTCCTGACCACTGAGCCAACTCTCCAGTCTCTGGAAGGATCTTTTTTCTTCCTGGAGGATTCCTTTTGCTCAATTTTGTTCACACCTTTAGGGTGACAGGTTAAAGTGTGTCTCTGTCTCCATCATCTGAGACTGCCTAGGTGTGATGTCTTCTTGGAACAACGAGCTGAACTCAGAGATGTGAGAGTAGCATTTTCTTCTCACTATATCTTTTATGCCGTGTCTGGTTAAATTCACAGATTTTGTGTTCACATTTTAACAGCTATAAAATAGCCTGTAATTTAAAAGTAGTGTTGTGTCATAATTGAATAGGTTTCTTATTCTTTGTGTAAAATGAGACTATATCATATAATCTGGGTGTCTTAGAGCTGTTAAAGGGAGTTTTCATTTTATACAGGACTAACAGGTTTGTGCTGTAGTTCACAACTGTTACCTAAAGGGAGTTATATTCTTTATGGCAAATGCATTTGTGTTGCTGGCTCCATATGCTTCTTATGTGACTCAGTTCAATTACTTTTTACAGCCTGGAAGTTGTAGTGAATGAGTTGTGGCTCAGACCACACACAAAAGTTCATTTCCCTGTGTGAGGAGCCTAGATTGGAGACAGTGTTAGCCAGGCCACTGGTAGCACGTACTTTGTCAGAATTCTTTGACATTTTGCCATTTGGGGATATTAGGTCCCCATGTGTAATTGAGATAACCAGAGGCCTGCCCAGCATTAGTTGTTGCTTTTCTGGAAGCTTTTTTTGGAGCCTCATGCTGCCACATCCACAGCCTTCTCATTCTCATCTGTCTGGTAGTATTTTGCCAGACCCCGATTGCCAAAGAGGGAGCCCTGGGACCCTAAGCTTTTTGGTGTGTGAACAGTTTCTGGGTAACAATCACTAGCTGGGAACTGAGGAGTCCTTTTTTAGAAAATGTGAAGTTTGTATTTGTGGAGTGCTGAGCACAGGCAGAGAGTGTCTTGAGGATCCTACCTTTGTGTGTTCAGTGCATAAACCTGAGGCTTCTCTTTTGCTGATTCTCAAGGTTTCTGCGTTTGGTCAGCCTAGTTTGTTAGCATTCTAAGTTTTTATTTGCAATCATCTTACTGTTTAAATACCGTCTAGCCACTTGGGAAACCTGGTCACTGTTTTGGTGATTCTTTGCATTTATGAATTGTTGTCATGGCTTTTGTGTTTATTTTTTTTGCGTGTGGAATTCTCCCTCCACCCTCAGGAGGACCATGTCATTGGAGTTTGGCAGTGTAGCACTACAGACTCAGAATGAAGGTGAAGAATTTGACACAGAAGACTATGAAAGGGAAAAAGAGGTGAGCTACGTGAAAGAATGACCCTGGACCCAGTGTTCAACAACTGATCATGATTGTGTCATGATTCTGAAGGGATTTATGATTCATTAAGCTTCAACAAAGCAAAACTTATAGCCACATTAATAATGGAATTTTAGATGATAGAGGGTTGGGGGCTGGAAAGATGGATATATGGCATCTGCGGATCCATCTTTCCCACTCCCATCACTCCTGTCGTTCTACAGCTGTATATTGATACTGAAATTAGCCTTGTTTTGTTTGTTACTGCACACTTTTGCATCTTCCTCATCCTGGAGGTTAGGTGATTGTCTCTAATCAGTCACTCCCTAGAGGGTGTCGAGCGCATTACCAGAGCTTAAGGGCTCCTAGACCATATGCTGTTGCTACTGTTCCCACCACCTGAGCAGAGTACATCAGCAACTCAGATTTCCTGTGGGATGTGATTGTAACTCCCCTGATGACTGGTGAAGTGGGATCCTGAAAGGTGGGTGTGCTCTGAGGAACCCAACAGACACTGGGAATGAGCACAGTGATTTAGTTAGGGTTTGCTGTGCTCCCATGAGAAGCTTTTAAACATAATGCCCTTATAGAAAAAGGAAGGGATCTTTAATCCTGCTGTCATGCTTTCCCCTTTCCGCAAGTGGAATTATGAATATGATTCATGTGCAGTTTCAGAAACTCATTAAATGGAGGAGTAAGAACTCTGTTGTGCAGTCATGGGCTTCAGGTCAGCTTGGGTAGTGTCTTGTGTCAGTAAGTGATGCTGATGTGACTCCTGACTCAGTTGCAGCAGCTACTCACGGACCTCCCTCATGACATGCTGGATGATGACCTCCCCTCTTCTCCTGAGCGCCACGATTCTGACTGCAGTGTGGATGGCGTAGTGGGCGGGTAAGGACCTGGACCACTTCCTCTTGTTTGTTGTACTCCACAAAACTTCCTTTGATCCTCTACTGATAATGATGTAAATTTTAGACTGATTTCTGAAACTTTTGGGTCGAGGTTGAAGGAAAAACAAATACTAGAATCTTGGGTTTCTTTTTGTTATTTCTGGCCAAATATGGTAGAGTGTAGATCTAAAGTATTGATTTTTTTTTTTTTTTTCTCAAGACTGCATCCTTCTGAGCAACTGGAGAGGAAGTGGATTGAACGTGACATACTGCCCAAATCACACATTGTGAATGTAAGTGCTGTCATGACCATGGTGTTGCTGCAGGTAGAGTAGATCTTAGTGCTTTTGTTTTACTCTTGTTGACTAATAGAACTGTACTGGATTTATATTTTGGAGAACAGTGTGGCAATGGCTGGGAAGAAAATCGAAGTAAAACTGAAGACCAGCATCTTGGGTACCATCCCGGAGAAAGCGGGGATGAGGGTGGAAGTGGCTATAGCCCTCCAAGTAAACATGAACCAGCAGATTTGTATCATCTTCCTGAGGACTTTAGGCCATTCACTGGTGGCCAGAAGCAGGAATTCCACAAGCAAGCAGCTGGTGTCATTATGTTTTCAGATCCTCAGAGGGACAAGTTTCAGGTACTGTGAGAATTTGACTTTGAAGAATCTGTGTGCATACATGTCCTAGCATGGTGTTTGTGTGTTTAAGGAAGTGTGAGAATGCAAAGGTAAAGTGATTTACAGCAATTTTTCTTAATCTACTCACTCAGGGTCCCGCTAAATTTGTTTTCTGTTTGTAATCAAATGCAATAGCCATGCCAAGCTTGATGTTTGAGTGGCAGCTTTTTGGGAATAGCTGTTTAAACATTAAAGGTTAAGTCTGTCAAAGAGTAGCCCCTCGTTTACCACGTCTGTCTTTGTGAGGCTGCTTCCCTGAGAAGCATGCTGTTCTTAAAGCAGCGATGTCATGTGATCACAGCGTTTCATTCCCTTCATTTCAGTGCTCTCCAGTTTTATAATGAAGTTAGGTCCAACACTTTAAATCCAGTTCCTGCTTTGTGTGATGTTGCAGCTGTAGATGGGGTGACTTTTAAGGGAACACACCATGCACTGACTGTTGGGAGTTATGAGAAGGCATCAGGAGATAGTGTGTCTTAGAATTTCTCAATGACAAGAAGTGGTTCATTTTCCCAATTGCTATCCAGTATCATTCAATGACATGATTTTTGTTTTTTTTTTGGTAATTATTTTCTCTATTTCTGAAGAATGTTATTTATTGAAAAATAATTGAGAATTTATTATACATGAAATGGTATCACATGTTCTTATTATTGAGCATGTTTTATGTTCCCAAGATGGTGATTATTTTAATCATTTGTTGTGCAAATCTCATTGCAATTCTTAAGTTTTATTTTTGAAATTGACTCCTTAGTATGCTCAAGAGGACTAGGAAATTATTCTTAGTATTCAATAACAGTGGGTACTGTTTTTGAGCAAAAATGTCTATGAATATTTGGTCATGGGTGAGCCCCTGTTTCCTTATATTAAAGGTATATACTGAGGGATGCTGTAGGTCAGTTGGTAGAATGTTTGCCTGGGGTTCTGAATTCAGTCCCAGTATTGCATAAACCAGAAGTAGTGCTGCACATCTGTAATTCCAGCATTTGAAAGGTGGAGGGAAGAAAAGATAAAATCTTAATTGTTAATTTTATTTGTCATCTTTTAATAGCAATTTGGTTCATCTCAAGGACCCAACTGTCAAGCTTTGGAGCCGTATAAAGCGATATATAAACCTTACCAGTCTTCTGGCCAGAGCGCTAGCTCACCAGCCCAGGAGAAAGTAGCAAGTGACATGTTTGAAGGCCTGCAGCAACAATTTTTAGGAGCTAATGAAAGTAGGTATTCTGTCTGTATTTATTTATTTGACTACTTTGTTTTGTTTTGAGCTAGGGCCTTGCTGTGTTGCCCTAAGCTGGCCTCACACCCATGGCTGTCCTCCTGCTTAGAGATATGTTACTATACCCAGGGGTATCATTTTTCATTAGCATAATTGGGGAATTTTGAACACTTCATGAATTTTTATATATACATTTAAGAATTAATATTTTTAAAGTAACAGTAGTAGAATTGTTGATGTTTCAAAGAGCCCCTATTTCCTTATATTAAAGGTATATACTGAGGTACTTATAAGCAAATTAATACACACTTTAAATGTTTATTTCAAAAATTTTATTGAACTAGGCATTGTTGGTTCACCTGTAATCCTAGCTCTTAGGAGAGACAGGAGGATCTGGCACCAGTTAAGGCCAGCCTGAGTACATAGAGCATCCAAGACAGCCTGTGTACATGGTGAGAGCATTCAAGACAGTCTGTGTACACGGTGAGAGCATTCAGGACAGACTGAGTACACAGTGAGAGCATCCAAGACAGCCTGTGTACACAGTGAGAGCATTCAGGACAGACTGAGTACACAGTGAGAGCATTCAGGACAGACTGAGTGCACAGTGAGAGCATTCAGGACAGACTGAGTACACAGTGAGAGCATTCAGGACACACTGAGTGCACAGTGAGAACATTCAGGACAGACTGAGCACACAGTGAGAGCATCCAGGATAGACTGAGTACACAGTGAGAGCATCCAGGACAGACTGAGTACACAGTGAGAGCATCCAGGACAGACTGAGCACACAGAGCATTAAGGCCATCCTGAGTACACAGTGAGAGCATTAAGGCCATCCTGAGTACACAGTGAGGACATTCAGGACAGACTGAATACACAGAGCATTAAGGCCATCCTGAGTACACAGTGAGAGCATTCAGGACAGACTGAATACACAGAGCATTGAGGCCATCCTGAGTACACAGTGAGGGCATTAAGGCCATCCTGAGTACACAGTGAGAGCATCCAGGTTAGCCTGCATTTCCTGGTGAAACCTTGTGCTCTGTCTCGAAAATGCCAAGAGCTGTGGTTGCAGCTCCATGGCAGGGGACATGCGTGGCATTTGTAAGCCCTTAGTGGGGTAAAGATACAATAAAACTGTTAGGAATTCTATTTCTTTGGGTCTCCTTGGGCTGTGCTCTCTAATGTAGCATTATTTGAAAATAAAATGTTAGAGGAAAGTTTTAGCACTGAGTATTTCAGTTAACTTAAACTTAAAGAGTCTTTCCTGTCTGCGTTGGAACACAAATACATTTAGCTCACCAGTCTTGGTTTACTCACTCTGTAGATAGACATGTAATTAATAAATAAATTATCAATTTCTTAGTTTTTCTTTTTTTATATTTTTTATGTGAAGATTGTACAAACCTGCTATTGTACTCAGAATTGATGCTGATCTCAGGTTTAGTTATATATCACTTGCCCCTGTCTTAGTCACTGTAGGACCACTGTGAAGAGACACCATGACCAAGGCAGCTCTTATAAAAGAAATCATTTAATTGGGACTTGTTTACAGTTTCAGAGGTATAGTCCATTATCATGTCAGGGAGCAGGGTGGCATGCATGCTGGCTCTGGAGCAGTAGTTGAGAGATGCATCATCCTTAGGCAGAGAGAGAGAGAGAGAGAGAGAGAGAGAGAGAGAGAGAGAGAGAGAGAGAGAGAGAGAGAGAGAGAGAGTCACAGACAGACAGACTGACTGACTTTGGGCTTGGCATGGGCTTTTGAAATCTCCAAGCTCACCCGCAGAGACATACTTCCTTCAAGAAGGCCAATTCTAATCCTTTTAATCCTCTAAAATAGTGCCACTCCTTGGTGATTAACCATTTAAACAAGTCTGTGGGGACCGTTTTTATTCAAACTGTCACATTGTCACACTCCCAACCTTTTTTTCTTTAATGTAGAATATGTATAAGTATGATCATAAGGAAATCCCTTAAAGCCACTAGACTATTCTGAGATGAAACACTTGTTTAAAAAAGAAAAAAAACCTCAACAAAAAAACTAAGCAGTGACTAGCCTTAGTGTTTTCATAGATGGAAGCTTTTATTACTGTCCTCCTGGTGAATTAAATTAACTTTGAATTATTGTGCATATTGAAGAGCCAGTATGATTCTAGAGTGATTGGAGAAGTTGTCCTATATACTATAGGACATCTGGCTAGGTCGAAGAGAAAACTGGCCTTCTTTGTCTGGACACAGAGAGTTGCTTTAGGCTTGTATGGGCCACAGAATTGTTGTTGGGAGTGCCAGAGCTCATTTGTCTTGAAGACATCAACAGCAAGTAGGAGTGGCTTCTCTCTATTTGAAGTGCCACCAAGAAGCAGAACAAGCGTGTGGCTGCGGTGATTTGAGATGGAGTGGTAGTCATCACAGTTATGTCTGCATCTGCTCCTTCAAGTTCTCTGGTAGTGACATGCTTTATGTCTTTCATTATTGTTCTTAAAGAGTCTGCATTTTATTAAGTTAATTTATTTCTAAGGTGATTATACACTTCTTTAAAGTTGACATTTAGAACTTAATTGGATAATTTGATGGTAGTGCCAAATTTCCTAGCAACAGCAGTTAAACAATGAGTTCAGTCGAGGTCACACAACCTCAGGAAGAAAACCCTGAGTGTCTTCCTTCCTGTGGGAACTGGGAACCTAGCAATAATACAGGCATAGATGTAAACAGATGCACATGTGGGTGCAGCAAAGCATGAAGAGGAGAACAGGAAAGGCTGATCTTAGGGGAAGAGGAAGGGCTGAATACAGGTAGTGAACAGGAGCTATGAAAGAAAGTGTAAACTGACTGCTTTTCTAGTTCTAACTCTGTCTTGGGTTTTTGGTTTTTGATGAAGTTCCATAGCTCCTGTTTAGAATGGCTACTCCATTCAGAAGTTCATTGAAGTGTAAAGACTTTGGATCTGGTTATTTCTGATGCGTAATCATTTTTTTTGCAAATTATATTTTATAATAATTAAAGTTAATAAAAACAAGTGAATTTGTAGAGTTTGAGGCAGTTCATTTCTGTCCCCTCCTTCTGTAAGGTCAGAAAGATGCTTTCACTATCTAGATTTTCTTCTTTTTCTTTTTTCTGACAGGGTCTCGGTCAGAAGCCCTGGTTTGGAACTGGCTATGTAGACCAGGATGGCCTTGAACTCACAGACTCCTGCCTACCTTTACCTGAATGATGGGATTAAAGGCATGTACTATCATGCCTGGCCTTTAAGTTTTTTCTTTTCTTTTTATTTTTTTAATGTAGAAAAGAGTACAAATTATTTTTGTTAATACTTAAAAATTTTATATGTATTATTGGTCATAAGCTTACAGAAGCTTTAGTCTAGTGGGAAATGAAGAATATCTTCTTATACCTATCATTTTTTTCTTTTTCCAATCTAAGTCTTCTCTACAATAACTTTGTTTCTGATGAAGATGTAAGAATTCATTCCTCTCTTTATTAGTTAATGAATGTAGCTGTTATGGGCCAGTATGAACATAAAACAATGTATTCCCTCTTCTGTAAGAAGCTATTTTGACAAGTGTACGTAGTGGTGTTCTTTTCAGATAGTGTGATAGCAGCTCTGTGCTCGTGTTTTGCCCCTGTTTTTCTAGAACACTTTTCTCTGTTGCAGCTGTGTGCTAGTTGTCCACATTGAATGTGTCAGGGTTTAATCCAAACCCACAGACATTCCTCCTTTCCTGGCAGTGACCCATAGTAAAGTGTGTAGTTTGTCCTGCAGTAGTCTGTTTGTATAAATGAAACCAATTCTAGAAGAAATACAACATTACTACATGATGCTCTCTGTCTTCATATTCAAAAGGATGCTAGTTGCAATCCCCTGAATTGGTTTCATGATATATTCACCAAGTTGTTTAAAAAGCTTGAAATACACTACCCTAGCTGATCACCGATTTACATTCTAGTATGTTTTTATCTAATAAATTGTCTCTAATTCCAAAGCAGACTCTGCAGAAAATATACATATTATTCAACTCCAGGTTCTTAACAAAGCGAAGGAGAGACAACTGGATAGCTTAGTCGAAAAGCTGAATGACAGTGAACGACAGATTCGGTATCTGAACCACCAGCTTCTGATAATCCAAGGTGAGGCGGCTGCTGGCTTGGAGCTTTTTCTGATGCATAAGAGCCGGGCAGTTGGTTTCTAATAAATTCACCTTACTCTGTTCTAGCTTCTTGTGCTTTTCATTTCCAGTATCCTCATGTGATTTGGGCAGAGGGCTCATGTGAGTTGGAGCAGATCCCAAGCCCAGGCAGGGCTTCTGTGACTAGTGTGTGTAGGCAACTAGTATGTGTAGGCATTTTTCTTTTCTCCTTTCCTTTTCCCCCTACTCTCAGGTGTTTACTTGATGACCTCCCTCCCTACCAGCTGTTGGCTCCTTACATCATTACCTTGATAAAGTATTCCACTTGGAGGTGACATGTTTAGTTTGCAGTGCAGAAGAAGTTAGGCACTCTAGTCGCCATTTCTGGTGTAATCTGGAGGAAACAGATGGGTCTGATTGCTTATTCTTTTGTGCTCCAGCTTTAGTCAGTGTTGAGTGTCCATTTGTAGAATAATTTTCTGACTGGATTCCAGCTCATTTCAATTTAATTGATAGTGAAACAAAAGCTCTCTCTCTCTCTCTCTCTCTCTCTCTCTCTCTCTCTCTCTCTCTCTCTCTCTCTCTCTCTCTCTCTCTCTCTCTCTCTCTCTTTCTGTTGTTGCATGCCTTTAATCCCAGAACTTGGGAGGCAGAGACAGGCGGATTTCTGTGAGTTCAAGGCCAGCCTGGTCTGCAGAGTGAGTTCCAGGACAGGCTCCAAAACTACGCAGAGAAACCCTGTCTCGAAAAACCAACCAACCAACCAAACAAAAAGCTCTTTTTGTGATGCTCACAAGGTCTTTTTGGAAAGAATTTGTGAAATGTTATGGTGAAGTATTTTTGGGAAGGACCGAAGACTGGGGAATTCAAGACTTCTTTACACATATGTAATGGAGTGACTAGTTCTCAGATACATTGTGATCAGTACTGCTCACCGTGTAGTCCTCCCAGTTCTGGGGTCATGGGTGTATATAACTGACCTGCTCTGGGATTCCCTTTTGATTGGCATGAGCTTGCATCTGTGTTGGTTCTTAAGTGAACAAATGCTGCAAGTATTGGGAACCCTTTTGCCATGAAGGGATGCACTAAGGGTTTAAAGGCAGTGGTGCTGGTTCTTTGGATTATTCTTGTCATCACATTTTTTTTTTTTAGTAGTCCTTTGTTGTTTTTCTCTAAAGCACCTAAAACTCATTTGTCTGAATTGAATTTCATTCAGTTACATATCTCATAGAGGTTATGATAATTACGGTTCCACGACAATGACAGTATTTATGTAAATATCTTTCATGCTCCAGAAGAGAAGGATGGCTTGACCCTCAGCCTTCGGGAATCCCAGAAACTCTTTCAGAATGGGAAGGAAAGGGAGATACAGCTTGAAGCACAGATAAAAACACTGGAGGCCCAGATTCAAGCCTTCAAAGTCAGTGAAGAAAAGGTAAGCTTTTAGTTTGTATAAGACTACATTCAGAAGAACATTGTATCACAGATGTCCTGCCACCCTTGGGGTCATCTGTGGGTGCCAGGAGGTGGCAGCGGTTATTTTCTGTTGATGCTAGCATTTATGTCCTTTCTGAGTTTTATGTTCTTACTCCAAAAATCTCTCACTTACTCTAGTTTTACTCTTTCTGCTAATTCTCTTATGGATGCCCAGATGATATTTCCAGAATATAGTTCCAATTTTGTTATTCTCTTACAGGCTTTGCATGACTTACTTTGCCTGTGGGACAGGTGACCTTCTGTCCATGGCTCATGTCTTCCCTCCTCAGTCTTGTATTTGAATGCCCATGAACACTGGAATGCCTATTCCATGACTATTGCCATTTGACTAACTACTCCTGCTTATAGCATTTTACTCCCAAGTCTCTTTCCTCCGGGTAATTACTGTCTTCAAAAAATGAAGTATACCTTGAAGGCATCACTGGGCTAGCCTCATGCTTATAGCTCTGCCATTTAGGTCAGTATTTGGCTTATATTTGGTGGTCAGTATATGCTGAGTGAGCTGTTTAAAATTAACCTGTACAAATTTTTTCTTACATATTTTCTATTCTTGTTTGAGTGATGTCACGATGGTAGCTTTATGGTGTATTTTAAAATTGGGAAACAAAGGTTATTCCTATTTCAAAAATTGAAAATTTCCTTCTTTTTTTTTCTTTAGATTTTGTAAATCAATGTTTAATGTTTTATAAAACAAAACTCTAATTGGAATTCTGATTAGAAAGCTACTCTACCATTTTAGACAAATGTCAAGCAGGTCTTAGAAGGGCAAATCACTTGCCCAAGAGCATACAGTCAGTTACTGACAAATCCCAAGAGTGTAAAGATCTTGAACCAAACAGTTCCCTTTAGAGTCTTCTCATTTTGTTGCTTAGTAACTTTAATCCCACCTACAACTTTAATTTTTCTCTTGCCATAAAGCTGACACAATCACAGATTTAGGGTATTGGGAAACTGTATGTGGGTCGTTATTTACCCACAGTATCAGCTGTGCTATCAGAACTCATTCTGCTGGGATGTGGTGGCATGTGCTTATAGTCCTAGCTACTCAGGGAGCTGAGTCAAGATGATCACTTGAGCCTGGGAATTTGAAGCCAGTCTGGGCAGACAGTGGAATCTTGACTCAAAAAATAAAACCAAAAAACTTTTTATTTAGTAAGTATGTTTGCAGTCTTTGAAGGAGCATCACATTTTTTCTATGACCCCACAATTGGGTTGTCCCTCCTTTTCCTAATAGAGCCATGCAAACAGTGCTAGGACTGGTACTCACCAGGGCTACTGTGTATTGAGGTTTAATAAGGATCAGGATAAACAAATAGGCCAAATAGATGTTTATTCAGGGAGAAATAACTCACAACATAGATAGATAGAATGATAGATAGATGAACACCAGCAACCGGATGCTCTCCTTTCTGTGTCCCGCCAGCAAGAGAGCTCTCTGAGCCCCTTCCTCAGCCTTTTCCCCTAGGTCAAGTCCAGCCCTGTCTGCACCCCCCCAGGGGGTGTGGTCTAAGCCATAGGTGTGGACAAGGTGAATATCTCACTATAATTCCCCTTTTAGTCCAAACATGAAGAGCCTGGAGAGAGCAGCACACTGGCCCGCTCTCTGATAAGATGACCACGTGGAAATACTTAGATAAGTAGAAATGGGTTAATCATTAAGGCAGAGCTAGCCGATAAGGAATTAGTAACTGGCCAACAGCAATAATGCTGTTGAGACTCAGATACAGAGTCTCAGCGTGTATTATTGGGGGCTGGCGTGGCGGCGGGATCAGGCGGCAGGTGGGAGGGGGGGGAAACATACTCCTTACAGAATCTTCTTTTACCCTCTGCACATAACTGTGAAGCCTAGTTGTGAGTGAGGAATTGTTCCAGCTATGGTGGGCTTGTGAATAGTAGCCAGGGACAGTCTTACAGAGCAGAGCTATCAACATGGGTATCTTGTGTGTGTTTGCTAGTTGACCAAGAAGGCCAGAACAACTGAAATCACCCTGGAAAACTTGAAACAACAGCTGGTAGAGCTCCATCATTCTGAATCACTCCAGCGAGCTAGAGAACAGCACGAGAGCATCGTCTCGGGCCTCACACAGAAGTACGAGGAGCAGGTGCTGTCCTTACAGAAGGATTTGGATACAACCCGAACAGCACTTCAGGAGCAGGTCAGGTGACACCCTATGAGCAGTTATTCATCAAGTAAAGCTGCTTATTTTTTGTAACTGATACTTTGTGGTCCCCCAGTTAGAAATTTTGCTGCTGATAATAGGTATAAAATTATAATCGAACCCCCCCAACACATACAACCTTTTTTTAAAAATCATGAATATGTCTAAAACCCTAATTTTGGGTACCTTTCTTGTAGGATCAGTGGTCCTTGACAGATTTAGGAAAAGTGGAGTCTGTCTGGGCTGTGATGGGAGGAATTACTAGGGTGTTTGGAAACCTTTCTGGTAGGAATGGTTGGTACAAATGTTGGTAGATCCCAAAGTGGCTCTCAGGACAACCTCCCTGGTTCTTTCTGCTCCAGTTTGTGGTTATTAAAGGCCAGCTAATGAGTCAAAGCCTGTGTCTCTGGCTTCTTTATCTGTCCCCATGCCTGCCATCACCACTTCAGAAGAAGGACCTTAAGCTAGAAGATAGAACAGAATGTTGGTTCTGTGCGGAGTGGGCATCAGATTCCAAACCATGAACTAAATTTACTGTGACTTATCCCCTCACTCTGGGAGTGTTTTTTATGGTATCCACTTTGTAAACTTGTTATCAGTTGACTCAGCAGTATTTATAATAAGGACTCAAAGTACTGGTTTTAGCTGAACTGTATTATTTTATGCTCCAGTTGGCATTCCTCATTGGAAGAATGCTACAAAAGTCAAGTTCATGCCAAAAGTAAGAAACAGATAAGAATTTCCCATGATTCCACCTCCTGCCCTCTGTGATTAGTCCCTTCATTCTCAGCATGTTCACAGTGTGGTGGTGGTATGTGGAGCCCTTCATGTAAATCTAGGCTCCTCAGTTTTTTGACACCCACAAAGTAACTTGCTGGTATGCTGAGAGTACAGACTCGGCAGGACTCATTGGGAGCAAGTAACATCCTGATGATGCTTAGTATTCCGAGTGTGAACATAGACAGCTGTTACAGTTATAGGGTTCTTTATTGATTTCTTCAGAGTTTTGTTGTTACTCCAACTAGATCTTATACATGCTTTACATTTCTACTAAAGACCCTCATTTTTGGAGTGGTATTGTAAATGACATAAATGACATGGCTTTTTTTTTTAAAAAAAAAATTTCATTGTGGTAGACGGAAAAATGATTCCCCCATTAGCTACACTCTGCAGCTCTTCTGTAATTGCTTATTAGTTTTAGTTGGTTCTATCATTGCATAGACAAAGAGGGTTTTACTGTCTTCTTTGTAGTTTGTATTCCTTTATTTCATTTTCTTACCATCATTCATTGGCAACTTCCAACACGATACTCAAGGGCCAGCAGGGATATCCATTCTCTGATCCCCATCTTTGTGGGAAAGCTCCAGGTTTTTCCGTTAAATATGCTAGATCTAGATTTCTTTCTCTTTAATGAAAAGTCGAGAATGTTCTTAAGACTTTTCTTTTAAATCATGAATGGCTGTTGTACTTTGAAAGAGAAGTGAGTACAGAGCATGTACTGGGAGTGTGGCATTCTGACACTGCAGAGTTTTTTTTGAATGTCTGTGTACCCAGTGTGATTTGAGAAATACATGGTTATAGCACAGTATCAACTTAGTGCTTTCCTTAAACATCAGAGTTTCAGTGTACCAAAAACTGTATGTATAACAGTGTAGCAATTCAAAACTATTGTGACCTCTGGAATATGAATTTGAGTGTCTTGTCACCCTTTCACAACAAGCAGCGTTGCACTGCCTTCCTCTCAGTGCATCAGCCATGTTATGCTGGCTCGTTAGAGCTGTGCTTCTCAAGCTGGCCTGGGAAACAGCAGCAGCATGCCAAGAATTTTGCAGCGCTAAATAAACATGGACCGCTTTCCAGAAGCCTCATTTTGCTAAAAGTCTGGTAGAAAAATTTAAAGCAAACACAGCTGCATTATGACATAGAATCGAAAATTCACAGACATTTTAAAGCAAAGCGAGAGCCTTCAGAGCCCTTTCCTTTGCATGGGACACTCCTGTATTGTTTGCATGATGGGCATCGCTGTATTCCTGTTGAGAGCGTTATTAAGGCCTCGGCTTTGCTAGGGAATCTGGTACCAAAGGCCCACATGTTCTCCTTACTTTGGAGATTTCGCTAATGGTTTTCTTAGGGCTTCTCTGGAAGTCTAAGGCCGTTGCTACACTGATTCTTCTGCCTCTTCCATGCTTTGATTGACATTCAGCCTGAGCAGCTTTTTAGTGAGAAGAGATGGTTGTTATAGTGATGGTTTCTTCTACCTGGGCTTCAAACTCCCCTGCTTCCTTATTTCCAAATACCTTTTCTTTTTGGAGATGTTTGCACAGTAGGCAAGATCCTTGGCATATAGTGTATATTTTTTATATATCCTCACACATTCCACTCAACAGTTACCATGTCTTTTTTGCCATTAATTTTTCAAGAATTCATTATAACCCTTGTTATGCATAGTATACTACAGAGATGCCTTCAGGAGACAAGGGAAATAATATGTGTAAAAGGTAGAGGAATATAAGAGAAACAGATCAAGTTTAAAAGCAACTCAGAGGAGGGAAAGATTATTTTTGGCTGCCCTGAATAGAATGAGCCTTTGGCTGCTTAGAATAGAGTTTCCATGTGTTCATCTGTTTCCTTGTCTGAGGGTACGCTTTCCGTGACTCAAAGTGGTTTGCCTACATTTGTATATATACGTTAACACAGCATAAAATGAAAACAGGACTGTAATATATTTCCTTTGGCATGAGTAAAATCTGATTTTAGAATAACAGTGTCTTGGGGTGCCTGTTCATAGCTGGGTGTCCCCCAGGTCACGTGTTCCCTTACTCTCACCCTGTGCACAGCTTAACCATATACAAAATATCACACTACCCGGTGATGGCTTTACATTGGACACTTTGTTACTTTCTGCTAACTCTGATCCTGACAATGACTTGTTGACTTCGGTTTAGGAAAACCTTTGTACTCGGTTAAAGGATCACGTGCAGCAGCTGGAGAGGAACCATGAAGCTGTCAAGTTAGAGAAGACTGAGCTCATTAACAGGTTGACGAGAAGTCTAGAGGACAGTCAGAAGCAGTGCGCCCATCTGCTGCAGTCAGGTGCGTGTCTTATGGGAGGTTCCCAGAGGCTACTTTGATACGAGCACAGTGAACACGAATGTTTTTGTTGGCACCGCCAGCTCACAGATAATGATGTGGAGGCTTCTTATTAATTATGAAAGCTCAGCCTTAGCTTAGGCTTGTGCTTACAACTTGTTAACCCATATTTTTTAACCTCTTTTCTTTTCCATGGCTGTTACCTTTACTCTGTCTTGTCCATCCTGCTGCCTCCATATCTGGCTGGTGACTTCGCCTTTCTTCCTCTCTGAAATCTCTCTTTCCTGCCTAACCCCTTCGTGCTTAGCTAATGGCCATTCAGCTCTTTTATTAAACTGGTCACCGTGACACATCTTCACACAGTATAAAGGAATATTCCACAATGATACAGAATGTAGCTGGATTCCTGAACTATAGTTTTACTCTACTTATTGTTATCATGTGTGTGTGTGTGGGGGGGGGGGAGAGGTATGGGCATGCCATGGTTCCAGTGTAGAACAGAAGACAACCTTCATAGGCTAGAACTCAAACTCAGGTTATCTCGCTACCACAACATGACACGAATTGCACTGCAAGAGATTTTACCCACTGCGCCATCTCACCAGACTGTATCACTGAACTATACAAAACCAGAAGAGACAGAAAAGTCCACCAGTGACCAGTTTCTTTTAAGGAGGATTACACATGCGGGTCGTATTAAAGGCCCAGTTTGTTTCTGTTATGTAATCTGGAAAGTACAGACAAGTGTCTGTTCCAAATAAAAATCACCAGCACTCCTCCGAGAAACCTGGGCTGTGATGTCTGAATGTCTGTGGAGGAAAGGAACGCACGCACATGTCAGGTGGCGCTCTGCTCCCAAAGACAAAGTTCTGTCCTCAGCCACCTTTGATTATAAGATCTCACTGTATTTACCTGTTTTAGACCCCGATATTTGATTAAATGTCATTTTGTTTATCTTCAATTTTTTATGCCCTCACAGAGGATCCGTTACTTACCAGGACAGCAAGTTAAATTTTTGTCACTGTTAAGATTTCTAGTGTGGCCTCTGTGGTATTTGAGACATGCTTCCTATGCTTTTCATGGTAGTGGTACTTTTAATTATTATTTTTATAAGATGTTAAAGGCAATAAAATGTCAGTGTTGATACACAGATGTTGAACAGACTAAATTATTCTAATTCTGGTTGACAAAATCAATCAAAATTTTTATTAACTAATATACCAGTCTCATTTTGGCGTATGAACTAGTTAGAAGACTGGTGCAGTGTATAGAAGTATAGTGCACTCACACAGTGGAAGTACTAAAGGTAAAGGCTGCCTGTGGATGTGTGTGTGCTTGCTGAGGGGCCAGATTTGGACACTGTCCTATTCAGGCTCTCCTCTAACCCTGCTTAGCTTTGGGTCCATTTTCTCCCTCGCCATGACTTGGTGAGTCTATTCCTTGGCTATTAGAGGCTTTGAAAGTAGGATTTTCTAAAGCTGCCTAATAGGCTATGATTACTTACCTCAGCTATTTCTGAGAGGGCTGTTTTCATTTAAAGACACTCTCAAATGGCCCACTAAACTAGAATCTGTCCTAGTGCATTTAAAATGTTAGTTTGTTGTGGTTGGAGAGAAGACTCAGAGGGGAAGAGCACTTCCTGCTCATGCTGAGGACCAGGGTCCAGTTCACAGCACCCATGGGGCTCACAACTCCTTGTAACTCCAGCTCCAGGGGACCTGATTACCCCCTTCAGGTCTCTGAATGTGTGTGTACACAGACACATCTTAAAAATAGCAGCTTGCTACAATTTCAGAAATACAGCTGTAATGTACTCCTTTTTATATTTGGAGATGGGGATGTTGGAACTTAAAGCGTTTACAAAGCTAGTCAGATACTGTTTAAATGGAAGGCAGAAATGGTTGGGTAGAACTTTCTTGGCTTCTGTGAGCTGGAACCTTGTGTCCCCACTAGATGACTCCTGGGATGCTGTGGTCTACAGATGCAGGGTGGTTGATGGGGCTTACAGGGTCCAGTGTTCTGGTGCCCAGGCCTTGAGCTCCTTGAGGGCTGAATCTCAGAACATGGAGAGCAGACATTTAGGTCTTTGAGGTCTCCATGGCTCCCTATCTGCATGGCTCTAAAATCATAACAGTGAAGCAGACTCCATTCGCCTCGGTGGATCCCAGTTCTATAGATGTGGTGCTTTGTCTCCTTTCAGTTACATATTGCTGTTGGCTGTTCTTTACTCTTAATCTTACTCTTTGAGTGGCCCATCACCCAGCTCCCAAATAAAACATACACAGAGGCTTCTTACTCATGAATGCCCAGCCTTAGCTTGGCTTGTTTCTAGCCAGCTTTTCTTAAATTATCCTATCTATCTTTAGCCTCTGGGATTTTATATTTCTCTATATACCTTTTTTTTTTTTTTACTTCTTACTCCATGGCTTGCTGTGTAGCTGAGTGGCTCCTCTCCTTTTCTTTCTCCTTGATCTTCTCAGATATCTTCTATTTATTCTTTGCCTGCCAGCCTTACCTATCCTTTTACCTGCCTTGCTGTTGACTGTTAAGCTCTTTATTAGACCAATCAGGTGTTTTAGATAGACACAGTAACACAGCTTCATAGAATTAAACAAATGCAACATAAAAGAATGCAACACATTTTTGCATCATTAAATAAATGTTCCACAGCATAAACAAATGTAAGACAGCAACATATCCCATAACTTTCTCTTGCAGGCGCCATGCAGGAGGTGACTCAGCTACAGCTACAGTTGCAGCAAGCACAGAAGGCCCACATGCTAAGTGAGAGCATGAATAAGGCTTTGCAAGTGAGTGCTGTCTCTTAGAAGAGTCTTAGGCAGTGCTACAGCACCTTTTTTGAACCTTAGGTTTCCTGTATAATAAGAGTGGCTGGAACTTCTTCATACTAGCCTAGGCAAGTTTTTCAGGATCTCAGCCGCCTAGTTAGACCTAGGTGTTCCAGCCCTGTTCTGAAGAACTGCAGAGCAGGCCTCCGCCTCCTGCCAGTCTGTCCACTGTCGCTCCTGCCTCCGCAGGTGTATTCCAGGGACCAGGGCCTCTACAGTTGTGGGGAATATTTAGTTGGGATGTGATTCTCTCACATCCTCCACCACTTTAATTTCCCTGAACACTAAGGAAATTGCTGGAGAGGACTTTTAGTGTTGCCTCTGCTGAAGGAAGTACTCTGCCTGTTGATCATGCAGGCAGAGCATAGCGTGCTCCTTGTTGAGCTGTGTATTTTGTCCTCTGTAAATAAGAGGGTTGTGAAAAGAACTGCCTGCCTTTGCGTCCTCATTCATTGGGTTTATTTGAAAATGTGGCAGGAACCATATTTTCATGAAGTTAGTTAGAATGAATGTTAATACATTTGAGGAGGCTTTTCTGCGTTCTACAGATCCGATCACTAAAATAAAGTCTGAAACAGAATAACTGATTTTGCTATTCAGGAAAATAATGAAAGTTATTTTTGATGATTCGTTCTAGGAAGAATTAGCAGAGCTTAAAGATGAGATTTCTCTCTATGAGTCCGCTGCAGACCTCGGAGTACTTCCAGGTGACTCAGAAGGAGACTTGAGTATAGAGCTCACTGAATCATGTGTGGACTTGGGCATTAAAAAAGTCCATTGGAAACAATCCAAAGCTAACAGGTACTGCATGAATAGTTTACTGTAGAAGACTATGTTAATAAAGCTGGTGTTGGAGGCATGGGACATGGGTGGCATGATGCATAAGTTACAGACTTGATTAGGGGACATTATGTTTTAGAAATTCTTAATGAAATATAAATGCCTGAAAGTCCAAATAAACAGAATTAATTAATTATTAATATTGTGCTTGTAATTCTCATCATTTAGATAGACACCAGTTATAGAAAGCTATGGAGGGGATTATGTAGTTAAAATATACAGATTATGGGGCTGGGGAGATGACTCATTGGTAAGAGAGCATGCTTATGCACCCAGCCTTGTGGGAGGTTGAGACAGGAGGATAGCTGAGTGTTGCTGACTACCAGCCTAGCTCCAGGTTCAGTTAGAGACTTTGTTCCAACGGAATGAAGTGGAGAGTGATAGAGCGGATCACCTATGTGCATACATGTGCATGAACCACACACATGCGCATACACATACACCAATACTACAGACTATATGTTTGAACTATTGAGGTAAATGCCTTTTGTTTTTAATGTAACCTTGTCTGTGAAAAAGTTATTTTGCATTAATCAGTCATCTGTGAGAAAATAAATAAGCATTACACTTTCCTTGGAACCTTACTGGGATCTTAAATAACTTTTTGTAGATGTATTTCTGTTGTACATGTTTTATCTGCATGTGTGCATGTGCACATGCTGGTGTCTGTAGAAGTTAGAAGGGATGTCACATCCCTTGGAATTGGAGTTCTGGGTGGTTGTAAGCTACCATGTGGGAAACTGGACTCTGCCAGAGCAGCCAGTATTCTTAACCACGGAGCTGTTTCTCCAACCCTGAAATCTCACTTTTCAAAAAGGATTTCTTTTATGCTTCTGTTATTGTAGATATTTTATCAGTCACGTGGGCGTGGGTGATGGGGAAGGATTGGAGAGGGTTGAAGTGTTAATTATAGGCAGGCATTCCATGGATGTTCTTTGCACTTGGTGAACTTTTCATCCTTATTACATGGAAGGTACTTTGTGAGGTTCTGAAATAGCTGACAAAATGTCTGCTAGAAACTCCTGGGGAGTTTGCAGTTGGCCTGGCCAGAGGAAAGGAGACATACCCAAAAAGCAACCAAGTGCTGTTTGGTCAGTGCTGGCCTTGACTGGAGGATTTATCCATTCCCTGTGCTGGTTTGAGTTAGGGATGAGAGATGGAGCCATGTCAGGAGATTGGGTTCAAGCTAAAGCACATGCTTCTTTTGCTGAGGTATAGAGCCCAAGACCTTGCTCATTCTAATAAGTGCTGTGGTACTGACTGTACTTCCACCTCTGAAGAAAGTGTTCCTTGAGAGCATTTGGCTTTCACCCCACTGACTGTGTTCACTGTCATTATTGCATTGCTTAATATGTGTTGTGTCTCAGGTAGTAAGCATCTGAGTACAAAGCTAAGACTCCTGACAATTCACCCTTAATGACCTTTGGGAAGATTGCATTTTAACACTGCCGTTACAGTTTTAGAGCAGTAAGGTGGGATTTAGTCAGTCTAAAATAATGAGGAGATATGTAAAAGAAAATGCTGTTATTTAGCTCAGTAGGGCTCCATTTCCCTGAGTGTCTTATCTTCTAGAGCTCTCATCTCTACAGATGATGGCCTACAGGAAAGCAAAGAAGAAAATAGTGGAACTAGACTGATGTTTTTGGTGGGAGTCATCCTCGGTTCTTATCTAGGACCATGTGGCCCATATGTTTCTTTCCGTCCCAGTAATTACCTGGTTTGCACATGGAGTCCACTATGGCTTGGATGAAAGGGGGGGGGCACTGCTATCAGCTCAGCCTTAGGGAGTTTTGGAAAACTGAGCAGTGGCAAAGTATGAACCAATCACAGGCTGCTGAACAAAGGCTTCCATTATGGTTGGTGAACACAGAAGTAGTATTTTATTATTTTTATACCTAGGTCTTTACAAACTTAAAGTTAAATAAAGTCATCTTGAAAGCATACTTTGCCGTGAATGCCTTATTGATTGTCAATGCCAAATGAATTCTCTGGAGCAAGAGAAAGAGCATAGGCTTCAGATCCAGGATGGTTTGAACCACTGCTTTGCCTTTTATTGCCATGAAAATGCCCTCATGACAGCCTTTTAACTTTCTCTGAGCTTGTTTTTTGTTTTCCCTTTTATCAAGCTTGTTCTCTCTAGGAACTTAAGAATTAAAATAACAAATGTGAGTCTTTTGGAATATGTCCTAGGACTTATTAGGTACTAACAAATGATAGCTATTTCTGTTATTTTAGAGGTGATTGGTTAAGCTATGTCATTGATCAGATTTTCCATTTATCAACTTTAAATTCAACACATACTTTATAAAGCATTTTGATCCCCAATTTTGTAGCAAATGTTGGCTTTACTGGAGCACAGAGGGGCGAATCACTTGGCTCAGGTAACCACTGGTGTCATTAGGACTTAAAATCAAAACTCTTGAGTTTTCCGTTTATTTCTTTTTTTGGAATAGTCAAAGCTTTTTACTTTAAACGTCATTCTTCTTTATCTCTTATGTTGAAGATTAAAGATATAGTTCATTTAAAAATATTTTTCTCCAGTTATTACTTTTTAGTTTGTACTATGGTTGACCTTGGAACTAAGTGATGAATACATGCATGTTCAACTCTTTGAATAGACACACTTCGTCTTTACCCATTAAAACAAATTCTACCTTGTGTACCTTTTTTTGTTTTGTTTTGTTTGTTTGTTTGTTTTGTTCCTTGAGGTAGGACACTGCTGTTTATCCCAGGTTGGCCTCAAATGCACAGCTTGCCGTGGACTCCCAAGTACTGGGATTATTGGCATACACTACCATGCCTAGCTATTCTTGTAATTTCTATTTACACAACATTCAGAGCCACAAAGTAGTAATTCTAGTTTATGTTCCTATAGGTAATAGCTCTAGGCATCTCATCTTTATGATAAAGAAATGACTGACCCACTTAACTGGAGAGTGGAGACTAACTGAACTGGAGTGGGTAGCTGGTGAGAGCTCTGACAGGCATCCCTGACTACAGCATCCAGAGGACACGTCTAGCTTAGAGTCATCTCACACTGGCAGTTCATAGTTGATCACCCATCTTTGAGAAGCATCCTCATATCCAGTTTCAGGGACATAGGAAAGAAGAAATTTGTGCTTTGCTTAGGTTGAATAAAAGGAAGCACATTTTCCCAGGGTGAGTTGCTTTTTTTCTTAAGCTGCTTTCAAATTACTGACCGGTATCAG
This sequence comes from Cricetiscus sungorus, assembly GCA_030556225.1. Taxonomy (NCBI): domain Eukaryota; kingdom Metazoa; phylum Chordata; class Mammalia; order Rodentia; family Cricetidae; genus Cricetiscus; species Cricetiscus sungorus. The sequence continues at coordinate 61,220,411 of JANBXA010000372.1, read as the reverse complement.
TGACTCCCAGCTTTTACTACCAGCCACCACCCCCTTTGCCTGCTGCCTCGTAAAGTTTAAGGGTTTAGCCTCAATGTTGTATTTTACATTAACGGAATTTGAGTAGCTAAATCTGTACACAGCTTGCAGATGGCTTCCTCCCTCTGTTATTATAGTTGGCTGCTAAGCTCAAATAATAAACATTTAACAAGTGGAATGCCGTTTCCCTTTGGTCTTCTCAGCAGGCTGCATGAGGGACTGACTGCAGGTTATCTGCTTCAGGGACCCTGCTGACATAGGGTGCTATGACCTCAGGCAGAATGGTGACCACTCTGTTTTCCCTTCGAGGAAGGAGAGAAAATGTTTTACAAGCACTTTCTCTGCTCTGATTTGGCTTTGTCTAGGAGTACAGTGTTATTTCAGTGGCCTGCTTTCAGTCAGAGGAGGAATTATGGAGGCCTCATTTGCTAGCCGAGTGAATGGATGACTGACAGTTTACCACATCCTATAGCAGAGTACTTTGTAACGTATTTTGTTTTTTATATAATTTTACCTGTGATAGTTATGATTTCCATTTTGATTTTAAGTACGTGAGATTTTATATATGCAAACATACACATAGAATATGTGCATATTGTTTTATATTTATACATATGATATATTCACCCTAAGGAGTTCCATTTATATTGTTAAAAACAAATTTACTATCAGGTGTTGGTGACGCACACCTTTAATCCCAGCACTCGGGAGGCAGAGGCAGGCAGACTTCTGTGAGTTTGAGGTCAACCTGTTTACAGCTTCAGAGTGAGTTCTAGGACAGGCTCCAAAGCTACACAAAGAAACCCTGTCTTGAAATAACAAACAACCAAAACACAAAACAAAAGAACCCATTAGTATTTTGTCCATTTTCCCTTCACACATGCACAGTATTCTAACATTTCATTTAAAATAATCTGAAGTCTTTCTATTTCAGGAGTATAAACTTTAATTCACATACCATTATTTCTTTTTTAGATTTTGGAAATAGGGATTTATACTTTACACAGTTCTGTATATTCAGCTCCCATGCTCCCTATTAACAATTTGAATTGTTAAAATTAATGAACCAGCCGGGTGTTGGTGGTACATGCCTTTAATCTCATCATTCAGGAGGCAGAGGCAGGTGAGTTCAAGTCCAGCTTGTTCTACAGAGCTAGTTCCAGGACAGGTTCCAAAACAATACAGAGAAACCCTACCTCAAAACAAAACAAAACAAATTAATAAACCAGTATATTTTCATTTCCACTAATGTCTGAGATTTACTTGGCTCTCTGTAGTGTTTACCCAATGCCTATGATTTTAGAGTGTGCACTAGCCACTATGGAAACTTAGGACTGTTCAATTAAGAAAAAAGACATTTCTATTGAGAATTTCATGCTTGCATACACTGTATTTTGATCATATTTGCCTTCTCTAATCTTACCCTTTCCAACTTGATGCCGTTTGTTTTTTTTGTTTTAAATAAATCACTGAGTCCATTATGTGCTGGCCATGTGCTCATGAGTGTAGGGCCATCCACCAAGGCATGGATCTACCAGGGGTTGTGTATGCCCTTAAAGAAAACTGACTGTCCCTCCCCCAAAGCCATCATCTCTGGATAGCTCCTCAGCTGAGAGTGGGGACCTGTGAAGCATCCCTCTTCTTGCTGCGGTGGTGACTGACTTGGTCTTGTGTAGGTCGTGTACAGGCAGCTGCATCTGCTGAGAGTTCCTGAGGGCAGTGGTCCTGTCATGTCACCCCCACACTAATAATAAAATGACTTATAAAAAATGAATGAAAATCTCATTCTAAGCCTTAAGCTTATTGAAAATAGAGTTGAGTTGAAAGGCTGGAATACAGCTCTGTAGCAGAGCACTTAGAATGCATGAGGCCACTAGGTTCAATCCTTATTCTGTGGAAAGAGGGGAGGGAAGTAGGAAGAGGAGAGAGAAAAAGTTTAGATTAGATTAACATGGTTTTGTTTCCATTTTCCGATTGTTTGGATTTTACCTAGACTTATTTGTCAGTGAGTTGGAAAAGATAACAGTAGTTGGTTAGGGTAGCTGATGTTCACTACTTTTTTCTTCCTCAGCATCTATATTGCCTCACTGAATATTAGAATGCTTCATACCCAAAATCACAAGTGTGAGCTGTGTCCAAGTTAAACTGCTTATATCTAGACAGAAAGACTAAGTGGGGAGAGTGTCTTCAGAGGAATGAACTCGTTTTTTTGCAAAGGAGATGTCCTTGTGTATGAGAAAGTTCCAATTTATTTATTTTTGATTTATGTGTACTAGTGTTCTGCCTGCGTGTTTATGTGTGCACCGCTTACGTGTCTGATCATCTTGAAGCCAGAAGAGGGCATCAGAACCCTGAACCTGGAGTTAGTTGTGAGCCACCTTGTGCTGCGCATTGAATCAAGTCTTCTCTAGAGCATCAAGTGCTCTTAATCATCATGCCATCACTCCAGCTCCCAAGTTCCAAATCCTTCAGCAGAGCTGGGGTGTGGCTCTGGCTTAGAATACTTGAATAGCATGTATGAAGCACCAGAAAACAAAGAAACAAATGGTTCAAAATGCATGACAGTCAAGGCATAAGATTAGGATGTGGTTAGGGCTTTAAGGAATAACTATGTTTGATTCGTTATTTGGTTTAATCCTAAAACTGACCATTTCCCTATTAGCACTGCACGGAAAGATGCCCCAGATGAAGAGCTTTCGAAGGATGAGGTGGTTATCCTGAAGTTGAAAGCTCAAGTTCAACGCTTGCTGAATAGCAACTCCGTGAAGCGTCATCTGGTGTCTCAGTTACAGAGAGAGCTCAGAGAATGCCAAGGGACAATAGAAGCTCTCCAGCAATCAAAGGATGGCGACAAAGTTATGGAGGTGAGGTCCGTGGAGCCTGTACAGTTCAGAAGTCCCTTTGAAACATGCAGTAAAGAGAGCCTTTACGCTTTGTAGATGTAAGTTAAATTTTTGGTTTCCTGGGGTTCCTTTGACTCTTAGAAGTAAAGCTTACAGAAAGAAAAAAAAGCCACTTGAAAGGGTATTTTTGGCTTGTTCTTGGCACCTAGTAAATGAGATACTAATTCATTGTCCACAAATGGAAGGGGTACTTACTCTGTAAAAGGGCATGTCCATTTTGTTGGTTGGCTTGAACCAATCGTGTGCTTTAAAACCTTGTTAGTAATTGTCTCGGTGGGATCCCTCCAGTGTTTCTCAACCTTCCTAATGCTGTGACCCTCTCATTCAGTTCCTCATGCGCTGACCCCAGCCATAAAATGTTTTCATTACTTCATAACGCCAATCTTGCTACTGTTATGAATCATAATGTAAATATCTGCTTCCCAATGGTCTCAACGGCTCCCATGAAAAGCTCATTCCACCCCAAAGGAGTCGCAACCCACAGTTGGGAAGCTCTGCTTCTGTGCTCTCCCTCGCTCTGTTCTTATAAGAAAGAACCTGTCTCTGAGGAAATGGGGTTTATAGCACTGGTCAGCACCTTCTTTTGGGTTGTGTCTTTTAAATTTTGAGACAGGATTTCACTTTGTAGCCCTGGCTAGCCTTCAACTTGTAATCTCTGTCTTCGCCTCCTGAGGACCGAGATAATGGGAGTGCTACCATATCCTGCTTCTGATATCCACACCTCAGTATTCTTTAGCCAGTATCTTTGGAGTGAGGGAAATGAAGGTAGGGGAGCCGTTGGCCCAACTGGGGTTTCACAATCAAACTGAGGAAACTAAAGACATTATGTGACTGATAGGGGTCAGGGCTATTGCTGGAAGCTCCTATCATCAGATCTTGAGACAGGCCCTTTTCCTCCGCATTTTACCATCTTTACTGCCAAGAAAAATAATGCAGAAATGAATTGGCAATTAAGAAAAGACAGTAGGATGTTGAAAGGAATGTAGGGAGTATATTCTTTTTTTTTTCCCTGAAGGGAAATCATTTTTAATCTGACTATTGCTTTTTTATGTCCTGTTCTTATGGCAAATGAGTCCTGTCCATTAAAAAATTTAAAAAATCCTGTTAAAGTATGTCAGATGTTCTAAGGTGCTAATTATTGTGACTTAAAAAAAAAAAAAAAAGAAAGAACTGGTTACCCCTATGACATTTGTGCCACTATTACACACATCGGCATCTCTCGCCACACCAATCAATAATAGCTCACAATGTTAACAGCTGAGTGAGACTGTTGATTGATCCACCCCCCCACCTCCCAAGAATCCTGTATTGCACCTTTTGGTACTATAAAAGCCAGAAGGTTGGTTTGTTTTTGTTAAACATTCAAGTTTGGACTGCGTTTTATGATGAGTGAGAGTTTATGATCACCTCAAACATTGCATGTACTCTTCTTTCCCAAATCTTTATAATAGGACTGTCAATCTGTAAAGTTAGAAAGCATGATTGGGAGGCATTGAGATTTCTATGGAGAGAGAGAAAATAGTTTAGTTATTCTTTTTTTTTTTTCCTAATTTATCTATTGCTTCATTGTGAACCCCCCAACTTAAAAGGTGAAGGGGCATGGCTCATTGTGTTGGAGAAGGAATGGAGTGGGAGAGGTGACATGGCTGGTCATGGTATGTCATCACAGTCAGGATGCAGAGAGAAATGGATGCCGACTCACCTGGCTTCCTTCTCCTTCCTTTTAATTCATCCCCAGTCTGTAGTTTGTGGGATGTTGCTGCCTATGTTAAGGGTGGCTCTCCTCCTCTTCAGTTAAACTCATTAAAAATGCTCTCATAGGAGTCTAGATGAATGTCTGCTAGGTGAATCGATCCTTTGAAGTTAATGATCCAGACTAACAATTATCATTCCGCCATTTTTCAGCTTGACATCCAAGCATAACAGTTTTAATCCTAACATCCCAGCTCTGATGCTCAGTTAACTCTTTAACTTACACGCTCCCAGTGAGGAGCGGGAGGTCTCTGTAACAAACTCTAATGGATGCACTTGCTTGTCTGAAACTTTGAATTTGTTCACACTCCTTTTCCTAATCTTTCTGCTTCACCTGCTCTCTCTCACTGGATGCTTGAATGAACACAGAGGAGAGCAGTGAGTAGTAACCACATCTCAGCCACACCTCAGTCTTAACATTCCTTCCCCAGAACGACTTAGTCCCTTCCTTCCTTAGTCCCTTGCCTCACTCAGATTCCCGGGCTGCTGCAGAACACAGCTGGGTTCTTTTCTGGAATGTTACATGAATGGCTGTAGCCCAGTCGTCAGCTGAAACCGGGAGAGCCAGACTTTACTGTCTGAATCTGTCAGCCTCCTAGTCTTCCCTTGCTTCTACCAGAACTGTCCAATGAACTCTGCCTACAGCATCTCATCATTTCTCTAGCTCACAGGTCTAAAATCTCTGAATCCCTTTGGCAAAGCAGTTAAAAACACCTATTAGTCACACAGCCATGTAGTCAGGGCAGCAGTGCCCCCTTTCGAAACAGTCTGTTTCAAAATCTTTTCTCATGACTGTGCCCAGATAGCATCATGGAATATAGATTTTTAGATACGCCCATTAACTGAGTAATGTACTGATTCTCCTTTAGAGAATAGGGAACTTATAGATATGGGAACGCTCAGTTTATATAACACACAGTTATATAAACAAAGAGGTCCCACTGTGGTGGCAGCACAGAATGAAGGTGAAGGAACTGTTAGCTTCCCACTTTTCCCATCCAATTCAGTAGCTGAAGATTAGTGTCGATGTTAGAGGTAAGAGACTTGGAGCTAACTCCTGTACCACCTAGCAGTGTGTCCATTTTTATGACTTGTCTAGAAAGTACTATACCAGAGTATATCATGTGTCTTAAAAGTAGTACCTACCGAATAATGTATAGACATGGGGTAATGCTAGTAAAACGTACATAAACAGAATATATGTTAATTCTAATGAGTAGAAGTGTAGCAAAAGTGGCTTAGTTCTCAACACAATCTTTTCCTGAGACACACCCTCCTAAGCACAGTGTGTGAAGACAGCAAGCAGTGGGTCAATGCCTGGGAGGCTCTATTTTCAGCTGCTCACCACCAGTGCTGAGATGTAACTGCATTCATGCTAGATGGTGACCGGAATTTATAAATAACATTAGGAAAAAATCAATATAAGGGAAATACTCTGCAAAGGAACTAGCACTCCTAGAAAATGCCAAGACAGAATGAAGAACTATTACAGCCAGTGAGAGACAAGACAATTAAATACAGAGTGGCATTGGAAGCATTTGTTTGTATGAAGTATGTAGAATGGTTATTACACATCCCTGTTAGCATTCTGCTTTGATTGTATTGATTGTATTTGAGAAAGGAGCTGAAGAAAAAGACATACAAGTTATTTGTTTTATGTAAACATTTTCCCCCTAAGTGAAATTTTTTCAAAGTGTGTTATTTTATTTTATTTTAACTTAAAACCTTTTTAAACTTTCAGACTAAAACAAATACTTCTGAAAAAACAACTGATCAGTTATGGCTTGATTCTCCTGAGGCAATTGTCAGAGAAGATATTCTGCGACTGAAAAATGAAGTTCAGATTTTACAGCAACAGAACCAGGTGAGTAAATGTCCTGTCTTTTAATGAGACTTTTCGTGGCCTTACTGAAGGTAGCACAGACTCAATTGCAGACACCGGTGATATGAGGTAGTAGACATGTTTTGGTCAGTCTCTGTGGTTCTGGCTGTCTCCTTTACTGCTTCTATGGGCAGTACTGTAACTGGAAGGTTGAGTGGTTCCTATTTCATGTGGTAGAATGACCAACAGACACGCTCCTGTCTTCTTAGCCAGCTGTTGACCGAGATGTGAATCCTTTTTGATTTTAATGAAGATTATTGAATTCTAAGACCTTCTTTAAGGTATCAATTAACTTAATACTTCTCTGGTTAAATATTTCCATTTGATACATTTAAAAGCAAATACATTATTTTAATGCTTATATGTCTATCTTACTTATGTATGAAGATACTTTTTGTAGAATTTTGAGAGAGACATTGTGTCAGATAATGGCATAAGGCTGAGGGTGTTAGAATGTTAGACTAGTCAGTGCAGGTGGTGTTTCTTTTGCCTAATCCTTTGTTCTGTGTTCAGGAACTTAAAGAAGCTGAAGAAAAACTGAGAAGTACAAACCAAGACTTGTGCAACCAGATGAGACAGATGGTGCAGGACTTTGACCACGATAAGCAAGAAGCTGTGGATAGGTGAGCGAATTGTGCTGGTGCCCATTTCTTGTCTCCTGGGCCTCCTCCTGGATAGCCCAGTCTTCTGCCCTCGCAGCCCCTCTCCCAAAATGGAGTGAACTGTCCCTGTGGAGATCTTAGATGGACAGGGGTCAGCCCCTACTTCCCAGATTGTAACTTGGAGCACCAAGACAGAGTTACGTGGTGGGCTAACCCTAACTCATCACCTTGCAGTGGGTCCATTCTTATGACATGTCTAGAAAGTAATATACCAGAGTATATCATGTTCACTGAAATACTAGAGCTGTTTCTAAAGGCTCACCTGGGAAACTTAGCAGGAGTTTGTCTTCTAAATACCGCATTCCACATTTGCAAACAGTCCTTTGGAAGATGACTTGTAAGGTGGCTACTGCTGGTATTTGTGTATTAAACATGTATGATTTGTATTCAGAGACTGTTTCTCAGTATTTCAATTAAACAGTTATTTCTTTGTAAACACCAATCTCCAGTATAGACCAACTATTCTGTTTGCAGCACTGGGATATTCTCATACCCAGGTCCAATTTTTTTTCTAGAGACATGAAGTAAGAAATGTGTGAAGATTCCTGTAAGGCCAGTGGTTTTAAATGAACTGCTCTTGTTTTTGGTTGGGGAAACAGTCTGACCTAATTATAATTTTGCATTAATGAAAACAGGGGAAAGGTGGGCAGGCGGGCGGAAGTTATCCTGACCTTGGTGCTGCAGGGCTTCAGTTCCCCTCTCTTGCCAGGTGTGAGAGGACTTATCAGCAGCACCACGAAGCCATGAAGACCCAGATCCGAGAGAGCCTTCTAGCAAAGCACACTGTGGAGAAGCAGCATCTCTTTGAGGTCTATGAGGGGACCCAGTCACAGCTCAGGTAAGAGGAGGCCTCACTGCTTGTTTGCGCTGTAATTTGGAGATGTGTGTGTGTGTGTGTGTGTGTGTGTGTGTGCGCGCGCGCGCGCCTGTACACATGCATGCACACACCTGCTTTCTTGCTGGTTCTGTCTCCAAGGTCTGACCTTGATAAGGTGAATAAGGAGATGGCTGCTGTGCAGGAGTGTTATCTGGAAGTGTGCAGAGAGAAGGATGAGCTCGAATCTGCTCTCAGGAAGACCGTGGAAAAGGCTCAGGAACAGAAGGTAGGCCACTCCCATTCCCTCTCACACCTCTCTCGTTTACACACCTGCTTTGAGAAGTCTGGGAAAGGTGTTTATAGAAGCCTTTTTGTTTGGCTCACAAAATTAAAAAATATCGAAATTATTAAAATCTTTGTTGAAAGGGTGACTAGATGAGGGAAGATCACATTTCTTTTTTAAAGTAAATTTTGTGATTTATTTTATTATTTTAAATTGTGTGTGTGTGTGTGTGTGTGTGTGTGTGTGTGTGTTTCTGTGGGTATGTTGTACACATGAGTGCAGTTGTCACAGGCCAGAAGAGGGCGTTGTATCTCTGGGGCTGGAGTTACAAACTGTTGTAATCTGTTGGGTGTGGGTGCTGGGGCCAAACCTGGTCCTTTGCAGAAGCAGTAACCACTGAGCTGTCTTTATACTTATTCTGGAAGACAAAACAGTTTGTATCAACTCACAAAAACTCAGGTGTTTGTGCAGGAAATCCTGCATAGCTTATGAGTGCTGCACATAGTGTGCCATCAGCGGCTGTGAGTGCTGCACACAGTGTGCCATCAGCGGCTGTGAGCGCTGCACACAGTGTGCCATCAGCGGCTGTGAGCGCTGCACACAGTGTGCCATCAGCGGCTCTGAGCGCTGCACACAGTGTGCCATCAGCGGCTCTGAGCGCTGCACACAGTGTGCCATCAGCGGCTGTGAGTGCTGCACACTGTGCCATCAGCGGCTGTGAGCGCTGCACACAGTGTGCCATCAGTGGCTCTGAGCGCTGCACACAGTGTGCCATCAGCAGCTCTGAGCACTGCAGAGTGCCACTAGTGGCTTTCCCCTATACCCGTTGCACTCAGAGTAGATGATTGTCGTTTTATTGCACTGGGAAGGGCAAGGAAGGCGAAGCTCTGGAGAAGGCTGTGTTTGACCACTGGCCTCTTGGGGAGCTGGAAAAAGCATCAGGTTCTTTAGCCAAGTGGTCTTTCCTGCTGCCCTCGCTGCATGTCCAGGAGTACACTCATGGTAAGCAGTGGTCAACTCCGTCCTTGGAGATGGAGATCTGGCTTGCTTGGACCAGCCTGCAGGCCACAGATTGAAAGTTACCTGCTTCAAGACTAGAAACCAGGTACAAACATCTGTCCAGATGTTTTTGAGTATGATATCTTAAAGTAAGGTATTGACATCATGTATGTGGAAAAGGCAGTCATGAGAGATGGGAGGTCACTTCATGTAATATTTATTTTTGGCTATATTTCAGTAGATGAACAAGATGGAAAGCATGTCATGTGTGTTATGTCACTCAGACGAAAATGAGGTTTTAAAGGAGCAGTTTTAGTCAGTGTTGGCTACAGAAGGGTTACAAGGGATTTAAAATTTAGAAATTGAGAATTTAGCATTTTAGTGATTTTATAAACATTAAAGAAGGGAGAGAATCATTGATGTGAGTGTGAGGTAGGGAACTTAGTCTGGACACAGAACTTATGAGATGTGCAGGACCAAGATTCATGCCACGTGAACTGTCTTGTTTTTCATAAAGACAGAGTCTCATACTGATGCCCAGGTCGGCCTTGAGCCTGCTGTGAAGCCAAGAATGGCCATGACCTCCTCATGCTGCCTCCACCATGCCCATGTTGAAACATTTTTAATGTGACCACTGTCCGTACTACACAGAGATGCTGAGATACTAACCTAGGTTTCTTTTTACAGAGGCAGCTTTTAGAAGACAGAGAAGAATATGTGGGCAAACTGAAGTTAGAACTTGAAGAGAAGTACCAAGAAACCCTTAAGGCGGCGAAGCAGAACTGGCTGAAAGAGCAGGAAGCCAGTGTTAAAGAGCAGGTTGAGACAGAGGTGATGCCACATGGAGCGCCCTGGGACAACCGAAGAAAGGGGCGGGGTCACAGTTTCCTCTGGCCACTCTGTTTATTTTATTTTTCCCTGCCCTGGCTGGCCGGGAACTTGCCACATAGAACAGCCCAGCCTTAAACTCACAGACTTGTGCCTGCCTTTGCCTCTTGAGTGCTGGGATTAAAGGCATGAGACACCACACCTGGTTTCTGGTTACTATATGTATAAACAACTATAGAACCATAGGTCATTCTTCCTGGACATGTGACTTATAATTAATTAGCAAGTATTAGATGGCCATCTGTTCTGTCTCTCAGTCTGGCTGTTGGAACACATCATACCACTTTGACTTTTCCAAATTAGTCCATGAGCTTCATCCAAATTTAGGATATATGTTTTTTGGATGTTTCTTTGATTTCTAGAAATGAAACTATGGCCTAATTTCCTATTATAAAATGACTCTAATAAGTCTACACTAATGTCTCTGATTATGTAATTGTAGACATAAATGATTCGTGTATTGGATTAGAAGAAAAGTAATGGGAAGGCTCAGCAGCCAAAACTTTAAATTTTAGTTATAAAATGTAGTGTGTTAATTAGGCCACTTTCATGCAAGTATAAGAATGTCCTAGCATCTAGTGCTGGACTTCTCTGCTCACCCCTCCCCCATCCCATTAGTCCTTGGTTTTCTGGACAGTTTTACTTATACTTTCACATTCCTGTATATACTTGATTTTATGTATCTTCATGAAATCCGTAGACTCACAATGAGACAGGATATAGTTATCTTTCTGAAACTGACTTAATTTGCTGGGTGTAATTATCTTCAGCTGTGTTTGCTTTCTTGCAAATGCTATAAGTTGGTGACTGAAGGGAGCTCTATTGTGTGTAAATTGCATTCTCTATTGGTTCATCCTGTTGCTGGCGTCTAGGCTGAGTCTATACTTAGTTGTAGTCTATATGTTTACTGGAGCAAGGCAGTAAACATTGCTGTGTGAGTGTGGCTGCCACGTGCTGACTTGCAGCTTTTGGGTAAGCACCCAGGGGTGGTGTGGCTGCACCTTTTCCTAGCTCCATTTTTAGTTTTGGAGGGATCTCCAATCTGGCTTCCGTAGTGACTGGACAGCCAGCAGTGTGCAGGCTTCCCTTCTGTCTGCGTCCTTGCCAGCATGGGTTAGTTGTTTTCGTCTCTGCCTCCTCCATCTTCTTTTTGAGACAGGGTCTCACTTTGTAGCCTAGAACTTGCTATATAGATCAGGCTGACCTTGGACTTTAAGAGAGATCCATCCACCTCTGCCTTCTAAGTACTGGGATTAAAGGCATGCACCGCCATGCTTGGCTGGTTTCTTAGAAATTAAAGAACAAAAGTATGATCTTAAGTACTTAGAAAATTCTAGCTTGTTTAAACTAGATTCTGCCTATGAGCTTGCTATTTAGTTAGTGTGTTAGCCAGCCAGGTATTCAGTAGGTGGAACAGGAAAAAAAGGCAAGGCCATTTTGCTACTTTATAATTTTGCATGAGATTAATTAAACCCATCCTATCGCATTGGTAAGCATGGGGAACTCAGAAAGAGATGTTATGTCTGCAACGTCTCCCTCTAACTTAGTATATACTGAGTAAGGTTCCGGGGTGTTTGAGCTGGTAAAGCTGTTTCTTATACCATCCAACTTAAACTTGTGGATGAGATTTACTAAGTGCTTTGTGGAAAGTGTTATTGATATGAAACTCCATAGTTAGTAGCAAACAATTTTGTGGGTTTTTGTTGTGACATCTCTACAGTGGCAGAATCAGAACTTCTTGGTCACATACTGACCCTGAGGTGGTCTGCCCTTAATACTGTCATTAAGTTATCATGTGAATTCTGTTCTGTAGTTAAAACCAAAGAGGAATTTTCAAGTGTTTCTTTGGAATATACTTTTGTGGACTGAATTTCTAACCCTCATGTAATAACCACAAGAGTATTTATCAGGTGTGTCCAACAGCTACTGCAGGACACAATGTGCCCAGTGTGCAGAACTTACCTAAACCATGAAATTATTTGTGTGGTTTTTGGACCATGAACTTTATAGGTGACAATATTGTATCACAGTGTCAGAAAATGGTTTTTAAGTACATGAGCTTTTTTTGAGTAACCTTTGTTTCTAGGTTTTAACTTTATTGAGTACTTTTCCTCTCATTCCTTGTAAAAACAGAGCAGACAAAAACTTGTTCATCAGCTGGAAAAGGAGTGGCGGTCCAAACTGAATCATAGTGTAAAGGCTCTGAGAAAGGCAACTTCAGACTGTGGCAGCCAGACGGACCAGGCAGCCCTTGTTGTTTCTGAGGCAGAAGCAGGGGTCCTGGCAGAGGAGCAGGCTCGCAAGGCCCAGCTGGAGTTGGAGCAGGAGAAAGAGGTTGCTGTCAAGGAAGCTCTGAGGAAGCTTGAAGTTGAGTTGGAGCTCAAGTACTGTGAGAATATTACACAACAGGTGATAGGCTCCGTCAGTGGAGTGAGGTTTGGGGGTTGCTGATCCATGAAAATCCGGGGAATGCTACCTTTGAACTGGATTGTGACTTTGTACGTTTTAAATGGTTTAACCTTTCTAGAATGAAACAGATACTGCAGTGTCTCTAAAATTTTTTCATTTCTGTTATAAAACTCTTTCTGTGTTGCTTTCTGAAATCTAAATGTGAGAATGCCTGAGAGGTGTGTGTGCTTGTTGTTTTAACATTCAAATTAAGAATTAATAAGAATCTTCCATATTTAGTTTCATAGAAAATGTTCCACTCGAGTACTTTTGTTAGTAATTTTAGATTAAGATATTTAACAGCATTGGTGTTGAAATTCTATGCTGAATTGGGCTGGCAGGTGTGCCCCATAGTGGAACTTTGTAATTCCCATCAATGGCCAAAAAGTGGTGCCATTGCCTTTCCCTTGAAGCATTCACAGCCTTGCTTGAGACATGGGTGAAAACATTTTCAAAGCAAGACTGTACTGAGGAAAGTGTAGCTCATGCTAACAGAGTCAAGATGACTTAGTCTCCGTATCTAGTAATTAGTGTAGTGGTTCTCCTGGAGGGCTGCACTGTTTATGCATGGGAGGTCAGAGTGCAAAAGGCAGGTAATATCTTAAAATCTATTATATATTTATTATTTTAGATATTTTACTTTAAACAAGAAGCTATCTGGGGCTCAGGGTGTGGACTAGTGATAGCATTCTTGCCCAGCACAATAAAACCCTCATTTCAATCCCAGTACTAAAAAAAAAAAAAAAAAAAAAAAAAAAGCAAAAGCCAGTAACTGGAGTAAGGTATTTAAATATGCTTAGCTGTTGATAAATACTCAGCAGTTTGTACATATGCATGTTATTGTAGGCTATCTTACAGTTAGGAAACATAGGCAAATAAATACATGTGACATGTCAAGGACACCTTCCATCGGCTAAAGTTTCCTGAAATTGGACCTGATTACCACAAGTTCCAGGCCAGCTTGGCTGGTCTACATAGTGAGTCCCAGACCAGCCTGGTCTACATAGTGAGTTCTAGGCCAGCAATCTTCTGAAGTCTTTACTAAAGTTAGGAAAACGTTGCTTAGAGAAGTGTTTAAGATTGCTCCTTTGGTATATATGAAATTTTAGATCACATGAAGAAAAGTAAGAAAAGCTAACACGGTAAGGAGGAAATGTCTCCAGAAGACATAAATTTCTGTAGGAACTTTTATCTTCTTGCTCTAGTTTAACCACCTGGAGTTTATATGCACGTTCAATCAGTACTTTCACTGCAAAGTGTTTGTGTCAGCCATGCATTGCTATGTGTATTATCTGTGTCTTAAAGAACAAAGTTTAATAAGCTGTACACATGTAATTGCTGATAGGTTATAACCCGCTCACCCTTAAAGTTCTTCATGCTTAGAAGTCTTGTTGGAACCTGAAGGGTCATGTGCATTCTTATATCCAAATTAATAGTTGACAGCAGCAATCTGTGTTAGGTATGAGGTGTGTCTGTGTGAATATGATGTATTGGTTGATCATGAATGAGGAGTATGATTGACAGCTGGCACTAGATGATCCTCTGGTGTACTTTAGTTTTGCTATCAGGATAAATAGAATTAGGTTGGAAGTGACAGATAGTTCTTTGTATGATGCTTCTGATAACTGCGTTGCTCATCAGATATACAGATTCCCACTTCCTGTTTTGCCCTTTATAGGGGACAGAATTTAGAAAGGATTGCCACGCACTATTTGGTATGAAGTCCGTGTGGTTGTAATGCAGGGATATACAATGTAAAATATGTATGAGGTCATAGTTGCTGTGAAATTTTACCCTTGCTATGCCTCTCTCCTGTCGTCTCCTGTAGGTGGAAACAGCTGTGCAGAATGCCCGTAGTCGATGGCTACAGGAGCTGCCCAAGCTTGCTGAGTACAAGGCACTGCTGAGAGCCCAGCAGCAGGAGTGGGCGGAGCAGCAGGAGCTGGCTGTGAGCCAGAGGGTGAGTGCTGCGCTGTTCTGTCCATGTCCTCCCACCTCCACTCTGGAATGTGCACCTGCTCCTGGCGTTGAGCCATCACGCTGCACTCTGAGCCTAAGCAGGTGGAATCTGCTTTTATCTCACTGGAGGGGAAGACTATGTATCTCAGCACCTTGAATCCCTCATCATTGGAGAGATGGCTGCACCTAGAAAGAAATTAACCTCGTTTTATTACGAACTGTTTGGTGAGATTGGGAACAGGTTGCTCCTCCTTGTTATCATTTCATACATACATGTGAAGACTTACTGAGCTGTCTGTAATCTTAGAGCATGCTTACTTTGTAAATACCCAGCTCTTTAGAGTTTTTGTTCTTCAAAAGAAAAACTCAGATGTGAAATCCCCCTCCCCCCATTTAATTTATGAATCTTAAACTAATTCTAGTCAAAAGGTAAGCAAGCTGAAAATAACTTTAAAGTTTGGCACAATAATTCTAAAATTCATTTTGAGAAGTAAAGGACTAGACTTCTTTCCCCCCACTTTTCTGGAAAGGTATTGAGTGCACACAACAGAATGAATTTGAAAGCAAAAACTACCTTGATTTACAACAACACACTTCATGCAAGACAGACTTGAGGTATAGGCCCAGCTTTGAATAAATGTTTAACAAATAATTTCAAAGCTAGGGAATGAGGAATGGATAGTTTCATGATGAATATTTTGTAATAACCCAGTAACACTTTGGAGAAAGTTTACCCACCTATGTGTCACGATGAACTTTAGGTTGATTAGAGTTAAGTGTTTGAAAAATAAAACTGTGTGATGGTGCATGCCTGTAACCCTGCACTTGAGAGATCTGATGCCCAAGGTCATCCTTGGCTACAGAGAATTTGAGGGCAACCTGGGATACATGAGACTTTGTCTTAAAAATAAATAACAAAATATCAATGTTTTCTTACTATGTAATAGTAAGTACACGAGTATTTCTTATTTGCGTATTTTTGTATGTCTGAAATATCTCAAAGGAAATATCTCAGAGGGAGAGAGAAAGAGGAAACAATATGATGAGACTCAGCAGCCAAGTAAAATAATGAAGTTGGGTAGAACATAGCAAGCAGATAGCCAAAAGGTCTCTAAGAATACAGAAGACATTTGCAATCCCGGCACTCAGGAATCTGAGGCAGGAGGATGGCACATGCTTCAGTGGGTAAAGTGCTTGCACAGTTCAAGCACAGATTCTGAGTCTGGAGTCTCAGAACCCACATACAGCCGTGCATGTGCACCTGGGCTTGGCTGGAGATGGCAGGAGCACGGGGGATTGCTGACCAGCCAATCTAGTGGGAACAACGAGCTTCAGAGTTAGTGAGGGACTCTTTCCGACAAATAAGACTGAACATGAGAGGAGGGAGTCCCAGTGTGAGCCTCTGGCAGCCTCAGAGGTGAGTACACCCACACATGCGCACACCGCGCGCGCGCACACACACACACACACACACACACACACACACACACAAAGATTCTTTAAGTCTAGTGTAAGCATATTTTGCAGAATGTATGTCACATCTAGATTTATTTTCCCTTATTTTGTATTTTCAATTGCTTGTTTAGTTGGGAGGTTAGCCCAGACAGGTAGGATTTGTTGTTAGAAAAGACTGTCAGAGACTTCCAAATGTGTGTTGCTGACCTGTCACATGCTTGCTGCCATATCTTTTAGCTGTCACTTGCACTCTCTGAAGCTAAAAAGAAATGGAGAAGTGAACTTGAAAATATGAAGCCAAATGTAGTGGCTGTCCAGGAACTGGAAGAGAAAATCCACTCCCTCCAGAAGGAACTGAAGTTGAAGGATGAGGAAGTCCCTGTGATCGTCAGGGCTGAGTTGGCGAAGGCCCGAACTGAATGGAACAGAGAGAAACAGGAAGAAATCCATAGGATTCAAGAACAAAACGAGGAAGATTATCGGCAGTTTTTAGATGATCATCGAAATAAAATTACCGAGGTGCTTGCTGCAGCTAAAGAGGACTTTATGAAGCAGAACACTGAACTACTTCTCCAGAAAGAGACAGAATTCCAGGCATGTCTGGACCAGAGTCGCAGGGAGTGGACACTGCAGGAGGCCCAGCGAACGCAACTGGAAATCCATCAGTATGAGGAAGACACCCTCGCTGTGCTTGAGTTTCTCCTAAGGGACACCCAGAAAGAGTACACTGGTGACTCGCAGGATAGGCAGCTTTTGGAAGTCAAGTCAGTTTGTTCTTCAAAATGGATATCTGTGCAATATTTTGAGAAAGTAAAAGCCTGCATACAGAAAGCACTTCAAAATATGCTGCCCTTGCTTGCAGACTCTGTTCCCTCCCAGTGGGAAAAGGTATGTTCTTAGAGTAGAGCGAGCTCTTGAATACCAGCAGTGATTGTGATTGCAGAAGGTGACTCTGGTGGACTTTTCTCATCTTCAGCTTAGGATTAATGGGTTACGATATTTGTTTTCCCGGGTGAAAACAAGCTTTATTGCAGCAAGCAGATCTAATGGATTGCATTTGTTGCTAGTTTTTTTTTAATTGCTTAATTGCTTCATAGCTCTACCACTATGAAGCAGGGCATTTATCCCCTAGATATCTATTACTTAAACATATATGTGTGTTATTCCTTATAAGGGCATAGCATTTTAGAAACTAAATAATTGTGTTTCTAACCACTTCAAGAAGTATACATTATATTAAGACAGAGGGTTGTTTGTTTTCTCTGAAGAGATTAGAAGTCAGTTTCTTGTCCTCAATGTCTTATACAAAAAGTGCCAATGATGTCCCAGAATTGTTTAAAAAGAAACAAACAAACAAGGTGTTTGATTCATTTGCCAAAATTCCTGGAGTCCAGTTTTGTAGACTCCGTATGTGTGCATGCAGAATGAATTCTCTGTGTCCTTTAGTCATGCAGTGCAGTACTGTTTGAAACCAGATGAAACCAGCCTGACCAATTTAGAGTTGAAGGGTGAGGCATTCATGCAAATTCCAGAATCTTGTTCTAGTGTGTAGCCAGCCTGTTTCAGTGTTTGGGACCAGGGAAGGTGTCTGAATAGACTCTGGGGCAAGCTTTAGCCATTAGAGTTCGATTTTGTGAAGACATAACCGCCAAAGGCTTTTCTAGGCCATTTTTGAGCATTTGATACTAATACCTACTGGAAATGCTTATAAGCCAGGGTGGGAGTTCCAGTGCGGGAGACAAATTAGCAAGTTGCTCTGGGCAAATCTGCATTATGATTGGCCTTCCAGAAAAAAAAGAGAATCCTTAGCCCAATTCCTGACCCTGGCATCTGTTGGCCTGTGTGCGTCTCACATATGAAGAAAGGACAGAACTTTAGAGCCAGAGGGACCGAAATGGTCGGTCCCTCTCATTCCAGTTCATATGTTTATCCTTGATTTTAGAACGCTGTTACTATTACATAGTTGCCATCAATAAAAATGACCGGCAAGATTACTTCCCATGAGCATTGCTTAATACTTCATTGAGAATTCTGGGGAGAAATAATTGAAACAAGAAAAATAGCAGGTTTTAGGATTAGAGGTGATGAAGAAATCATGTTGATGCTTTCAAACTTGTTTGTCTAGAAAAGAGTCTTTACAAGTGAAAAAAAAATGGCACTACCTTTTCCCTGCATGTGTTTATTAGAGATGTTAGTTGCTAACGAATTTGACTTTTCCTTTAGTGAAAATGCAGGCTTTTCAAGGCCTTTCATTTTATGTCAATGCAGAATCAATCTGGAAGTCTTTCAGGGCTTATAATTGCACAAGTGGTGTGGCTCATCTGTGGGACTTATCTGGCTCATGGCGGTGGACATGATGAGACAATGCAGCTCAGAGTTTAGCCATTCACAGCTGTCCTTGGGTGGGTCCAATTGCATTCCTGAGGAAGATGACTTGAAACGGCTCATCTCCAGTTTGTCATAGAAGCAGCACTTGACCTGCTGCCCTGTAGCCAACACAGCTCAGGACACTGGGGGTCAATTAGTGACTCCGAGTTTGCAGTACATGTTCCATAAGTATGAAAGGCTGATTTATAGTTTATGAAATCCATAGAGTTTAGAATTGCTCGTGGAAATTGAAGTAGACCAAAAGCTTGCTAAGATGGAAAGCTGGGGGAAGTGAGAAAGACAATTTAAAGATGTTTTAATCAAAAGGTATTAATAAAATAGTTCTTAATGGATAGATGAAAGTGGAAATATTGGGAGAATTTCAAGCAAACTTAAGGCACTATTTTCTGTCACCTTCCAGAGACAAGTTAAAGCTAGATAGCAGTGTCACATGTTCTGTTTCTTTGGTAGTTAGTAGGTAGTGATTTTAGTAGGTACAATGCCTGAGAGAGTGATGGACACTAAGAGCTTCATCATTAAGAAAAGGTCTTGTGCAATAGGTTCATTTCTGTGAGCATTGTCTGTCTTTAATAGTTTGGCATTCAAGTGTCTTTCTTACCTAGTAACAAAATGTGTTAAAGTATTTATTTTGAATATGCTAGGAAGTGAAATATCAGTATCATAGTTGCTAGTGAATTTGATTCCCGTTGTAGTGAAAGTGTGCTAGATTTTCAGGAGTAATTCTGATACCATTCATTATCTCCTGTGTAGTAGTCAGCCCGGGAAGCCTGTCCATTGGCATATTGGATGTTAATCATATGCCATCCTAAGAGAGACACTGCTGATAGATAAAGCAAAACTGCTGATAGGCAGTATTTTCTTTTTGTATTTGTTTGCTTTGTTTTTTGAGACAGGATTTCTCTGTGTATCCCTGTCTGTCCTGGAATTAGCTCTATAGACCAGGCTGGCCTTGAAATCACAGAGATTTGCCTGCCTCTGCCTCCCAAGTACTGGGATTATAGGCACATGCCACCACCACCTGGCTTCTTTTTGTATCTTTTGTATCTTTAGTATTAGAATTATATTTCTTTAATCTTTAAAATTAGGATTCTAAACAAATATTTGTAGATATTTTTCCCAGGTATTAAGTAAGAAGGTAATTTATTTCAGAGAAATGTGGTCAAGATCTCTGCAGATCCTATCAGCTGGAACACTGGCCAAGGAGATTCCGGAGTCCCAGCACCCCCTCCTGACTCCACCCCTGGACGCTGTGCTCAGTCCTTGGCCTTGCCAGAAGCAGAAGTGGAAACTGGTACTGATTTGTTTCCTGTCTGGATTGCATTTTGTATTCATGGGCAGGGTTCACTTAGACCCTCTTCCATCCTGATGGGTTTTCCTCCATTCACAATGATGCTTACAAAGTGAAGAGTGAGAGTTGGATCTCTCAGACATTTAGTCCTAACTGTTGAGAACTCAAGGGTTTCACATAAGGGATTGCCAAATGTGAATAGTGGAGACCACATTCAAATCACTGAAGCTTATTTCAGTTGTTTCTTCATTTAATTAAAATAGTTATGTCATATAGCCTTTCCTTCATGTCTTTTCAATCCCTCCCATTCATTCACCCCAAACTTATGGTCTCTTTTTATTCATTATTATTTGTGTGTGTGTGTGTGTGTGTGTGTGTGTGTGTGTGTGTGTGTGTGTGTGTGTGTATGTTGTGTGTGTGTATAGATAAATGCAATCTGTTGAGTCTGTTTAGTTTTAGTTATGTGTATGATTTCAGGGCAGGCCATTTAGTATTGGGTTGTAAAAGTAATTCTCTCCTTCCCTCTTTTGCATGTCTTAGTTGCCTGTAGTTCTTGTTTTGAGGGTGAGACCCTGTAAGACTTACCTCATCTACTTTGACATTTCACCTGGTATTATAATTGTTCAGATCTTATTTAAGCAGTCATATTGTTGAGATTTTTTTAGTGTTGCTTCCCTGTCATATCTAGAAGACAGTCTTACAGAAGTCTTTCCTAAACCCCCCGTCATCATTTCCTTGATGTTCTCTGAGCCATGGGAGTAAGGTAGTGTTATAGATGTATCATTTAGGAATGGGTGCCTCACAATCAGCTTTTTTCCCCCCTGCATTTTGATCAACTGTGGCTTCCTATAATAGTCTCCCTCTGCAAAAATGAGTATTCTTTGAGGAGGGGTCCGAGCTTTGTTTATCTGTGGTGTAAGGATAACTATTTAGAATGCAGTCAGTAATTACACTGGTTTAGGAAAGTGGCAGTAGTAGTAGGATCTATGACCTCACTAGCCATAGTGGTTGGCTAGGTTTACATTAGGCATAATTTCCCTCATGTTGAGTGGGCCTCCTAGTCCAGCTACAGAGCTGTTGGTTAGTGCCAAGTTATAAGTGCCATTATTGCACCTTTAAGAACATCTTGCCATGCTGGTCATCATTGTGGTCTGTAGGCATGACAGCTGGGTAGGACTGTGGATTGCTTTTCTCCCTTGACAACTTGCAAGAAAGCTAGTCTTCAGAGAGGAGACATCCTGGTTTGATCGAGCTGAACTCTCCCAACTTATGTGCTGTCTTCAGCCATAGGGACTTACCTTCAACTTTGCGGAGGCAAACCAGGGCAGCATAAATAATCTATATTGTTTTGGGAGTCTGTTGAACTAATATGACCAACAACTCAAAAGAAGGTTTCTCATGCCTGGTTCTGGAATTTTTGTTTGATCTCTGACTTGTGGGGAAACATTATCTTCCCAGGAATCATAACTTCATTTCTACTATCTGTGTGCATGTGCACATGTGTGTGTTGCTTATAACATATAAAATATGATTCCTTATGGCCATTTCAAACATCTTTAGTGTTTCAGTTTTATTTATCCATTCCTCCTACTTCTGTATTGTCCTCCCTCATCCTTCCCCAAGAGCGCCCCTCCCCATTTATCCCATTTCCCCAATTGTTTTTCTTTTATATTTTTATTTTTGGGGTGTGTGTGTGTGTGTGTGTGTGTGTGTGTGTGTGTGTGTGTGCAGTGGTAGTATAGGGGCACATGTGCCATACTGCAGGTGTGGAGGTCAAAGGACAACTTTATAGTCTGTTCTCTCCTTCCACTGTGGGATCTAGGGATGAAACTCAAGTATTCAGGTTTGTGCAGCAAGTACTTCTATCTGTGGATCCAACCTGCAGCCCGATTTCAATTGTTCCCATTAATGCAAATCTTTCTGGTGTATTTTGACCATTTTTTATTTGTGCAGATTTTAGGACAGGTTTCTGAAATAGCAAAGTACATGGTAATGTATAAGCATTTGATGCAATAAGATTTTAACTTTTTAAAATAATGTTTTTAAAATCTTTTGAGTTTTAATTTTATGTGTTTGAGTGTTTTGTATCTGCACCTCAGAAGCCAGAAGAGGGCATTGAATCTCCTGGAGTAGACAGTTGTGAGCTCCCATGTGGGTGTTGGGGGTTGAAACCAGGTCTTCTGGAAGAGCAGCCAGTGCACTAAACCGCTGAGCCACCTCTTCAGTCCAAGTAACTTATATCTTATAGTATGCTGTAGCCCTTTGTATTCAGAGTTTACCTGGAATCTGAGGCTGTTGCTTATTCACTGTGATTTCTGAACTCAGAATTGGCAAATTCATGAGTCTATTCTTTCCAGTATACTGAATCTTTGTAGTCTGTTCCTGTCCTACACACTCTTCTGCTGCATAATTGCCACTTTCATTGTGACCTACAAAGAATGGACAGTTGCCTGTGTATGGAGTCACACATTCTTATGCACTTATTGCATATGTTAAAATTCATGTGTTTCTTGACAGTGGATGCTATTGTCTGGTTTTTGGTTTTATCATTAGTCTTAAATGAAAAGTCTGGAATCAGCCTGCTGCCCCATTGTGATGCTCCTGGGTGTTTATGAATATAACTGGCACCATTTAAAAGAGACAGAGAGGTCAGGAGGGTGCTGCAAATAGTGTCATGGGACCCTGACTCAGTGTTGCAGACACTCATCGCTTACCCTGCCCTGTGTCTGCTTTAGCATATCCTGAACAGTCACAGTCACCTATCTTTGTCAACACTTTTGTATATTACTTTAATTTCATAAATTCTGTTTTACTGGTAGCAATACTTGTTATTTTATTGTATTCTTACTATATGCCAGGTGCTTAACTATATGCCAATGATTTTGTTTGTGGCTCCCATTTTTAAAAATAATTTTCCAATTTGTTGATAATTTTTAACTTACGAAAGGTAGTTACAAGAATAAAATATTACAAAAATAAAAATAGTTTCATGGAACACTCATTTAGCTGGCTATACCTGTTGACATTAAAGTGTCAGCCTGCTGTTTGGTTTTGATGTTGTCAGTGTACCAAAGGATGTCTAGTATAGCACTTCCCCTGCGTCTCATGCTCATTTGCCGTGTGTCCTATACTCATTCACCTTTGATAAAGCTTTCCCATGGCATCTGTCTTTTGTCACTTTGAAATGTTGAAAACTAATATTCTTCTTTTCTTCCCCTCATTCCTTTTGTTTGTTTTTTATTTATCTAATTAATTTTACATCCCGACTGCATTTCTCCCGCCCTCCTCTGCCCCCATTTCCTACCTCCCCCGCCCATCCCCCTCTACCCCCTCCTCCCACTCCTCCTCTGTTTCTGTTCAGAAAGGTGCAGGCATCCCTTTTTCAAAACAGAACTTATTCATTTGAGGTTTATCTTCTGTCCTTTATGATTGTGTCTTCTTGGCCTGAAGGCTACACTGTTAGTATCTTTTCACAACTGGAAGTGCTTAGTGTCCGTTTTCCTTTTATTGGTGAGGTTAAATTTGACCACCTGGTCAGAGTTGTGTTCAGTTTATTCACTGTATAATTAGTGTCCTCCCTCCATCTGTAGCCCGTAAGCAGTCTGCAGAGAGGCACTTTGAGGACCGTGCAGACAACCTTCTCTTTATAGCCTTCTCTTAGATATGGCGGCCACTGGTGATTCTTGCCTGATTGTCTTTATTGTTCTGGCTGCAAAATGACAAGTTTTCCAACTCCAAACACCTCTCTACTCTTACCAGTTGGCATTCAGCATGCTTTTATAGTTAAAAGAAAAAAAAAAATCTTTCCTTGCTGGTTCATCCATTCAGCTGTTTGTCTCTCCATCCATGTCACTATGTGTATGATTCCCATACCTTGTTTTTCAATACTTTATATAATTCATTAGTGGATTTAATCAACACTCAAACTGTCCAGAATCATCTAGGGAGACCTTTTAGATTGTCACCTGTATCCTTGTTCCATGTTCATAATGTTTAGTTCTTTTCTTACTTTCTGGCTTGGCAAAATATTTCTGTTTCATTTGCATATACTTCTTCTACTTTTGAAGTTAGCCATTTCTTTAAAAACGTTTTTTAAAAGTTTTCTTTATGGAGAATGGTATTCAATATTGAGATCTGAATATTGGTTTCATAGCAATTTTAAACTGGATGGCATTATTGAGTTTTATGTATCAAAACATTAAGTCTTACAGAGGCTAAGTAACCATGCCAGCAAGGATGGGTTGGGAGTCAGACCTGGCATTTTCTTGAGCCCCCTGTTCTTTCGATTTTGCTGTGGCCTTTGGTCATGAGTTCTGCCATCTGGGTTTCTTTTTTCTTGCTTGCCCATAACCCAGTTTTATAAAAAGGTTTTGTATCATTTAATTTTTTTTTTCAGATAAAAATATCATTGAAATTAAAGATTTGTGCTGTGGACACTGCTCCCAAGAACTTGAAAAGGAAAAGCAGGAGTGCCGAGATCTGAGAAGGAAACTGGAGGAGTGCTGTAGGCACCTTCAGCACTTAGAAAGGACACACAAGGCTGCAGTGGAGAAACTCGGAGGTTAGCGTTTCAGGCTCACTGCTGCTGTAGGAGGCTGGCGGGCCCTGGCTGACACGTTCAGGTGGAACGTTTATGTTAACGTGGCACCAGTGCTCTTGTGGGACTGATATAATCCAGTTTGGAGCTATAATTTATTCATTGAATTGAAGAGCTTCGCATCCCTTTCTTGACTGATCAGACATTGAAGGCCTAAGTGTTGTCAGGCAGTGCTCTGTGACTGGAAATGGAAGTGGTTGTCAAGTCAGGCTTTGCTCTGGGAGGTGGGAATAGCAAATAAAGCCTGTAGATCTGGGCCAGCTTCTGTCTGGTCCATTTGTACATGATGTCATGGTTATGCATTACCATTTCCCATTGCCCCTCTGAAGAAGGGAGCTGTTGGCCTGACAAGGCTCCTCCCCTCTCCCCTTTTCCACTCACCTCTACCCTGTGTTCTTAACTATACATTTGAAATGTTTCCAGTTTTCTTTGCTGTTGAGCCTTGCCTATGGTGTTTTCACTCTGTCGTGTGTACCTGATCCTTTGGTTTACCTTTTGGTCTAACTTTCATGCTTTGGAATTAACTCACAAAATGTCGTGTCTGCAAAGTCTTTGATTTTTCCCAATGAGATAGGTGAACATAGCTGTGTGGTCCTGTATTTCTGCATGGATTTCCCCATTCTCTCTGTTGCTGTTCTGCACTCTATCATCCAAACTGTTCCTTAAGGATACAGGATGTGCCTTATCTTATTTGTCTTCAGAGTCATAGTACCCACAGTATACTGCACAGTAAATGTTTGAATAAATAATAATAATTTTTTAAAAAGCCAAATGCCAGGGCCTCAAATAATTATGTGTGTGTGTCTCTGTGTGTGTGTGTCTCTGTGTGTGTGTCTGTGTGTGTGTGTCTGTGTGTTTGGGGTGGGGGTGGCAAGCACTTTCATTTACTTTTTGCATTCACTTCTCTTCTAGTCTTACTGAATGTTGACACTCGAGCCTTTCTGCTTCCTTCCCTATCTGCTAGTCTATCCATCATAAGGCAGATAAAACTGGATTGGATTGCAACTCTTGTTAAGCCTCTTCAGTGGTTGTAATTTATACATAGTACTATTCAACACAATATACCATGATCATAAAATAGTTATTTTATTTACCTATTTAGAGACAGTATCTCATCGTGTAGCCCTGGCTGGCCTGGAACTTACTTTGTAGGCTAAACCGGTCTTGATTCACAGAGATCCACTTGCTTCAGCCTCCTGAGCACTGAGATTAAAGACACGCGTCACCACGCCTGGTATAGTTATTTTGCATAGTGATTTGTGAGGCTGATATGTTGAATTATCCAAAAGCTCCAAGAAAGGTGGTGCTTCTTTTGAAACAGTGGACTAATGAAACAGAATCTGAGTAAGTCATTTGATAGTTGAATTTGCATGCTTATTACAAATCTATTAGGTGGAATTTGCAGTTGTGCTTATTTGTTTTTAAGTTCCTTTTTGGATAGCATTTATCAAAAATTGATAGAGAAGTGTGAGTGGCTTCCAAGTCCACTGCTTTTGTGTCTTAATGCATAGAGTCTGCTGATATGGTGGCTTTGTTCAGCCACTGAGCATTGATAGTGCCAGGAGTTGTTATTATTAGTGTGTAATCTGTTGAGATATGTAACACTATCCCCATTTTACATGTGGGATAAACTCAGGCTTGGAGAGATGAGGAATTTACTCAGGCCCATCCAGCCAGAAAGTTATTGCTTAACCTTGGGTTTGCATTCTCCATGCAGGCATGTTTCTTCCTCATTTCCCTTTGGCTCTGTCAGCTTCCTCTGAACACCTTACACTATTAAAAAGGATGGGACCTATTTTAGGTTATTTTCTTTTTGTTTTCTATTGAGATTCTTG
Organism: Cricetiscus sungorus; assembly: GCA_030556225.1. Taxonomy (NCBI): domain Eukaryota; kingdom Metazoa; phylum Chordata; class Mammalia; order Rodentia; family Cricetidae; genus Cricetiscus; species Cricetiscus sungorus. The sequence continues at coordinate 61,194,237 of JANBXA010000372.1, read as the reverse complement.
CTCGACATGGTTATTATGAGCATAAACTCTATAGTTTAGGAGCTGAGCATACATAGAATTAGAAAACCTAGATCTTGGTGGGGAATGTAGCTTGCTGGCAGAATTCTTACATACATGTACATGTACAACACTGAGTTCCAGATGAAACACTGCAAAAAACAAAGCAGACCCATTCCGGAGAGCTTCCACTTAGCTGGGAAGCTCAGTACACATAGCAGATGGTTGGGCACCATTTTCAGGGTGTGTGCAGTAGAGATAAAGATGAAACAGATTTTAAATGCTGAGAAGACTGTCCAGTGCAGAGCTCACTGGGAATGATAACATGGGAGAGAACTGGAAAGTCGGCAGCCCCATAGGAAGGCACTTTTCTAGTTACTTAGGGAAGAGAGGAGCAGAAGACTAATGGTGACTTTCTATTACAGAAGAGAACAGCAGAGTGGTTGAAGAATTAATAGAAGAAAACAATGACATGAGGAATAAATTAGAAGCATTGAGGACCCATTGCAGATTGACACCACGGTAAACCTTTATAGTTAAGACCATTTCATTTCTAAGCACCTTAATATTAGTAGAAATGTCATCCTGAATGTGTTTAATGTGTTACTTCACATTAAATATATTCACAGGAAAGACGATATTATTCCATTGTTTCATATCACTTAGGCTGTTTATATATACATGATGTTCAAAAAGTTGGGATTTGCGAATTATTAGTGAAGACTAGTAAGATTAGAGAAGTGTTTCCCTGTGCTACTAGGAACCTCTTACTACATGCTCTTCAGTAACTCTGTACATTTTCATCCTGTAGATTTGCCAGTATTTACTTAGGCAATCATAATGTTGATTTGTTATTTTCTTCTTTCTTTCTTTCTTTCTTTCTTTCTTTCTTTCTTTCTTTCTTTCTTTCTTTTTTTCTTTTTTTGTTTGTTTAAGATGAGGTTAATGTCTCCCAAGGCTGGTATCAAATGTAGCTCAAGATTACCTTGAATTTCAGCCTCAATCCAGTGAGTGGTGGGATTATAGGTGTTTACTAAGATTCCTGATGTCTGGAGGTGGAACTCGGGGTTTCATGATGCTGAGCAATTCCTCTATCAATGGAGTTTCTGCCCTGGTCTTCCTCTTATATTAAATAACTGGATAATGTGTGAGTCCTGGACACATCTCAGGTTGTTTTTATGAGATTGTAAGCATGCATGTGGACCTTTCAAGTGATGCCTTTACTTATAGCGTCTGTTGTTTTGCAATCTGTTTTTGTTGTTAGGTCACTGTCTGAAGGAGCCATTGAGGCCGCACGGCTGCCGTGCAGTAGGCAGGCCTTGGAAGAACTCCGTGGACAGTACATTAAAGCAGTTAAAAAAATTAAACGTAAGTTTCTACAGAGATTCTTAAGATCCTTGCTTATGTAGGCCTTTTACCACAGTTGTGAAGTGGAAACTCAGTGTTTACCATTTTAGTAAGTTTTCCAAACTGCCTTTTTCTTCAGTCTTAGAAAAGATGCCATCTCAAAATTTCATAGCAATGGATTAGTTTGTCCAAGTGATACTAGTAGGTCTTTTTTTGGGGGGGTGGGGGAGAGGTTGGTTTCTAGACAGGGTTTCTGTGTCACAGCCCTGACTGACCTAGAACTCACTCTATAGATTGGGCTGGCTTTAAAAACTCAGAGATCTATCTGCCTCTGCCTCTGCCTCTGAATATATATATTTAGGTTTGTCTATGTGTATGTGTCTGTGCGCCATGTATATGCCTATTGCCTATGGAGGCCAGAATATGGTGTCAAAGCCCCTGGCACTGAGGTTAGGGATGGCTATGGGCCATTGTGTGGATGCCAGGAACCAAAGACTGGTCCTGTTAAAAGAAGCCAATGCCTTTAACCACTGAGTCATCTCTAGTTCCCAAGAGTGGTTACTTTTATATTGTTGGTTATCATTTTTTAGTCTTTGTTTAGACATTAGAATCAAATTATCTTAAAATGTAATAGCCTTACAACATGAATCACATGTAGTAAAGAACATGCCATGGAAAGACTGAAGCATGGCTCAGAAGCCAAGCTTCTGCAGCTGTGCAGAGGGAGGGGTCAAGGGAGGGCAGCGTGTCACCCAAGTCAGATTCCTACTGTAGACATAGGAACTGTGGGGAGGAACCTAGTCGGTATCATTTCGTCTTATTCCAAACGGCTGTGAATTTGCCAAGGCTTTGTCAGCCACTATGTAGAGCATCTCCAGGAGTTTTCGTAGTAAAGGCTCCTCTTGCCTTTTAACTACAAAGCTGGAGGACATGGTGTGTGTCTCAGTATGGCAGTCAGGGCTTATGTAGAGGACAGGCTTTCCTCCTAAAATTGCTTTCGTTTTTTAACAAAATGCAGGAAAAGTCTCAGATTCTAATTGTTGGGTGTCAGAGTCACTTGTAGATTTGAAAGGCTGATCATTGTCATTGGTGAGACTCAGTGGTTCTTTGTGCTAGCAGAGGGCATAGTTACAACAAACATCTCCTACAGGCTTCCACAAAGAATTGAAAATTAGGCAGTTTTTATCCTGATATAGCAAATATGTTAAGTTGAGGTTACTAGAAGGGTAGGTGGAGGTTGTGTGGCAACGTCATTTTAATTTTCTCATCTCAAAGAAGGTAAAGTGGACCCCGTTTAGCATTTGTACACAGAGCATGCCATTTTCAGATGTCTCCTGACGTGGACAGGGTGGTTCCTATGTGAGTGGGCATTCCTAACATAGTAAGAGTGGCTAAGTTCCCGATGTAAAATGTAGTCCTAGATTTAGTTTGAAAGTTAGCTTTAACCAATAGTAGTACTAAAGAAGGCCACGTTGACGAAGAGAACGGTATAGATTGTGACCTTATGTGACTTTCAGAAGGGAGCACAGTTCTGCCAGTCTGCAGAACCTTTTGGTCATCCCTTGTGAGTTGGTTACTGTCTGTAATAACTACTGGTAGCACCAGCTAAGAATGGTCAAGAGAAGAATGTGGGTCTTCCTCCTTTCCAGTGTCTGCCTTCCTGCTCATTCCTTCCAGGGGCTTCATTCATTCATTCACCATCCATTCATTCATTCATTCATTCATTCATTCATTCATTCCTCACTTGCATCATCAGGTACAATAGAACACATGTTTCCTGCTCATTGCATTGAGGGTTTTATAACATAACAAAAATACATGGTGTTTTCCCACATGTAGCCGTCACCACCTTAGGGCTAACAGTGCTTTTCTTCTGAGTCCACCAAAATGGCATTGTGAAGTGGTCCGTTCTAAAGAGCATAGAAAGTAGAATGTTTAAACTATGCTTCCTTCACCTCATCTGCCAGAACCTGGTGTGGAGTTTGTACCTCCTACCTTTGGAGAAACGGTGAAAATTGTGAGGGCCTCTTCACCCTCTGCAGGTGACATGCTTCGATACATTCAGGAGAGTAAGGAAAGAGCTGCAGAAATAGTGAAGGCGGAAGTGTTGCGGGAACGGCAGGAAACCGCCCGGAAGATGCGCAAGTATTACCTCACTTGCCTTCAGCAGATCCTGCAGGATAATGGAAAGGAAGAAGGGTGAGTTCCGTGACCACTGCATGTCCCGACTGCACCAAGAAGGACAGTGTGCTGTCATTTCCTTAGCCGCAGAACTAACTGTATATATATATGATCAGTGTGCACTGCATGTCCTGTCTACATCTGGACAATGTGCTCTCATTTCCTTAGCCACAGAACTGAGCATCTATCAGATCAAGAAGTAGTTTAGGCTGGGTTTCCCTTAGTGTTGGCAGAGCTATTAGGAAACAGTCCCAGGACTGAGGTGTTCCATTAAAATGGTTTTGATGTTATATTCTGGAACTCCACACAGGGCTGAGAAGAAGATTATGAATGCTGCTAGCAAACTCGCTACCATGGCAGAGCTGCTGGGAACAATCGCAGAGTCAGACTGCAGAGTGAGGTGTCGGCAGGCGGGCCACTCAGGTGGGTTCTCTCTTCGTCCGGATATCTGGTATTCTCTGTATTAAAAAGGAGTCAGAGTTATAAAGTTGTACATGGGGTAAGGAGAAGGGAGAAAGCTGGTTTGCAGTTTCAATAGGTAGACTGCATAGCCTCACCAACTGCCACTGTGGCATCCATCCTGAGAAGTATGGGACAAGATTTTAAATGTCAAATCATGAACAACAAGGCAGAATTGTAACTGGATTTTGAGCCGTTGCAGTTGATAGACCAGAAGCTGTAGGATTTATGAGAAAATGGGAAGAAACCTCAGCTTAAAACAGCACAGGTAGGAGCAGCAGCTAACCTGTCTCACATGTGGGATGGATCACATGTCCCAGGAGAAGCAGCTGCCCATGGTGCGGGTGGATGATGACTGGTGCCGTAGACAGCGCCCGTGTAGAGGAGCTGTCTATTTCTTCTCTTCTCCTCTCCAGTTCCCTTCCCTTCCCTTCCCTTCCCTTCCCTTCCCTTCCCTTCCCTTCCCTTCCCTTCCCTTCCCTTCTTCCCTTCCCCCAGTCCGTTTCTCTTTTCCCTTTCCCAAGCGTAGTGTTGGGCCGAATGGAAGCAGAGCAGATTGCTGGGTGCCTGGACATCAGGAATGTACTGTTAGCCTCTGTTCCCAGAGTGTCAGCTTTCTGCCTTCTTGCAACACAACTGTTCCCCTCTATCAACACAGACACTGCATTCAAGATACCTAAGAGATAAACATTTAACCAAGAGTCACTATATATTTAAAGAACCTCATCACCGTGAAAGAGAACAGAAACAGGTATAGAACAAAGCTAACAGAATGCAAAATATAATTAGAAGGCAGAACCTGAAGATGTCCAGAAGTATAGTGAATATACTTAGAAAGATGGAAACTTTAGGGAAGCCAAGAAGAAGAAATGAATGTATGACTTCCAAACTACTAGAGGAAAATGACTTAGGGAGGGAAAAAAAATTAGTCTAACGAAATCAAAAAAGAGGAAAAGCTAGAAGACAAACGTAAGCGAACACTAAAAGTAGGTTGCAACATCAGCAACCACTGACTGTGAATGGGGTAAGGTTTTGCAAAATACTGACACTTGCTGTTTTTACAGGAACTCAAGGTAATAGAGAATGATAACAAGGAGATGAAATGGGGCTATTGGAATTTAAACATAAATACATAAGTGGGCAAAGTAGAGCATACATTAAAGGGGCTGGTGATGAGATGATCTTCCCTGAAACTATATAACACGGCATTGGTGTCTGAAAAATAAACGCTGGTAGAAGTACAAGGAGAAAATTGCCATTTCCCAATTAGATACACTTAACATGCCTATGTGGAAATTCAGCTTCTCATCTTCTGGTCACCTGGAAGCAGAAATTGTTCAGGCACCCAGAATGTTTCTCATAGTCACAGGCATTACTTGTGGGAGTTTGGGATTGGTGCACTTGGGGTACAGAGGGCAGTGGCATGTAACAAGAGAGCTGTCTTCTGGTTTGGGGGCATGCACGTGAAAATCATGTCCCCAGGAGAACCACCTTCTGTCAGTCAACTCAGGGTTAGGAGGTGACTACTCAGACACAATTCTGTGGCTGCTTTTCCCTGATCTGGTGCAGTGTCCTGGCTTTTACTGAGGGGTGTTCGTCCTGAGCACTAGAGAGATGGGCTTGTTGTAATGGACTTTGTGAGAAACTTCATGCTTGACACCAGACTCAGCAACATTGCATTGCAGTCAGCTCTTAAGATGTTGTGGGACCTACTTAAAACAAGATGGAATAGCTGAAAACGAGGCTCCCTCCTCTGATGACTCCAGCTTGTGACAAGTTGACATAAAAGTAGCCAGCACAGTGTGTGACATTTCAGCCACAAACACTGCCATTTCTATGGACATAAGAGACTGCTTTTACTTGTCTCACACCGATGCATTTTCGCTGATAATACACAAATTATAAACAAATTGTTCTCTTTAAAGTGTTTTCTCTTTAATTCTTGTGCTAACTTTATGTTCCTTTGCACATAGTAGCATTTCCCCTGACTTCAGAGATGCTGACGGGTGTTGAAAGTTCAGAAAGGAGCGGTGTGGATCAGAATATTCAATATTACATTGAAAGCAAACCAAACGGTGGAAAAACTGTCCCCAGGAGTGTGTGTGAGCAAGTTCCTAGGAGGAGGACTGCATCGAATTTGCAGAGGCGATTAGAGGATTCAGAACACAGAGAGAGAAAGCCTGTGGCTTGCACAGCTTCGCCTTCAAACTGTCAGTGTGGGGATGGGAGTTGCAGGCCCCCAGACATCTTGGCAAAGAATGTTGCTTCTGAGTTTGTTCCACACAGGGGCGAAGATGGTTTTGATTTGCACAAGAAGAAAGACCCACCCGGTGGAGCTGGCTCTGAACCACTTCCTTATTCAGCTACCCCCTTCTTCGGAAGTTCTGAAAAGAAATCTTCACCTAGATGCAGCTCAGGATCCAGGCACAGAAGGCTTAGAAGCCCCAGTGAAGTGGCAAGACTCAAAGCAATTATGTGTGGTTCTCTAACAGAAACCGAGAGTGCCAAGTCTGAGAAGAGTCAGGGTGTGGGCACTCAGGACCCTCCCGAGAAGGATGGAGGGGCCCCGAGTGGCTCTCCAGGCTGGTTTCCTGACACAACGTCACCCTGTGGCAATCATGCTGTGTTGTTTCTAGGTGAGAGGTCACAAAGGACTCAGGAGATGCTGGGGGACTCTGTTCAGCTGAAACAGTTCTCAGCAACAAGTTGCCTTCCAGATGCCCAGAAAAGTAATATGGTTTGTCGGAGTGGCTACACTCCAGATCTGCCCAGAGACACCCTGCATTCTCAGGTGGGGAGCATGGGTGTGACTCGGGGATGTGCATCTCAGCAGAGTCCTGATGTGTTAAAGCCAGAACTCAGAAAACTGAGTGACACAGGACCATCTTCAGCGTGCCAGAAGCCTTTGAGAAAGTTAGCTGCTCCCCCGATGAGCCAACAAGATAGTGGCTTTGATAGCCCGTTTGCCAATCTAGACTGATCATGTGCCATATTTCAGAAGAATCATACTATTACCCAAAAAACAAATGGGAATACTTTATACTGAAAATCAATTATGAGGTCTGTCAGTTTTCGTGTGCCTGATACCCCTGAACCTGAGTAAAGTTTTCTCATGCAGTTATGAGGTTTGGAGTCACCTTAATCTTGGGAGCCTGGATGATGTGCTGTGTGATCTGCCTCTGTGTGATTTATTCAGTTGCTAGCCCTCTACTTTTATATTTATAAGCTGTCTTATTTTGCAGTGTTAAAGTATTTAATAAAATTGTGTGTAATCTGTAGATTTGTCATGATTTATTGTGTAATTTATAGTCTAGAAGTGGTACACTGACATCATGCTTGAAATCGACTCAAAAAATACAGACTGATTACTTGTGTATATAACCAGCCAGATGTAGTGTTAAGCTCAACTCATAAATATCAGTATGTTGTATATTAGTTTTCACTGATTTTCCTTGTGACTTGTTTTTTTTGATCTATACCTTATTTGGAAATATGTTACTTTATTCCCAAGAATTTGGGAACACCAGCCCCCAGCACACACACACACACGCACGCACGCACGCACGCACACACGCACACACGCACGCACGCATGCACGCACAGGGTTTTCCTATATTTTCCATTGTTTCTGGAGAATATAATTGAATGATTCCATTTCTCTTATAGAGCCTGGTTTTATGGCTTGTGGGGGAGTACCTTTCACCTGGACAGAGTGTAGCTCCTGTTCAGCATGAATTAGGCTTTTGGTTAATGGCATCACCAAGTCTACCATGACTGCGCTGATAGGTGTGCTTTTTGTGGTAAGCATGGGTTACGGAGGGCGGCAGAGCGCGTTCAGTGCTTTAGAGTGCTTGCTTTTCTGGCAGAGAACTCTGGTTTTCAGCACCCACATAGCAGTGGCTCTCACCTCTGTTTAATGCCAATTCTGGGGATCCATGCATGAGCACTCACACACACACACACACACACACACACATAAACATTTTCTACTGAATGGGGTATGTTAATTTCTGTCTATAATCATTACATTTTCTTTCAGGTCATTTTTGTGTCGTGTATGTGTTGTTAGGAGTCTGTTTATATTTGTTGTTTCATTTTTAAAATTTTTTTATTTTTATTTTACATATTGATCCTAGTTCCCTCTTCCTCCCTCCCTCTTTCCCTCTCTGTCCCCCTCACATGCACCCCGACCACCCTCCCCTCCCATCCTCCCCCACACACATGTAGGGTGATGCCATCCAGGAGGGGTCATCTAAATCTGTCAAGTCATTTGAAGTAGGGACTAGGACTTCTCTCATGTCTTTAGGTTAAGGGAGTATGTTGTTTCTTTCTAATGTATTGATTCTCTCCTACTATAAAATACTCTTTGAATTTAATATTTCTTATCTTAAAAGTTAATTTCACTGTATGACTGTATCTACTTCAACTTTTTTTTGTTTGTTTTGTTTTTGTTTTTTTGAGACAGGGTTTCTCTGTATTACTTTGGAGCCTGTCCTAGAACTCCCTCTGTATACCAGGCTGGCCTGAAACTCACAGAGATCCGTCTGCCTCCTGAGTGCTGGAATTAAAGGCAGGCGCCTCCAATGCCTGGTGGCTCAGTATCTTTTCTGTTCTTTTCTTTTTACCCCTAGGTTTTTTTGTGTTGTTTTGTTTTGTTTTCGTCCTTTAATGGGAATCTCTGGCAGCATATTGCTGGAACTTACTTTTTTGTTTTTAACTTAAAGAAGCTCCCTTTTCCTCTCTCTTTTCCTTTTCTTCTCTCCTTTTCCCTCCCTCCTTTTCTCCCTCCCACCTTCCTTTCTTTTGTGGCAGTGTATATATATTGTTGGATCATTGTCGACTTAGCAGAAGTCACACCCTAAACCAACTTTTCTCTCTCCCAGTGTCTTAGGATTTCTATTGCTGTGAATAGACACCATGATACCATGATCATGGTAACTCTTATAAGGAAGTCATTCAATTGGGGTGGCCCACTTACAGTTTCAGAGGTTCAGTCAGTTGTCAGCATGACAGGGAGCATGTTGGCATGCAGACAGACATGGTGCTGGCTACAAATTGGCTTTCAGGTAACAGGAAATCAACTAACACACTGGCGGTACCCTGAGCATAGGAAACCTCAAAGTCCATTCCCACAGTGACACACTTCTCCAACAAAGCCATACTCACTCTAACAGAGCCATACTCCTAATAGTGCTGCTCCCTATGATATTAAGGGGGGTAATTACACTCAAACTATCACATTCCTCTCCCGGCCCCCATAAGCCTCTAGCAATATCATAACACAAAATACATGTAGTCCAACATGTCTACCATAGTTTCAACAGTGTTTAAATGTTCAAAGTATCTTCTGAGACTCATGCAATCTCTTAACTGTAATCCCCTACAAAAATCAAAATTAAAAAACAGACCACATACTTCCAACATGTAATGGCACAGAATGTATATTACCATTCCATAATGTAGGGAAGGGAGTACAGTGAGGACATACTGGACCAAAGACAGACCGAAAACCAGGTAGGCCAACTCCAAACTGCATCTTCATGTCTGTTGTCAAAATGTTCCCAATTCCATTCAGCTTTGTTGACAACACACTTCATCTTGAGCTGGTTCCACTCCTGTTAGCAGCTCTCCTCAGCCCGTGTCCCACAACTCTGGCGTCTCTAATAGCTTGGGGACTTCAAGGTAACCCAGGCTTCAACTTTACAGCATCACCCAGTGGCCTCTCAGGCCTCCATTCAGGGACACCCCTGACACATGCCTGGCCTCAGATACTTTCTTTAGGCATGGAGGCAAATTCTTTATTATTATTTATTTATTTAATTTAGAAACAATCTTGTTTTGCACATCAATCCCAGTTCCCTCTTTCTCCCATCCTCCCCTGCCCCCTACCAACCCCTTATCCCATCCCCTTTCTGCTCTGAAGGGAGGGTGAGGTCTTCCATGGGGGATCATCATCCCTTGTGTCTAGACTGAGAGAGTATCCCTCTATGAGGAATGGGCTCCCAAAGTCCATTCATATACTAGGGATAAATACTGATTTACTAACAGGGGCCCCATAGACTGCCCAGGCCTCCTAACTGACACCCACATTCAGGGGCCTTGGTCCTATGCTGGTTCCCCAGCTGTCAGACTGGAGGCCATGAGCTCCCCCTTCAGGTCAGCTGTTTCTGTGGTTTCTCCAGGCTGATCTTGACCCTTTTGCTCATCCCTCCTCCCTTTCTGCAACTGGATTCTAGGAGTTCGGCTCAGTGTTTAGCTGTGGGTATCTGCTTCTGCTTCCATCAGCTACTAGATGAAGGCTCTAGGATGGCATATAAGGTAGACATCAATCTCATTATAAGGGAAGGCATTTAAGGTAGCCTCTCTACTATTGCTTAGATTGTTAGTTGGAGTCATCCTTGTAGATCTCTGGACATTTTCCTAGTGCCAGATTTCTCTTTAAACCTATAATGACTCCCTCTATTAAAATATCTCTTTCCTTGTTCTCCTCTATTCTTCCCCTGACTCAATCTTCCTGCTCTCTCTCATGTTATCCCATGGAGGCAAACTCTATAACTCATTTCTTCTATCCTTAACTCTAAAGCCAGAACCATGTGGCCGAAACTGCCAAGTCCCGCTGCTTACTGGGGCTGGAACATGGGGCCCCCTCATTCAATTACATCTTCGCCAGCATTCTGTATTTTACTACTTAAGCTTGACTGTCCTGAAACTTGCTCTGTAGATCATGCTGGCTTCAAACTGTCAGGGAGCCACCAGCTTCTGCCTTCTTAGTGCTAGGATTAAAGGTGTACCCCACCACACTCAGCTCTAAGGTTCTCTTTAGTTTCTTTCCAAAAGTTGGAAACTTAGCTGGGTGGGCTCTTGCCCTGAGATCATCACTCCCTTTACTTTTCTCTCCTTGAACACAGGATTTGGCTCCATTCTACTTCCTGGTGCTCTTTTTCTCCTTCAGTTTTACATTTGTAAGTTACCCTGCTCAGTGAGCTCCCTTTCATTCTGAATCTCCCTTAGAGTTACCACTGATAACCACGCAAGAGTCTACATATACTAGGCTGTTTTGAGATTGCCTCTATCAATGGAATTCAAAACTTACTTTAGCCTCAGGCAGATTCTTCAGACAAGGGCAAACCACAGCTACTTTTTTCACCAAAATATGAAAAGACCAGTCTCTAGGCCACATGGTAACATTCTTCTCTGAGACATCTTGATCTCCACAGTTCATCAAATCACATTCAGCACCGCTGTCTTCTGTGCTCCTATAAGTATGGCCCATTAAGTAGTGCTTAAAGCATTCCACTGCTTTCCTAACCAAAACTTCCAAAGTCTATAGTACTCCAAACAAGAACAAGGTCAGACCTGTCACAGCAACACTCAGTCCCTGGTATCAACTTCTGACTTAGGGTTTTTATTGCTGTGAAGAGACACCATGACCATAACAGCTCTTATAAGGAAAACATTTAATAGAGGTGGCAGCTTACAGTTTTTTAGAGGTTCAGTCCATTATCATCATGATTGCGAGCATGGTGGCATGCAGGCAGACATGGTGCTGGCTACATCTTGGCTTGCAGGCAATAGGAAGTTGACAAACACTGGTCACCTGAGCGTAGGAGACCTCAAAGTCTGATCCCACAGTGACACACTTGTCCAACAAGGCCACACCCACTCCATCAAACCACACCTAGTGGTGTCATTCCCTATGAGATTATGGGGGCTTATTACATTCAAACTACCACACCCAGCAACTATTAAATGCCAACAGCTCCTTGGCTACAGGTAGGATGTCATGCCTCACCCCCCACTACCACCAAAACTGGGATTTTGTCTGGCCTGAGTTTGTGCGGGTCTTGTGCATTTTGCCCATTAGTTTGAAAGTGGCTGGTTTTCCAACTCAGAAGTTGTTGGTTGCTCCTGTAACAGCCATGCCATTATTGGAGCAGTGGACATATCTTAACAGATGATAAAAATTGATGTTAGAAAATTTTAGGGAAAGGTCATATGCAGGTTGTTGTTTTGTTTTGGACTCTTCTCTTTCTGGCCTTCTCTGTGTGATGTCATGCTCTGCCATGAGCCTCTGATCTTTATTATCTTGTTTTTCCTGTTTGTTCATTCTGACTAACCCATGTCCATTCTGATTGTCCTTCTATCTTGGGTCCCGTGTTCCTATTTACACTTCATAAAATTGTTAAACACTAGAGGCCTCACATGTAAGTTGCAGCAACTTGGGAGCTGGTGTTTTACTCAGTTGTTTAACCATGCTGTTAGTGTTTGCCTTCATGTATCATTGATCCTTTATCCTTTCCTTTTCTTCCCCATGTTCCCAAGAAAGTAAAAGAGTCCAGCGCTTCCCAAATGAGAACTAGTTTAATAATTTCATTGAAGGATGTAGGAAAAGAGTATTAAAAGTTGATGGGATAGGAGCCAGTGAGATGGCTCAGCAGGTAAAGGTGTTTTGTCACCAAGCCTGATGACCTGAGTTTGATATCCTGGTTCATTTGATAGACAAAGCATGATGACTGTCACAAGTTGTCCCTGGCTTCCGTATGTGTGTCACAGTGCATGGGTTCATGCACACACATCCACACTAAATGAACAATTATTATTTTCTTTAAGTTTATGGGATAGGATATTTTATCTGTGGGCTTTGTTGTGACTAGAAAGCCTATCACACAGTACACAGACACCATTTCTAATTTCAGTTTGTTTTGTTTCATTTTAAGAATGAAAGGGAATTTAGATATTTTCTGATAATGTAATTTCAAATCTCCTGATATAATTTGGAATAAAAACATATTTTAAATTGGTACCGCATCCCTTTCTGCTGAGCCTGGATTCCATGTTAGAGAAATGAGGCTATGTCAGAGATGCTGTTGCTTCTCTGCCTAACCAAACATAGTGTACCTCTTTTTAGAGCAAGGAGGAGTGTCTACCCCTTTATAGCTCACCCTTCTCTGGCCCGAGCTAATCACAATGGTCTCGATTGCTTATGTCTAATTGGTTTAGGGTGGTTCATATCCCTCATCCAACCAATGGCTGAATGAAAAGCTCTAGAAAACATTCCTTTTAAAAATCTCCCCCCTTCCACACTGAAAGTGACGGGCACATGGCAGCCATGCCTCATGTACAGTGCACACCACAGACCACTGTGTCTAGCTGAGCTGTATGTTCTGCATCTATTGCCCTACCTCACTTCCACTTGGAAGATTAAACCAACCAGGGAGAAGGGAGACAGACTCTGCCGAACGTCCCCAGACCACATGGTAGTACCCCCCATTGTTGGGAAAACTGGAGCCTTCCTGCAACCACTTTACCATGATAACATGCTTCATGGGTTTGGAAAGCTCAAATGAGAGTCTTTGCAAAGGCCCTAATGACACTCATACCTAGTAACAATTGAGTAAATCTGAGCTGAGTGAGCTCCAAGGTTTCGGATGTGAGCCCCCCTCCCCCGCCCCTTTCATCCCTGCTCTCAGCACTTGGTAAAAATGACATGTGAGTATATCAATTCTACATCAAGTAAACTTGTGTTCCCAGGATGCACAGAGGTTGACTTAAAACTAAGTTTCAAGAAAAGAGGCTCTTTCCTTCTCAGATCGGTATGTATCTGGCCCATTGCCAAGAAAAGTTGGCAGCATCTCCATCTGGAGATAAAGATGTCATCTGCTCAAAGCCAGTTCCCCTCTTCCTCCTGAATATGTGTAGTACAGGCTGACCTTCACTCGGCCTTTTGCTTGAAGAAGGGTTATTTACATCTATTTACCTGTTCCAAAGTAAACATTTGGATACTGGAAGAAAGCAAATCATCTCAAAGGCACCGAGATCATCCAGTGGCTTCCTTCAGTGAAGCGCTAAGCTTTGTCCTTTTTAGAGAAGTCTGTAAAGACCAGAAACAAACACAGGAGTTTGATGCGGTTTGGATATGGACACCATGTGCAGCAAAGACTGCCAGAACCGAAGAGGCTTTTGTCCTTAGTCTCTCAGAGCATGTTACTGTAGCTGGGGGAGGGGTGGGGAGAGCTGTGGCCAAACAGCAGGAAATTTGTAAGCTGAAAACTTGGAGTCATTAGCTTCTCATCCCTGGCTCAGGTCTAGATCAGTTAGTCTGCTGTTCTGCCCCTGAATAACCTGCCAGGAAGACTTGCATTGACTCCTCCCCAGAAGGTGGAAGGTAAGTGCAAGGGGCAGATGTCCCAAAGCAGACTCAGCTTTGAAAACATGCCTCTGATGGCTGCTCACCTCAGCAACTGGCTGACTAGAGAAAGCTTGGAAACAACAGACTGTCTTTCCTCAGTACTCATTCCCAGCCAGGACAAGTATGTGATTATATAATAAGCTTTGTCTCCTGGCACCCGAAGAACTGACCTACAATGTCAAATGTGCAACTTATTAAGCAAATTCCACCAAGCCTACAATACATACTTGACTTCTCTGGACCTTCAGTTGCTTTACCATGAGAGCACTGCCCTCAATGGTTCCGGCTGGCAAACCCATCCTCATCTGGATACTTTGTAATCACACAAAGATTCTCTGTGGATTTTTAAGAATACAAAATAAGTTGATCTGTCCTCATTGCCCTTTGTGTCCATGATTCTAGAGATGGTAGATAATGGTTTAGGCCCAGTTTCACAATGCTATTATGTTGGAGAAAATCTTTCCATGGTACCCTGCCTCCTCAGGGGCAATCATAGCTTTGTTTTCTTCATTAAGATACATGCCCTGACAGATGCCTGGCTTCCATTTGAGTGTGCACAGTTTCTCTTCTAGAAATCTTGGTTTCTCCAGTGAGCACATACAGCAAGTAGTTGTGCCCTGATGTGAATGGCTTGTTGTAAGTTCATCATTTGCTGAAGCCAGATAAAATCATCAGTGGGAATACCTTCATGAGGAGAGCTGGGTCATTGTCACCAAAGATTATTTTGGAGACACAGATGGCAGCAGCCTCTTCTACATGTGTTGATATTCAGTGTGTTGCAAGTGCAGCAGATAAAATAATATTTGTGATAGGTTTGTTCATAAGCCAGTCCACATTTCTTAAATTAGCACCAGTGATAGAAGTGTAAGTAGGTGTGCATGGAAAGCCCTGCTGCTTGTTCCGATTCCCAGCTGGAGTCCACCCCTTCAGCACAGTCTGTATTCAGTCTGTACTTACGGGCACACATGGAGTGGTGTTACGAGCAAGTTTTTCCTTGCCAGTCTTGTCCCACCACCACACCAGCCCCCAATAACACACAGAGACTCTGTATTTGATATTAATTCTGTTGACCAGTTACTAGTTTCTTATTGGCTAGCTCTGCCTTAAATATTAACCCATTTCTATTAATCTAAGTACTTCCACGTGGTCTCATCTTACCGGAGAGACAGCCTGGACCTCTGTTCTCTCCAGTCTCTCCATGTTGACTCCTCCTTACTCCTTCCTCTTTCCTCCTAGTCTCCTAATCCTGCCTATCTTGCTTTCCTATTGGTCAACAGTGCTTTATTCATTAACCAATAAAAGAAACATATTTACAGAATGACATCTCCCATTATCTCCTCTTTTCTGTCTAAATGAAAAGAAGGGTTTTAAATTTAACATAGCAAAATATGTAACAAAACAGTTATCAAATAAGAATCACAGTTAACAATATTTAGTCCATTAACATTTAGTAAGATTTAAAGAAATATTCTATCATCTATCCTATCTTTGTGAGTCTAAAGTCTTATATGTAATTTATCTTTTATCCTTACTAAGGAAAACTATAACCATAACTATTTGTCTTCAACTCCTTCAAAGACCACAGAAGGATAATTTATAAACTCTAGAAATGACAGAGATAACTCACTGCCTGGTCAGTCACCCGAAATTCTTCTGTAATGTTCCATCTTCAGCCTATAGGCCATAGTGTGTCTAGCACACTCCTTGGTAAAGGAGGAAACTAAACTGTCCACCTGTATTAGCAGTTTGTCAGTCACTTTTCTCTGTGTCCAGCAGTCTGTCTGGTAGACTCTTCCATGAAGCAGGAACTCTGTAGCAATGTCCATCTTGTATCAGCAGTCATTTTCCTGTGAGTCCTGCATGTCCAGTTTATACAACATAAAATCAAACAGTCTAGACAAGAGCAGTATCTTATCCAAATGGCTAGTCTTGCCATTTTGGAAGCAAACTCCATAACGAGTTTCTTCGATGTCCATCTTCCTTTCTGATGCAGGTGGTATTGCAGGTCTCATTGTCAAGAAAAACCCTAAACCACTTTAAATGCCATATTCTGTAGGTCTTTGAAAGGTTTGAAGAAACCCTATCCATCTCAAATACATCTCTGTATATCTAGAAATCCTAACTAACTTAAATCTAAGTTTTCACTATCATAGGTAATTATCTATAATCTGTATTAAATTATATATTACATTCGAAAGGAGCTATATAAGCACAACACCTAAACAAGAAGAGAAATATACAAATCACAAAATTGACCTTAAATTTGTATCAATAAATGAAAATCCATTCCAAAACAAAGTATTCATATCTATACCATAATCCCCTTCTTACCTTTAATGAAATTGGTTGTGGTTATTAACCATTTATAACCAACCCATTTAAATGAAAACAAACATTTATAAACAATATTTGGGAATTTGGGTGTCATTCTTTCTAAACTACTTCCTGCTGGTAGGGGGCGCTGTCATGGGGAAGCCTAAGAAGATTCAGAAACCTTGGCAGTCTGCAAGGCTGCCTTGTCCCAAGGACATTGCTTCAGGGGGTCTTGCTTGATCAAACCACATTAGTCTGGAAGGAATCCACAGCTTTTCATTTTCTGTGGCAACAAAATTAGAAATCCTTTTCCCCAGTAACTTGTCCTTGAATTTAAATTTTGGAGTCAAAGCATTTTTAAAATATGTAAATTGGGTTAATTCAGCAGTATTTCTTTTAACAGTTGTTGTTATTTCCTCAGCAGCCAAATGATACAAAGACAATATAATACCGTACAGTATCCAGATTCTCTCAATGTTTACCGTGGCTTTTTTATTACTCTGTTTCTTTTTCTTCTATATTTTCATTTTTTGAGACAGGGTTTCTCTGTGTAACTCTTATCTGTCCTGGAATTCACTCTGCTTACCAGGTTTACTTTGAAATAACAGAGATATGTTTGCTCTGTCTCCGAGTGCTGGGATTAAAGGTGTGTGCCACCACACCCAGCAACTCTGTCTTTTAAAAACCATTTTATTCTCTTTCTCTCCCAAGCCTATGTATATTTTAAAACACACTGTCAACCTTTAGCGGTTTTTCTTAATGTGAATCTGTCTTTACTGTAAATCTTTATCTTTTTTCTGGCCACAGGTCTTTTATCTGGTAAACAACAACATTGCTAAAATGAAAGCCACAGTTGTTTCAGCCGTTGTTTCATCCGCGGTCTATCCAAGATGGCAGCTATTTTACCGCCAGCACTGAGAGCTGTGCTCATTGCCTTGGTCTATGCTGCCATCCAGCAGCATGCTGCCCACTTGGAGATGTGGTCCCTGCCATTGCCAGCTCTCGTACACACCAATGAATTGTTAGCAGAGCTCTTTAAAAGTCATGTGGTTTTTTGCTGCTTATGCTGAGTCAGGAAACCTCCCTTAAAGGAGCCACGCAAATCTGTTTTTCTCTAGCAAAACAGAGTCCAACTGAGAAAAATGCTGCTACCAAGAAGTCTTACTTGTCTCTGTTCTTTTGTTTCTAAAATCCCTTTTTAAGCTTTTGTCAAGTTTTAAGTGAAAGTTCTCAGTCCTACTTCTGACACCATTTGTTACAAGCAGGTTTTTCCCTGCTGGTCTTGTCCCACTGCCACACCAGCCCCCAATAACACACAGAGACTCTGTATTTGATATTAATTCTGTTGGCCAGTTTCTAGTTTCTTATCGGCTAACTGTCTTAAATATTAACCCATTTCTATTAATCTAAGTACCTCCACGTGGTCTCATCTTACCAGAGAGGCGTCCTGGACCTCTGTTCTCTCCGGTCTCTCCATATTGACCCCTCCTTACTCCTCCCTCTTTCCTCCTAGTCTCCTAGTCCCACCTATCTTGCTTTCCTGTTGATCAACAGAGCTTTATTCATTAACCAATAAGAGAAACATATTTACAGAATGACATCTCCCATCAGAGTGGTATGTCTTATAAGTGGCAGCATATTACAGCCATTGCTTTATACCTTTAAAGCCATATAAGTGACATGTCACAATTTTTAATGTTAAAAACCCAGAAGTAAACCTTGTGGGTTGTCACACGCCTTTAATCCCAACAGTAGGGAGGCAGAGCAGGTGGATCTTTCTGAGTTTAAAGCCAATGTGGTCTACATAGTGAGTTTCAGGGCGGACAGGGCTATGTAGAGACATTCTGTCTCAAATAGAACAAACAACCTAGAAGTTATGAAAATGGGATTAAGAGATAGCTATTTACACATGCACATATGATTCATAAGCTAAGTATGGCAGCCTTCCTAACTTACCGGGAGGAGTACTGGTGGAGGCAAATGAAGGTGAGTACAGGTGTTACTGATAGACTTCCTATATCCCTGTCACTCCAGACCTCCCTCTGATTTTCCCTCCAATGTCTTGCTCCTCTCCTTCATCTTCCTCCTCTGCCTTCTCGTCCTACCTCTAGCCTTTTCTACCAGCCTTTGCTCTGAATTCTGTGACTCCTGTCTTCTGTGGTGGAAGAGGGTCATAAAAAAGATGGCAGCAGTCAAGAAGGCTGGGCCTGATGATACAAGGGCAGCCCACAGACCATCTGCCTTTCTTACCTGCTCTGGTGTAAGTGAAGTAAACACTGCTGGCATCCAGACAAACAGAACCAAGAAGAGATACAGACCACAGATTGTGGCTGAATGGATAGCAGGGAATATTAAGGACTTTGGTTATGCATTTGTTGGGGCTGGATACACAAGTCCAAAGCCTTGGACACAGGGAAAGGGGAAATGAATGCAGTAGCAAGCTGGAAGCCCGTGTGTCCAGCCGAAGCCAATGTCCACAGGCAGCATCTGTCTGCAAGGGGAAGCGAGGCTCACATGAGAGAATTCTCTTAACTGGGTCACTTGATGTGACACATCTGTAACCTGGATTTGAGTAACAGAGAAGCACGTGAGTTCAATATGGCTGCCGTTTCCCTACCATCCAAATCTCTCATGAGCATCTATCTTGAGCCTCTTTTATTGATGAACATATTAGAGGAGAAATTCTGAGGACCTGCATCTTAGCCTATACACATTGAGACTATATAAATTATCAATACGGACAGCTGTAAG